>JAVGWX010000015.1:42922360-43562360 GCA_036924085.1 Ariolimax columbianus
CGATATTTGCACCGTTCGGTCCGATACATCCGCCTTCGGCAGGTCTAGAATACTATAATACTGGAATCCAGGAATACTGAAGTCATGGAATACTGTAATACTAGACTTCTGGAATCTTGGAATACTGAAATCATGAAATAGTGGCAATCTGGAAAGCTAGAATACTGGAATCCTGGAATACCGAAATCATGGAATACTGAAATACTAGAATACTGGAATATTAGAATACTGGAATACTTCTTTTTTTATTAACTTCTTCCTCTTTTCTTCTGCGTTCGTTCTCAATCTCCCGCTACTAACCCCTGAACAGGACTTCCGCAGATGCTGTAAACCTAGAATACTGGAATCCTAGAATACTTGAATTCTAGTATTCAATCAAGCAGGTTGATGTATGATGCCAGGAAGCCAAAAGCTTTTCTTTTTTTCTGTCAATCCCTATAGTACGCCAATATAAGTTTACGTCTAGTGCCTTTATCCTGGTTTTTCTTCTCGTAATCAGTCAAGAAGGTTAGTGATGATGTGCCGAGCGACGGTTAGTGATGATGTGTCGAGGGACGGTTAGTGAGGATGTGTCGAGTGACGGTCAGTGAGGATGTGTCGAGGGACGGTTAGTGAGGGTGTGTCGAGGGACGGTTAGTGAGGGTGTGTCGAGGGACGGCTAGTGAGGATGTGCCAAGGGACGGTTAGTGAGGATGTGTCGAGAGACGGTTAGTGATGATGTGTCGATCAAAGGCTAGTGATGATGTGTCAATCAAAGGCTAACGATGATGTGCCAAACGAAGGTTAGAGATGATGTGTCGAAGGAAGGTTAGCGATGATGTGCCAAAGGAAGGTTAGCGATGATGTGTCGATCAAAGGCTAGTGATGATGTGTCGAAGCAAGGCTAGTGGTGATGTGTCGATCGAAGGCTACTGATGATGTGCTACTAGAAGGCTAGTGATGATGTGTCGAAGGAAGGCTAGCGATGATGTGTCGAAGGAAGGTTAGCGATGATGTGTCGATCAAAGGCTAGCGGTGATGTGTTGATCAAAGGCTAGTGGTGATGTGTTGATCAAAGGCTAGTGGTGAAGAGTCGATTAAATGCTAGTGGTGATGTGTCGATCAAATGCTAGTGGTGATGTGTCGATCAAAGGCTAGTGGTGATGTGTCGACCAAAGGCTAGTGATGATGTGTCGATCAAAGGCTTGCGATGATGTGTCAATCAAAGGCTAGTGGTGATGTGTCGATCAAAGGCTAATGGTGATGTGTCGATCAAAGGCTAGCGATGATATGTCGATCAAAGGCTAATGGTGATGTGTCGATCAAAGGCTAGTGGTGATGTGTCGATCAAAGGCTAGTGATGATGTGTCGAAGGAAGGTTAACGATGATGTGTCGAAGGAAGGTTAGCGATGATGTGCCAAAGGAAGGTTAGCGATGATGTGTCGATCAAAGGCTAGTGATGATGTGTCGAAGCAAGGCTAGTGGTGATGTGTCGAAGGAAGGCTACTGATGATGTGCTACTGGAAGGCTAGTGATGATGTCTCGAAGGAAGGCTAGCGATGATGTGTCGAAGGAAGGTTAGCGGTGATGTGTCGATCAAAGGCTAGTGGTGATGTGTTGATCAAAGGCTAGTGGTGATGTGTCGACCAAAGGCTAGTGATGATGTGTCAATCAAAGGCTAGCGATGATGTGTCGATCAAAAGCTAATGGTGATGTGTCGATCAAAGGCTAGTGGTGATGTGTCGAAGGAAGGTTAACGATGATGTGTCAAAGGAAGGTTAGCGATGATGTGCCAAAGGAAGGTTAGCGATGATGTGCCAAAGGAAGGTTAGCGATGATGTGCCAAAGGAAGGTTAGCGATGATGTGCCAAAGGAAAGTTAGCGATGATGTGCCAAAGGAAGGTTAGCGATGATGTGTCGAAGGAAGGCTAGTGGTGATGTGTCGATCAAAGGCTAGTGATGATGTATCGAAGGAAGGCTAGTGGTGATGTGCCGATCGAAGGCTAAGGGCGATGTGCCGATTGAAGGCTAGTGGTGATGTGACGAAGGAAGGCTACAGGTGATGTGCCGATCGAAGGCTAGGGCGATGTGCCGATCGAAGGCACAAACGCAGCTTAGTAAATATAAAAGAAAGTTGGCTTAAAGGAGGTTAAGTCTTATGTCGACAGTCAAGATTGCTATTCCAATGAGTTCTTCGCTTTTAACTCTGTTTCTTTGTTAGTTGGTTATAGTGGCTCTTCCTATATCCCCAGCTGAGCTCACGAAGGTAGATCTAGGACTTCCTGGTAGTAGTGCAATGTGAGACTTGTTTGTAGGCTCAACCACTATGGAGACAATAATGTCGATGCCCCCCCCCCCCCCCCTCTCCCCTCGTTAGCTGGACTGCTGTAACACAGTCTGTTATTGAAAAGATACTGGACGATGTAATACACTGGAATGGACAAAATTCAGCAACACAATAAACAGTGCTAAAGGCATGACAATTGAAAGAAGTACGGTCGCCCATGCCAGCTTGCATGTCTCAGTTCATTACAAGTGATCTCTCCCCATTAAATGTCTTTTACAATAGATCGTATACGTTCTCTGTCTCTTGCCTTGATATGATTGGTTGATTGGTTATTGTTTCAGCGGCCTGTGGGGTCCTGTCCTTTGGCCCAATGCCATATAGTGGTATCTGCAAGTGTTTGTAAGACGTTGTTTAGTTCCGTACACAGTGACCTCAAAGGAAGAAGCTCTTCCTAACACCGGCAAGCGGCGGACATTCAAAAAGTTGTTCAACAGTTTCATAGTGATGTGTGAAAAGGCGGCACTCTGGAGTATGTTTTGGTTGGATTTTCTTCAACAGTTTCATAGTGATATGTGAACAGCCGGCACTCTGGAGTATGTTTTGGTTGGATTCTCTTCAAAGTGATTGTTGAAGTTGTATGTGTTGAGTGCAAAGTCAAAAAATGGTGCTTTGGTCTCTCCTTTTCAGGAGATTAATGTTATATTTAGGATTTGGGATGGTCTTATATTTATAGATTTCTCTCCCAGTATTTTCCATTGCCATCTATTAAGCCAGGTTTCTTCGTTCGCAGTCTTCAGTAGTTGTTTGACTGTCTGTAGCGTTGTTGGTGTGTATTGTTGTTCTTGACTTGATCCCTTCTTAGCCAGTCTAAATGCTTTGTCATGGTCAGGTGTATTTGAGTGACCAGGGATCCATTGTATAACTATTCTGACTTCATGCGATCTGAGAAATTGGTTGGCATCTAGGGATATTTGGGTACGTTCAAGCTTACAATGACGATCATCTTCTAGAGCTTGAAAGGCAGATAATTAGTCTGTAAAGATTACGTTTCTTTGGGCTTTAGATGGGAAGTAATTAAACTCAGTCCTCAAGTGGTACAGAGCTACTTGATATGACAATCTCACAGTTTTTCCTGTGTAAAACAAAAACTGATTCTCCGATCTTCTAGTTTAAAAGCTTTAGCATAGCGTAGCCATCTCTGAGTAAAAACTACTTTGTTAGAAAAACACAGATTTAAATAAAAACAACAACAAAACTTTGCCGCGGGATTGGCATACAGAATGCAAAGTCCTCGTGAATGTCATTAAAGACATACAGAATGCCAAGCCCTCGTGACTGTCATTAAAGACATACAGAATGCCAAGCCCTCGTGACTGTCATTAAAGACATAGAGAATGCCAAGCCCTCGTGACTGTCATTAAAGACATACAGAATGCCAAGCCCTCGTGACTGTCATTAAAGACATACAGAATGCCAAGCCCTCGTGACTGTCATTAAAGACATTCAGAATGCCAAGTCCTTGTGACTATCATTAAAGATATATAGAATGCCAAGTCCTCGTGACTGTCAGTAAAGACATACAGAATGCCAAGTCCTCGTGACTGTCATTAAAGACATATAGAATGCCAAGTCCTCGTGACTGTCATTAAAGACATACAGAATGCCAAGTCCTCGTGACTGTCATTAAAGACATACAGAATGCCAAGTCCTCGTGACTGTCATTAAAGACATACAGAATGCCAAGCCCTCGTGACTGTCATTAAAGACATACAGAATGCCAAGCCCTCGTGACTGTCATTAATACATACAGAATGCCAAGCCCTCGTGACTGTCATTAAAGACATACAGAATGTCAAGTCCTCGTGACTGTCATTAAAGACTTACATAATGCCAAGCCCTCGTGACTGTCATTAAAGACATACAGAATGCCAAGTCCTCGTGACTGTCATTAAAGAGTCATTAAAGACATTCAGAATGCCAAGTCCTCCAGACTGTCATTAAAGATATATAGAATGCCAAGTCCTCGTGACTGTCAGTAAAGACATACAGAATGCCAAGTCCTCGTGACTGTCATTAAAGACATACAGAATGCCAAGCCCTCGTGACTGTCATTAAAGACATACAGAATGCCAAGCCCTCTTGACTGTCATTAAAGACATACAGAATGTCAAGTCCTCGTGACTGTCATTAAAGACTTACAGAATGCCAAGCCCTCGTGACTGTCATTAAAGACATACAGAATGCCAAGCCCTCGTGACTGTCATTAAAGACATACAGAATGCCAAGCCCTCGTGACTGTCATTAAAGACATACAGAATGCCAAGTCCTCGTGACTGTCATTAAAGACATACAGAATGCCAAGCCCTCGTGACTGCCACCGATGCCCTGAACTCAAACCGTGACAACTTAACTGACACAAGAGATTGTGTATGAATATCCTGCTAACTGTTATTTGTTATCACAAACTCAGCCGTATATCATCTATCCCCATGCTTAGACACACAATCATTCTAATAAAGATAACAAGACAGATTGGGTGTCTTAGCATGGGGATAGATGATATACGGCTGAGTTTGTGATAACAAATAACAGTGAAAACAATTCAAAAGTGGTGACTAGATAGAATTAATTAATTTAAATGTTTAATTAATAGTAAGGTTTTTGTCAAGAGAGATAACTGGGGAAAAACAATAGTTTTTATTGAAGCGTATTCTCACCGCTGGACTCCGTTGGGGAGGGGAAGTTAGGGCTCTTGATAGTTTGTGTACTATATTTTCTCAAAGTTTGTAAATACCAGGGGTGTTCAAATCAACCGGGGCTGTTTGTTTTAGTTCTACCTGAATAGGTTATAGCATGCTGGAACTACTATCATTAGTTAGGGGCACTTGTGTTCTATTACTGATAGGTGGCATACTCGGCATGGGCGAGTCACGAGACAGATAAATAAAAAAATGGCGGACAACGCTGTTTGTACTTGCATGGAACAGGGTGTTGTAATGAAGTTTCTTTGTGAATGAAGGTATGAAACCCGCAAAAATTTACATACGATTGCAATCACAATACGGTAATGAGGCACTCCTCAATCGAAACGAGCATCCAAGCAGTGGATGAAAACGCAATCACAACCACCCAAAACATGTTGGACAATTGCGTTTGCAGTTATAGTGATGCGAATGTTTTATTCGACAAACTTGGTATCATTCATGTAGATTTTCTACCACGTGGTGCCACTATTGACAGTGAACAGTACATACGCATTTTAAGGGATGTGCATAGCCGTCTGCCTAAAAAACGGTCTCGTTTGATCACAAAGGGCGTCCTGCTCCTGCAACATAACGCTCGACCTCATACGATTCACCGCCCTATTTGTCATCTGTAGCAACTCGTCTGGGAGATATTGCCATATCCCCCTTACAGCCTAGACCTCGCTTCGAGCGATTTCCACCTGCTTGGACCTCTAAAAGAATTCCTGGTAGGTTAGCATTTCAACACTGATGACAAAGTGAAACAGAATGTCCTGAATTGGTTCAGACGTACTGACAACTCTTTCTGCGCTGGCTTTTTAAGGATTACTTAAACGCTGGGACAAGTGAAACGTTGAAGGAACAAATATTGAAAAATAAAGTGTATTTTTGGCTTCTTGAAAAAAAACATTTATTCCAAAAAAGTCCCGGTTTGACTTGAACGCCCCTATTATATTTGCATTGTATGTCTGAAGAAGCCATAAATCGCGAAATAAAAGATATCGAGCGATTTTCATTGGTAATTCTATGGATGATTTACATATCAATTCAACTTAATTTGGCACGACGCTATCTTATTTTCTTAACGAGTTATGGACACAAGATTACGAATATTGTTTACTGGCAAATATAAAAATCATTTGTGAAATGGGGACGGCGTGGGCTAGGGGTTAAGTGGCGCGGCTCACAACCCGAAGGTGCTGGGTTCGATCCCCATCACAGCACCAGCGTTACTCTGGGAAAGCAAACCCTTAGAAAATGCAGGAGAAAGCAGACCCTTTCATAAAATACATGCTGAAGTCGAATGCAGTGGGCCGACAGGCGGAAAATAAAAAACACAGTGCAACGCACACCGCCTTGGGGATTAGAGAAATCAGGTGAGCGCACAGACAAAAAAAAATCAACAAAACAATAAAATAATAATTCGTGAAATAACATGCGTTAAATACCACGTGACCTTTAAATCTCAGGCAATGCTGGTACTGGTTTACTACCATAATTTTGTAAAGAGCTCGTGACCAAATGTTTTCGATGTCTGATTGATTACAAGGAGGGCAGCGAATCAATCAATGGGACATGGTCGGTTAAGTGATCTACCACTACTTAGTATTGAGAGAGAAGGGCTGGAGAAAGTAGACTTTGATGAAGTTATTGGTGCAGTTGCTGACGTGTAAGCCTGGAAAATTAATCTGTAAAATTAATTATAAATTAATTAAATTGTAAAACGCTTAATATAATTTTAATTCTTCGCTGTTAGCATATTGTTCATGGTATAAAAACAACAATAATTATAAACTTGTTTTGTATTTATGAGTAGGCCATGTTTAAGTAAATGTTAATCTAGTAGTTATCTAACATACACCATTAAAAAGTAACACGAAAGTAAGAAAGTAAATATCAAATTTTTGTTGTTGGAATTTATTGGGGGTGGGAAGGGGCGCAAGCCTAACGAATTAGCCCCTGGCGCGATAGACCGTCCCTACGCCACTGCCTGACTGTGACTCTGAGTATATATATATACGCTTAGTTGGCTGCTTGAGCGGGGTTCTTATGGGAATGTCCCATGTGTGATGAAGTTGGTTATTAGAATGAAGGCATCCAAGAGTTAATGCCATAATTTCGACTATTTTTATGATGACGATCATACTCTGTGATATAATTACATGGATTCTATCTTTTATTCAACAGAAGTCTCTTTATAATAAGTCAACGTTCAGATACAACAATCCAGCAATGGAGAACTGCCGTGCTAATAATTGAGCAATTACTTCGAGCTCGTTCGAATAAGCATTTTTTTAAAGATCGGTAATTGAGTGATGTGCATTGAGAGTTTGTAGTATGATCTTGTCAACAGTTCGTGGAATGAATGAAAGAATAATCGGCGTGTTTGTAGCAGCTGTTGCCTTTAACCTGGCAATGGTTATTGGTGCTATGGGATTGTAAGTATTCGTGTTCGTGTGGTAATGATATGTGTTATATGTTAGTAAGTGTTCTTGTAGTAATGACATATGACATATGTTAGTAAGTATTCATGTGGTAGTGACGTATGTCATATGGTAAAACGTCGATTCTTTATAACACATGTCACTTGCAATTTCTAAACCAGATGTGTCCCATTAAGCTCTAGTCAGAGATAAGAGCTCCACGCCTATTTCTGTCAGTGATTCCCAAACTGACATTTTATGTTAACTATAATTGTCCACAGACTATTATTCTATGTTAACCATAGATTTTTCTCCAAAGTATAGTATCACAGAACATACGACTTCCAGAGCGGATTATTATGCGTGACTCTCGCAATAAAAAGTGTACCCAGCTGTAAAGTGTGTACTGGTGCTGTTCTAAGTTAAGGCAAATTAGAAACTGAGTACGGGACCTGTCAGTCTACCTAAAAAAAGTTAAGGGCTTAGCCAAATGAAGTCATTAACACTTCAGCATCGACCACATTATGGGATCTTGGGCTAACCTTATTTTTATGTTAACGATTCGCCTAATCATTATTGTTCCATAAGATAGCGCCTAACCGGCCGTTGTCTATTCTTTTTCTCCTTTTTTAGTCCATTTGGATGCTACCAGGCCACGAATTTGATTAGAATTCACACTAGTTGACAACTTACACTTGTTTCCACGGAACCGTGTTGTGGGTTTCCATTTGGAGTAGCTACTTCGTTTATTTTGTGGTATTTTGTTTCTCCGATTATCCTGGCATGGCCTTATGCTATTTGCAGAAGTATTTCGGTTACCCTGTGTCGTATTTCTACTGTCCAGTGTACACGGCTGAACTTCACCAGATTGGCGTCCTTCGCTCTGTTTGCTGACTGCTGGTTTTAGTATGGCTGAGAAATATACACACGGGCCAATAACAATGGACTAACACATTGCCTTGGAGAGATTGGGCCTTGTCTGGTTAGCAACATGTCCATGACACATCGCCCACACAGTGATGTAAAGCACTCGCCTCTCAGAGCACTGAACGAAAATGGTTGGCGATCGAATCCCGCAAGTTTCAAGCAACGCCTGGTCTAAAGAAACGTGGCACCAGAATTCCTGCATCCTGACGCCCCGTTCAGCCGTCTTGACTTATGTCTTGCCACTGGTCCAAGGTAGCTCGGGACCAGAGAGTGAGGTTGATGACCAGCGCTATAATCCAAATATAGCGCGTTATACAATCAAGACAAAACCATATGATAATGTCGGCATCACTGCTTGTGATAGGCAACTAACTAACTAATCTACAATGAGGCGTAGGGTCTACTGTTTTGTTTATTGTGACTATTAATTTCTACAGGATGGTAAAGCTGGCCACTCAATTTTCTCTTTTGCTTCCGCTTTTGGCCCCGGTAACAATGTTTAAAGTAACATATGCCTTTAATATGTGCATGCTCAAACACTAGCTCAGATCTATATTCAGCTTCTTTTTAAATCTAACGACCTACTTACTCATTTCATCTGTTCCAATTTATAAATAGTTTTGTAACGTTATTCTTCACGTTTTCTTATTTTGTTCCGTCTTCTTCCATCTGCCATGTATTCCATTGCCTCTGCTCTGAGTCAAGTGTTCTTTCATGTTTTTGATAATCTGGACTTTGGCAATGCCTTGACGCTTCTGACTTATGGCTGTAATCTGATGCAAAATAACATTTAAATGTTTGGTTAGGGGTCAGAGAGATTTTTAACGATATCGTTGTGGTATGCACTCCTACATTATGTGAAGTTATTTATATGTTGTGTGGCAATATAGACAAAGTAGGAGGTACGAATAATGTCTAGAAATCAATGGAAATAAACTCTAATTCAAAGTTAATGTTGTTCAATTCCAATATAAAGTCAGTACTCCTGTAGGGAGCAGAAACTTGGAGAAGGATAAAGACAGTATAGAGGAAACTCCAGTCGTTCGTAAATAAATGTCTACGGATAATTGTTGTATAGGCTGACAAGACACGATGAAGAATGAAGACCTATGGTAAAGGTGTCAACAACAATCAGTGTAGGAACAGAATAAACACTTAAGAAACGGGGTTGGGCAGGACACACGTTACGGAAACCATCATCGAATGTGGCCAGACAGGTCCTGACATGGAATCCACAGAGGGAAGAGAGTTTAAATAAGAAACACACGAAGAAGAGCGTAGAAATGAACTGAGAATAACAGTTGAAGAAAATATCGAATGAAACTGACTATTTTATGAGATTCGTAGATAGTGGAACAGCATTTGACATTTGACGAAACACAATACTGAGACTGTAGTTCAAGGTCTGCAGCCTCAATGCGATACAATTTATTACATGTAATGTTTTCGATCCATCTTCAACTAACGTACTAATAATTGTATCCCAGTGACCATGCTGCCTGCAAAACTCAGAAGACAGAAGTGATGGATAACAATGCAGGCGAGGAAGGAACGACACAGGTAAGATAGAAAAATAACGGGACTAACACCTAAACAAGTTTACAAAAATGTCCTAATTTTCTTTTTCTGGACCAATGAGGTAAGTCAATTATTCTCTTTTTTATTATCTGACGGGACAGATCAGCTGTCATCTCCACATCAAAGTATGCTTCAAGTTCACCTCCAACGTTCTTATATTTTTCTTTAATGGAGCAAGGGAAAGGATATCTATTTTCAAAGTGCAGCCTGCTTACAAGAACAAGAAGACACACTTCAAACTAACTAAAGGAAAGTCCAGAATATTCATTAGGAAATATGTTTTTAGTCAGAGAGTGGTGAATGCTTGGAATGCATTGTCACAGGAAATAGTTGGAGCATCCTGAATTTATGCATTCATGAATAGGTTGGTGCACATAGTCATTTTTAGAGAAAGCGGAGTAGAAGAAAGTGAATGATGTTCCTACGACCTCTTGCGGTTATAGGAACTGCACGACACACAACACTAGATGTCACCCCCCCCCCCCTCCTCTACTCTTCCGCTGCATTACCGGATGCCTGTTTATGGGGAAAGGCTTTAGGAGTAAACCCTGATGAAAAATCTGCATCATCCAGTCGTGTCGATAATGTTTTGCTACTGACCAAATGTAGCTCAGGACGAGAGAGTGAGGTTGACAAAATGCACAATAACTATAAATAATATGCCTAGAAATATTTGTCTGTCTTTGAAATCTCATCGTCCAAGAGCTGTTGTCAGCCTGAATGGCGTCTAGGGGAACAATCATTCAGTAGCTTCAATGTAGGTTGCACTGCATCATCGAAAGTTGTGTCAAAATATCACGTAGTTATTAAAAAGAGTATTTAAGGTTTTTCCTCCAGAATAGTTTGTTAAGGATGTGACTATTTAACATATTAGCTATATATATATATATATATATATATATATATATAAATATATATAAATATATATATATACATATACATATATATTTATATATATACACACATATACATATATCTGTTTTGCGCAAGACATTGCCAGGTAGTGATATATATCTGGCAACATTTCAGAGAGTCCCTCAGACTGTCTTTAAAACGTTTCTTTGGGCGCCCTTTCTCACTCCATGCCTTTCTACGCTAGCCGTAGAGTAGCTTCTTTTGGAGCTGTTCATCTGACATACAGACGAGGTATCAGACCCATCCTAGTTGTGCTTTTTCTAGCAGTGCATGGAGGCTGGGCATGTCAGACCTCGAGATAAATTCGATGTCAGTGCCACGATCTTGTCATCGTGTGGAATATTCGCCTCAGGCAACCTGTGTGGAAGTGGTTTAACCTCCTTCCATACGCAGAGCATACAGTCCAGCTTTCGCAGGCGTAAAGTAGAGTTGGAATGATGGTGGCGCGGTTGACTTTGAGTTTGGTCTTGACGCTGATACCACGAGGTTCCCACACCATCGAGCGCATTCTGCCCAAGGCTTTGCTGGCCCTTGCTATTCTGCGTGCCATCTCATCATCGAGGCTGACAGATTTCGACAGCATGCTGCCCAGATACGTGAATTTATCTACGACATTCAGCGTCTACCGGCTGACTGTAGGCTTTGGTTTTGTGTGCGGCATGCTTGGTGTTATTTGTCACATGACCTCTGTTTTCTTGGCATTTTTGATCAGACCAACATTTTTGTACGCGACAGAGAACCGGTCTATTTCCACCTGCATGTTCATGCGCACAATATATCTGAATGGAGAAGCGCAGTCAATGGTGGGTGTAGCTAGAAGCGACGACCACCGTATTGTAAAAGCCGAAAGAAGAGGCGAGACCCGGAAATCACGAACACCATCACCTCCTACTGAGTTCGTGTGCCCGATATGTAGCAGATGTTTTCGTACCCACATCGGCCTGTTCAGCCACATGCACTACTATACCCAAGAAGTCAATCTTTGACAAGGATGTTTTTGCTTCATACAAAAGGATCAGATTCACTTTGAAGCTAAAGATCTCTATCTTGGTATGCATCTCTATCATTCCAAAGTTTCATGTGGTTTTTAAAAAAGGACACATCGTGCCTTCTGTATCCTGGTTTTTCCAAAGTTCCTCCGCGTGTTCAGCACGACAAAGACTATCTCTTGCCTTTTGTATTCTGATCCTCATCGACAACGATAGACAGCTATTATATATATATATATATATATATATATATATATATATATATATATATATATATATATATATATATATATATATGGAGGTCTCACAAACCGCTTGTTCTCCAGTGATTTTGTTAGTGCTCATGTCCCAGGACCGTAGCACATAGCAGGCAGCACAGAAATTGAAGCAAGAGGTTAGTACGTTCTGGTCTTGGCAACCGTCCAGGTCCGTGTTAATGGTCGAGAAGACTGTCCAGCAGGGGCGCCGACGTCTTGTCAGTTAAGGTTCCAGGTTTTTTCTCTATATTGAGGAGGTGCCTAAGGTACATATACTAGTTGACATCATCTAAGTGGTGCTTGTTCCCATGGGTTCCATGCCAGAGATTTCCTTGTGATACTTCTTCTTCATCGATTAACTGATGCTGTGCTGCTAGCCCGATGAGGTTCACGAAGAAGACTCTGTGTTTCAGGTTTTCGCCGGTCCCCCACAGCTTTTCGAATATAGTCGTTCACCCCCCCCCCCTCCCCCGTTGGAATGGATCGTTTGATGAGCGTTGTTGTTTCTTTATAGTTCTGTGGATGGAGAATCTGCGTGCCGCCACTTCCGGCTTCTGCGAGCTCATCTGCTTTCTCGTTGCCAGAGATCCCACAGTGGGCCGGAATCCACTGTAGGACTAAATTAGTTTTTTGAGACAGCAATCCAATGTTGTATTTCTGTTGTTGTGTGTGAGAGTCTATCTTGTTTCGGGCTTGAGATGGCTTTGAGTACACTTCTGGAATCTGTTAAAATCACCATTTTCCTTGTAGTTTTGTTCTGGCTGATAAGAATGAACATCTCTTGCGTCAGCTCTAAAATTTGTACAGGTCTTTCTTGCTGGTATGGAGTTCTATATCACAATTGGGTTGTGCAGTTTAGATTCCACAGCCTCCAATTCTATCGCTCAACCTGGCAAATCTATCTGTGTACACGCCTGGTGATTTTGCCTTGTCGGCTTTTACAGTAGATGACCTATCCAGTGTCACCCTTTTCACAAGTTTTCTGCTCCCCCTGTCCATGTCCCACCCTCGCCCATAAGTTGTAATTTATAACTCTATTAAACCAATGCAGGCCAATAATCTATGCCATGCATGTGTTGACAAAGCCCTGTTATCTCTAGTTTTTTAACTTTGTTATCCGCCATGTTTTTGCTTCATACAAAAGGATCAGATTCACATTGGAGCTGAAGATCTCTATCCTGGTATTCATCTCTATCATTACAAAGCTCAATATGGTTTTCAGCACATCAAAGGACACCTCGTGCCGTCTGTATCCTGGTTTTTCCAAAGTTCGTCCGTGTTTTCAGCACGACAAAGACGACCTCTTGCTTTTTGTGTTCTGGTTTTTCCAAAATTCCTTCGTTTTTTCAACACTGATTTTGACATCATCATCTGTCTTTCTTGTGTTTGATGAGCCCTAGGTATGTGAAGCTCTCTAATTCACCCAGTGAAATTACTTTCAGTTTGACAGGAATCATGTTGCTCGCCGAATGTTTTCACAATTTGTCTTTTCTGCATACATCTTTAGACCTACTTACTGAGGCATTCTGTACGTTGTATTCTACATTTGGAGTTGTATGTATGTGAGAAATGAGGACAATGTCGTTACTAAAGTTGTATGTGTGTAAGCTATGATGGCCATGTAGTTACTAAAGTTGTATGTGTGTAAGCTATGATGGCCATGTAGTTACTAAAGTCCAGGTTTTCTAAAGTCCACTGGATTCCGTTTTCCTTCAAGTCTGCTGTTGTTGTCGTTGTTGTTGCTGTTGTTGTTGCCGGTGTTGTTGTTGCTGCGGTTGTTGTTGTTGCTGCTGTTGTTGTTGCTGTTGCTGTTGTTGTTGCCGTTGTTGTTGTTGCCGGTGTTGTTGTTGCTGCTGTTGTTGTTGTTGTCGTTGATGTTGTTGCCGGTGTTGTTGTTGCTGTTGTTGTTGTTGTTGCTGTTGTTGTTGTTTCTGTTGTTATTTTGAATGCCCACAACGATTAGGTTTACTCCTTTTTTGTGCGTTCTGAAAAGGACGTAAAGTGGCGTATTTGCAGTAGCTCTAACCACATCCCGAGCGTGCTGATGAAGGTAGACCTGGGTCCTCCATAGGGTTGTGCTATGCTTGACTTCATCTGCGTGTCGCTCACAACCATAGGGATCACGTCGATTCCTCACTTTGTTAGCCAGGCTGCCATGAATACAGCCCGTTTCCAGGCCAGGCTACGAGGAAGCCTAGGTGAGGGTCTTGGCCTGTATGTTTTGCCTGGGCCAGACTAACATGCCTGATCAGTATGTTTTGCCTGACCAGACGTTAGTTTTCCTCCCCCTTAAAGGCTGTAGTTTCTATCATATTCAATGAGCTGCCTGCAGAACAAAATAATGTCATTAATAAAACCCTGTCAAATCATACTTAAATGTTAAATAATTCTTCAAGTTGTCTCTCGTACAAAACTCTACAGTACATTTCCTCCACAAGTCTGCTTTATTATACTGGTCAAATTTGGATGTGCCTTTCAAGTGGATTTCAAGTGCCTTGAACATTTCCAGAGTCTGTCCTTATCAAAGCTATCAAAGAATTTTCATAGTCAGTATAGTTGATGTATGAACTTGAATTTTTCTTCTTCTTCGTCGTTTGCTTTCAAACTCTCTCTACCAACCCATCAAAAGGTCTTTGCAAGTAGCAGGATGTAGTTAATGGAATGGCGCGTATGGTAGTTTACAGCTTGAAGTTATTCCCAATTACTGCTCTTTTAACTCTGCCCATAATGACTGTCTGGGTTATCCAAGATATATTTTGCCTGACAAATTTCTTAACTACTTGGTATCAACAGCATTTGAATTCTTTCAACGCCAATTGTATTTAACACTTTACCAATTCCTTACAAGATTTTTTTTACAATTCCTTTTTTTATTTTGCGTTTGCCTTATTTCTCTATTCGACAAGGCGATGTGCGTTGCACTGTGGTTTTTATTTTGCGCCTGTCGGCCCAGTGCATCCGACTTCAGCATACATTTTATGTAAGGTTCTGCTTAAGGACCTTAAGGACATTAAGGGCAAATGCGTGTGAAATGCATAGCTATACTTTACGTCATGAAATCTCCCGTTAAGTTATCAATGTATTGTCATTTCCAGCAGAACATGCAGAACTGTGAAATGCACAGATGAAACTCTTTCGTTATATTATCAGTTTACTGGCATGCCCAGAAGGGCATAATGAGCAAATTCTGGTGAAATCCACAGATAAATCTTTCGTCCCAAACTCTCTCGTCCGCTGAGGTCAGTCCACTGTCCGTTTCATCAAGAAATATGGTACGATGCCTATGAAACTCACAGTGGGATCTCCCAGCCAGCTATTTCTATAATTCCATGTGTTTCAGCCTTTATCAGACATTCTGCTTTCCCCAAACTCCTCTCAATCAAACATGGCCGATAGTCACAAGGTACTTGCGTCACGCCCCGTAGACCACCTCGTAGCTCGTGTCCTTGTTTAGTTTGTACTGTCTGTCAATAAGTCATGTTCCCCCTTTCTGGAGCCCCTACCAACTTTATATTAGATATCTTGCTGTCAAATCATAGACAACTAACACCTACCAATCTGCCTGTGTCACATGGACACTACCACCTGGGCGGTTATCCTGACATGGACATCGGCTATATGAATTAGTTCTATGGTTAAACCTGTGTCGTATTTTCACGTTCTAGCGCACACGGCTAAACTTAACAGCCTTCGTCCTAGCTGCAGACAGTGTCGGTTTTGGTGTGACTGTGAAATATAAACACGTTACTATAATGGACTAAAACACGTCGCCCGGGAGATATGTCCAACACTTCACTCACACGCTGAGTGATGTCCCTACGACCTCTTACGGTTATGAGAAAGGCTAGACACACAACAATAAATATCCCCCACTCCCCCCACCCCCACCCCTCTGCTGCCCTGCTGGATACATGTTTACGGAAAAGGCTTCGGGAATAAACCCTGAAGAAAAATCTACATCATATGCTATCTCTAGTTGTCTCGATAATGTCTTGCCACTGACCAAAGGTAGCCCAGGACGAGAGAATGAGGTTGACAGAATGCGCAGGTACACACTCACTTTAATCCAAATCACCGTGCAAGTCAGCCATTTCAGCGGACACAGCAAGAGAAAAGACTATCCACACGGCTGAACAGAGAGAGTGATCTTCATCACAAGTGCGTATATGTATATGTATGTATGTGTGTGTTTGTGTGTATGTGCATGTGTGTATGTATGTGTGTGTTTGTGTGTCTATGTCCGTGTGTATGTGGGTTGTTTGCGTATAGGTGTGTGTGTGTGTGTGTCTCGTAATCAATCTCTCGTCCATCTCTCTGTCAAGTGTGTGTCTATCTGAATGATTTCTGAAAAGTCTACCTCTGTTTACGCCCATCAAAGCACATTGGCAGAAGGCAACCCATGTACAGGTAATCAGAGATAACTATTTTCCTTTCGACACCAAAACCACTACAGACGACAGTTCGCCGACATTATCATCCCCACCAGAAGTGTACACGCTACTGTCGCAAGATAGCGTTTCTGTTCAGTTAAATTTACAAGTCCGTCTTTAAGTTACAGACCAAACAAATAGTTTCGATGATAGAAAATAGCTTCACGCTTGACAGAAGATTAGAAATGTGCGGACTGGGAAAGCTGTTTTCCATATTTATTTCTTCCGGCCTCACATGTCTGTTTTCTACGACCGAGAATTGGGCAGATGGATGAGTGAGAGAAAGAACAGACAATCACTTTTTTGATTGACTGTTTAATATCGTCCCGAATACCGCTTCTTTATGGTGACAACAGGATTGAGTCCAAGTATCGACATTTATTAGACCCACTCTGTCTCGCCGTAGTCACAGCGCTAAAAAGCCAGAAAAACACTGAGCTTAATGACTTAAGAGCAGCACTCTGCAAACTGTGCCAGCAGTCCGCACCAAAAAGGGTAGTGGTACAGTGGGTTCCGTCACACTGCAACATCCAAGGCAACGTGGAGGCAGACAGACTGGCAAAAGAAGGTGCAAGGCTACCACAAACAGATACCAGTATGACGTACGAAGAGTCAAAACGGCTTATCAAAACCAGGTACATGACCAAATGGGAAACCGAACATACTGGTTACACCAAAAACGATGCCTATTACCAGTTGAACCGAAGAGAGCAGGTCGTTGTCTTCAGACTTCGCACTGGCCACAACAGACTCAGGTACCACCTATTCAACAAATTGAAGATAGGGTGTACCGACGAATGCCCGTGCGGTACTGGTAAAATGACCACTGAACATCTGCTGCAGAACTGCCCGACATACGAGGATCAGAGAGAGCAGATGTGGCCATTGCCAGTGGAACTGCAAGACAAGCTCTATGGTAGTGGCGAGAGTCTCAGGATGACCGCCGCTTTTTTCGAAAAAATAATGGTTACTGTCTGACTGTGTACGCAGAAGAAGAAGAAGAAGACCCACTCTGCTGTAAAAAGTCACCCAACATGGTTTTTTGGAAAGCAAATCAGCGTGAAAAGGAAATTGTCAACCTACATCGCAAAAGTAGAACATTAGTACAATGGTGTCTCTTTAGAATGTTATTTACCGAAGGTAGCGTTTGTGAAAGAACGACCTTCACATTTGACTTTATATTTCGTTTACTTCTTTTGTAAATGATATTATACTACTCTTGACTAGGCACGTTCACTGAAGCCTCTAGCTGTTGGTTAATCAGAGCGTGACCGCTATTTTGAGCCCGGTGTTAAACCGATTGAAATAAGGCGAGGCTGCAGCGGTTCTGTGGATGTGTATAATGGGAAAAAAACATGAAAAAAAACTAGTAAAAGTTGATTAAGGCAGCGATAGCGCCGGGCCCCACGCCTCGAAGGGGCCCACCCTTGACTACTGGTGGTCACCCACCCATGTGTCGTGGAGTCAAGGCACATGGCTATGGGGAAACGTCTATTGGCCAAAACCTCAAGACCCTCAAAATATTACAGTGGAATGCGGAGGGAGTCATTAACAAAAACCTTTCCCTAACACACCACCTGCATGAAGGTAAGATTGACGTGGCATGTATCCAGGAAACGCACCTCAACAATAACCATAAATTCTCAATCAGAGGATACCAGACTTTCCGTCTAGATAGAGAAGGCCACAAAGGAGGGGTCCTGATACTGACCAGAAACAGCATACCGAGTAGCGCGGTACCTGTCAATCACACCGGACAAGCAGAAATTGTAGGAGTTGACATAATGGCTCAAGAGACGAAGCTCCGCATTTTCAATCTGTACGGACCACCAAACAGAGACCTATCGCTCTCGAGTATGGAGGTCAGAGACTCCAACTGCATAGTAGTTGGAGATTTCAACAGCCACTCGAAGAGATGGGGATACTCTGACACAGACAGCAGAGGTGACGAAGTGGAAGATTGGGAGATAGATG
Organism: Ariolimax columbianus; assembly: GCA_036924085.1. NCBI lineage: Eukaryota > Metazoa > Mollusca > Gastropoda > Stylommatophora > Arionidae > Ariolimax > Ariolimax columbianus. Next base: position 42,940,865 of record JAVGWX010000015.1, read on the forward strand.
CAAATCTCTCCCTAATCAATAGGCCGGAGGATAGCCCTAGCTTCTATTCAAGAACATGACATACCACCTCGACTCCAGATTTGGCCTTCTCCACACAGGACATACACTATAAAATAGACCGCCAGGTGCTAAACCAACTGGCAGGTAGCGACCACAGGCCGATCAGGCTAACCCTTGACATGGAAGTAGGCCCACAGGAAACAAAACCGCTCCCACGTTGGAATTACAAACGAGCCGACTGGGACAGATTTGCAATCCTGACAGATGGGCTGTGTGAAACCATCAACACACGAAACACCAAAATGAAGCCCATGGTAGAGAGCCTAAGCAAGGCAATAATGCAAGCCGCCACTGAAACCATCCTAAGAGGAGCTAGGAAAAACTATAAGCCCTACTGGAATGATGAGTTACAGAAAGTGGAAGATGCAGTAACAAATGCTAGGAACATGGCAGAACGAGAAAAATTCATGGAGGCAAACATCGCCCTCAAAGCCGCCGCGGCGAAGTACAAACACACTCTCAAGCAAACAGCAAGAGAAAGTTGGAAAAATAAAACGGAAAGTTTAAACCTGGACAAAGAAGGGAACAAGCTATGGAAGCTAGTCAGAGCCATGAATGACGAAACCCCGTCAAATAAACAAATTACTATCAAGCAGGGCGAGAACTTGATCACAGGTAAGAAAGCCGCAAACGCCTTTGTCGATCACTATGCCAGAGCAAACCACATCGAGGTCCCTGCAGATAAGCATACAGACATTAGCGAAGAGCTAAAGGGACACGAAAACATAAATACGGCTCCTGAAGAGCACATGATGGCCAAACTAACAATGCGCGAAATGGAAGAGGCTATGAGAACACTAAAGAAAAGGAAATCTCCCGGAAAAGACGGGATAACAAACGAAATGCTGATGGGGCTGGGCCAAACAGCGAAGAAAAAACTACTATCAGTCCTGAACCAAAGCTGGAAAAGGGGTATTGTACCCCAGGCATGGAAAGATGCAATACTGGTACCAGTACCAAAAACAGGAAAGGACAAAACAGATCCAAATGGATACAGGCCCATAAGCCTACTGAGCTGTGTCGGCAAGCTGATGGAACGGATGATAAACACTAGACTGATGTGGCATCTGGAAGAAAAACGAATACTAATTCCACAGCAAGCCGGCTTTAGACAGCACAGATCCACTGAGGACCAGGTCATCCTCATAGCCCAGGAGATAGAAGATGCCTACCAGGCACAGAAACACACAGTAGCTGTTTGGGTGGATCTGGAAAAGGCATTTGACAAAGTCTGGAAGGATGGACTTAGAGTCAAGCTAAGAAGAAGTGATGTCTGTGGGAAGATGTACAAGTGGATCAACCACTACCTCAAACAAAGAACGGCCAGAGTCCAAGTACAAGGGCAGATGAGCAAAAAGGTGACACTCGAGCAGGGAGTACCCCAAGGGGGAGTATTGTCACCCACACTCTTCCTGGTATATATAAACGATATTACAGAGAATATACCAAGAAGAGTCCATAGCTCAATGTTTGCAGACGATCTGGCTATGTGGACCTCTGAAAAGAATCTCACCATAGCAAGAAATCGGATGCAGACGGCCCTAACATCGCTGGAAGAGTGGGCGAACTCATGGCTGGTCAAAATAAACGAGGAGAAAACCACATGCACAATATTCTCGCTCTCATTAAAACCCCAAAGTACCAAATTAAGCCTAAATGGCAAAATCCTGCAGCCAAACGACAACCCAACCTTTCTGGGAGTCACATTTGATCGGCGCATGACATGGAAAAGTCAGATTGAGAGAAACCGAATGAAAGCCAGAGAAAGAATGGCGATCATGAGGAAACTTGCTGGCACAAGCTGGGGAGCAGACGAAGGCATACTAAAGAAACTGTACACTGGAAGAGTGAGACCAGTTCTCGAGTATGGCATTGCGGCATGGACAACAGCAGCGAAGGCAAACTTCGATAAAGTTAACAAACTTCAAAACCAAGCCATGAGAATTATAACAGGTGGCATGAAGTCAACGCCAATTGTAGAACTTGAAAAGATTACAAAACTGCAATCCATGACCGACAGAAGAGACTGCAGAGCCCAGCTGCAGTCAGAGAAACTCCGCAGACTGACGGACCACCCAATGTACCAGAGACTAAACAATTTGGGAACTGGGAAACTAAAGCGGAGAAACTTTGCAGAAATAGCCAAAGCAAAGATGCACGAAGATCCCATAAACGCACTAACAACACCAAAACCCATCACTACTGTACGAAAACCTACTTGGAGGCAGGATATATTTCCAGAGGTGGTAGAAAATATACCAGGTATTGCAAACAAAAACTGCCAGACTGAAAAAGAAAGGAGAGACACTACCCTAAGCTTCATAACGAAAAGCTACCCAAGCATGGACTGGACCCATGCATACACCGACGGTTCTGTAACAAACACTACACAGAACGGAGGGGCAGGAGCATTCCTGAACCTACCAAATGGCAGAAAAATAACACTGTCATTCGCTACTGGTAAGTACACAAGCAATTTCAGAGCGGAGGCAGAGGCACTGAGGGCGGCAATGGAAGAAATGGTAACACACAGTGAAAATGAGAGCCATATAGTCCTGCTGACAGATGCTCTCGCCGTAGTCACAGCGCTAAAAAGCCAGAAAAACACTGAGCTTAATGACTTAAGAGCAGCACTCTGCAAACTGTGCCAGCAGTCCTCACCAAAAAGGGTAGTGGTACAGTGGGTTCCGTCACACTGCAACATCCAAGGCAACGAGGAGGCAGACAGACTGGCAAAAGAAGGGGCAAGGCTACCACAAACAGATACCAGTATGACGTACGAAGAGTCAAAACGGCTTATCAAAGCCAGGTACATGACCAAATGGGAAACCGAACATACTGGTTACACCAAAAACGATGCCTATTACCAGTTGAACCGAAGAGAGCAGGTCGTTGTCTTCAGACTTCGCACTGGCCACAACAGACTCAGGTACCACCTATTCAACAAATTGAAGATAGGGTGTACCGACGAATGCCCGTGCGGTACTGGTAAAATGACCACTGAACATCTGCTGCAGAACTGCCCGACATACGAGGATCAGAGAGAGCAGATGTGGCCATTGCCAGTGGAACTGCAAGACAAGCTCTATGGTAGTGGCGAGAGTCTCAGGATGACCGCCGCTTTTCTCGAAAAAATAATGGTTACTGTCTGACTGTGTACGCAGAAGAAGAAGAAGAAGAAGATTAAGGTTGAGCTTAATCAAAATTTAAAAATGGGTATGGTCAGATACCGCACCGAGACGAGAACACAAACAAAACCTACGTTACGACCAATATGCCTTCATCAGGGACAACAACACTGAACTAACAAATCAACATATAAGAAAAAAAGGGTCAACTCATCTGTTTCAGGTAGGAGATGCTTTCTAAACCGATTGAAATTAACCCGGAGATGGATTGTTTAAAAAATAATACGGGGTACATTTGATTGGGTGTCTCAGTAGCAGAGTGGAAGAACGCTCGCAATTCACATCAAAGTACTAGGTTCGAACCCCGCATATGTTTAAGCGAATTGAGAAGACGGATTTGAGGAAATCCTTTCCCATTTCATATAGCGCTGATGTCAAGTACAATGAAGTCTCTGACCCTTCTTCCCCGACTGTACTCCATGGGAGGGATCTCTGGGATTGAGAGGTAAGGCACTCATCTCTCAAAGCTATTAACGGAAACGGCGTGGGATCGAGCCCCATAGGTTCATTCGATCCCTGGTCTCAAAGGAGGTGGGACCAGAGTGTTAAAGCCAGTCGTTTTTTTACCTTCTTACCTTCTTACCTTCTTATCTAGGGGGTACTAGACTGCTGTCTCTGTGCTCCATCAACCATCGTTTCGTCGCAACATGTGATCTGCCAATCTATGTTTTGCTTTGTCTGCATGAATTACCGCATCATTCATCAGGGACAAACGTCTTATGTTAGAGCTGTGAAGACCTTGCAAACGTTGGTTCCAGAGAATGATTCCGGCCAATCGGCTCTCAAGAGAGGCCTGGGTCACTCTCAGTTTACCTCTAGTGATTGTGTAAGTGTCCACATCTCAGCCAAATCAGATTTGGGACATACAAATTGGCAGAAAAAACCTAGAAATTGGAAGGCGGTACCTACAAATTGAAAGAAAAAAACAAATAAAATTAGAATTGGGACCATACAAATTAGAATGAGAAACCTAGAAATTGGAAAAAGGAATATGAAAGCTGGAAGTTGAACAATTCTCAATTTCTGATTCTTGGATTTTGCTGCTGTCACTTTTGCACGATGATGGTTCGTTATCTTTGTTAATGTCTAAGAGTTCAGGTACATATTCCGTCCACCTGTTTAATATATCTTTCTCTTCATTCAACTTATATCCGATGGTTCTTGGGCCGTCCTTGTCTTATTTGAAAGATGTTTTATCTCTGCATGCATCCCTTGTGTTGCAATACTTTCATTTCTGTTCTATTACCTTGCATGCAGATTTTATGCATTGCCCTTTTTAACATTACGTACCACATTGTTCAGTACTTATGTTCTTGAGAGGTTTTTTTTATGTTCTTGCTCATTTTCTATCTTTTATTTGGCATCTATTAATTTATTTTTCGTAAACGCTTTCATCAACAGAGTTTTATTTGTTTACCACCTTTCTCGAATGTCAAGCGAAAGACTTTCAAAGAGGCTCCTGGGTAGTGAGTGGACTGAGGGAAAGAGAATGATCACAGGGAAGTCCATAAGAGCGTGTTATAGACCGTCTGAATGAGTACCTTAAGTGCCATGAAATAGACAGACATAAACACCTGGCCAAACCTGAATCAAAATCGATCAACTTGAAAGAATGCGGTCACAAACGGCGTTGCAATCAGCGAGGAAAACTGTCAACAGAAGTGTTATTCAACTGTTTATACCTGGCGACCACTTTTATGACTTTCGTGAGTGTACATTTCTTTTACTGAACACTCAAATCTAAACTGAAGGCAATTCAGCGATCGGCCATTGAGTCTGTGTACTTTTGATGTTTTTAATACAGCATGTAAACATTCTGATACCGCCCACCCAAGTGGTCCGCCGGAGTTTTTGTGTATGACAAACACAAGAATAGCAGCACTGCCTCACAGAAAGCATGTCGAAAGAAGCGACTAACTGTGTGACATGGCGGTCATGGTAAGGTGGTTTGTTAAGACCAGCACAGAAAGCGCTTAATAGGCTGCCGGTCTACTTTGCTCTAATGTTTGAGTCTCTTATGTTAGACTCCCACATCGTTTAACCACCCTCAGCGGCACTTGTCCCAACGCAGCGGAGTAATAAGCTCCTCGAGCTTAACCCGCTAAGCAAGAAATTCTCCTTCCGGCTATATCCAGCTCACACCAGATCTGTGACCAGCACATAGGGGAATCTACATCTGTAGAAGTACAAGTCGACCAAAACTAAGACATCTACTTGGTTTTCTGCATTAAAGTGCACGAGCCTATCTTCTCTGTCGTTTCTTTCTTCCAGTCATAATTCCTCTTTAACATCCATATATTTGACTGTTGCTATTTTGGAATTCAAATCTTCCATTACTATCATAAGACCAGTGGGATCAAGATGTTGAGCAGCGCATGAGCTGCAGTGGTCAGCAACCCATAGCTGACTGCTAGCGTCAGGGCCAGAGAACCAAAGCTGTCAAGACCCTTCTACACCTCCACGCGGTGATCCTTGATAACAGGCTGCAGTAGGGCAGACTGGCTAAGGAGAAGGGATCGAAGAGGGAATGCTAACCCAGTAATAAAAAAATGCTTGCTGGAGTCGGATGTATTGGACCGAAAGGTGCAAATATCGCAGTCAAGCTGTAAACTACGACACAACGCATTCCGTTTCCTTCAGTGCCTCTGCCTCCGCTCTGAAATTGCTTGAGTATTTTCCAGTTGGCACTGACAGTGTTATTTTTCTACCATTCGTTAGGCTCAGGAATACTCCTCCCCCTCCATTCTGTGTTGTGTTTGTTACAGAACCGTCGGTGTATGCATGGGTCCAGTCCATGCTTGGGTAGTTTTCCGCTATGTACCTCAGGGTTATGTCTCTTCTTTCTTTTTCAGTCCGGCTGTTCTAGTTTCCAATACCTGGTATATTTTCTACCACCTCCGGAATGATATGCTGCTTCCATGTGGGTTTGCGTACAGTAGGGATGGGCTTTGGTGTTGTTATGGTATTAATAGGGTCTTCGCTCATCTTTGCCTTGGCTATTTCTGCAAAGTTTCTCCGCTTTAGTATCCTTTTTCCAAATCTATTTAGTCTCTGATGCATTGGATGGTCTGTCAGTCTTCTTAGTTTCTCTGCTTGCTGCTGGGCTCTGCAGTCTCTTCTGTCGGTCATGGATTGCAGCTTTGTAACCTTTTTAAGTTCTACAATTGGCGTTGACTTCATGCCTCCTATTATAACTCTCATGGCTTGGTTTTGAAGTTTGCTAATTTTATCAAAGTTCGGCTTTGCTGCTGTTGTCCATGCCGCAATGCCATACTCGAGAACTGATCTCACTCTTCCAGTGTACAGTTTCTTTAGTATTCTTTCGTCTGCTCTCCAGCTTGTGCCCGCAAGTTTCTTCATGATTGCCATTCTTTGTCTGGCACTCATTCGGTTTCTCTCGATCTGACTTTTCCATGTCATGCGCCGAACAAATGTGACGCTCAAGTAGTTTGGGCTGTCGTTTTGCCGCAGATATTTGCCGTTAAAACTTATTTTGGTGTTCAGAGGTTTATTTGAACGTGAGAATAACGTACATGTTGTTTTTTTCTTTATTTATTTGGACTAACCATGATTTCGCCCACTCCCCCAACGATGTTAGGGCCTGTTGCATCCGATTGTTTGCTACGGTTATATTTTTTTCGGAGGTCCACATAGCCAGATCGTTTGCAAACAAGGTGCTGTGGACTCGTCTTGGTGTATTCTCTATGATGTTATATACACCAGAAAAAGTGTGGGTGACAGTACTCCCCCTTGGGGTACTCCTTGCTCCAGTGTCACCTTTTTGCTGATCTGCCCTTGTATTTGAACTCTGGCTGTTCTGTTTTCGAGGTAGTGGCTGATCCATCTGTACATATTTCCAGATACTTCACTTCTTCGTAGCTTGACTTTAAGTCCCTCTTTCCACACCTTGTCAAATGCCTTCTCTAGATCCATCCAAACCGCTACTATATGCTTTTTCTCTTGGTAAGCATCCTCTATTTCCTGCTTCACTTAGTTTGCTATACAGGATCCTCATTGAAAGCCTTTTGCTTGACAGTCGGGCAAGGTGGCCAGCCCATCTCAATTGAAATTTTTGAAAAAGGGCATGAATACTTTGCATTAATACTCTGGACAGCACTTCAACATCTGTGATATGGTCTTGCCAGCGTATATGCATTATACGTCTCAGACAGTTGATGTGAAAATGATTTATCCTCCTGGCGTCACCAGCGTAGACAGTTCAGCTCTCACACGCATAGAGCAGGATGGGGACAATGGCGGCACACTTGACCTTCAGCTTAGTCATTGTGCTGATTCCTCAACGTTCACACACTGTTGAGCGCATTCAGCCAAAAGCTGTGCTGGCATTTGCTAATCTATTAGCCAGCTCATTAGCAACAGTCACTGATCTCAACAGCGTGCTTCCGAGGTAGACACATTTTTTTTCAACCGCTTGTAATTTCTGTCCCCTCCCTGTAACTATTGTATATACGAGGCGTGTTCAAATGAAACCGAACCTAACTGCACCAAGTAAACATACGTACGATGCGCATGATCACATCGCTTCAGGTGTAAACAGCACATACCAACCGTCAAATTTGCAAAATGTCATTATCCTTCGACTTATAGTTTCTTCAGCAGACCGTTGAAAACATGACTGGTGTGATACGGAATCCGTCCAGAATTTATCAGCGAGCGGTGATGCTGTTTCTAATAGCTGAATGCAGGCAGTGTATGTTGACAACCGTGTGTCGAAGACAACAGTGAAGAATTGGACATCGATGTTTAAAGAGTGACTTTCTGTCATCTTTGCGGTCATCAATGAACATACTTCCGGAAGTTGAAATACTTTACTTGCTTGACCATCAGATGCAATGACGTATTTCAACATTTGAATTGAGCAGTACAAATTGGGAGGCTGTGTGGCCTAAGGATAAAACGTCTGTTTTACACTTCCAACCCACCAGTTTCTTCTTCTTCATCGTACGCAGTCAGACAGTAACCATTGTTTTTTCGAAAAAAGCGGCGGTCATCCTGAGGCTGTCGATACTGCCATAGAGCTTGTCTTGTGGTTCCACTGGTGATGGCCACATCTGCTCTCTCTGATCCTCGTATGTCGGGAAGTTCTGCAGCAGATGTTCAGCGGTCATTTTCCCGGTACCACACTGGCATTCGTCGGTTCCACCTATCTTCAATTTGTTGAATAGGTGGTACCTCAGTCTATTGTGGCCAGTGCGAAGTCTGAAGACAACGACCTGCTCTCTTCGGTTCAACTGGTAATATGCATCGTTTTTGGTGTAACCAGTATGTTCGGTTTCCCATTTGGTCATGTATCTGGCTTTAATAAGCCGTTTTGACTCTTCGTACGTCATACTAGTATCTGTTTGTGGTAGTCTTGCACCTTCTTTTGCCAGTCTGCCTCCTCGTTGCCTCGGATGTTGCAGTGTGATGGGACCCACTGTACCACTACCCTTTTTGGTGCGGACTGCTGGCATAGTTGACAGAGTGCTGCTCTTAAGTCATTAAGCTCAGTGTTTTTCTGGCTTTTTAGCGCTGTGACTACGGCGAGAGCATCTGTAAGCAGGACTGTATGGCTTTCATTTTCTTTATGTGTCACCATTTCTTCCACTGCCGCCCTCAGTGCCTCTGCCTCCGCTCTGAAATTGCTTGTGTACTTACCAGTGGCGAATGCCAGTGTTATTTATCTGCCATTTGGTAGGTTCAGGAATGCTCCTGCCCCTCCGTTCTGTGTAGTGTCTGTTACAGAACCGTCGGTGTATGCATGGGTCCAGTCCATGCTTGGGTAGTTTGTCGATATAAAGCTTAGGGTAGTATCTCACCTCTCTTTTTCAGTCTCCACCAGTTTCAAATCACGCTCCTGTCCAGTTTGTCAGACATAGTGTTTTTTTCGTTTCTTCATGTACGGAAAGTTATGGCAACCTACCGCACTGCATACTTGCCAAGAAACTTATAACAGCCAAATAGGTGACGGTTGTAAGAAGGGACGTTCTGCAAAGGACATGCTACTTACTTTAGTGTAATTTAACTTACAAATATCGACATTTTAAGTGATACTTTTCTTGCTGTTTCAGAAGCATTCCCTGGTCAAGTATGACTTTGATATGCATGTCAAATATCGCTTGCAAGTGTTGCAGACAGAGCAGAGTCGTCTTGCGCAGTTAGACGACTGCGCAAGTGTCATGACTGATCCGTTGTCCTTCTGGCGGAGTCAGCCTTCTAACTCAACAAATTTTACAGCGGAGATTGATATGGATCGTCTGATTTTGGCAAACAAGTAAGTAGGCAATGTTGGCTGGATTGAATTAGTTGGCAGAAAGGATATAAGTTTGTTAATAGATTATTAGAGTGCCCATGTATTTGAATTTATATGCAAGTTAATATTAGCTAATTCACTGTGAATTCGGAGAAATGTTGTTAATGGGACAAAGGAAGATAACATAAGACATGATGACATGTATGAATACATGAAACATAAAATAAGATAGATGACACGATCAAACAGGAGAAGACAAATGATAATGAAAACATCTAGAAACTAGGAGAGATATAATGAGAAAAAATGGCATGTGTATCAATAAGAGATGTGACACGAATGACATAGTGAAACAACAGAAGAAATAGCATACGAAAGAAATGCAAGGTGAAACAACATGATAGAAATAATGACAAGGAATGATATTTTGAAATAACAGGATAGATATAAAAAGAAAGGATGGCATTGCGAAGCAACAGGAGAGATAGAATGGAAAAAGATGACAATTCGAAAAAACAGGATGGATAGAATAATAGCGTTGACACGTAAAACATGCAGGCCAGTTAGAACTGCCAATTATGAAATGTAGAAAAAAAAACAGAAGAGACAAACTGAGAATTGATGACACGTTGAAATCATAGCAGAGATAAAATGAGTATTGATGACACGTTGAAATGACCGCAGAGATAAAAGGATTATTGATGACACGTTGAAATGACCGCAGAGATAAAATGATTATTGATGACACGTTGAAATGACCGCAGAGATAAAATGATTATTGATGACACGTTGAAATGACCGCAGAGATAAAATGATTATTGATGACACGTTGAAATGACCGCAGAGATAAAATGATTATTGATGACACGTTGAGATGACAGGATCGATAAGATGAGAAATGTCTGCATCTAGAAGCTGCAGGGTACATAGAATGAGAAATTATGACATATGCAATGGACAGGATTGATAACATCTTGAATGATGTCATGTGGTACATATAAAAAAGGTACAATAGTAACTAATGACATGTAGAAACCAAAAGAAATATAAAATTGGAAATGATGACATGGGAGAACTACAGGATAGATAGAATGACTCAGTTATGACATGTGGTAACTACAAGAGAAATATAATAACACAACTATGGCATGTTAGAAATACAGGAGAGATCAAATGACACAGTTATGACATGTGGGAACTGCAAGAAGGATAGAATAACACAAGTATATCACGCGAGAACTACACGAGAGATAGAATGACACAATTATTACATGTGGTAACTACAAGACAGATAGAATAACACAACTATGGCATGTGAGAACTACAGGAGAGATCAAATGACACAATTATGGCATGTGTCAACTACGATAGAGAAAAAAATAAGAAAGGATTACAAGTGAGCGCTACAAGAGAAAGAGAGAGAGAGAGAGAAAGAAACTATGACATTTGAGAACTACAAGAGAGATAAAAAAAACAAATTGTGACATGTGAGAACTAAATTATATATATATATAGTAACAAATGATGCCATGTGGGATTACAAGTGAGATGTAATAAGAAATGATGACATGTGAGAACTACAATATAATTACGCAATTATGACATGTGGGAATTAACTACAAAGGAGCGAGAATTACACAGGTATGGCATGTGAGAACTACAAGAGAGATATCACAAGAAATGACTACATATGAGAACTACAGAACTGTTTAATGACAAATGATGGTTTCGGAGTTGTCTCAACAACACGAAAGACACTACTGAAAATCGTGGCGTCGAATCTATTGTTGAAACAACTTTCTATGCCAAATCTACATAGCGTCTCAAAATAATGTTTACACTATTGGAACGTTAATAGATAATTCAAGTTAAAAGATAATAAAGATAATTTGTTTGTACTGTTTGTATTTGGCATTGTAATGACTATGTTGAAGTCATTCCGCTATGTTTAGTTTTCGAGAAAATTGTATAAGCGTACTGGACAAAATAGCAGAGGTAAACAAGTTTTCTTTCGATCAACGTAAGTGGATTTTAGAGTATATTTTAAAAATGTGAGAATGTGACTGAGGTGCAGAGACGGTAGACGACACTACACTATCGTCACGTGTAACTATTACGACATTATGCGACACGTTTGAGAAGAGAGGAACTGTTTTCTATGTGAAGAAAGGACCATGCGGCAGGAAGAGAACGAAAACTGACGATAAGAAGTACGGAGACGATGTTGCAGACTTTCACAAGATCCCCACGGAAGTCCATACGGCAATCTTCACGTGAGTCCAGTGCCCGTAAATCAAGTATACATCGCAATTTAATTAAATGAAAGTGAATGTCCTATTCCCAGGCTGACTCACGCTATGCATTCGGCCGGCACAGATAGGTAGCTTCTCTGAGTGGATTGGGAACATATGCAACAATGACAATTTTACTGATTTAATTTCTGAACACCTTTAACTTCAAGATATGTGATATTTAAAAAGAAACTCACGTGTCATGTTATCTTTGTTCGAGTTATTAAAATCCAAAAAGTGTAAACATTATTTTTGTCACACTGTATAACTGAAACGTAGAAAAAATAGAAATATTTACAAGCTGGAGGCGCCATTCGTTTACATATTCTCTTGCAATGTTTAATTGTAAAGTGTGACCTGTTCTCTTTCTTGTCATATTGCATAGATGCTTCATGATTCCAATAGCTGATTTCTTCAAAATACCACCAATACCAAACCAGTACAGTTTTGAAACGCCTTACCTGTCAGACCCACCTTTCACGAACATTTCCCAAGCGTCCAATGAGAACAGATCGAGTGTTGTTCTTCTAAACAGTAGGTGGGTATTCGCGGGGCGTCGTCAATATTTATTGTTGCAACATTTGATGATATTGTAAATGACAGGCTTTTGTTGCTGTTGTTGTTGTTGTTACTCTTTTGTGCGCCCTAATAAGGACATGAAGGGGTGGGGTGTCGTAGCTATCCTCACGTTCCGAGTGTGCTGTTATATGTAGACCGGAGTCCTCAAGGCGGTTGGGCTATATTTGGCTTTATCTGCGTGTCGCTCACTACTTCGGGTATCACGTTGATTCCCTACCTCGTCAGCCAGGCTGACATGAAACCAGCCCGTTTCCAAGAAGGCCTGTGTGTAAGCCGAGGTGAAGGTCTTGGCCAGTATATTTTGCCTGACCGTGACTAACATGTCTGATCAGTATGTTGTTCCTTACAAGATATAAGTCTTCATTCCCGGCTTCAGGTGCTGTTTGTGTTGATAATTTATTGAAGTGTATCATTGTGTTATTTGTCTTATGTAAAACAATACAATGTAATGTAATGTTATGTAGCGTTACACGATGTTATGTTACATTCAATTACATTACATTGTATTGTATTACATTATATTGTACTGCATTGTATTGTATTTTATTATATTGTTATGTTATATGATGTAATATGATGATATGTTATGCCTTATAATGCTAAGTGTTGTTCTTTTGTGTTGCTATGTTATGTTATGTTTTGTTATGTTACGTTATAGAGACTCAACATCAATGCACTCCGGCAGACCAATTTGTATTCATGAGTTGGTGACAGCTACGAGCAATTGTTGTTTCTTTAGCCTATTGGTTGTAAACACTCCTGCCAGTTTCTGGCATGCATTTTCCCCAGCTCCACCCATTCTTGATGCAATCTGTACATTCTTCATTCCTTTATTGCATCACAACCTTACAGTGTGCAGCGATTAAAAAGTTCTCGTTTCCGCTTACACGTGTATTTGTTCTACCTAGTTGCATCCAGTAGAATGAAACTAATGTGTCATTTCTTATTCTCGAAGTACTTATGTTCTTTCCATCATTCCCGCTTCACACAGTCCAGAGATACCAATATGTAATCTGTCATTTCCAACTTGTTTCACACAGTCCAGAGATACCATTATGTAATCTGTCATTTCCAACTTGTTTCACACAGTGTAAGAATAATATCATTCTTGTAATGTCTCCATTTCTTTTATCCGTGCAACGTACAAACAAGCAAGTATATAAATAAATTGCTCCACATTGCTTGACAACTGCATGATTAGGATGACTTCATTCCCCAGTCACATACATCCGTCAGGCTGGCTTTATTAAACGAAAGAAATGAACACCGAAAAGTAGTTTTTGTGGGTGGGGGGGGGGGGGGGGATTTGTTTATCTAATGTTTCTCTTCCTTGTCATGGCTCTAGTAATATATGGGCCGTATAGATAGTTGTAGTACAAAATTGTTCATTGTAATAATGATAGCGGTAATGATAAGGCTGTCAGTGATGAAAATAAGAATGAAGATGATAATGAGTATCATGATGATAATGAAGCTTGTGATATAAATGTTTATTATGATGGAGAGAATGATGATCCTGATGATAGTCATGATGATTATGATGAGATTTATTTAATTTTTTTTTTTTTGCGTTCGCCTTATTTATCTATTCCCCAAGGCGTGTGTGCGTTACACTGTGGTTTTTATTTTGCGCCTGTCGGCCCAGTGCATCCGACTTCAGCATGCATTTTATGTAAAGGTCTGCTTCCTCCTGCATTTTCTAAGGGTTTGCTTCCTCGGGGTAACGGCCGGTGCTGTGATGGGGATCGAACCCAGCACCTTCTGGTTGTGAGCCGTGCCACTTAACCACTAGGCCACGCCGTCCCCTATGATGAGATGAATGTGATAATGAATATAATAGTGAAAATTGTGATGAAAATAAATATGATGATGAAAATGGTGGTGAAGATTGGGGTGAAGATGAATATGATGAATATGAAAATGATGATGAAAATTATTATGAAGATGATGATTAAGCTCACAATAGGTACGTGGAATGTTAGAACACTGAACCCATGTGGCAAAATCAATGAGCTAACGCACGAGATGGAGAACTGCCGGTGGAACATCCTTGGTTGCGAGACTCGATGGAAAAGCTTTGGAGAGTTTACCACGGAGGAGGGCCACAAGTTCTATTTAAGTAGCAGGGAGGACAAACATTTACATGGAGTGGGGATACTAGTGCATAAAAACACAGCAAGATGCATATTGGGTTGCCGCCCAATATCTAGCCGGTGTATAATCTTACGGCTAAAGGCAGCACCGTTTAATATTATAATAATACAGTGCTACGCACCCACTGCAGACTACGACGATTGTGAAATAGAGGCATTCTATGATTAACTTTAGTCTGATACACGAAACGCCAAAAAAAGACATATTGGTAGTCCAGGGTGATTGGAATGGAAAAATTGGAGAAAATGCAGTCCACGACTGGAGGGGAACATGTGGACCATACGGAAATAAAGAAACCAATATCCGAGGCCTCAGACTCCTAGAATTTGCACGATGCAATCAGCTGTTGGTGGCAAATACGTGTGGGTTAAACAAGCCGTCTAGACGCTGGACATAGCATAACCCAAGCAGTGAAGTGCACAACCAGATTGACTATATACTGGTCCAGAGGAGGTTCCGATCGAGCATCAACACCGACAAAACAAGAAGTTTCCCCGGAGCTGACATAGGAAGCGACCACGATCTGGTTATGATGACCATGCGTCTGCGATTGAAGGGAGTCGCAAAGAAGGAAGTGACCACGATCTGGTTATGATGACCATGCGTTTGCGATTGAAGGGAGTCGCAAAGAAGGAAGCGGCCACGATCTGGTTATGATAACCATGCGTTTGCGATTGAAGGGAGTCGCAAAGAAGGAAGCGACCACGATCTGGTTATGATGACCATGCGTCTGCGATTGAAGGGAGTCGCAAAGAAGGATGTGACCAGGCTAAAGTTTGACCTGGACAAACTAACGGACCCAAAAATCACCGAAGTGTTCCAAGAAAGTGTGGGATTGAGATTTGTGCGATTGTTGGCTCTCAGAGAGGGACTGGATACAGATACAGTTACAGAGTCTCTTAACGCAGCTCTCATAGATACAGTAAAAGAGATCCTGGGATGCCACCAAACAAAAAAAGAAGCCATAGGTGACCAAAGAAATTCTAGAACCTTTGTGATAAAAGGTCACTGAAAAACCACAATCACCCACCGGAGGAGGTCGGCAGATATAAAGAGGTCAAGAAAGCGATACAACAAAAGATGAGAGAGGCGAAAGAAGCGTGGATATGTGAGCAATGTACAAACATCGAAGAGAGACTAAACAGAAATGACGCTAAAGGAGCATACAAGGTGGTCAAAGAACTGGTAACACCAAGACAAGGCAGGAACCTTATGATCCAGGATAAAAGCGGCAAGTGCCTTATTGAGGAAAATGACGAACTGACACGATGGACAGAGTACTGTTCCGAGCTATATAACTTCGAAGGACGAAACGAACCCGAGAAAACACCCCCCCCCCCCCCCCCCCCCACACCAACAAATATAGAGGATAACCAACTGATAACGAAGGAAGACGAAACTGCAGCGGTAAAGACATTGAGAAGAGGGAAGGCAGCCGGCGTGGACAATATACCAGCATAGCTCTTTCAAGCAGGTGGAGAGGTAGTGGTGGAAGGCCTGACACACATCTGCAATAAAATATGGGCGACAGGAAACTGGCCGGACTTATGGACGAAATCAATAGTTATACCGTTACATAAGTCTGGAAACCTAAAGCTGTGCCAAAATTACAGAACAATAAGCCTCATAACTCACCCTAGTAAGGTCATGCTTAGATTTAATCCTCGACCGATTGAAACCCCAAGCAGAGAACATCATTGCCGAGGAGCAAGCAGGGTTCAGACAGGGAAGAAGCACTACAGAACATATATTTAATTTAAGGCTGCTAAGCAAGAAATATATAGAACAGCAGCAACAACTGTATCATGTGTTTGTTGATTTTAAGAAGGCGTTTGATAGGGTATGGCATAAAGCGCTATGGGCAACCATGAGGATGTATAAAATCAACGGAAATATTATAACGGTATTTTAACACCTGTATAACAAGGCGTCCAGCGCAGTTCTTGTGAATGGGAGGCGAGAGGACTGGTTTCGCACATCAGTTGGTGTGAGACAGGGGTGTACACTCTGCAACTCTTTTCAAAAAATTCTTTGATGGAATTTTGAGTGAGTTACTTGGAGGTCACGTTGGTACTGTGAAGATAGGGGACCGAACGATTACCAACCTTCGTTTTTTTGCAGATGATATCGACGGGTTCGCGGGTTCAGAAGCAGAACTCCAGGAATGAGCCAGAAGGCTCGATGAAACAGCACTTGGCTATGGTATGGAGATAAACGCTGGAGAGACAAAATTAATGACCAACAATGCCACGGGCTTCAACAGCAGGATAATAGCTAACGGTCAGGAACTCGAAGTGGTTGACCGTTTTAAATATCTTGGGTCGATTGTCAGTGATGAAGGATCAAAATGTGACGTGTTGGCCGGAATAGCAACAGCGGATTAACAAAATCTGGCAAGATAAACGGTTAGCACTATGACTGAAACTCATATTAATGCGTACACTGGTCCTGTCAATATTCCTCTATGCTTGTGAGACATGAACAGTTACAGCTGACCTTCAACGAAGGATACAGGCCTTAGAGATGAGATGTTTCCGAAGACTTTTAAACGTCACGTACAAAGATCGAGTTACAAATGAGGAAATACGAGATAGAATTACAACAGCAATAGGGCCTTTTGAAGACCTCTTGGCAACTGTCAAAAGAGGAAACTCGCTTGGTACGGTCACATATCGAGATCAAATGGTCTTGGAAACACAATCATCCACGGAAAGGTGCAAGGCAGACGACGAAGAGGCCGGCCCAAAAAGAGGTGGGAGGACAACATAAAAGAATGGATCAATCTCCGACCAGAAGAGTTAGTTTGTTTTTTTTGCGTTCGCCTTATTTCTCTAATCCCCAAGGCGGTGTGCGTTGCACTGTGGTTTTTATTTTGCGCCTGTCGGCCCAATGCATCCGACTTCAGCATGTATTTTAGGTAAGGGTCTGCTTCCTCCTGCATTTTTTAAGGGTTTGCTTCCCCGAGGTAACGGTCGGTGCTGTGATGGGGATCGAACCCAGCACCTTCGGATTGTGAGCCGTGCCACTTATCCACTAGGCCACGCCGTCCCCGCTAATTCAATGATTACGAAAATAAATGTTAATTCATGTGATCATCTTTAAATCGTTTTCTTTTCTTTTTCTTCCAAGTTCAACATTTCTTATCGGAGACACAGTGGCGTTACTAATAACAATGAGAGATGGGGCAGGAAAGGAAAAGTCCAAAGGCGGAGACGAGATTAGAGTGTGGTTCACAGATGTTTCGAACGCAACATTTGTCCTCCCAGCCAAGATTGCAGATTTCAACAATGGCACATATTTGGCTACTGCTCTTGTAGCCTTCGTTGGTAAATTTAGATAACACTTGGCAGCTATTGTGTATGTTTGCTATGTTGATCAATCAATGACAATTAATCAATTCACCAATCAATTAATCTGGCAATATAGCTGTTTCTTTACATGTCTGCTAATACATATACCTTTGTCTGGCTGATTGTATGTTTATCTGTCTTTTTATTAATGTCATTCTATCTGTTTACTTGATTATCAATCATTTGCCTTTCTTTATGTCTATGTTTCTTCATGCTTGTCGGTCTGTCTGTTTGCCAATCTTGTCTGTCTATCTATCTATCTATCTATCTATCTATCTATCTATCTATCTATCTATCTATCTATCTATCTATCTATCTATCTATCTATCTATCTATCTATCTATCTATCTATCTATCTATCTATCTATCTATCTATCTATCTATCTATCTATCTATCTATCTATCTATCTATCTATCTATCTATCTATCTATCTATCTATCTATCTATCCATCTATCTATCTATCTATATATCCATCTATCTATCTATTTGTCTCTGTCTCTGTTTGTATTATACGTCTGTCTACCTGTTTTTCTGCAAATATTTTTGGTCTCTGTCTTTGTATGTCTATTTCTTTTTCTGCATATATTTTTTGTATGTCTGTATATTTGTTTTTCTGCATACATTTTTGTCTGTCTTTGAATGTCTGTCCATCTCTTTTTCGGTATATATTTTTGATTTCTGTTTTTGAATGTCTGTGTATCTGTTTTTCTGCATATATTTTTTGTCTCTGTCTATTTGTCTTTGACTTTGTTTTTCTGTATGTTTATTTAATGTCTGTATGTCTATATGTTTGTCTGTATATATGTCAGTATGTCTCTCCCTCAAATCTAAAAATCACACAAATACAACAATATTGTTGGTTATCCAACTATCCAGTGTAGACACAGTGGTTACATAAGCATCGGTATTGCCAAATTCTCTTATCCCCATGTTCCGCATTACCCTCAACTAATACACATCGAGTTACAAATGAGGAAATATGAGATAGAATTACAACAGCAATAGGGCCTTTTGAAGACCTCTTGGCAACTGTCAAAAGAAGGAAACTCGCTTGGTACAGTCATATATCGAGATCAAATGGTCTTGCAAATACGATCCTCCACGGAAAGGTGCAAGGCAGACGACGAAAAGGCCGTCCCAAAAAGAGATGGGAGGACAACATAAAAGAATGGACCAGTCTCCGACCAGAAGAGGCACAGGCAGCGGCATCTGACAGAGAAGGGTAGCGTGGCGTTGTGAGGATGTCTTCATGTGTGCCCCACCGACCTCATCGGTTACGGGATGACCTGACCTGACCTGATCTGACTTGAATACACTTCAAAACCTCATGTCTTGTAACGCCTATTTCAAGTCCCCTTCGCCATCCTTTCTTTGCTATGTCTGTCTCAGACTCTCTTGTCTACGTTTGTTTGGTCTGCTGCTAATTTTTCATTCACTGGGGATTCTAGAACAGGTACTACCTTATAATACCGCCAGCCAGTTTTCTACAGACACACACAAAAATACTTGTATAGTTCTTCTTAGTGAACGTCTTTCTATCTTATATTGTTGATGTCCTGGAACACTTGAATCAATACATTTCCTTTTAATGTCATTATATTTCCCAAAACAATGTGTGAATGCGTTTCATTTAAATACATCAATATATACATTACATTTTCGTGTCACAGGTTTCAGGGAGGTTGGGGCAGGTCATCAGATGATCTTGGTCCTGGACTGCGCCGTATTCACATGTGTCGACATCTGAGTATCCCCATTTCTTCAAGTTCGCTATTATAAATATATACAAGAAGCGTTCATGCAGTAATACAACGCATCGTTTTTTTCAGGAGCTGTTTATTCAAAAGACATGCGATTTCTACACAATATACAAGGATATGTCATGTGTAGATCTGTAGTATTCAATATGATCGCCATCAACTCGTACAGCCTATGTAAACGCGAAACAAGTGCATGTATTCCTAGCACGTGCCAGTTTTTGTCTTGATCTTGTAGCCATTTCTTGACCCGTAGCCGATAGGGCGCCATCTTTGTCGCGTTTATATAATTATATAACAATGTATGGGGAACTGAGACGCTAGTCCGTTCAGGCACAACTTACTGACCAGGACGCCAGGTCAGGGTCAGGCAAACTAAACTAACCAAGACCACAATCTCTCTTCCACGTAACTTTCCCTGGAAAAAAAAAATGTTTTCTAGACAGCCTGGCTGACTAGAAGCGGGTCGATGTAATCCCCGTAGTAGTGAGCGCCACACAGATGAAGCCAAGCATAGCACAGCCGCATGGAGGACCGTTGCTAAAGTCGGATGTATCGGACCAAAAGGTGCAAAAATCGCAGTAAAGGTGTAAACTACACCACAGATTATTCCATTATTCGGACAACATCCTGCTACTTGCAAAGCTCTTTTCAAGGCTTGATAAAGATGAATGAGAACCAACGAACGAAGAAGAAGTAGAAGAAGAAGAAGATATAAATATAGCCACTGTTATATACTATTTGCTAGTATTTATTTTTTCATTATTGACAAGAACTTAAAATAGTGTCTGGATAGATAAACAGCGTGTCCTACCTCAAACAGCTGTTACAGAATGCGTGTCTGAGTTGACAACGCGCCCGTGCACACGCATTTACATACATCTACACACATGCTTAACAAAATATGGCAAGATAAACGGTTAGCACTATGCACGAAAATCAGATTAATGTGTAAACTGGTCCTGTCAATATTCCTCTATGCGTGTGCGACATGGACAGTTACATCTGACCTTCAACGAAGGACACATGTCTTGGAGATGAGATGTTTCCGAAGACTTTTAAACGTCACGTACAAAGATCGAGTTACAAATGAGGAAATACGAGATAGAATTACAACAGCAATAGGGCCTTTTGAAGACCTCTTGGCAACTGTCAAAAGAAGGAAACTCACTTGGTACGGTCACATATCGAGATCAAATGGTCTTGCAAATACAATCCTCCACGGAAAGGTCTATGGCAGACGACGAAGAGGCCGTCCCAAAAAGAGATTGGAGGACAACACAAAAGAATGGACCAATCTCCGACCAGAAGAGGCACAGGCAGCGACATCTGACAGAGAAAGGTGGCGTGGAGTTGTGAGGATGTCTTCATGTGTGCCCCAACGACCTCACCGGTTACGGGATGACCTAACCTGATCTGACACACATGGAATCGTTCAGAAAGTGAGCAAGTTTTAATTAAGGGGAACCATTAATTAATTTAAAATATTAAGATATAATTGGCGGTGTTGTTGTCGTGTAATGCCAAATTGAGAAAAGTCACTCTTTTGTTTTCCCTGAATAGAACGTTAAGTATTGTAGTAGCTCTCTTCACATCCCGAGCATGCTGGCGAAGGCGGTCTTCCAGGCGGTTGTGCTGTGCTTGGCTTTATCTGCGTGGTACTCACTACTATGAGGATCACATCGATCCACATCTCGTCAGCCAGGCTGCCGTGAAAAGAGCCTGTTTCCAGGGAAAACTACATGGGAGACAGATTATGGTCTTGGTCAGTGTATTGTGCGTGATCCTGACGCGACGTCCTGGTCAGTATATTGTGCATGACTGGACTAGCGTCTCAGTTCCATTATAATTGGTGTAAACAGTCACTAACGTATTTCAAAACAGTCTTAGCACTGATCAAAGCGTCAATACATCTCGTTTCTGTTTCTAAATGTATTTTCTTTTTTTTAGAAATCCAAGATAAAACTTTCATTTTACCATTTAAAACAATTTTGTTTACATTATTACAGCAGAGTTATCAAGAACGTAACAAACACCTTCTAACAACATTATTGTTAACAGTTATTTAATATCTTTACATGAACAATCTAGCAGTCTACCTAGCTGTAAGCTGGTTCTTGGTTTAATATTAGAGACGACGATACTGCGAAGGCAGAATGTTACAGCTCCACTCCCCCTTGTACTCCACATTTTTCCCCCTCCCCAAAGAATAAAAACGTTAATCTAGTATCAACGCAATTCTAATACATCATCCCTGATAAAAACACCCAAAGAACGTCATCCCTGACAAAATCATCTATAGAAACGTCATCTTCGACAATAACATACATAGAAACGTCATCCCCGACAATAAAACCCAAAGAAACGTCATCCCCGGCAATAACATCCATAGAAACGCCATCCCCGACAATAACATCCATAGAAACGTCATTCCCGACAATATCACCCATAGAAACGTCATCCCCGACAATAACATCAATAGAAACGTCATCTTCGATGATAACATCCATAGAAACGTCATCCCCGCCAATAGCATCCATAGAAACGTCATCCCCAACAAAAACATCCATAGAAACGTCATCTTCGACAATAACATCCATAGAAACGTCATTTTCGACAAAAACATCCATAGAAACGTCATCCCCGACAATATCACCCATAGAAACGTCATCTTCGACAATAGCATCCATAGAAACGTCATCTTCAACAATTACACATCGATCCACATATCGTCAGCCAGGCTGCCGTGAAAAGAGCCTGTTTCCAGGGAAAATACATGGGAGACAGATTATGGTCTTGGTCAGTGTATTGTGCGTGATCCTGACGCGACGTCTTGGTCAGTATATTGTGCATGACTGGACTAGCGTCTCAGTTCCATTATAATTGGTGTAAACAGTTACTAACATATTTCAATACAGTCTTATCACTGATCAAAGCATCCATAGAAACGTCATCTTCGATGATAACATCCACAGAAACGTCATCCCCGACAATAGCATCCATAGAAACGTCATCCCCGACAAAAAACATCCATAGAAACGTCATCTTCGACAATAACATCCATAGAAACGTCATCTTCGACAATAGCATCCATAGAAGCGTCATCTCCGACAATATCACCAATAGAAACGTCATCTTCGACAATAGCATACATAGAAACGTCATCTTCGACAATAAAATCCATAGAAACGTCATCTTCGACAATATCATCCATAGAAACGTCATCCCCGACAATATCACCCATAGAAACGTCATCTTCGACAATATCATCCATAGAAACTTCACCCCAGTCAGCAACATTCACAATACCTCATTCCCAGGCGAGGAATACTTTTGTCTGGCAAGGCACAACATACTGGTCAGACATATTAGTCACGGTCAGGGAAAACATACTGGCCAAGACCCTCACCTCGGCTTCCACGTAGCCCTTCCAGGAGACGGGCTGTTTTTATGGCAGCCTGGCTATCGAAATGAGGGATCGACGTGATCCATGTAGTAGTGAGCGACATGCAGATACGTTAAGCATATCACAACCACCTGGAGGATCACGGTCCACCTTCATCAACACACTCGGAATGTGATGAAAGCTACTACAACCCGCCACTTAACGTCCTTTTCAGGGCGCCCAAAAGAATAAACCTACTCATTGTGGGCACTCGCAAAGAACAGCAACCGCTTTCCCAATAATAACACCCGTAGTACCGCATCTCCGTCAATAACATCCCTAGCATCTCGTCCCTGGCAGAAACATCCATAGCGCGTCATCCCGGACCATAAAATTACAACTATAAGGTATGTTAAGAAACCAAGTGTAAGTTATTTATTGCAACTATGTAATCTATATTTTAAACCACAAGCACGTAATATGGTTGCACTTTTGTTAGCGTTATATGAACCAATACATAAGCTACATTGCTGCAACTTTAGAAGCTATATATAAAACCCGTTGTAAGAAATATTTAGGGCTTGACAAAAGCACTCGTCTGTGACGAGTAAACATTTTTGCTTGACGAGTAAAAAAAAATTTCCGTTTTTAATTGTTTATTACGTTTTTAATTGTTAATTACGTTTTTAATTGTTAATTACGTTTTTATGTACTATATAACAGCTCTTGTACGATTATTATTGTGTTTTTTGTTTTTTTGTTTGCGTTCGCCTTATTTCTCTATTCCCCAAGGCGGGTGTGCGTTGAAATGTGGTTTTTATTTTGCGCCTATCGGCCCAGTGTATCCGACTTCAGCATGCATTTTATGTAAGGGTCTGCTTCCTCCTGCATTTTCTAAGGGTTTGCTTCCCCGGGGTAACGGCCGGTGCTGTGATGGGGATTGAACCCAGCACCTTCGGTTTGTGAGCCGTGTCACTTAACCACTAGGCGACGCCGTACCCCACGATTATTAATGATATCACGGCTCAAATAAATTGTGCATAATCTAGCTTATGGTGGTGAATATAAATGGACCTCGAACGTCACAATTTAAATCTACCATGGATAAATAGTACTTGAGTGCTAAAACTACCAAGCTTGTTCAAGGACACAAACACCATGCCCCTGATGGCAGTGCATTTTTTTCATAAGGCTAATATTGTGTATATAATACAACATATTTTGGTTTGGTAGGCATTGTAATGTAGAAATAAAAGTGAATTAGTGCCTAGTTTAAATTTGTTAACATAAATTGCATGACTTTAGTCCGATCAGTTTGACTGGTGAAGTTTTAGGCTGACTGGTGAGGCACTCTGAAATTGTTCAAGCCTTGACTATATTGCTGTAACTTTGTACGCTATTTATGAACATTTTTTTAAGCTATATTGTTCTACCTTTGTAGCAATATATGTAACCAGATCTAAGCTATATTGGTGTAACATTCCTGAGAAACATTACTAACAACTTTACAAAGAAAATCACTTTAAGATGTTACTCTTGTATCTTGCACACACAGGACTACAGTGGCACTTGTCTACAGCAGAGAGTACATACAGACTCTGATTATTGCTCATCTCATGATCAAATCGACCATCATTTATCTAGGAGCTTTCCGGAATGTAAATGTAAGTATTGTTTTATAGTGAGCCTCTGCTTGACACAGTGGTAGCTTATAAAGCATTTACTTTACAGGAGATGGTTCAATTCCTGTTACGGGGACGGCGTGGGCTAGTGGTTAATTGGCACGGCTCACAACCCGAAGGCGGTGGGTTCGCCCCCCAATCACAGCACAAGCCGGGGAAACAAACCCTTAGAAAATGCAGAAGTAAGCAGACCCTTACATACAATGAAGGCCAAAGTCGGATACACCGAGCGACAGGCGCAAAATAAAAACATAGTGCAACGTACACCCGCTAGGAGAAATAAGGCGATCGCAACAACAAGAATTATATTTTAATGTTCTGTTACTGGCACGCTTCCGTCGACCCAGCTGTACAAATATGCACTTTTCTCTGTAAATAATAGGAAAGACAGCGAAGAAGAGAACTGCCTCACCGATCTCAAAAACAAGCAAAAACAAAACATTTCTCAGTTCAGTTCAAGTGTCATCTCCGCATCGAAGGTCGACTGCAATGAATCTCCCGTGTACTCTACCTCTTGCCGCAATGCTGCAATCTGACAATCTTTTTCCAGTCCATCTCCTGATGTTATCCACCCACTTATAAGGTTGTTTACCTATTGAACGGCATCCTTCCACCCTACCCTCTAGTATGGTTTTCAACAAAAGGTATGTCTTGTAATATGACCAAATCTATAGTATCCCATAATTGCAAGTTATGATACTTCCTTTACATGTTATTCTTATAATTGTTATTATTATTGTTATTATTGTATTTGAGAAGCGCGTGGCAGAATTGTTTCGAGGCTTGCCTACCGACAATGAGGGCAGTGGTTCGAATCCACGGTATGGCATATGTTGCTTTTCTGTTGGGGGTGAAATAAACAAACATAAGCAGCACACGACGTGGCGACAGCAGTGGCAGCGGCCTGTAGTCCTCAGCCTTCAAAACCCCTCGACTACCCCGGCAATGGGGAAAATGTCGTATGACAGTAACAAGTAAAATTATTGTTATTATTATTTTATTTTTTTAAATTAGACCTGAGATAAAATAACAGCAGATCATGACATTGATGATGGAGTACTTAGATAATTCATTGTTCGACGTCTCAGCTTCTATAGTGCATGCTGCCCAGGTT
Organism: Ariolimax columbianus; assembly: GCA_036924085.1. NCBI lineage: Eukaryota > Metazoa > Mollusca > Gastropoda > Stylommatophora > Arionidae > Ariolimax > Ariolimax columbianus. The sequence goes on from JAVGWX010000015.1 coordinate 42,966,680, forward strand.
TCTTACTTGTTTTGAAGTTAAATAAAAAGAGCGCTGGTTGTGGATAAAATAGCCACAGTATTATGACACGTGTGTGCTTTGGTGGCCTATTCCTGATGGTAGGATACTTGGGAAGTACATGAAGTCCTACTCGCTGCCGGTCCCTGGTTTTCCCTGACAACCTTTAAACCAATGAATGTAATTCAATATAATTTGATACGGACATGCTGTGAGCCAGTTAGACGACGAGGAACAACGTACTGGCTATATCAACACACACGCATAAAATATCAGCATGGCTGAAATTGCTTCTTTCTTTGAAGATCGTGTCATTTCTAAGGGACTTTGGCCACCAAGGTCGCCTGACCTTATCCCACCTAAATTCTTCCTATGGGTCATGCTTAAAGGGAAGGTTTTTTCAACAAGCCAAAGAATCTAATGGAACTGCAAGAAAACTTTTGACGGGAAACTGAGTTTGGAACTCCTTATGCGTTGGCGAATACCTTCCGTAACATGGGGAGGCGTGTACAGGTATGTCTTAGTTCTAATGGTGACCACTTGCAACATTTAACATGAGCACATTATGTTTCTCACACACCAAGTGCCTGTCCCTCTCCAATGTTATTGAATTACGTTCATTGGCTTAAAAGTTTTAAAAACTAGGGGCCGGTAACGAGTGAGACACCTTGTTCTACAAACAAATGTTGATGTTGTATACATCATTTAATCAAATAGAGTTTTTAGAAAAGCATACATTTATTTTGTAATTCTAGTTATAACTTTCTAGCCATGCTAACGTACTTTGATCTGTAGGTATCCGAGCGCATGAGCTGCAGCGGTCAACGACCCATAGCTGACTGCTAGCGTCAGGGCCAGAGCTGCCAAGACCCTTCTACACCTCCACGCGGTGATCCTGGATAACAGGCTGCAGCATGGCAGACTGGCTAAGGAGAAGGGATCAAAGAGGGAATGCTAACCCGGTACTCAAAAAATGCTTGCTGAAGTCGGATGTGTTGGAACGAAAGGTGCAAATATCGCAGTCAAACTGTAAACTACGACACAACGCATTCCGTTCTCTGGACTACATTCTGCTACTCAAGCCCTTTCAGGGTTTGGTAGCGGGAGATTGAGAACGAACAAAGCCAAGCCAAGCCATATTGTTTACCCAGAGGCTCCCTGTGATGGGAACATATACTCACAGGTTCCTTCATGATACCAAGTTTGAGAATTGCTGGCTTGGATCAATCTGCTCAAAACTCACAACTACGTCACATTAGTTTGCGTTTTACATCTACATTGGTGGGGTACCATAACATGGAGAGGCTTCTACCCTAAATAGATTAGACGGCATCTGATGCCAGCTTTTTGCGTGATGCTATAAGTGTGGCAGTGGTCCTTCTTCTTTCTCGTACGCCTTCAGACATTTTATCAATGACTCCAACAAAGGCAGTAGTCAGCACAAGGGTCCTATACTGCAGGACATCATCTCACTCAGATACAGTTTGCGACAACGTACAGCTCCAACGTACAGCTCCAACGTACAGCTCCAACGTACAGCTCCAACGTATAGCTGCAACGTACAGCTCCAACGTACAGCTCCAACGTACAGCTCCAACGTACAGCTCCAACGTACAGCTCCAACGTACAGCTCCAACGTACAGCTGCAACGTACAGCTCCAACGTACAGCTCCAACGTACAGCTCCAACGTACAGCTCCAACGTACAGCTCCAACGTACAGCTCCAACGTACAGCTGCAACGTACAGCTCCAACGTACAGCTCCAACGTACAGCTCCAACGTACAGCTCCAACGTACAGCTGCAACGTACAGCTCCAACGTACAGCTCCAACGTACAGCTCCAACGTACAGCTCCAACGTACAGCTCCTACGATTTGTAAATGATCGGTAAATCTGCAACAACAGTCGTCTGTCTCACACACTATCCATCTAAAAACCAATTGGACTAAACAAAACCGATATCTTTTGCAACAACTGTTCCAAATCATAGGTGTCCGACTTTGTATTTGGGTCCTTAGTTTAGCCATAGAAACGACACTGTATTTTACCTGTCATATCCCCCTTTAATTGCGCCTGCATCCAGTCAATTTACATGATGATGTTGCGAGCTGCATACACACCACTCGTTAGTCACCTTTTTCGACATTCTGGAAAGGTGACAGTAACCACATATTTTTAAATCCCATGTCCCACTCGGGTGACTAATCTGCCTACACTAATTGTTACTTGTCCATCTGTCGGCATTTACACCGTTTGCAAGTGAGATTTTATTTTATTATCGAATCACGTTATGTCACCACAAGTGGGTAAATAGGGCGCTTCCTGCGAGGCACTTTAACACTAGGCCTTGTTCGTAATAATTTGAAATAATGTCAAAGAAAATGAGACCTTTATGAATTGAAAAGAAGGGTAGATGAGTTGCGAAGTGGGGAACAGATGGGCGATTTGAGAAGATTTGAGAAGGATAGAGAGCTAGGGATTAGGTATGCGTAATTGGCTTTCATTTCGACGTTTGGCGCAAGACATCACAATATGAGGTGCTGCATGGGATCATTATGACAGTCGGTTCTTGTGCGTTAATTCGCCCATTCTGAAATTTTATACCATTCATTGAACACACGGGTTTCCGTACAAAAATAATTATAAGTGTCTAGCTAGCTACAGGAGGCCAAAATTATATGATGTCCTGCAGAATATTGTCGAACGGGTCTGACGGACTTTATTCTGATGTCGCCACAGAAACTCACACATGTAGGAATCTATCATGTGTTTGTGTGGTCCGTTTTGGTTGAGGTTAGGGTTAGGGTTAGAGTTAGGTGCCCTCTACCCATGTGCCAGAACGAACAGGAATGTCCTGCTACCTGTGCGATCTTGGCGAACTGTGAGAGACAAAGTCATAACATAATTTTTAGCACAAAGTCGGACGGTGTGTATAATTCGTCTTTCTTGCAAAAACTGCACACAATTTATTTTCTTGCGTGTCAAATGTGACAACTGCAATAAATCCATCTTCCACGTACGGTGTTAGATCTGAGAATGACATGGACATAGGTTTACCGCGCGAATTGAAGACGAGCGAATTGAAAAGTACGGTGCTTCGTATGGCTACATTCTACTAAATTTGACCTATTATAATCTGTGTGCGAATTAACGCACAAGTACCCGAAAGTCGTTTACACATTTTTGAAGCTGAAACAATCATGGGTGAGTTGCGACGGGGAAGAGACAAGGTTTATGCTGCTGGTTGGCAGGGGTGGGAGGAAGATTGTTCCTCTTGAAGGAAAGAACAGTTTGAAAAGAACGGTCAAGGGAAAGAGAATTAGGGGATTGTCGGGTGGGAGAAAAGTGGAACTGTGATATGGGGAAGAACTGCAGGTAGGGTGGATCTTTAAATTGTAAAATTGCTGATCTTTGATATTTGTTCTTATTGTACAGTTCGATTTATTTCAGGCAAGCGAGGCTGCGGTGTGTTCTCATGTCCCCGTCATCCCAGGTGTGGTGGACCAGTCGGACGTCTGTAACGAAACGGTGATCAATGGCTCGCCCTGGTATTGTGGACGCCCAGTCAACCCCATTCTTCAGTGCACAGACTATGTTCAGACGGGCATGCTGCCGCTAATGATGACCATGCCAATGAACGAGGCAGAAAAGCTGCTAATGAATCGCTTTAATAAGTAGGTGTAACAGGGTTGTGTATTAACCAAACTTGCAATAATAGAATAGTTGAGTTAGTTAGTGAGCCATTGCAAGCGAAGATGGAGACAGCGTCAGACATATTTATTCAGATGTGACTGCATATGACTGTATAGTCTGAGCGTGACAAACTCTACCGCACGTAGGGCACACGTGAACAGCATTTGTATTTGGGCAGTCTTGTATTCTTTTTATGTCGTGCAGCTCGCTTTTCCTGCTCCTCCGTGATGGTTCTCTGCTCAGCGATGCAAGCACCATGTGGGACGGCAGTGCGCCAGGCTGAGCGGTTTAGAGCAAGCTGCTCCCAGTCAGCAGCATCAACGAAGAAGCTATTCAAAGAAACTTTTAGAATGGCTCTGTATCTTTTCTTTTGTACACCCCTGCGAGCGTTGTCCTGTCATGAGCTCATCGTACAACAGTTGTTTAGGGAGGCGCTCATCTGACATGCGAATAACATGCCCTGTCCATCTGATCTAGGCTCTCTGTAGCAGCGTATGGATGCCAGAGAGTCTAGCTTGCTGGGGACTTCAGAGTTGGGCACTCTGTCCTGCCAACCGATTCTGAATACTCTGCAGGGACAGTTTACATGGAAACAATTAACTTTCCTGATACGATTGCTATAGAATATTCATATTTCGCATGCGTACAATAGGGTAGTTAACCAACAGCCTGATACACACCAATCTTGTTGGCAACACTGATTCCCTACCGGTACCAAACATTTTCTCGTAGTCTTCCGAAAGCAGCACTCGCGTTGGAAATCGTGTTGTGGACCTCAGAGTCAATATGTCCTTCTCTGGTGAGGATACTGCCATGGTATGTAAAACTGTCAACTGCTGTTAGGCGTTGTTCCTGCATAGTGACGTTTGGTTCGTGGTAGTTGAGTGGTAGGGTAATAGAGCGCTCGCTGCTTGTTGCAACTGAAAGGTGTAACTAACTGTAAGGCACATTAATCAAACTGATAACATCCGCTAAGAGTACAGCGATAGAACTCTTGCTTTTCAAGGCAATGGTACCAGGTACGATCTTCTTTATCGATACACTTCCGTCGACCCAGCTGTAAATGTGTGCCTGTCTTATTATTGTGGAAAGAAACGCTTAAGCCATGTACATTGAAGTATGTACAAATTTATCCCTTGCAGCATTATCTGCTGAAGGACCTTTGCATTTCTTCTCCTACTTTCGTCTTCTTTTTATTCTTCTTCTTTTTGTCTTCTTCTTTTCTTCTTCTTCTATTTCTTTTTCTTTTTTTTACTTTCTGTTCTTCCTTTTCTTCTTCTTTTCCTTCTGCTTCATCTTCTATGTGTTCCTCTTCGGCATTATTCCTGAAAAGTAAGTTGTGTAGTAGTTTACATTGCGGTTGTGGTATCTGTGTATTTCGACCCAGCACACCCCATTTCAGCACGACATTTTTGTGACCGCGATCGACTCCCCTTTTCAATCTTTATTCCCCTCACCACACTGCGTGGTTGCAACTTTTTTCCAGTGCCGCCGCGTTGAGGTGGAAAAGGTCTTGCCCAGCTGTCTGTCGCTGATCCTGATGCAAGCAGCCATCCCCGAGTCGCTGGCAGCTGTCAGCTCATTCACCGCTACACGTTCGGCCTCACCTTTCACTTTAATTGCAATAATATGATCGTGGTGGTGAACATTAAGATACTGATGGTTCTCAAGCATTGCTCAACAGTAGTATAGACATGTAAGTCTGTTGTGTGCGTTTGTATTTTCAAACCTTGTGAATGACCTGTCCAATATCCATCAAATTGTGATAGACTAACAGGTCCCATTAGGGGATAATGTGTACACAACTTCAGCTTTCTAGATTATCGGGAATCTGGCTCAACTGGACACATAAAAAGACACGACCCGATTCGCATCCTGGCAACGGTCTTGTCAAGTTAAATAAAAGCGCTTTTGAATAAAGCGATGTTGACACAAAACAAGAAATCTATGCGTATGCCTCTTAATAAAGTGAATGTCAACATATCAGTATGCCATCACATCAATATATCAACGTTTCAATATATCAATATGTCAACATATCAGCATTTCAAAATGATTACATCAATATGTAAGCGTATCATTTTAGTAACGTATCAATAAATCAACGTATCAATATATCAACGTATCAATATATAAAAGTATCAATATATCAACGTATCAATATATCAATATATCAATGTATCAATATATCAACGTATCAATATCAACGTATCAATATATCAACGTATCAATATATCAACATATCAACGTATCAATATATCAACGTATCAATAAATCAACGTATCAATATAGCAGCGTATCAATATCAACGTATCATTATATCAACGTATCAATATATCAACGTATCAATATATCAACGTATCAATATATCAATGTATCAATATCAACGTATCAATATATCAATGTATCAATATATCAACGTATCAATATCAACTTATCAATATATCAACGTATCAATATATCAACGTATCAATATATCTTACTTACTTAGTTGCTCCTCTTCTACAGTGAGGTGTAGAGGTTTGCCAAAGAGAACGCCACACTGCTCTATCCACCGTCTTCTTCCTGGCCTCATTCTAATCCATTCCTCTATCACTTAGGGACTGTCGTATGTTGTCTTCCCAACGTACTTTGGGACGTCTTCGGGGTCTGCGTCCTTGACTTTTGATCTCCCATGACCGCTTTGGTATCCGATCTTCTTCAATTCTACAGACATGGCCAAACCACTGTAGTTGGGACTGCTCCACTCGTGTCTGCAGGGGTTGAACTTCAAGACTGCTTCGTATTGTCTGGTTACGGATCTTGTCCATTTTCGTCCCTTGAACCCCCTTTCTTAGGTACCTCATTTCTGAAGTTTGTAATTGCCTTTCTTGGGCTGTAGTCATTGCCCAGGACTCACATCCATATGTCAGGACAGGCACATAGGTCGAGCAGTGTACATCCATCTTTGTTTTCCTGCTTATTTCTCTTCTACTGAGGAAACCTCTGTTTATTGCATGGAACAGTCTACCTGCTGCTGCCCTTCGTGCAGTTAACTCCTTTTTGATTCATCCCATGCTGTCTATTACCACTCCTAGATATTTAAAGTTGCTGACCTGCTCCAGTGCTCGTTTTCCCAGGGTTATCTGATGTCTCTTTTCATCTCTGGCGATCACCATGGTTTTTGTTTTGGAGTTGCTGGTGTGCATTCCTCTCTTCTTCAACTCTTCTTCCCAGACCTGCAAGTTGATCTGGAGATGTGCTTCGGTTTTCGTGATCAGGGCCACATCGTCTGCAAATGCTAGTTCCGATATGTAACTTGGTCTCATCTTCCAGTACCCTAATTCATACTTTTTTGTCCGTTCCTTGCTGGCTTTGATGACTTAATCCATGAGGAGTATGAAAAGGTACGGTGATAGAATGTCCCCCTGTCTTACTCCTCTAGTGGTCTTGAACTCTCCTGACTTTTGATTTGATGTCCGCACATAATTTCTGCATGTTTTATAGAAACTCTGTATGGCAGAGATCAGGGGTCCTGGGATGTTCTTCCTTGTCAGGCACTCACAGAGTTTGTCTCAAGGAACTTTATCAAACGCTTTCTCCAAATCCAAAAAGCAGATATGCATCTCTTTATCATATTCAAGAGCCTTTTCACTTAGCTGTCTGAGTGTAAAGAGGTCTTGAGTACTTCTGTTTGCCTTAAACCCACATTGAGTTTCATCCATATTTGGCTCTGCTAGACCTCTTAATCGCCGTTCTAGAATCCTAGAGTAGACTTTCCCGGGGACACTGAGAAGGGAAATACCTCTGTGATTTTTACATTGTCGATTGTTGCCCTTTTTAAATATTGGTATTATTATTGCAACCTCCCAGTCTCTTGGTATCTTCTTGTGGCGCCAAGCTGCCTTGAGAATCTTCATGAATAGCATCTCTCCTGCCGCTCCCATGTATTTAACTATTTCTGGTGCTATACCATCATGTCCTGCTGCTTTACCAATCTCAATTTTCTCCAATGCTGCCTTTAGTTCTTCCATTGTGATATTATCGTTTCCCCCCCCCCCCCCCCCCCCCCCCCATGGCTCCATCTTCTTGAATTGGGACTGTTACTTCCAGAGCTTGGTTTTCCTCCACTCCAAGAAGATCTGAGAAATATTCTTTCCATCTGTTCATTACCTCTTCTGGGGCGGTCAACAGCACACCTTGTTTATCTTTAATAAATTTCAGGGGGCATTCCTTTTCCTTCCTCGTGTTCTTTAAGGTCCTGTAGAACAGTGTCTGGTTTTCTCCAGCATTATTTTCAAGTTTCTCTCCAAATTCTTCCCAGAATTTCTGTTTGGCCTTGAGCACAGTCTTCTTTGCTTCTGTTCTAAAATTTACATATTCTTTATATTACTTTGTATTCTTCTGTATTCCTAGCCCCTAGGTTTTGCTTCCATGCCTTTTTCTTTTCTCGTTTTATTGTTTTCACTTCTTCTGTCCACCATGGTGTACTCTTTCTCTTCCACCCTTCTTTATTGTGACCGCATGCCTCTACTGCAGCCTCTTTGAGGATGTCTTTGAATTTTACCAGAAACATTTCCATATCTTCTTTAGATTCCTCTATCCTTTCTATTGCTGTTGTTATGAGCCCTAGGTATCTCCTCTTAACATCTGGTTCTCGCAGTTTGTAAGCCTTAATTTTATTTTTAATATTTCAACGTATCAATTTATCAACGCATCAATATATAAAAAAGGGAAAGTCCCCAGGATGTGATGATATCCAAGCAGAGCTAATACAAGCAGGAGGGGAGGCAAGTGCTCGAGTCTATCACAAGCTGTGTAGACAGATATGGCACAGGACAGAGTGGCCAGTAGCATGGACGAAATCAATGTATATTCCCCTCCCTAAAAAAGGCAACCTGAAGCTGTGTACGGACTACCGAACTATCGCGCTGATCAGCCACGCTAGCAAGATACCCTTGCGAATCCTATTAAGAAGGATAGAGAAAAGGTTTGAATCTGAAATTAACAAAATCCAGACAGGTTTTAGGAAAGACAGAGGGACCAGGGACCACATATTCAATTTAAGGAATATCTACCAAATGGCAAACAAATAACACTGTCATTCGCTACTGGTAAGTACACAAGCAATTTCAGAGCGGAGGCAGAGTCACTGAGGGCTGCAGTGGAAGAAATAGTGACACACAATGAAAATGAAAGCCATATAGTCCTGCTTACAGGTGCTCTCGCCGTAGTCACAGCGCTAAAAAGCCAGAAAAACACTGAGCTTAATGACTTAAGAGCAGCACTCTGCAAACTGTGCCAGCAGTCCGCACCAAAAAGGGTAGTGGTACAGTAGGTCCCATCACACTGCAACATCCAAGGCAACGAGGAGGCAGACAGACTGGCAAAAGAAGGTGCAAGACTACCACAAACAGATACTAATATGACGTACGAAGAGTCAAAACGGCTTATCAAAGCCAGATACATGACCATTTTTTCGAAAAAATAATAGTTACTGTCTGACTGCGTACGAAGAAGAAGAAGAACAGACAAGCTGTACACTACGACACAGCGCATTCGTGTCTCTGGACTACATTCTGCTACTTAAGCCCTTTCAGGGTTTGGTAGCGGGAGATTGAGAATGAACAAAGGCAAGCCAAGCCATATCAAGAGACACAGCGATCTTGAGAGAACTGTGATGGAAGGTATGGTGCCAGGCAAAAGAGGAAGGGGTAGACCAAGAAGACGAAGGCACCAAGATATCCAAGAATGCTTGGGTATGATTGTGGGGGAGCCTAGAGTTTTGGCAAGAGAACGAGTTACTTTAAGACAGACTGTGATGGGAGCGACGTTTTACAAAAGACATGCTACATGATGATCAATATATCAACGTATCAATATACCAACATATCAATATGTCAACGTATCATTATGTAAACGTATCAACATATCAACGTAGCAATATATCAATGTATCAATATATCATCATATCAATATATCATCACGTCAATATGGTAAATTATAAATATGTGAGCGTATCAACATCTCAATATATCAACGTATCAACATATCAATTATTCAACATATCAGTATTTCAAAAAATCAATATATCATCGTATCAATATTCAACGTATCAACATACCAACAAGTCAACACATTCTTCTTCCGTTTGCCTCGTCGCTGGTAACATGTATCAAAGACTTTGTGTTCTTTTCAAAATGAGTTCTATGTGATTATCCTTTACAATTTATTTCTTCGGTCAACTAATGCTAAGCTTTAGTCCTGATAGGTTCACCAAGGGCACTGTAGGTTTCAGGTCTTCCCTACTCCCCCACAGCTTTTCGAGCACGATCGCTTCCCCGGGACAGACTGATTCTCTTAAGTCTGCATAAGTGGGACAACCCTGCAGGATATTTTATGGTGTTTGCTTGGGCGCTCCGCAGTCGCGTGTGGTGGTGTCTCTAACACCCATGTGAAAGTGGGCATTTAGTCTGCAAGGTCACTTTCTGAGTGTGTATATCTTTGTCTGCCAATCTTTGCTGTCTATGCTGTCATTTTCATCATCTACAATGGTATGCTGCCATTACAAGGCTGAACCCAACATAGTCACCATTTACGACATCTAAAATAAGGCACAGGGTTCTATTCATCACCCCTCCCCCTCTCCCCCCCCCCCTTCCCCCGCCCCCTCCAGTAAGGGGACCAGTGATCAACATGGCAACCAACTGTACAAGCATGGATGGTTCGTTTTGCCATTATGAGTTTGATTGTACAGTTGTCCTACGATGGTAAATGATAACACGTGTAATGATTGTGTTTTACCTTTCAGAATTATGCCTATAACCGGAAGTTCAAATATTGAATTAACAGTTGCTGCACGTAAGTATTTCTTCTTTTTAAAAGGCGTACATAAAAACCATAAGCATTTTGTGGATTCTTTTTAGTGTTTATTTCCGATTCTTTCTTCTTCTTTGTCATTCCTTTGTCTCCTCCTTTATTTGTGTTCTTCATGTGGTCGTCTCATTCCTTCTTCTAATTTATCTTCTTTCTATTCGCTTTCTATGTCAACTTATGGGGTCTTCCAGACGGTTGTGATATGCTTGGCTTCATCTACGTGTCGCTCACTACTAAGGGGATCACGTCGATTCCCCTCCTCGTTAGCCAGGCAGTCATAAAAATAGCCCGCTTTCATGTAGGACTGCGGGGAAGTCGAGGTGGGGGCTCTTGGCTAGTATATTCTTCTTGACCCTGACTGACATGTCTGATCAGTATGTTGTGTCTGACCCTGACTGACATGTCTGATCAGTATGTTGTGCCTGACCCTGACTGACATGTCTGATCAGTATGTTGTACCTGACCCTGACTGACCAGTATGTTGTGCCTGACCCTGACTGACATGTCTGATCACCATGTTGTGCCAGACCCTGACTGACATGTCTGATCAGTATGTTATGCCTGACCCTGAGTAACATGTCTGATCAGTATGCTGGGCCTGACCCTGACTAACGTGTCTGATTAGTATGTTATACCTGACACTGACTAACATGTCTGATCAGTATTTTGTGCCTGACCCTGACTGACATGTCTGATCAGTATTTTGTGCCTGGCCCTGACTGACATGTCTGATCAGGATGTTGTGCCTGACCCTGACTAACATGTCTGATCAGTATGTTGTGCCTGACCATGACTAACGTGTCTGATCAGTATGTTGTACCTGACCCTGACTAACGTGTCTGATCAGTATGTTGTGCCTGACCCTGACTAACAAATATGATCAGTATGTTGTGCCTGACCCTGACTAACATGTCTGATCAGTATGTGGTGCCTGACCCTGACTAACATTGTCTGGTCAATATGTTGTGCCTGACCCTGACTAACAATTTCTGGTCAATATGTTGTGCCTGACCCTGACTAACGTGTCTGATCAGTATGTTGTGCCTGACCCTGACTAACGTGTCTGATCAGTATGTTGTGCCTGACCCTGACTAACGTGTCTGATCAATATGTTGTGCCTGACCCTGACTAACGTGTCTGATCAGTATGTTGTGCCTGACCCTGACTAACATGTCTGATCAGTATGTTGTGCCTGACCAGACGTTAGTCTTTCTCTCCTCAACCTGTGTTGAAGAAACAAACAGGGGACGGCGTGGCCTAGTGCTTAAGTGACACGGCTCACAAACCGAAGGTGCTGTGTTCGATCCCCATCACAGCACCGGCCATTACCCCGGGAAAGCAAACCCTTAGAAAATGCAGGAGGAAGCAGACCCTTAAATAAAATGCATGCTAAAGTCGGAGGAATTGGGCCGACAGGCGCAAAATAAAAACCACAGTGCAACGCACACCGCCTTGGTGAATAGAGAAATGAGGCGAACGCAAAAAAATAAATAAACAGAAGATACAAACAAGTACAGACTTGTTTCAATATTACCTTGTTGACTGATGTTACTTTCTGGATAGCTTTGGCCATCCTCTACATCGTTATGCTAAATTATTCAATACCGGCCAAAAAAAATCAATCATAATAGATAAATCGATGGCAAAGAAGAAATATAATTTTTTCAATTAGTGAATCCAAGAAGGTAGATGAAACATGACACAACAGAACACCGACAATAACATAAAGATATAAATACATTCAAGGAAACCAAATATATCCAGATTAATGACACACCATCATCATCATAAGTCCATATTTGCTCCAGTACCGGCAGTTCGGTTCTCCTCATTCTAAGAAGTCTGTTACAACAACTATCATGACCGTATTTTGTTCCATTGATCTGGTCCGCTGGGAGGGCTTTATACGGCTAGGGAATAAAGGCCGCTTGTCCAGTGAAAGTATTATTGTGTGCTATTGTAGTTGTGGTTGATGATGTTTTAATCTTTACATGATGATGTTGTCAGTCCCATGTATTGCTCTTCGCAGTAGTTTATTAGTATATCATATTATTTAGGGTGCAGTGGGTCTATTCTTTCGTCCCTCAAATTGTGTTTCAGGGAAGAACAAGGGTTACAAATAACATAACAATTGTTACGGTCTAAGCTTGTCGTAACAGAAATCTAAAGAGGGCTGTGTATAAGGCCAGCAATCTCACGATGTCAAGGCAATGCTTTTGAAATCACAGCTTCAAATGCTTGGATGCAGGCTTCCTGTAAAGCGACCAGCTGTAGTGATCGAAAATACTAATCATTCAATTAAAATAAATCAATTAAGTCAGTCCCATTCTTACATATGTCCAAAAGGGTTTTTCGGTTTGTTCATGAGGACGACAATACGTCATCTAACAAGAGTGAACATCAGAGGTTTCATCTATTAATTTCGTCTAACTTTTTCCTTTAATGAGGTACTGGCGTGATCCGGCTGCTTTCATCTCAGGCATGTAACACTATCCCTGCCAGACGAACATGGGAGCAAGAGGGGCCTACCGGGTACCTGTACAAGGGGGATTGGCAGCCCTACCTCTGTCGTAAGTCGGAGAAAGTGACCAAGCACTGTCTGCGTGATCTGCAGGTGAGATTTCAACTGTTTTGTTTGGCCTCATGTGTATTTTCATGTTTCTGTTTCATTCTTTTACATATTACTCGTTTTGTTTTGGTTTCCATATGTGTTGTGGAGTGGAAAGGGCAAACGGTGGGGGGGGGGGGGGGCGGGGGAGGAAGGCAGATTGTGTAAGAATGCATACATGTCTGTGCTATCAGATAACGTATGTATGTCTGAGTTTGCATCTGTGTTATCGGATGTGCATGTGTGTGTCTGTATATGTGTCTGTGTTGTCGGGTGCATGTGTGTCTGTCAGTGTTACCGTTTATTGTGTGTATGTCTGTCTATATGTCTATGTTATCGAGCGCATATGTCTATACGTTTGCGTTTTCGGGTGCATGTGTGTCTGTCAGTGTTACCGTTTATTGTGTGTATGTCTGTCTATATGTCTATGTTATCGAGCGCATATGTCTATACGTTTGCGTTGTCGGGTGCATGTGTGTCTGTCAGTGTTACCGTTTATTGTGTGTATGTCTGTCTATATGCTTGTGTTATAGAGCATGTGTGTATATACCTATCTATATGTCTCTCTGTTATCGTCTGCGTACGCTGTCTCGTTACGTCCTTGATAAGTAATGACCAGTGTTCATCGTCAGTTTTAGATCCATCTATTACAGTTTTCCCAATGGATAACAAAAACATCTCCTGATTGTTGCCAATTTTCTTCTACTATTGCTTTATTTTCTACTTCTAATTCTACTTAATTTTCTTCCGCTTTTTCTTACTCTTCTTTTTCTTACTCTTCTTTTACTTGCTCTTCTTTTACTTTCTCTTCTTTTTCTTACTCTTCTTTTTCTTACTCTTCTTTTTCTTGCTCTTCTTTTACTTTCTCTTCTTTTACTACTTATTTTCTTCCTCTTCCTCTACTACTACTTTACTTTTATTCGTTTTTACTTCATTTTCTTCTTCATTTTCTACTTCATTTTCTTTTTTTTCTTATTCATCTACTTCTATTTCTGCTTATTCTTCTTCTTCTTCTATTTCTCTTCCTTCCAATCTGTAACGTTCTTTTCTAATCAGTTGTTGATCTTCTGTCTTTCCTTTCTATCGAACTGTCCATGACCATTTCTTCCATCATTTCGTCCAGTTGTTAATTTGCATTCTAGAATTCCCCATGCGTGTTACCTGAGCACACACGTAGAACATGTGTTATTGTAACCTGTCGGATTCGTTGTTGTTGTTGTCTTTATTGTTGAATACCCACAATGAGTAGAAAAGGAAATTAAGTGAGGTTTGCTGTAGCTGTCCTCATATCTCGAGGGTGCTAATGAAGGTGGACCGGGGTCCTCCGGGCGGTTGTGCTACGCTCATCACTAATCACCTTGATCCCTCACCTCGTTAGTCAGGCTACCATGCAGGCCGCCCGTTTCCATGGTGGACTGATGATTGTAAGTGCAGGGTCAATTTCTCAGGTTAGGAGACTTCAGTTCCGAGTTATTGTAACGGTTTACTCCCGATATATATGAGTGACAGAGGGTAAGAGTGCATGTCCTTCACCGCGATGAAACCAGATTCGATCCACGGTCTCGACATATTCTCATCTACCCAGTTGTAAATGAGTCCCTGACTTACAGTAAGATGACATTGAGGCTTGGACGAACTACATCTCAGAATAATTCTCACGGGTTACTGCATATATACTGAGTGGCAGAGGGTAGGTGTGCATGGGGGTACTCAGTGGTCTCGAGGTTGGGTGCCGAAGGTCGCGTTTTCGAATCATGGTGGAAACAGGGATTTTTTTCACATGGATATTCTGGTAAAAAATGCCCCTGATCTCTGGGTAGCGAGATCGGACTCCCGTTGCCAGTGTCGAGCAGGTTGAAAATTCCTTGGCAGTTGGAAATCGAAAAGACTAGGCTTAACGGCCACTGCCCGGACAAATGAAAAATTTTTAAAATCTTCCCAAGTTATTTGTATCTTTCCCCAGGTGGTTTGTTAAGAGCTGCTGTAGATGGCGCTTAACTTGGCTGCCGATATATTTAGCTCTAGTATGTGAGTCTAGATGGATTAACATATCGGTTAAAAAAAACCATCCTCCAAGAAAGTGGTTGTATACAGACTACTGTAGAGTCTTCTAGACCAGTATAAAAACGTTAAGTTATGCCCTTCACGCTAATTAAACCTGATTCGATCCCCGGTTTCGACATGCTCTCATCTACCCAACTGTAAACTTGTCACCCCCATCTCAGAAAAAGCTAAGTACAACGAAGTCTCTAACGGCAGTGTCCGTTATGTAACTGACATTACTTTCACTTTACCTACAGATACTTCTGCTCGGAGACTCCAACGCTCGGGCACATTTTGCATATTTATCAGAAATAAGTTCTTGCAAACAGCTGATCTTTCAAGAGTACGCGGCCTGGCACAAGCCGTTGAAGTGTGTTAACAGAGAGACCACGTTTACTATCACGTGGCTTCCACATTCAAATCCTTTCCAGACTGCACAGGTGAGCTTTTCTTGTAGAACTAGTATATCATTCTGTCGACGACATGCAATCTTATACTTCCGCACTCACAACATATTAACTTTGTGACATGTCCTAACACTGGCCATGGTTAGGTGGTTTGTTAAGAGCAGCATAGATGGCGCCTAACAGGCTGCGGGTCTACTCTGTTTTAGTGTCTGAGTCTATTAAGATGGACTCTCACATCGGTTAACGACCCTCTGCGGCACTTGTCCCAATACAGTGGAGTAAAAGCTCCTCGAGCCTAGCACGCTAAGAAGGAAATCCTCGTTCCGGCCACATCCAGCTCACGCCAGAGCTGAGACATGCACATGGTCATCCATCCTTCTAGAAGTACAGGTCGATTAAGACTAAAACTAAGTCCAAGACTATAACTAAGACTAAGACTCAGACTAAGTCTAAGACTAATATATTTTGATAATAGAATAGATACGCAAAAATGGAGCAAAGCTGAAAAACATCATTTTTGACATAACAGCTGAGCGATAATCCGTTATTTTATCCACAGTAAATATCCGTTCATCTTAGCTTAACTGAACTTGACGTCTTTATACTGCCTCACATAGTCTCATATAATTTCATATAGTCTCATATAGTAACACACAATATCATATAATTTCATACAGTTTAATACAGTCTCCTATAATGTCATATAGTGTTATATAGTTTTATATAATCTCATAGTCTCATTTAATAGTCTAATTCGATTTCATATAGTCTCATATTGTATCATGTTGTCTCATATAGTCTCGTACGGTCCCTATAGTCTCATATCGCCTTTTATTCTTTCTAATAATCATATAGTCTCATATAATCCCATGTAGTATCACATGGTATCATATAGTTTCATATTTTTTCAAGTAGGATCACATAGTATCATATATTCTCATATAGTCGTATATAGTCGTTATACAGTCTCATATAGTCTCATACAGTCCCTATACAATCTCATACAGCCTCATCTTCATTCATTCATAAACATCGCAGTCTCTGTAGACCATGCTGGTGGCGCCCTGTGAGTATCCTCTCCAGAGCGCAAGCCTGGAGCTGAATATGGAGGCCTTGGGATGCCCTAACTGCAGGATCCCCCTCTCGGTCTCACTGGTGTAATCCAAAGAAATGCAGAGCATGCCAATTTGGCACCAGCTCAGCTGCAGTAGCTGCCAGAATGAGTTCGCAATTTTGAAACCATCCGCCTTAGGTGCTACCACTCAGGATTTTCTGTCTGGGTTTACTCCCGTAGCCCTACTCTCTCCAGAGGTTTCTACAAGGAAGTGGAGTCGTTGCCCACATATGCTAGTTACTCGAAACAGCCGATGATACTCTCAACGTCCAAGGATTACCCAGCACTCCCTGGTACTTGTGGGTTTAAAATCAGAGTTCTCCCACTTCTAGGCGAATTGCCTGAACAGGCTAACGAGCTTTGTCTATCGGGGTTTAGAGTCAGAGTTTACATTCTCTTAGATTGGCTGTCAACAATATACTTTCTTATATAGTTGCATAGTCTCGTGAAGCCCGCACAAAATCTCATGGTGTTTCCTATATTCTCCTTTTTTTCTGTCTCATATAGTCTCATTGTCTCATAAAGTCTTAGCGTATTTACCCAAATTTAAGACGAGGTTTTTTTCCAGTTTTTGTCCTAGAAAAATCGGGGATGGTCTTACATTCGCACATGAACTAAAGCGTCGGTGCAAGGTCAATAGTTGTATGTTGTATAATACTGGTATATTTTTCAATCTTATAGTGACAAAAATGAACTGCAAAATTTGCTTTCTACGCTGTTGTATGTCTACAAGACACTCAACACTTTCGTGTGATTTATAGCAGCAAGACGAATAAAGACGAATTGTCGTAAAAGGCGCAGTTTCTTCCTCACTTTAATCCAAATCACCGATCAAGTCGCCCAAGAAAAAGAAAAAGAAAAAGAGACTGCCCATACGGCTGAACAAAGAGAGTGATTTTCATCATGTGTGATGAATGAACATCATCAAGTATGTGTACTGGTATATGTTAGGGCGAATACATATGTATTTTCATTTCTTGCCTTGAGCTACTTTGTCCTAACTTGCATATCTGTATTCACACATTCTCGACCACTGTCTGTTTAATATGGCTGCGGTCTTACATATTGTATGCGTTTCCAGTGGGGAGTTGTTTTTTTTTTGCGTGTGTGTGATTTGTTAGATATTTTCGTATGTTCTTTGTTTTTTAATAAACCCTTATGACGGTAGAGTTATTTCGTGTTGATCCATTCCTGTATCGATTTTTCCATTGTGTGTCAACTCGTGCAAATGAAAACTGATCAACTTCTGAGTTCTTAACTCTTAACTCTCTCTCTCTGGTAAGATGGTTTCAGTGGCTCTTCTGGGATCCCGGAACATATTGAAAAAGATGAGCTTGGGTGCTCTTCGCTTAAATGAATTGCAAGTGTCACAACAAGCACACCAATTATTGGAGCCACAGTGTCGATCCACAGCTCATCGGGAAAGGAGACCTACGTCTGGTTAGATAGAACATGCTGATCAGACTAAGTCAGTCAGGGGGAGTTGAATTAAACTGATCAGACTAAGTCAGTCAAGGTCAGGTGACTTATACTGAACAGACTAAGTCAGTCAGGATCAGGTGAAACATATTTATCCGACTAAGTCAGATAGGGTCAGGTGAAACATACTGATCAGATAAAGTCAGACACAGCCAGGTGAAACATACTGATCAGATAAAGTCAGGTACAGCCAGGTGAAAATACTGATCAGATAAAGTCAGGCACAGCCAGGTGAAACATACTGATCAGATAAAGTCAGGCACAGCCAGGTGAAACATACTGATCAGATAACGTCAGGCACAGCCAGGTGAAACATACTGATCAGATAAAGTCAGACACAGCCAGGTGAAACATACTGACCAAGTTCACTCGACCTCCTCCCCCCCCCCTCATTCCCTAGCAGTTCTTCCTGGAAACGAGGTGGGGGTGGGGGAGGAGGGGGGGGAATCGACACCACGATCCCTATAATGTCATTTTGCTGAAGAGCCTTGCAATTACACTACAGCCAGGAGGACTCCGGTTCATATTTTCAAGTACGTCTTGGAATCTTTGAAGAACCACTATCACCCGTCACCAAGAAAGTTGTAAAAAGTATTTAACTCGAGTGATAGTGGCATTAACAACAACAGCACCGATTCCCAGCTTGCTGGCCAGGCTGCTGTCGCAAAGCCTGTACTCACCAGCACGGCGAATACGTAAGGTCTGGCTTGGTCAGTATGTTGCACCTGCCGTTGACGCTAACCTTTCCACCCGCTGTTACTAGGCAATATTCAAAATAATGTAAAAACTATATCTTTCTAATCTACTATGCAAGTTTCCAGCACACTAGGAACATCAAAACACACATGTCAATCAATAGTACTATCCCTAGGCAAGCTCCATAAAGGTGGTAGTGGTCTCAGCCTTGTCTGTTACACGTACAAAATATAATTGTTTACCTAAACAAATTGGCTTTAACACTAACGTTTGGTCATTCACAATATACTGATCACACATGTTAGGGTCAGGCAAAACACACCACGCAATAACCTCACCTCGGCTTCTTCGCAGCCTTCTCTTGAAATGGGCTGTTTTCATGGCAGCCTGGCTAACTATGTAAGGGATCGACGTGATCTCCTTAGTAGTGAGCAAAACGCAAATGACGCCAAGCATAGCACAACCGCATAAAAGTCCCCGGTCCACCTTCATCGGCACGCTAAGGATGTGAGAAAAGCTACTGCAAACCGCCACTTGACGTCCTTTTCAAGGCGCATAAAAGAGTAAACGAACTCATTGTGGACATTCGCAATAAACAAAACACACCAGATATGCGCAAGTTATATCATTGTCTACACGGGCGGATATTTTCTTTTCTCAGTCTCACAAGCCGGTAGCCTCCGTCTACATGCAATATTGACCCTTACTTATATAACCAAAAGGACTATATCCGTGGCTAATGCCATCAACAATAATAAGTTTTTTGCGTCTCAGAATGACTGGGCTGACGTTGATTGGATAACAGCTTCCAACAAGGCTATAGATGAGATCCCTAGCACGGGCAGGTACCTGGTCTTCTTCAACCATTACCTTCACGCGACCTCATCCCACATCAGTGCGTATGTACAGCTGATGACAGCTATCAAGGAATCTCTGGTCAGACTTGTACAGAGAAACCCTTACGTCTTCATAGTTCTTCAAGTAAGTCATCATCATGGTCTTCATCATTCTCTTGGTCTTCATCATTCTCATGATCTTCATCATTCTCTTGGTCTTCATCATCCTTATCGTCTTCATTATCCTCTTGGTCTTCATCATTTTGTTGATCTTCATCATTCTCTTGGTCTTCATCATTCTCTTGGTCTTCATCATCCTCATGGTCTTCAACCTTCTCTTGGTCTTCATCATTCTCTTGGTCTTCATCATCCTCATGATCTTCATCATTTTGTTGATCTTCATCATTCTCTTGGTCTGCATCATTCTCTTGATCTTCATCATCTTCATGGTCTTCATCATTCTCTTGGTCTTCATCATTCTCATGATCTTCATCATTATTATCTTGTTGATCAATCAAAAGACTGGTTCTAAGGTTGCCCGAGAAAGCTCCATTTAAGCATATTCTCCGGTTGATCAAGCCTGTACAACTCATTAGTTCCATTCTACAGTAGCACTCCATTTCAAACTCGTTCAAGCTTTTTTCACCCCTCTTTGCTGTAGTCCATGTTTCAGCCCCATACAGTGTAATTGGCCATACACAGGTAGTAATTATTCTTGTTATCAGTTCTATCCGGATAATTTTGGGTGTTAGCAATGTGTTGTTCTCTGTAAACCTTTCTTGCCAATGTAATCCTTGTGTTATTTTCTGTCCCATTGCGATCATCAAATGTGATGGATTGCTCCAAATATGTAAGCTTCTGTTAATGTCCGATTATTTCTCCATTGATGATTACGTCCCTTTCCCTATGTTGCTTGACTTTTACCTTGTCTTTAATGTAGGCCAGGTTTGAAAGCAAGAAAATCGCCCAAAATATCAGTTTCATTTTCTAATTAATAGGATTCTACAACCAATTACCTACACAAAATGCTTAACACTGTGCAAAAATTGCATCTAGAAGTGTTAAAAATGGTTTTTCCAACAAAGCGAGCTATTGTTTGTAACGGACATAAACAATGTAGTGAACACTTTGTTGGCAGTGCAAACGCAAATAAATTAATTCTCTTACTATGCCAGAATACGAAGTTTTCATTTAGTGAACATTTACATGAAGTCTTAGTGAAGGGACAGTTCAGTTCAGTTCATTCCGTAACCCATCAGGTGGTTGGGGCACACTTGAAGACGCTCCCACAAAATCCTACGATATCTCTCACTGTCCGCTGCTGCCAGTCGTGCCTCACTGGGACGAAAGTTTGACCACTCAGTGATGTTATCTGTCCATCTCTTCCTTGGATGTCCCCGTCTACTCTTTCCTGGTACGAAACAGTATCTAATTTATAATTCCGTTGGATCTCGTGACGTGACTATACCAAGACACCTCTCGCCTTTTGATAGTGAAGCAACATCGGTCTAAAATTCTTAGATTAATTTGACAGGAGGTAAAAAAAGAGTTGGATCTCTAATCTGAAGGACAAAAAGAGAACATTCTTTCAGCATATTGTAAATAATAAGGCCACCTTAAAATCAATATTAGCTTTCAGATACAATGACAAATGAACAGAAGGCAGATAGAAGTAGCAAATGTGTGGTTTAACATTTTAATAACGGCGTGGAATGAGTTTCAAAACTTATATCAAACTTGGCAGTGCAACGCACACCGCCTTGGTGATTAGAGAAATTAGGCGAACGCAAAAACAAAAATATATCAAACTTGGCAGTGCAACGCACACCGCCTTGGGGATTAGAGAAATAAGGCGAACCCAAAAACAAAAATATATAAAACTTGGCAGTGCAACGCACACCGCCTTGGTGATTAGAGAAATAAGGCGAACGCAAAAACAAAAATATATCAAACTTGGCAGTGCAACGCACACCGCCTTGGGGATTAGAGAAATAAGACGAACGCAAAAAAAAAAAAAAAAAAAAAAAAATCAAACTTGGCATCAATGAAGGTTATTTTTCAAGAAAACTGAGTTGATAGAAAAGTCTCACTGAGGATCTGAAGGGCATTAGTAAAATCATCAGAAAAAGCCAAGAAGGGAAGAGCATCTCTTAGAGCACAGAAGAAAGGCTTTCCAGATAAAGAAAAAGAGGCTAGGATGATCTATCAGGAGACCATTAAAAGTAATTAAAACACTTCTAGATCATAAAATTAGAATATTTAACGCAGATTTCAAGTCGGTGTTGCTGTATGGAGCGGAGACAGGAGAACGACCAAGGTCATACAACAGAGACTCCAGTCCTTCGTTAACAGATGCCTACGAAGGATAATTGGCATAAAGTGGCAGGACATGGTGAGGGATGAAGACTTGTGGGAAAGGAACCAATAACAGCCATTAGAACAACAAATTAAGCGAAGAAAATGACTTCTTCCTTTTACTTTATTTATAGCTGTCATAGTCTCTAATGTTCTATCCTTTTCTCTCTCTTTTCTTTGTCTGTTTCACTTATTCAAAGATGTTTCTTTCCGTCTTCAACATCTTTTTTATCATTTCTGTTACACCGTGGAAGCAAAACCTTAGAAAATGCAGGAGGAAGCAGACCCTTGCATAAAATGCATGCTGAAGTCGGATGCACTGGGCCGACAGGTGCAAAATAAAAACACAGTGCAACGCACACCGCCTTGGGGATTAGAAAAAAATTAAAGCGAACGCAAAAAAAATTTAAATAATTATGTTGTATTGTTTTTTTCTGTTATCATTACACTGTTATGTATAATATTTCTTCATATAAACCGATCTGAATTCATTGTGCATTAGTTTGTTTTTTATAATTTAATAAACTTGTATGTACATCACAAACTAATGGGAAATCAGCATGCATTTATTGTCATGAACTAATGGAATCCAACATGCATTTATTATCATGAGCCAAGGGGAATCCAGCATGCATTTATTGTTATAAACTAATGGAATCCAGCATGCATTTATTGTCATGAACTAATGGAATCCAACATGCATTTATTATCATGAGCCAAGGGGAATCCAACATGCATTTATTGTCATGAACTAATGGAATCCAGCATGCATTTATTGTCATGAACTAATGGAATCCAACATGCATTTATTATCATGAGCCAAGGGGAATCCAGCATGCATTTATTGTCATGAACTAATGGAATCCAGCATGCATTTATTGTCATGAACTAATGGAATCCAGCATGCATTTATTATCATGAGCCAAGGGAAATCTAGCATGCATTTATTGTCATGAACAAATAAGAAGATCACACGCGTTCTTTATTACAAGTTAAAAGTAATAATGCACGCATTTATTCACACATCATCAGCATTGGCATCTCCGTCTATGTAGACGATGTGCCGTGGTAACCTGTGAGTTTTGTCCAGTTCCGTCTGCTGTATTTCGGCACAGTCTGCTATGACTGTAAAGACCGATCCGCGAATGAGTCCCAGCCACAGATCCTACAACCATACTGAGGAGATTGGCTTCAATATACGCCCTGTCAATCCTTCTATCTCTATCCCGAGCGAGAGAGTACTGCTGATGGCATTCCCGAGATAAGTGAAGTTGTTGACAACCTCCAGCTGGACACCATCAGTCTTTATATGGAAGGTGTTTAGCCGTCGCTCCTGCTTAGTGTAAGTGATCCTTTTTCTTCTTCTTCTTCTTCTTCGTACGCTGTCAGACGTCAACTTGAATTTGTTCGAAGAAAGCAGCAGGAGGCTGTCGACACTGCCATAGAGCTTGTCTAGTGTTGCCACTGGTGATGGCCACATGTGCTTTTTCTGGTCCTCGTATGTCGGGCAATTTTGCAGCAGATGTTCAGCGGTTATTTTCTCTGTACCACAGGTGCATTCGTCAGTGCCACCTATCTTCAGTTTATTGAATAGGTGGTACCTCAGTCTGTTGGGACCTTTGCGGAGTCTGAAGACCACCACCTGCTCTCTTCTGTTTAACTGGTAATAGGCATCATTTTTTTGTGTAGCCAGTATGCTCTGTATCCCATTTAGCCATGTATCTGGCCCTAATAAACATTTTGGACTCTTCGTAGGTCACACTAGAATCTGGTTGTGGTAACCTTGCTCCTTCTTTTGCCAGTCTGTCTACCTCCTCGTTGCCTTGAATGTTACAGTGGGATGGAACCCACTGTACCACTACTCTTTTTGATGTGGACTGCTGGCATAGTTGACAGGGTACTGCTCTAAAGTCATTAAGTTCTGTATTTTTCGGGATTTTTAGTGCTGTAACCATGGGCAGGGCATCTGTAAACAGTGTGTAAGTGATCCAAGTCTCACTTCATACATAAAAGTGCACTATAGCAGGCCTAATAGATTTGGACTTTGGTGTAGTGAGCGCCTTGTTCTCACAGACTCTCTTCGTCAGGCAGGCCATGACGGTATTCGCCATAGCAAGCCTGTCTATATCCATCTAGAGCGAGAGAGTGTTGCTGATAGCAGACCTAAGATGGGTGAAACTGTTGAAGACCTCCAGAGTCACGCCATCGATTGTTATAGAGGGAGGAGTGTTAATACCCTCTGCGCAGACCTTTGTCTTTTCAGGCGTCTGGTGAGACTAAACTGCTTGCACCCCTCGACGAATCTGTCTACCAGTCTCTAGAGAACCTTCCAACTATTGGTCACTAAAACCGCATCATTGACAAACAATATCTCCTTAATGAGCACAAATTAATACAAATCCACACAAATCCATAGTCATAACAAATGCATTTATTCACACAAATCAATAGTCATAACATGCATTTATTCACACAAATCAATAGTCATAACATGCATTTATTCACACAAATCAATAGTCAAAACACATGCATTTATTCACACATATCAATATTCATCAAGTGCGTTCATTCACAGAAATCAATAGTCATAACACATGCATTTATTTATACAAATCGTTTATTAGAATTTATACATTTGTTAACACAAACCAATAGTAAGAAAACGTCTATTCTTATGACAAACCAATGGAAAACTATCATGCATTCATTAAAACAAACATATGTGAGGCATAATACATTTTCTAACACGAAACTTTGACAATTTCATCTACAGGACCCTCACGTTGTCTGGTTGTTCGGAGACCTGCACTCTTATCACATGGGTGACACTCTTAAGAGAATCTTTACCGACATACAGTTTGAATTATTTAAAGACATGAGAGACCGTATCTTCTACATCCAGACTTCAGATATAACGATCGCTACACAAAATAACGGAGTTCACCCGACCGTTAATGAACAGATTGCAAACTTAATCACCGGGTTCTTTTGCGGAAGACATTAGTTAATATTAAAGGGAAAAAATAAATGAAAAAAAACTATTAAAGTTGATCAAAGTTAAGTTTAATTACAATTTTTAAAAAGGGTATGGTCAGATACGGCACCAATACGAGAACACAAACAAAACCTACGTCCAATAGGCCTTCATCAGAGACAGCAAATAACAACAATGCTAAACTAGCAAATCAACATATAAGGACAAAATGGTCTACTTATCTGATATAGTGTCTGTCTTCATGAGTGGTTAGGTCGAAAAGCTCGACTGCAAAGAAGGACAGTGGTCAAATAAGGTGACCAGGAGAGCGTAAGAAGTTAGGGGGAACGGTTCGGATAAGCCAGTGGCGGCCAAATACGGAAAAGGCCAAATAGTGATCCACGTGGGGGGGGGGGGGGGGGGAACAAAATGAAAGTGATATAAGCCGGGAGTGGGGGTGGAGGGTGGGGATTTATATAAGGAGTGGAGGAGGGGGGGGGCACTAATATAAGAAAGGCGGTGGGGGGCAAAGGAAGACAAATAGATGGGGGCCAGTGGGAGGTTTTAAGAAAAGGTTTGGAAGATATTATTGTCATGCGGTTGGAGACAACCCATGCTGGAGATAAGTCTGTTCTCAAGGGCGAATCAATGACGATCGTCAGAGAAACACGAAACTAGACCAGTGACACTAACGTCAGCCTTATCCCGGTGATCAGGACCATTGAAGTGGCTGGCAATTGGGGAACTTGTGCCGATGCGGATATCATTGAGGTGTTGGTGGAAACGCTCCTGCAGTTCCATGCCAGTTTCCCAAATGTATGTCCTACCACACTGGCGGCAGATGATAGAATAGATGAGATTACGGGAATTGCATGTGAATCCCTCTTTAATGAAAAATTCTGCTTTAGGAAAGGTAATGGAGCGGGAGAGGATGACATGAGGGCAGGTAACACAGCCACGTGTATTTTTGCACGGCCTGGTGCCTGGAAGGCTATGAGGGCTGGTGTGTAGGTGACTACTGACCAGCAAGTCCCTCAGGTTCCTGTCTCGTTTGTAAGCGACAAGCGGAGGATCAGCAAAAACTATACGAGTGGCAGGATTAGAGTGAAGAATAGGGAGATGGCGGAATAGGATTTCTCGGACAGTGACGCAATGAGGGTGATAAGTGAGAACGAGTTTCACACGGTCAGAGGGAGGACGTGAGTGGGAGCGAGGGAGTCGTGACGGAAGATAGGGAGAACCCACTGGAGGGCGGAGGAGAGAGTGGTCTCAGGGCAGAGTCGCTTGCGAAAGAAGTTAAGCATCGCGTGGGCCCTGAGAAGGAAGTCGTCGTCATCTTGACATAGGCGTCGGAGGCGGAGGAGTTGGGAGAAAGGAAGCGAATCGTGGCAGGATTGAGGATGAGAGGAAGTGTAGAAGAGGTAGTTGTGGGCGTCGGTAGGTGTAGTAGACAGTGGTGGAGAGGCCTGAAGGGCAGATAGAGACAGTGAGGGAGAGGCCTGAAGGGCAGATACAGACATTGATGGAGAGGCCTGAAGGGCAGATAGAGACAGTGATGGAGAGGCCTGAAGGGCAGATATAGACAGTGATGGAGAGGCCTGAAGGGCAGATAGAGACAGTGATGGAGAGGCCTGAAGGGCAGATAGAGACAGTGATGGAGAGGCCTGAAGGGCAGATAGAGACAGTGATGGAGAGGCCTGAAGGGCAGATAGAGACATTGATGGAGAGGCCTGAAGGGCAGATAGAGACAGTGATGGAGGGGCCTGAAGGGCAGATAGAGACAGTGATGGAGAGGCCTGAAGGGCCGATAGAGACAGTGATGGAGAGGCCTGAAGGGCAGATAGAGACATTGATGTCCAGAAAGTGGACAGACGTGAGGGACATGTCAGACGTGAACTTGATAGAGGGATGGAAGTCATTGACAAGTCGATAAAGTAGGAGATCCTTCTCAGACATGTCAGTAATGCCAATCCCATCGTCGATGTATCGATAATACATCAAAGGAAAAGGGCCCTGGTTTTGAAACCAGATCATGTATTCCAGGTGACCCATGAAAAGACAAGCGTAACTGGGGCCTATTCTGGTCTCCATAGCTACACCGCTGATCTGGTCAAAGAACTGGCCATTGAACTCAAGTTATTGAGAGTAAGGACGAGTTCCGCCAGACGGACGATGGTAGACGTAGAGATGGATGGGTTAACCCTCTGGTCAAGGAAGAAACAGAGGACCGATAAGCCGTCGGAGTTGGGGAATGGATGTGTAAAGCGAACATACATCAAGTAGGAAGAGACAGTAGGTGCGGTCGGACGAGAAGACTATAGTAGAGAAAGTGGTTAAGACGTGGTTAGTATCCTTGAGAAATGTGGATATTAATTATTTTGTTTCTTTGTTTGGATGATATATATTTTATGTTTAACTTAACTGAATTTCTTTATATTGGTTTAAAAGACTGCAGCGTATGTATGCAACCCGTTTCTTCCACTCCCCTTGATTTACAAATATCTATGTGCATCCAATATATTCTTGAATGCATTAACTGACCCTGCTCTAATTATTTCCTGTGTCAATGCATTCCAAGCATGCACCACTCTCTGAGTAAAAAATTATTTCCTAACATCTAATCCAAACTTTTATTTAATTAAATTGAAGCTTTGCTCTCTTATTCTTGTAACTAGTCGTTATCTTTCCCCTTGATTATCTTATAAACCTGTACCACCTTGAAGTAATCTCTCTGCTATACACTGGAGACCGATTGAATGCAAGAAATTCTTCTTTCGATCACATCCGCACTCCTTTTAGTTACTTCGTGGCTTTATTTATTAGCAAGTTTTTGGCTTTTTAGCTAATACTTTCGTTGCATGTACTAGCATAGAAAAATTATCATCGTGCTTCAAAACAATCCTCTTGAAGAAACTTTTTTAGCTGTACTGTGCCACTATTGTGAACCTTATACTACTGCTACACAGCTTTTCACGTTTAGTTTTTAAGTTGTGATGGTTTCTGTAGCAATGTATGCTTCATTACGACGTTGCTAGCTTGTTTTGTTTGAAAATAATGGAGTATTATTATTTTATAATCGTCTGAATATAATTACATAGCTATGAGTTGGGATATTAAAAGTGTATTCATTGATAAAAGTAAAAGTTTTGAGGGCCTGTGTTTTTCCGGTGGCAGCTTATGGCTGCGAATCATGGACAATTACCAAAAACTTCCAGACAAAGAATCAAATCGTTCGAGTCAAAATGTTACAGAACGATCACAAGAATACCTTGGACAGAGAAAAAGACAAATGTAGACATTCGGCAAGAGTTGAGCATAGAGGAGAACTGGTTTATCAATTCCGTTTTGGCCAGAAAATGAAAATACTTTGGTCACATCAAGAGACACAACGGTCTCGAGAGAACAGTGATGGAAGGTATGGTGCCAGTCAAAAGAGAAAGGGGTAGACCAAGAAGACGATGGCACCAAGATATTATGACTGTGGCGGAGACTGGCGTTTTGGCAAGAGAACGAGTTTCTTTCAGACAGACTGTGATGGGAGCGACGTTCTATAAAGGACATGCTACATGATGATGATGATTCATTGTCTTCGATCTTTATTAACGCGTGCATCTATTTCCATTAAATTTCAAAAGGTATGTTTGGTCTAAGGACAGTGTGAAAGTAAAGTACGTTGGCTCAAGAGCCATATGAGAGCATACCGAATGACTCAAGCGTTATACAAGAACAGACCTATTGGCTCGAGGACCACATGTGAACAGGATTCGATAGTCCAAGAATAATATGGAAACCGCCACGTTTGCTAAAAGAAAACATGATAAAAGGTATAATAGCTCAAGGGTGACATGAAATCAGGTACAATGACTCAAGGGTCACATGAAAACAGGTGAAATGACTCAAGGGCAATGAGAATGGGTACAATGACTTAAGGGCCACATGTGAACAGGTACACTTACTCAAGGTAAACATGATAACGGATGCAATGACTCAAGAGCTACATGTGAACAGGTACATAGACTCAAGGACCATATTAAAACATGTACAATGGCTAAAGGGCTACTTAAGAACAAGTACAATGACTCAATGGCCACTTGAGAACAGATATAATGACTCAAAAGCCACATAAAACAGGTGCAATGACTCAAAGGCCACGTGAAAAAGGTACAATGACTCAAAGGCCAAATGGGAACAGGTTACAACTTTTTTTACTTGCGTGAGTCTGTTCTTTATTCTTCTTCTTCTTCTGCGTACACAGTCAGACAGTAACCATTATTTTCTCGAAAAAAGCGGCGGTCATCCTGAGACTCTCGCCACTACCATAGAGCTTGTCTTGCAGTTCCACTGGCAATGGCCACATCTGCTCTCTCTGATCCTCGTATGTCGGGCAGTTCTGCAGCAGATGTTCAGTGGTCATTTTACCAGTACCGCACGGGCATTCGTCGGTACACCCTATCTTCAATTTGTTGAAGAGGTGGTACCTCAGTCTGTTGTGGCCAGTGCGAAGTCTGAAGACAACGACCTGCTCTCTTCGGTTCAACTGGTAATAGGCATCGTTTTTGGTGTAACCAGTATGTTCGGTTTCCCATTTGGACATGTACCTGGCTTTGATAAGCCGTTTTGACTCTTCGTACGTCATACTGGTATCTATTTGTGGTAGCCTTGCACCTTCTTTTGCCAGTCTGTCTGCCTCCTCGTTGCCTTGGATGTTGCAGTGTGACGGAACCCACTGTACCACTACCCTTTTTGGTGCGGACTGTTGGCACAGTTTGCAGAGTGCTGCTCTTAGGTCATTAAGCTCAGTGTTTTTCTGGCTTTTTAGCGCTGTGACTACTTCGAGAGCATCTGTCAGCAGGACTATATGGCTCTCATTTTCACTGTGTGTTACCATTTCTTCCACTGCCGCCCTCAGTGCCTCTGCCTCTGCTCTGAAATTGCTCGTGTACTTACCAGTAGCGAATGACAGTGTTATTTTTCTGCCATTTGGTAGGTTCAGGAATGCTCCTGCCCCTCCGTTCTGTGTAGTGTTTGTTACAGAACCGTCGGTGTATGCATGGGTCCAGTCCATGCTTGGGTAGCTTTTCGTTATGAAGCTTAAGGTAGTGTCTCTCCTTTCTTTTTCGGTCTGGCGGTTTTTGTTTGCAATACCTGGTATATGTTCTACCACCTCTGGAAATATATCCTGCCGCCAAGTAGGTTTTCGTACAGTAGTGATGGGTTTTGGTGTTGTTAGTGCGTTTATGGGATCTTCGTGCATCTTTGCTTTGGCTATTTCTGCAAAGTTTCTCCGCTTTAGTTTCCCAGTTCCCAAATTGTTTAGCCTCTGGTACATTGGATGGTCCGTCAGTCTTCGGAGTTTCTCTGACTGCAGCTGGGCTCTGCAGTCTCTTCTGTCGGTCATGGATTGCAGTTTTGTAATCTTTTCAAGTTCTACAATTGGCGTTGACTTCATGCCACCAGTCATGATTCTCATGGCTTGGTTTTGAAGTTTGTTAACTTTATCGAAGTTCGCCTTCGCTGCTGTTGTCCATGCCGCGATGCCATACTCGAGAACTGGTCTCACTCTTCCAGTGTACAGTTTCTTTAGTATGCCTTCGTCTGCTCCCCAGCTTGTGCCAGCAAGTTTCCTCATGATCGCCATTCTTTCTCTGGCTTTCATTCGGTTTCTCTCAATCTGACTTTTCCATGTCATGCGCCGATCAAATGTGACTCCCAGATAGGTTGGGTTGTCGTTTGGCTGCAGGATTTTGCCATTTAGGCTTAATTTGGTACTTTGGGGTTTTAATGAGAGCGAGAATATTGTGCACGTGGTTTTCTCCTCGTTTATTTTGACCAGCCATGAGTTCGCCCACTCTTCCAGCGATGTTAGGGCCGTTTGCATCCGATTTCTTGCTATGGTGAGATTCTTTTCAGAGGTCCACATAGCCAGATCGTCTGCAAACATTGAGCTATGGACTCTTCTTGGTATATTCTCTGTAATATCGTTTATATATACCAGGAAGAGTGTGGGTGACAGTACTCCCCCTTGGGGTACTCCCTGCTCGAGTGTCACCTTTTTGCTCATCTGCCCTTGTACTTGGACTCTGGCCGTTCTTTGTTTGAGGTAGTGGTTGATCCACTTGTACATCTTCCCACAAACATCACTTCTTCTTAGCTTGACTCTAAGTCCATCCTTCCAGACTTTGTCAAATGCCTTTTCCAGATCCACCCAAACAGCTACTGTGTGTTTCTGTGCCTGGTAGGCATCTTCTATCTCCTGGGCTATGAGGATGACCTGGTCCTCAGTGGATCTGTGCTGTCTAAAGCCGGCTTGCTGTGGAATTAGTATTCGTTTTTCTTCCAGATGCCACATCAGTCTGGTGTTTATCATCCGTTCCATCAGCTTGCCGACACAGCTCAGTAGGCTTATGGGCCTGTATCCATTCGGATCTGTTTTGTCCTTTCCTGTTTTTGGTACTGGTACCAGTATTGCATCTTTCCATGCCTGGGGTACAATACCCCTTTTCCAGCTTTGGTTCAGGACTGATAGTAGTTTTTCCTTCGCTGTTTGGCCCAGCCCCATCAGCATTTCGTTTGTTATCCCGTCTTTTCCGGGAGATTTCCTTCTCTTTAGTGTTCTCATAGCCTCTTCCATTTCGCGCATTGTTAGTTTGGCCATCATGTGCTCTTCAGGAGCCGTATTTATGTTTTCGTGCCCCTTTAGCTCTTCGCTAATGTCTGTATGCTTATCTGCAGGGACCTCGATGTGGTTTGCTCTGGCATAGTGATCGACAAAGGCGTTTGCGGCTTTCTTACCTGTGATCAAGTTCTCGCCTTGCTTGATAGTAATTTGTTTATTTGACGGGGTTTCGTCGTTCATGGCTCTGACTAGCTTCCATAGCTTGTTCCCTTCTTTGTCCAGGTTTAAACTTTCCGTTTTATTTTTCCAACTTTCTCTTGCTGTTTGCTTGAGAGTGTGTTTGTACTTCGCCGCGGCGGCTTTGAGGGCGATGTTTGCCTCCACGGATTTTTCTCGTTCTGCCATGTTCCTCGCATTAGTTACTGCATCTTCCACTTTCTGTAACTCATCATTCCAGTAGGGCTTATAGTTTTTCCTAGCTCCTCTTGGGATGGTTTCAGTGGCGGCTTGCATTATTGCCTTGCTTAGGCTCTCTACCATGGGCTTCATTTTGGTGTTTCGTGTGTTGATGGTTTCACACAGCCCATCTGTCAGGATTGCAAATCTGTCCCAGTCGGCTCGTTTGTAATTCCAACGTGGGAGCGGTTTTGTTTCCTGTGGGCCTACTTCCATGTCAATGGTTAGCCTGATCGGCCTGTGGTCGCTACCTGCCAGTTGGTTTAGCACCTGGCGGTCTATTTTATAGTGTATGTCCTGTGTGGAGAAGGCCAAATCTGGAGTCGAGGTGGTATGCCATGTTCTTGAATAGAAGCTAGGGCTATCCTCCGGCCTATTGATTAGGGAGAGATTTGCATCTATCTCCCAATCTTCCACTTCGTCACCTCTACTGTCTGTGTCAGAGTATCCCCATCTCTCCGAGTGGCTGTTGAAATCTCCAACTACTATGCAGTTGGAGTCTCTGACCTCCATACTCGAGAGCGATAGGTCTCTGTTTGGTGGTCCGTACAGATTGAAAATGCGGAGTTTCGTCTCTAGAGCCATTATGTCAACTCCTACAATTTCTGCTTGTCCGGTGTGATTGAAAGGTACCGCGCTACTCGGTATGCTGTTTCTGGTCAGTATCAGGACCCCTCCTTTGTGACCTTCTCTATCTAGACGGAAGGTCTGGTATCCTCTGATTGAGAATTTATGGTTATTGTTGAGGTGCGTTTCCTGGATACATGCCACGTCAATCTTACCTTCATGCAGGTGGTGTGTTAGGGAAAGTTTTTTGTTAATGACTCCCTCCGCATTCCACTGTAGTATTCTGAGGGTCTTGAAGTTTTGGCCAATAGACGTTACCCCATAGCCATGTGCCTTGACTCCACGACACATGGGTGGGTGACCACCAGTAGTCAAGGGTGGGCCCCTTCGAGGCGTGAGGCCCGGCGCTATCGCTGCCTGGCGGGTCTCCTCAGGATGAGCGCCATACGTTTTTCGAATAGGTTGTGCTGCCATCATACTGTGATTTACGTTGCACTGTTTTGTTAGGCTTGCGGCCCCGTGCATCCGATTTCAACAGGCGTTTCTGTAGGGATGCCCTCCTTAGCCTTTGGCTGTCCCCAGCCTATCTGCAAGGCAGCAGTTGTTTACGATCAGAGTTTTCTCTCCTATGGAAGTTGTCTTACCAGACTATCGAGTCTTCACTACTCGTGTCTATAGGGTGCAATGGTGGTATGTGATATATGAGATGGACTGGTTTACCCGGAAGAGAGGCAGTCCAGTGTGTCTGTATCCCAGGATCGTCACGTCCTGCCAGAAACGTAGCATTTGCATGTGAGTGGGGTATCTCTTTTTCCCTTTATTTTCTTGGCTTCTATGCAGGGATGGTACGCCTAGCATTCCCCGCCACCTGGGGTGTTGACACAGTGGGGCAGGTGTGCAATGTCCGCTGGTCTGCATCTCTTCTGCGTCCAGCATGATAGTTATGGCTGATAACGTACAGAGGTAGATATCGTAACCGGAGTGCATTTAGCCAGAGGACAAGCCTGGTAATGTCACAGAGATGTTGATCGCCTGGTGTGCGGACAACTCTCATGGTCAGTGGTTGAGTCTTGACAGTTCACAGTGTGGTGGCTGCTCTACTGTTTTCGACACCCCGACCAGGTTCTAAGTCTTTGGTTGGTGTTTTTCGCACCCCATCGCCGTATAGGGTGAGTATCAAGCAGTTTTCCGCCCGCTTTGATTTGCGGGCGGCAAGGACCTCTTACTGTGGCTCTACCTGATAGGGCTGGGGCGCAAGCCCCAGGTCCCGAGCATGTAGGAGCCTCCCATTGCAGTGGTGCTGAGATTTTGGGCGGGATTGCGGCTTTCAAGGGTTCGGCCGTAATCCCCCACATGGTAGCCTCGCGCCCTTGGCTTATCAGCCTGGTACGTGAACCAAAGTGTCTGCGGCTCCTCTCGATTTGAGCTGGTTTTCCGTAGCAACGCCCTGTCATTTGTAGGGTAAAACTGACCTGTCTTCAGATCTATTTCCAGCACCCGTTCACTATTTGGTCAGACGAATTTATTGAGGGCTTTTGTTTGTCAATGACCAGGTATTAGAAATCTGCGGAGTTAAACACGATTTCCGTAGCGTTCTTTCATTTGAGCTGACTTTTCGTCCGTGAGTCTAATACCAGCGTACGTTCATTATTAGACCCAAACGGCAGTGCTCTCAATTTGTCAGTTGTTCTACAGTATTGGCGTGTTCAGTCAAATTAAGCCGCAGGTTCCACACCTGGTGGTGCCCTTCCGTCAATTCCCTTAGCGAGACAATCAAGTTTCTTAAAGGGTAGCCCCAAAGATTTTCGAGGGTCTAATTCCAGCACATGTTCTCTATTAGACCCCACTAAGGTGTACTTTTTGATAGTCATTCTGCAGTATTGGCGTGGTAAGTTAACTTAGGTCTCAGGCTCCACTCCTGATAGTGCTCTTCCGTCAATTCCTTTATCAAACACTGGATGCAGACAAAACCGAGCCACAGGGGACATAACCCCAGATTTCTGGGGGTCTAAGTCCAGCACCAGTTCCATATTAGACTCCAGAAGAGTGGTCTCGGCATGTCAATCATTTCAGTGTTGGCCGTGTTGAGTCAAATTAAGCCGCAGGCTCCACTCCTGGTGGTGCCCTTCCGTCAATTCCTTTAAGTTTCAGCTTTGCAACCATACTTCCCCCGGAACCCAAACACTTTGGTTTCCCGGAAGCTGCCCGCAGAGTCATCGAAGCAACTCCTGCGGATCGCTAGTCGGCATCGTTTATGGTCAGAACTACGACGGTATCTGATCGTCTTCGCGCCTCTGACTTTCGTTCTTGATTAATGAAAACATTCTTGACAAATGCTTTCGCAGTAGCTCGTCTTGCGGCGATCCAAGAATTTCACCTCTAACGCCGCAATACGAATGCCCCCGTTTGTCCCTGTTAATCATTACCTCCAGTTCCGAAAACCAACAAAATAGAACCGAGGTCCTATTCCATTATTCCATGCACCATTATTCAGGCAGCCGAGGCCTGCTTTGAA
The DNA here is from genome assembly GCA_036924085.1 of Ariolimax columbianus. Lineage (NCBI taxonomy): Eukaryota > Metazoa > Mollusca > Gastropoda > Stylommatophora > Arionidae > Ariolimax > Ariolimax columbianus. Next base: position 43,001,891 of record JAVGWX010000015.1, read on the forward strand.
CACTCTAATTTTTCAAAGTAAACGCGCCGGCCACCCAGGACGCTCAGCGAAGAGCACCCGTGGGAGAGAGCCGGCAGACGGTAGGGCAGGAGACAACGGGCAGTGAACCGGCGCGAGCCGGACCGCCCGCCTGCGCCTGAGATCCAACTACGAGCTTTTTAACTGCAACAACTTTAATATACGCTATTGGAGCTGGAATTACCGCGGCTGCTGGCACCAGACTTGCCCTCCAATAGATCCTCGTTAAAGGGTTTAAAGTGTACTCATTCCAATTACGGGGCCTCGAAAGAGTCCCGTATTGTTATTTTTCGTCACTACCTCCCCGTGCCGGGAGTGGGTAAGTTGCGCGCCTGCTGCCTTCCTTGGATGTGGTAGCCGTTTCTCATGCTCCCTCTCCGGAATCGAACCCTGATTCCCCGTTACCCGTTACAAACATGGTAGGCATGTCACGTACCATCGACATTTGATAGGGCAGACATTTGAAAGATGCGTCGCCGGCACATGAGGCCATGCGATCAGCACAAAGTTATCCAGAGTCACCAGTGGGGACGCCGCAACCCCGCGAGGGGAAACGACGATTGGTTTTGAACTAATAAAAGCGCTCTTTCCGCGAGGGTCGGAGCTTGGTAAGCATGTATTAGCTCTAGAATTGCCACAGTTATCCAAGTAGGATCGTGTCATCTAAGGAGCCTCGACTGATTTAATGAGCCATTCGCGGTTTCACCGTGAGACAGTGTGAACTTAGACATGCATGGCTTAATCTTTGAGACAAGCATATGACTACTGGCAGGATCAACCAGATATCTGTCGGAGACGTACGTACTGCGCACACCGGTCGGCGGAGGAAGGGTGTGTAAAAAGCCTCACTGGGACGACGGCCTCAGGGACCGACTGACGGGACGGACGGACGGTTGTTCCACCCGTCCCTCACTCCGTCGACCTAGGACCGCCTGACAGGGGCCTCCCACACGCACCAGACGACCGACCGACCGGGCTCGCTCGAGGAGGGATGGCAGCGCTCTGTGCAGAACGGATCCCAACGACCTCGGCGACGAATTTCACTGGGACTAGAGACACAATTTGGCCTGCCGGCCCTTCTTCTCCGTAGGGAGAGAACGCAGGGCCTCGAGGCAACGATTCCTGCTTTCCATTTGCCGGTCACAAGCTCTTTGCGAGAGTCGGACCACCAGCGAGACGTACTGTCGAGCTCTGCTATAAGCCTTAGATAAATCACCACGGACGGACCACGTTTCCTGATACGGACCAGACTAGCGCACCTCGGTGGAGGAGCCACTACCACAAACCGCACCCAATTCGCACTACGGGGAAAGGCAGGCGAGCGTTTTCCGCAAGCCCGCGCTATCGCTCCGCCTGGCGGGACTGAGATCGCTTTACGAACACTGGTTGAAATTGAGTCGCCGCAGCGAGACAACTACCCCAGATCCTCTCCGGAATCGAACCCTGATTCCCCGTTACCCGTTACAAACATGGTAGGCATGTCACGTACCATCGACATTTGATAGGGCAGACATTTGAAAGATGCGTCGCCGGCACATGAGGCCATGCGATCAGCACAAAGTTATCCAGAGTCACCAGTGGGGACGCCGCAACCCCGCGAGGGGAAACGACGATTGGTTTTGAACTAATAAAAGCGCTCTTTCCGCGAGGGTCGGAGCTTGGTAAGTATGTATTAGCTCTAGAATTGCCACAGTTATCCAAGTAGGATCGTGTCATCTAAGGAACCTCGACTGATTTAATGAGCCATTCGCGGTTTCACCGTGAGACAGTGTGAACTTAGACATGCATGGCTTAATCTTTGAGACAAGCATATGACTACTGGCAGGATCAACCAGATATCTGTCGGAGACGTACGTACTGCGCACACCGGTCGGCGGAGGAAGGGTGTGTAAAAAGCCTCACTGGGACGACGGCCTCAGGGACCGACTGACGGGACGGACGGACGGTTGTTCCACCCGTCCCTCACTCCGTCGACCTAGGACCGCCTGACAGGGGCCTCCCACACGCACCAGACGACCGACCGACCGACCGGGCTCGCTCGAGGAGGGATGGCAGCGCTCTGTGCAGAACGGATCCCAACGACCTCGGCGACGAATTTCACTGGGACTAGAGACACAATTTGGCCTGCCGGCCCTTCTTCTCCGTAGGGAGAACGCAGGGCCTCGAGGCAACGATTCCTGCTTTCCATTTGCCGGTCACAAGCTCTTTGCGAGAGTCGGACCACCAGCGAGACGTACTGTCGAGCTCTGCTATAAGCCTTAGATAAATCACCACGGACGGACCACGTTTCCTGATACGGACCAGACTAGCGCACCTCGGTGGAGGAGCCACTACCACAAACCGCACCCAATTCGCACTACGGGGAAAGGCAGGCGAGCGTTTTCCGCAAGCCCGCGCTATCGCTCCGCCTGGCGGGACTGAGATCGCTTTACGAACACTGGTTGAAATTGAGTCGCCGCAGCGAGACAACTACCCCAGATTGTTCTTTATTCGTTTTGTTCCTTTATATTTCAGAATTTCCAAATTATATTAAAATGTTTCACATGCTTTAATGTATTTTCTTCTACCTTCTACGACGAAGTCACATGACGAACATACCTAGAGAGCAGACTCATCATGCTAAACCGTCGCCGTTTGGCTCAAATTGGACACTTGACCCGCCTTGCCGACGATGCCCGGCTCACCAGCGCTTAAAGCAAACCATGAAATCAATGAAGGGAAGCGATCATCTTCTTCCTGGTCTCGTCACTCAACCGTACACGCAACAACTGGTTTGTTCAAATCGGAAAGATATCATCCTCATTGCATGTTGCTTAGGACTCAACCACTCATCCTACTCATGGGTGGTTGGAGCGACGAGTCATTGTTGTCTAAGCGTCTATCTAACTTCTACCTTCTCTTTTCTCGAATTATATTTTTCTTCTATGACAGGCACATCCGTCCTTTGCCATAATGCCTGATAGCGTCTTTAAGGACAGCATCAAACACCCTCCACTTCACATGGTCTAGTACCCTCTATCTTCAGGAGCGTCTTCAAGGGCATCATCAAACACCCTCCACTTCACATGGTCTAGTACCCTCTATCTTCAGGAGCGTCTTCAAGGGCATCATCAAACACCCTCCACTTCACATGGTCTAGTACCCTCTATCTTCAGGAGCGTCTTCAAGGGCATCATCAAACACCCTCCACTTCACATGGTCTATTACCCTCTATCTTCAGGAGCGTCTTCAAGGGCATCATCAAACACCCTCCACTTCACATGGTCTAGTACCCTCTATCTTCAGGAGCGTCTTCAAGGACAGCATCAAACACCCTCCACTTCACATGGTCTAGTACCCTCTATCTTCAGGAGCGTCTTCAAGGGCATCATCAAACACCCTCCACTTCACATGGTCTAGTACCCTCTATCTTCAGGAGCGTCTTCAAGGGCATCATCAAACACCCTCCACTTCACATGGTCTAGTACCCTCTATCTTCAGGAGCGTCTTCAAGGGCATCATCAAACACCCTCCACTTCACATGGTCTAGTACCCTCTATCTTCAGGAGCGTCTTCAAGGGCATCATCAAACACCCTCCACTTCACATGGTCTATTACCCTCTATCTTCAGGTGCCACTGATCTGGTTCATGATTTCCATTTTAGCTTCACCGGTTCTTCGCCAAGTAGCCTTAGGTCGACCTCTCTTTCACCTCCAGGCTGGGGTCCATTCTGTGATGGATCACATGACTGTGTGAGGATCTCTTCTTAGGACATTGTCATTCAAGTCAGACAGTATTGAGCTTGCTGAGGATCTTCGGGCTGCAATGCAGCCAGGAAAGCCCTGGTCTACCTTCTCAAGCTCGCCTTGAAATATAAGAAGAGTCACTGTAACCAGCTACCAAAGAAGTATCGCCAACAGTTGACTCATTTCAGCACTTGGGGGACTGCGTGGCCTAGGTGTGAATCGACCGTTTCGCAATCCCAACATACCCGGTTCGAATCACTCGCGTGTCCAATTTGACAAACATGGTTTTTTTCCCGCTCCTCCACGTACGGAAAGTATTATCAACCTACCGTACTGCACACTTGCCAAGACACTTATAAAAGCCAAATAGGTTGGCTGTTGTTGGAGACGACGTTCTGTAAAGAACATGCTTCTTATATTCTTTTTCTTTATTTTTGATTAGCTTCTAACATCAAATAATGTTAATCTGGAGAACAAAAACTCTAACAGTTCTACAAGTAAGCGTTTAAAATCTGCAGTCGTAGCTGGAACACAAACAAGGTTAACAAGCATTGTTAAAAAGGAACAGTGAAATGCCATGTCCGAGAACAAATCATGAAGATTCAAATGGCCATTACAATAAACTAAATTAATTAGACACGACCTAGAAAATTATTTATTATTGCACGCACAATTTCCCTTATTTCTCAATATAATTTCCACCAACATTGATACACTTATCTCATCACTTTATCAGTGCCCTAACATTGATACACTAATCCCATCACTTTATCAGTGCCCTAACATTAATACACTTATCCCATCACTTTATCAGTGCACCAACATTAATACACTTATCCCATCACTTTATCAGTGCACCAACATTGATACATTTATCCCATCACTTTATCAGTGCACCGAAACCTGCAACATATATGGCTGGTCTTATGTCTCAGCCACACTTGCACGTCATGTTTACCTCTTGATCATTTACGACACGTCTCCCTCCAAGGTGGGTTTTTAATGCACCAAACAGTCGGAACTCGCTAAGGTTAAGTCGGGTCTGTAAGGAGGATATTCAAGAAGTCACCTGGTCAATTTTCTGTTGGATTAATCGAGCCGTTTGTTGCTGGACATTGCAATAATGAGGTTGTACTTCACTAGGCAGCAGACTAGGTCGTTTTCTTCGAATTGCATCCACAAGCATCAACAGAACTTCACAGCATTCACATGACCACTGTCGTTCTGGAAAATGGTTAGCTGCTTCGCGTGACAATCCTAAAACACTGTAAGCAGAGACGGTAGGGATCAAGTATTGTCATGTTGTAACATGACACTTGTACTCAGAAGTCCAAGTCGTTTGGAATTGATTGTGAGTCGATGATGACGCATGCGAAGACCTATATACAAGACACTGGCACCATTGTTTTTCCCTAGGCTTGTAGTGCTATAATATAACACATCATTCATCACAAAATAAATTCAGCATAACCTTCCATGTAGGTGACTGAGAATTCCTTCGGTTTTGGTAAGAAAGGGTGTTGCCATTCCTTACTCGCTCTATTTGGTTTCACCTAATGACAGTGAACTCAGGATTCACATCTAGTAAGAATTCTCGTAAGAAAACATTCCCATTCTGCTTCAAAGCGCCACAGAAGTTACATCAGTCATCAACACATGGTTATTTCAGTTCTGGAGACAGCTGGGTGACATTCACCTTGCAGACACTTTGAATGATGTGGTATGCTGTACGGTGACTGATGTCCAGAAGTGCGGATCTTGTATTCAGTCACTCGGCGAATGTTCATAATGATGCGTTCAACTGTTACAATCGATGTCCCTACTTGATGTACCCGGTCAAGAACAGTCTGTCATTGTATTCACTCCTTTTCGAAATTGCCTACACCCCTTGTACACTTTCTAGAGTGACGTACATGCATCACTGTATTGAGCTTCCACTTATTTTAATAAGTTTCACCGTTTGGTTGCTCAACAATTGGATACAAGAACGCTTCTCAACACATGGATACAAGAACGGTGCTCAACAAATTGATACAAGAACGCTACTCAACATCTTGATACAAGAACGCTACTCGACAAATGGATACAAGAACGCGGCTCAACAAATGGATACAAGAACGCTACTCAACACATGGATACAATAACGCTACTCGACATATGGATACAAGAACGCTACTCGACAAATGGATACAAGAACGCTTTTCAACACATGGATACAAGAATACTGCTCAACACATGGATACAAGAACACTGCTCAACACATAGATACAAGAACGCTGCTCAACAAATGGATACAAGAACGCTGCTCAACACATGGATACAAGAACGCTGCTCAACACATGGATACCAGAACGCTGCTCAACACATGGATACAAGAACGCTGCTCGACAAATGGATACACGAACACTGCACAACACATGGATACCAGAACGCTGCTCAAAAATGGATACAAGAACGCTGCTAAACACATGGATACAAGAACGCTGCTCAACACATGGATACAAGAACGCTACTCAACACGTGGATACAAGAACACTGGTCAACACATGGATACAAGAACGCTGCTCAACAAATGGATACAAGAACATTGCTCAACACAGGGATACAAGAACGCTACTCAATACGTGGATACAAGAACACTGGTCAACACATGGATACAAGAACGCTGCTCAACAAATGGATACAAGAACGTTGCTCAACACATGGATACCAGAACGCTGCTCAACACATGGATACCAGAACGCTGCTCAACAAATGGATACAAGAACGCTGCTCAACACTAGGATACCAGAACGCTGCTCAACAAATGGATACAAGAACGCTGCTCAACAAATGGATACAATAACGCTGCTCAACACATGGATACAAGAACGCTGCTCAACAAATGGATACAAGAACACTGCTTAACAAATGGATACAAGAACGCTGCTCAACAAATTGATACAAGAACGCTACTCGACAAATGGATACAAGAACGCTGCTCAACAAATGGATAGAAGAACGCTGCTCAACACATGGATACAAGAACACTGCTCAACACATGGATACAAGAACGCTGCTCAACACATGGATACAAGAACGCTACTCAACACATGGATACAAGAACGCTACTCGACAAATGGATACCAGAACGCTGCTCAACACATGGATACCAGAACGCTGCTCAACACATGGATACCAGAACGCTGCTCAACACATGGATACAAGAACGCTGCTCAACAAATGGATACAAGAACGCTGCTCAACACATGGATACAAGAACGCTGCTCAACAAATGGATACAAGAACACTGCTTAACAAATGGATACAAGAACGCTGCTCAACAAATGGATACAAGAACGCTACTCGACAAATGGATACAAGAACGCTGCTCAACAAATGGATAGAAGAACGCTGCTCAACACATGGATACAAGAACACTGCTCAACACATGGATAGAAGAACACTGCTCAACACAGGGATACAAGAACGCTACTCAACACATGGATACAAGAACGCTACTCGACAAATGGATACCAGAACGCTGCTCAACACATGGATACAAGAACGCTACTCGACAAATGGATACAAGAACGCTTTTCAACACATGGATACAAGAACACTGCTCAACACATGGATACAAGAACGCTGCTCAACACATGGATACAAGAACGCTACTCAACACATGGATACAAGAACGCTACTCGACAAATGGATACCAGAACGCTGCTCAACACATGGATACCAGAACGCTGCTCAACACATGGATACCAGAACGCTGCTCAACACATGGATACAAGAACGCTGCTCAACACATGGATACAAGAACGCTGCTCAACAAATGGATACAAGAACGCTGCTCAACACATGGATACAAGAACGCTGCTCAACAAATGGATACAAGAACACTGCTTAACAAATGGATACAAGAACGCTGCTCAACAAATGGATACAAGAACGCTACTCGACAAATGGATACAAGAACGCTGCTCAACAAATGGATAGAAGAACGCTGCTCAACACATGGATACAAGAACACTGCTCAACACATGGATAGAAGAACACTGCTCAACACAGGGATACAAGAACGCTACTCAACACATGGATACAAGAACGCTGCTCAACAAATTGATACAAGAACGCTACTTGACAAATGGATACAAGAACGCTGCTCAACAAATGGATAGAAGAACGCTGCTCAACACATGGATACAAGAACACTGCTCAACACATGGATAGAAGAACACTGCTCAACACAGGGATACAAGAACGCTACTCAACACATGGATACAAGAACGCTACTCGACACATGGATACAAGAACACTGCTTAACACATGGATACAAGAACCCTGCTCAACACATGGATACAACAACGTTGCCCATCGTGTGTGCACGTCACCAGTGTTGCCCCCTCATTATACAGCTACTATGACGTCACGTTGCTAGACTGCTTCTTGTTACCCCCTGTAAAACACTTTTTTCGTCTGTAGCAATGATGCTGACAACTTGCACCACAAATGGCACGGTGTTTCAAATTTTTAATATATTTCTAAGTTTTTCACATGAGGCCCATTACAAATATTTAGGATTGAATATTTATATTTGCTATTGTTGTTGTTGTTGTGAATGCACATAATGAGTAATTGTTCCCGTGTATGAGTCTTATTAAGGACTTAAAATAAAGAGTTGCAGTGGATAGCCTTCCTCACCTCTTGAACGTCCTGATGAAGATGGACCTGGGTCGTCCAGGCGGTTGTGCTATGATTGGTTTCATCTGCATGTCGCTCACTATCACGGAATCAAATCGATTCCCCTACCCTCAACTAACCAGGCTGCCAAGAAGAATAGCCCGTTTCTAAGGAGAACTAAATAGAATTGTGGTAGGGATTTTGGCCCGTATGTTTTACCTGACCCTGACTAGCATTACAATCAGTATGTTTTACAAGACCCTGACTAGCATTACAATCAGTATGTTTTACCTCACCCTGACTAGCATTACAATCAGTATGTTTTACCTGACCCTGGCTAGCATTACAATCAGCATGTTTTGCTGACTAGCATTACAATCAGCATGTTTTGCTTGGACAGGCTTTAGTCTCCTACCTAATATGTGTATTTAAAAGCCTAATTTTAACATTTAGGTAGAATAGTTAACCAAAAAAGTAAGTATAGTCCGTCTTTTAATTCATAAACAAGGTCCAAAAGTAATTTTCTACTAAACTGCATGCCCTATCCAAATGATATGTCGCATGTAACCTTAGAATATCCATGACGTAAAGTAATATTTTTTTTCTCTAAGAAATTTGATGCATTTAAAAAAATGTATTCATTAGGCTAAATTAAAAGCAATATCACTTAATGGGTCATCATTTTAACATGTATAAGGTACACCATAAAACGGGAGATTTTAAAATTAAATACAAAATCTACTTGCTACTCTCTGGAAACTAAAATTAACATTACAATCCGACTGTAGTATTTAAATTTCTAAAAGTACCTTTGAAAATAGTAAGAGCCGCCTGCTTTACATTCAGGAAAACTTCAGGCAGCAGGAATATAATACGCGAAAAGCCACATTTGATTGGTGCGAGAAGCAAATACCCGAGACAAATACGTGAACGGCGTAGGCAGGCCTATAATATTGTATACTTGGATGAATCCTGGGTCAATCCTCACTTCACCTATGGTAAAAAATGACAATCAGTTGACGGTGACCACAAAAGACAAATTTTAAAGGGTAGTGCATTATACTAACGTATTTCTGAAGCAGTGAAAAAGGATTTGTTCATGACGCTGAAGTATTTTCTCATGAAAAAATACCGTAGATAGAGACTACCTCACTGAAATGAATGGACAAATTTTCAGGTACTGGATAACGAATGATCTGCTTCCAATTCTGGATAGACCGTCATGCCTAGTAATGGATAATGCATCTTATCACACTTATTTGTAGGCTCACCGCTATGGATACAATTATGTCGATGCCCACCTCGTTGGCTGTATTGCTGTAACACAATTTGTTTTTGAGAAAATACTGGACGAAGTAATATATTGGAATGGACAAAATTAAAAAACAAAATCAATAAACAGAACTATAGACAGGATGGCGAAAAGTGAGCAAGAATACAGGAGCTTGTGACAACAATATACACAATAAGTCAAGAGTTTGGATTAGACAAATGAAACATAAAGAAAACAAAGACTATGATAATTGAGAAAAGTGACAAGAAACCATGTATGCAGATAAAGAATAAAAGATCTACTGGAACAGGTACATAGTTTCTCCTATCTAGGTCATTTAATAACGGAAGAAGGCAGCTGTGAAAAAGAATACGGAAAGAGAATAGGTATGGCCAAAATGACATTCATTAACATGCGATACATACTGACATTCAAACAGATAATCAGCATTTTAACATGAGAATGTCAGGTGTTATGTATACTCGTCACTATTTATGACGTAGAAACATGGACAATGAATAACAAGTTGGAAAAGAGTATTGAAGCTTTCGAAATGTTGGTATATAGAAGATTGGGTCGCATTTCTTGGAAGGAGAAGAACAATAAATTTGGAGGTATTGAAAAAGTTGGGGGGGGAAAAGACAATTAATGACCCAAATCAGAGTAAAACAATTACGTAACTTTGGTCATATTCACAGACATACCACCTTGTTGAAGACCATACTAGACGGTAAGGGTATAGGAGGCAGTCGTTCAACAGGCAGATAACGTCGATAACATCAGGTGATGGACTCTCAGATTGCACCATTACGGCAAGAGATAGAGTACACTGGAGATTCATTGCAGCTGACCTTCGATGCGGAGATGGCACTTGAACTGAACTGAGAGACATGAAACTGTTAATAATTACGATCGCCCATGCTAACTTGCATGGTTCAGTTCATTAGAAGGGATCCGTATTGAATGTCGGTTACAATAGATCATATACGTTCTTTGTCTCTTGCCTTGATATAGTTGTTTGGTTGGTTATTGATCCAGCAGCCTATGGGCTCATACTCTTTGGCCCAATGCCATATAGTGGTATCTGCAAATATTTGTAAGCTGTTATTTAGTTCCGTACAAAATCTTCCATTTGTCTGGCCTCGTACGAAGAAGCTCTTTCCAAACACCCGCAAGCGCCGGACATTAAAAAAGATGATCTTCAAAAGTTTCATAGGGATATGTGCACAGTCGACAAGTTTTTATATCAATGGAGATAACGGGAAAAAACAACAACTTTTCTTTTGGCGTATTCTCACCATTTGACTCAGTTGGAGAGAGGGTAGTTAGGGCTCTTTGATAATTTATGTACTATATTTTCTCAAAGTTTGTATGCACGAGGGACGTTCAACTCAAACCGAGACTTGTTGTTCTAGTTCTGCCGGAATGGGTTATAGCGGGCTGGAACTACTATCATTAGTTAGGGCACTTGGTGTCCTTTTACTGCGAGGTGACCCACTTGCCGTTGTCAGTCACGGGACAGATAAATAAAAATGGCGGAGAAAACTGTTAGTGCTTGCATGGCACAGTGTGTTGTGATGAAGTTTCCTGTGAAAGATGGCGTGAAACCTGCGGAAATTTACAACAGACTGCAAACTAGTGATGAGAAACTCCTGAATCGAAATGAGCACCAAAGCAATGGAAATACACGCATTCACCACCACCGAACAAATTGTGAACAGTTGCATCTGCAGGTAAAGTGATAACCAGTGTTTTCTGGGACAAACTTGGCATCAGTCATGTTGATTTTCAGCCCCATGTGCCTCTATCAACAGGGAGTATTACGCACGCATTTTGAGTGATGGACATAACCATCTGCGGAAAATACGACCTGGTTTGATCACAAAGGGCTTTCTGCTGCTGATGTAAGATAACGCTTGACCTCCATACGGTTCACCGCACTTTGTGTCATCTGCATGATGTATTGTCACATCCACCTTACAGTTCAGACATCACTCCAAGCAATTTCCACCTTATTGGACCTATACAAGAATCAGCACTGATGACAAAGTGAAACAGGCTGTCCTGGATTGGTTCACACTGACTGACAAATTTTTCTACCCTGAAGATTTGTAAGCAATACTTAAACGATGGGATAAGTGCATAAACGTTGCAGGAGATTATATCGAAAAATAAATGACATTTTGACCGCTTGAAAACTATTTTTTTTTTTCCCTTACAAAAAAATCTAGGTTTGACTTGAACCCAGCTCGCATATTTGTATTGTTTGTCTGAAGAAGCCATAAATTGCGAAAGACGAAACATATTGAGCTAATATTTTCACTAGTAACTCTAAACATATCAATCCAACGTATTTCATGACGTTATCTTATTTCCGTTACGAGTTATGGAAACAAGATTATGTATATTGTTTATTGACAAATATAAAAATCTTGACCCGATTTGCTTGGCATGTGTGAAATACTATTTGATCTTTACATCCAGGGCAATGCTGGTACCGGTTTATTGACATAGTTTTGACAGGAAGGCGTTGACGAATGATTTCAATGCCTGCCTGCATACAATGAGGGAAGCGAATCAAATCCTTGGTTGTACGACTTTTATGTTTTCATAACACGATCATTTGAATTTACTACCGAATTGTGCGTGTTTAAAAAGTAGGTTATTTCACAGGAAATAACATCATTTTGAGACCGGATGGAATTTACAGATTCTTTGCAATTAAAATATTTTCCTCAGGTGGAATGGTGGACAGTTAGGGTGTGGCAGACATGGGTAATGTTCAGATACCTATGAACAACAAAGTAGACTAATAACGTAATGCTTGAAGAGGCACAGACGCAAAGACAGTTGATGGCAAAAATCAGAACAAAGCAGTTCACATTTGATCGGCGCATGACATGGAAAAGTCAGATTGAGAGAAACCGAATGAAAGCCAGAGAAAGAATGGCAATCATGAGGAAACTTGCTGGCACAAGCTGGGGAGCAGACGAAGGCATACTAAAGAAACTGTACACTGGAAGAGTGAGACCAGTTCTCGATTATGGCATTGCGGCATGGACAACAGCAGCGAAGGCGAACTTCGATAAAGTTAGCAAACTTCAAAACCAAGCTATGAGAATTATAACAGGAGGCATGAAGTCAGCGCCAATTGTAGAACAAGAAAAGATTACAAAACTGCAATCCATGACCGATAGAAGAGACTGCAGAGCCCAGCTGCAGTCAGAGAAACTCCGAAGACTGACTGGCCATCCAATGCACCAGAGACTAAACAATTTGGGAAATGGGAAACTAAAGCGGAGAAACTTTGCAGAAATAGCCAAAGCAAAGATGCACGAAGATCCCATAAACGCACTAACAACACCAAAACCCATCACTACTGTACGAAAACCTACCTGGAGGCAGAATATATTTCTAGAGGTGGTAGAAAATATACCAGGTATTGGAAACAAAAACTGCCAGACTGAAAAAGAAAGAAGAGATACTACCCTAAGCTTCATAACGAAAAGCTACCCAAGCATGGACTGGACCCATGCATACACCGACGGTTCTGTAACAAACGCTACACAGAACGGAGGGGCAGGAGCATTCCTGAACCTACCAAATGGCAGAAAAATAACACTGTCATTCGCTACTGGTAAGTACACAAGCAATTTCAGAGCGGAGGCAGAGGCACTGAGGGCGGCAGTGGAAGAAATGGTGACACAAAGTGAAAATGAAAGCCATATAGTCCTGCTTACAGATGCTCTCGCCGCAGTCACAGCGCTAAAAAGCCAGAAAAATACTGAGCTTAATGACTTAAGAGTAGCACTCTGCAAACTGTGCCAGCAGTCCGCACCAAAAAGGGTAGTGGTAAAGTGGGTCCCATCACACTGCAACATCCAAGGCAACGAAGAGGCAGACAGACTGGCAAAAGAAGGTGCAAGACTACCACAAACAGATACTAGTATGACGTACGAAGAGTCAAAACGGCTTATCAAAGCCAGATACATGACCAAATGGGAAAAAGGAACATACTGGTTACACCAAAAACGATGCCTATTACCAGTTGAACCGAAGAGAGCAGGTCGTTGTCTTCAGACTTCGCACTGGCCACAATAGACTGAGGTACCACCTATTCAACAAATTGAAGATAGGGTGTACCGACGAATGCCAGTGCGGTACTGGTAAAATGACCGCTGAACATCTGCTGCAGAACTGCCCGACATACGAGGATCAGAGAGAGCAGATGTGGCCATCATTAGTGGAACTGCAAGACAAGCTTAATGGCAGTGGCGACAGCCTCAGGATGACCGCCGCTTTTTTCGAAAAAATAATGGTTACTGTCTGACTGCGTACGAAGAAGAAGAAGAAGAAGAAGAACAAAGCAGTCATATTTTTTCGGGTATGTCATGAGAAGAGCAATGAAAGCTGCGTGACCTAGGGGTGAAACTCGGTTTTCACAATCCCAATGCACCGGGTTTGATTCTTACCGTGTCAGTTTGGCAGACACTGGATTTTTTCTCGTACTATTGCTCCTCCACGAACGGTTCTTAATGGCAACCTACCGTCCTGCACACTTGCCAAGAAACTTATAACAGCCAAATAGATGGCGGTTGTAAGAAGCGACGTTCTGTAGAATAGATGCTACTTATTTTACTCACATGATGGTGAGAGATGGGTGGATTGCAGGATTAAAGGTTAATGGTTAGAGGGGAGACATTTGAATCAATCTTGAAAGTCGCACGGAAAGGGGTAAATGTTTTCATTCATTGAATTTCACTCATTCCAACCGATCTCAAAATGTGTGTGATTGACCCTGCAAAACTGGTATTACATCTAACAATAAATAAAAAGAAATAAGAAAAGATAACATTTAAAGTGTCATAAGCTATTCTAGTAAATTGATTTCGCTGTCATTTGTGTTTGTTAGTATTAATATATGTTATGTGTTTGTGCTATAATAATATATTGTCCTTCCTACTATCCGTATTTTTGGCTAGGGAGGCTGCGTGGCGTAAATAAATCTGGTTGATCAGTCCGGAGACTGGTTGTAAGGTTGTCTGAGTATGTCTCTCCATTAGACCCTATCCTCTGGTTGATCAGTCCTGAGACTGGTTGTAAGGTTGTCTGGGTATGTCTCTCCATTAGACCATATCCTTTGGTTGATCAGTCCTGAGACTGGTTGTAATTCATAGTACCCAGCCCATTTTTACCAACTATGTCCCACTCAGAGCCCATGCCAACAGCCCTAGTACCCAGCCCATTTTTCCAAACTATGTCTCGCTCAGAGCCCATGACAACATTCCTAGTACCCAGCCCATTCTTCCCAACTATGTCCCACTCAGAGCCCATGCCAACAGCCCTAGTACCCAGCCCATTTTTCCCAACTATGTCCCGCTCAGAGCCCATGACAACATTCCTAGTACCCAGCCCATTCTTCTCAACTATGTCCCACTCAGAGCCCATGCCAACAGCCCTAGTACCCAGCCCATTCTTCCCAACTATGTCCCGCTCAGAGCCCATGCCAACAGCCCTAGTACCCAGCCCATTCTTCCCAACCATGTCCCACTCAGAGACCATGCCAACAATCTCCCATTATCACCACATTATCTATGGCCTTTGTTCTCCTCAGTATTTGTTCTTGAGTGCCATACATCTCTTCTATTTGTTCTTGAGTACCATACATCTCTTCTATTTGTTCTTGAGTACCATACATCTCTTCTATTTGTTCTTGAGTACCATACATCTCTTCTATTTGTTCTTGAGTGTCATACATCTCTTCTATTTGTTCTTGAGTACCATACATCTCTTCTATTTGTTCTTGAGTGCCATACATCTCTTCTATTTGTTCTTGAGTACCATACATCTCTTCTATTTGTTCTTGAGTACCATACATCTCTTCTATTTGTTCTTGAGGGCCATACATATCTTCTATTTGTTCTTGAGTACCATACATCTCTTCTATTTGTTCTTGAGTACCACACATCTCTTCTATTTGTTCTTGAGTACCATACATCTCTTCTATTTGTTCTTGAGTACCATACATCTCTTCTATCTAATCGTAATCGTGCTCTAACGTCGGCTTATATATTTGTATTATGATTGTGTCTACTGGATGAGAAGCCATTCTCAATGACATTAATCTGCGCCTGGACACCACCTGCCCAATGCTGTATGGAAAGCAATGAACAGACTTCGAACTAGTGTGTCAAGATGCACAGTGAACTTGAAGAAATGGGGATACTCAGATGTCGACACATGTGAATGCGGCGCAGTTCAGGACCAAGATCATCTGATGTCCTGCCGCAACCTCCCTGAAATCTATGACGTGAACGACATGATGGAGGCGAACGACAAGGCAGTTCAAGTTGCTGAATACTGGACGGATGCCGTGTGACATGGTGTGTGGACACGGAAAGTAAGTATCTGTGGTTGTGTATGGTCACATCTCTCAATGCAGCTGTTGACTAATTATCCAATATGCAGGCTACTTCTCCTTAGCCTTTTAAACATCCTGAGTGTATTATATTATATTCTTTACTTTGATATTTCCCATCATCTCTACAACGTGTCTCACTCAATGGAAGTATATTTATGTGTAGCCTTCTCATCTCCATTATGATGTTCTCCAACTTTCCCGTTTCCATCATTGTACGAACGTTCCACCTACCTATATTGAAATAAGGATTTCGCTTGATGACAACCTGAGAGGCCTTGCTTCCTCTCTTGCACGACACCTGGATCATCCAAAGACCCGTCTTTGCCGGTATGGTGATTTACGTGTGACATATCATGAACCTTTCTGTGGAATTTAATGTGGTGGTTTCCCTTTGGCTTCTACATCCACCTGGGGGGTATGTGACCATCGCCTTTTGTCAGCTATTTCTGGCACAGGACAAGTTAGTGTTCTCCTCTGCTCATCCGCAGAGTTGTCCACTTATACCGATGGTTACTCGGTCTGCAAGGTTGCGTTAGGCGCGCCTTATGTTTTGCAATATGTTTTTTACAATAGGTGCAATAATAAATAGTTTTCAAGGTCATATCTAATTCAGTTTTTTGTAATGGCTATTTGTAACTTCAGGATTTGTCCTCGGACATGATAGTTGACTGTTCCTCTTTAACAATGTTTGTTAACCTTGTTTGTGGTCCATCTAGGACTGCATATTTTAAACCATTACTTGTAGAACTGTTAGAGTCTTTGTTATCCAGATTAACATTATTTGATGTTGTTCGAAGTTCTAAAAAAAACAAGTTTGAAGCATGTTCTTTGCAGAACGACGCTTCTTACATTCTCCACATTTCTGGCTATTATAATTTTTTTTGCAAGTGTGCAGCATGGTAGGTTGTTATTCCTTTCCGTACGTGGGGGAGCGAAAAAACACATTTCTGTCAAATTGGACACGCGAGTGATTCGAACTTGGTATGTTGGGATTGCGAAACAGGCAATCCACCTCAAGGCCACGCTGATCTCTAAGTGCTGATATGAGTCGACTCTTGGCGATACTTCTTTGGTAGCTGGTTACAGTGACTCTTCTTATATCCCAAGGCGGGCTTGAGAAGGTAGACCAAAACTTTCCTGGTTGTATTGCACTGCGAGGATCCTCAGCAAGTTCAACACTGTTGATATTACAGTGTCGATCCCCACCTCCCTGGTCAGATTAGCAAACAATAAAATGTAACACATGATGGTGGTTAGGTAACAGTCTATGGCAAAGCAATTATACCACGAATGGGGACGAGGTCGACTAGTGGTTAAGTGACACGGCTCACAATCCGAAGGTGCTGGGTTCGATCCCCATCACAGAACCGGCCGTTACCCCGGGGAAGCAAACCCTTATAAAATACAGGAGGAAGCAGATATTTACATAAAATGAGTGCTTAAGTCGGATGCATTGGTCCGACAGGCGCAAAATCAAAACCACAGTGCAACGCACACCACCTTGGGGATGAGAGAAATAAGGTGCATGCAAAACAACAAAAAATACCACAAATGACTAAATCTCTAACAATAACAATGGATACAACAACAAGAATATGAAGGCTATAATGTGAGACAGAGATAGAAGAATACCACTGAATAATTAATCGCACAACCAATAACAATCAAGAATAAAGAAATAGCAAAGACGGATAGATTTACATACCTAGCAAGGGGAACAGACGCTAGTCCGGTCAAGCACCACATGCTGACCAGAACGTCGCGTCAGGGTCAAGCACGATTCTCGGACGATGACCACTCTCTCTCTTCCATGTAGCGTTACCTGGAAACATGCTGTTTTCAAGGCAGCTTGGCTGACGAGATGAGGATCGATGTAGTCCCCCTAGTAGTGAGCACCAAGCATATGAAGACAAGCATAGTACAACAGCCTGGAGAACCGCGGTCCACTTTTATCAGCATGCTCGGGATGTAAGTAAAGCTACTACAACCTGCCACAACGTTATTTTTAGGACGCACAAAAGAGTAAACTTACTGATTGTAGGTATTCAACAACAGCAACAACATACCTAACAAACATAGTCACGCCACGCGGTGGAACGAATAAAAGCATCAAAGGGATGCACAGCGTCTTCTGAAAACAAAGTTAGAATTGTCTTTGATAGCTTAGACAATGATTAGAAGTCATCGCAATACAGCATAAACACAAAACCTGCAATATACAAGCATCGCGTAATGTCTGCACGTCTGTAAGACAAGAAGTCTTGGCGAGTAAAAGAAAAAGAAATGTTTAATTTGGCATCGTTCCACGCAACCTTAGAACAATATTCGAAAGCTATAAAAGGAAAAGGCCTATGGGTTGTAATAGATCATACAGGTAAGGTGAGTGAGCAAGTCCAGGTAGCAGTGAAAAAGGCAAATGCAGTGTTAAGTATGATAAAAAGAAATATTAAACATAGGAGCAAAGGATTTACAGTCAAACTGTACAAAGCATTAGTTAGACTTAGACTTGAGTTCTGTATACAGGTGTGGAGTCATTATCGTAGAGGAGATATAAACATGCTGGAAAGGATACAAAAAGAGCGACAAAACTGATAGTGGGATTCCGGAATTATAGTTATGAGGAAAGATTCAGAAAAACCAGCCGACTGTGCATAGAAGAATTTTAAGGTGATTTAATACATACAACATAATCAACGAAAAGGTTAAATTAGACTACACTCGTGTAACAAGTTTTAAAAAAAAATACTACCACCTTCAAGAACAACAAGTCACAACCACAAAATTAATTAAAGAAAGGTCCAGATTATATTTCATGAAATACCGTTTTAGTCAGAGAATTGTAAATGCATGGAATGCATTGCCACAGGAAATAGGGGAGGCAGTGTCAATTAATGCATTCAATAATAGATTGGATGAGTATAGGTATTTTTAGATCAAGTGAATGTAAATGAAACTGGTTGTATACAAACTCTGCAGAGTCTTCTAAATCAGTATATACTAGAAAGATTCACTCCAATTCACTCACATTGAGAGGAACACCATCACCAACCAAAAACTGTTTGTCCGGAGTAATGAAGAAGATATCTACACCATCATAACATGTTGAGTCTGGAATTTAATTGCAATGTCCTAAGAAGCGATTCTCACACAGTCACGTGATCCATCAGGGTATGGACCCCAGAGGGAAGGAGAAAGAGAGGTCGACCTAAGACTACTTGATGAGGAACCGGTGAAGCTAAAACGAAAAGCATTAACGAGATCAGTGGCATCTTAAGACATATCGTGTCAGACCGAGTGAAGTGGAGGGTGTTTGATACTGTCCTTGAAGACGCCATCAGGCGTAAGGGTCAAAGACAGATGTGTCTGCCGCATAAAAAAGATATAACACAAGAAAATAAAAGGAAGAAGGTAGGTAGATAGGTAGTCTGCTTAGACAACAATGACCCATCGCTCCAACCATCGATGACGAGGATGAGTGGCTGGGTCCTAGATAACTCGCTAGTTACAAATTACATCAACCAAAAATTTCCACCAACAGCCTAGACGCACGCCTATACCGATGGCTCAGCCAAAGATTCCACTGGAAACGGAGGAGGAGGCATCAATATAAAACTAAAAAGCAAAGAATACTCAGCAGCATTTGCCACTGGGAGACGCTGCAGCAACTTCGGGGCCGAAGCCAGTGCCCTGAGACAAGCAGCTGAAACCCTTATAGACCATAAGGAGAACGCAGAAAAGGAAGTAGTCATTTTCACAGACGCTCTCGCAGTGTTAGTGGCGCTCAAGAACCAGCACACAAATTAACTCGGTGCTCTAGCAGACTCGCTCGAACGCCTGTCCCAGTGCTTAAAAAAAGCACAGTCCAGTGGATACCAGCCCACTGCGACATTCCATGCAACGAGGAGGCGGAGATGGGGGAATGCTGCAGCAGAGTGATACAGAAATCACATACAATGAGACAAAAGCATTCATCAGGGCAACGTACAGTACAAAATGGAAAAAAGACCACCCTGGCGACATAGAAAACGATGCCTACCATCAACTCTCCAGGCGAGACCAGGTGATAATTATCCGGCTACACACAGGTCACAACAGACTTGGATGTCATCTATACAACAAGTTCAAGATTGGCACTACAGACCTTTGTTCCTGCGGCACAGCCCCCACGAAGTCAGAACATATTTTGCAGTCCTGTCCACTGTATACCGACAAAAGAAGTAGCATTTGGCAACAGCCAGTGTCCTTCCACGAGAAGCTGTACTGAAGCGTACAGAGCCTTGAGTCGACCGCTGCCTTCGTTAGTCATTGAAGTTGAGGTCTGAAGATGAACGAGGAAGAAGAAGAAGATAACTTGCAATGAGGACGATATCTTTCCGATTTGAACAAACCAGTTGGTGCGTGTTCGGTCGAGTGACAAAACCAGGAAGGAGATGGTTGCTTCCCTTTATTATTTCCATGGTTTGCTTTAAGAGCTGATGAGCGGGAGCATCCTCTGCAAGTGTCCAAATAGAGGCAAACGGCGACGGTTTAGAATGATGAGTCTGCTCTCTAGGCATATTCGTCATGTGAGTTCGTCGTAGAAGGAAGAAGGAAATACATTAAAGCATGTGAAAAATGCCGAGATAAGTTGGAAATTCTTAAATATAAGGAAGAAGGTAGAAAACGAATAAAGAACAGACACGTAAGCTGAAGACGTTGTAACTTGTTCTCATGAGGCCCTTGAGCCATTGTATGTGTTTTCATGTAGCATTTGAGTCGTTGTACCTATTCACATGTGGTCCTTGAGCCATTGTACCTGTTCTCGTGTGGCCTTTGTACCTGTTCTGATGTATTCTTTGAACAAATGTAGTGGTTTTCCTATTGTTCTTGGACCATCGAATCCTGTTCGCTTGTGGTCCTTGAGCCAATCGGTCTGTTCTCGTGTGACCCTTGAGTCATTGTGTATGCTCTCATGTGGCCCTTGAGTCATTGTGTATGCTCTCATGTGGCCCTTGAGTCATTGTGTATGTTCTCATGTGGCCCTTGAGTCATTGTGTATGTTCTCATGTGGCCCTTGAGTCATTGTGTATGCTCTCATGTGGCCCTTGAGTCATTATGTATGCTCTCATGTGGCCCTTGAGTCATTGTGTATGCTCTCATGTGGCCCTTGAGCCAACGTACGTTACTTCATACTGTCCTTGGACCAACATATCTTTTGAAATTTAATGAAAATAGATGCAAGCTAAACACAGATCGCAGCTAATTAACGCACTTTTAATATTACAAATCATAGCTAAGTAATTATATACAGCTGATTATAAATAACAAAAGAAAGTTGTTGTCAAACTTATTGAGTTAGCAACATCGTAATGAAACAGTAATCGCTCTAGAAACCACCACAACTTAAAACACACACATGTTAGAAGCGTTGAAGCAGGAATCAATAAGGATGAAAACTGAAGCAGCGTAACAGTAAATCTAAAGATTGTTAAAGAGGATTGTTTAGAAGCACTATGACAATTTTTCTATGCTTGTACATGCAATTAAAGTATTAACCAAACAGCCAAAAACTTGCGAATAAATAAAACCCTTGAGTAACTAAAGTGACTATGAATGTGATTGCAAAAAGTATTTCTTGCATTCAAACGACCTACAATGTATAGCCATATCGATTAACAGTGTATAGACATATCGATTAACAGTGTATAGACATATCGATTAACAGTAAAAGCTTCCAAATAAATAAATTCGTGTACCTGCTTTATTTTTGTTTCATTCACGAGAATATCAAGTGTGGTGTGCTTTTTACTAATATTCATTGTCTCTGTTTTTGATGTGTTGATATTCACATCGTACTTTTGACAGTTTAAGTAGAGTGAGTCGATATGACGTTGTATGTTTTGTTCATTTGAGTGGATCAAACATTGGTCGCCTGCAAAGAGCAATTCGTCTGTACTTTCCTTCTCTGAACAAAACAACAAATGTTAACTAATGTCTTCCACAAAATAACCCAGTGATTAAGTCTGCAATCTGTTTATTAATGACCGGATGGGCTTTGTCGTTTTGTGTAGCGATCGTCATGTCTGAAGTCTGGATGTAGAAGATACGGTCTCTCATGTCTTTAAATAATTCAAACTGTATGTTGGTAATGAATCGCATAAGAGTATCACCCATGTGATAAGAACTGTGAGCTCCGAACCACCAGACAACGTGAGGGCCCTGTAGAGGAAAATGTCATTGTTTCGTGTTAGAAAATATATTATTGCTTCTTATTGTTTCGTTTTAATGAATGTATGATAGTTTTCCATTGGTTAGTGGTTTTAAGAAATGATGGTTCATCATTGGATTGTGATAACAATACACAATTTCTTACTATTGGTTTGTGTTAACAAATGAATGAATTCTTATAAATGATTTGTGTAAATAAATGCATGCATCATGACTATTGATTTGTGTGAATTTGTGCTGATTATGGTGATGTTGTTTGCAGATGATGCGGTTCTAGTGACCAATAGAGGGGAGGCTTTCCAGAGACAGATTCGTGAGGGGTGCGAGCAGTTTGGACTCACCAGAAGCCTGAAAAGACGAAGGTCTGCGCACACTGCCCCCTATACAAGGATTGGTCGCGTTACTCTGGAGGTCATCAACAGCTTCACTTATCTCGGGTCTGCCATCAGTAACACTTTCTCGCTCGAGCAAGAGATAGGCAGTAGGATTGGCAGGGCGAGTCATGGCTCGCATGATGAAGAGAGTCTGAGAGAACAATGCACTGTCTCACTACACCAAAGATAGACAGTAAGATTGGCAGGGCGAGTCATAGCCCGCCTGACGAACAGAGAATAAGAGAACAATGCACTGTCTCACTACACCAAAGATAGACAGTAGGATTGGCAGGAACAGAGAACGTCTATCAGACCTACATTAGTGGCTCTCTTATGCATGGAAGCGTAGCTTGGAGCATTTACACTAAGCAGGAGCGACGGATCAACACTTTCCATATACAGACTGGTGGCGTCCCACTGGAGGTTAACAGTTATATCGGGTATGTCATCAGCAGCACCCCCTCGTTCGAGATGGAGATAGACAGTAGGATTGGCAGGACGTATATTGAGGCCTACGGCGCATAATGAGGATTGGGTGACAAAAGAGAGTGATTTTACAGCGAGCCAACATTCCCAGCACGTACTAGCTGTTGAGCCAACGACACCTTCAATGGTTAGGGAATGTTTACCCAATAGAAGATGAGAGGCTGCTAAAACATATCCTCTATGGACAGCTAGCTATTGGAGTTAGAAGAATCGGCCGTCCCCACACTGCGATTCAGGGACTTATACAAGAGGAATATGAAGGCATGCGACATCACATCCGAAAGCTGGGAAACGCCACAAAAATGCAGGTCTTCAACTTCAATGCCATGTCCGCCCTATTGTATGGTCCAGTGATGTAGAGAACAAAGGGACAAGTGCAAAAACAAAAATGAAGCAGTCATTAATGGACGCTTGCGTCTAATTGAGGGACTAAAATGGTACAATAGAGTCAATAATATAGATAGAGTAAATAATATAGATAGTCAATAATATAGAGTCAATAATATAGATAGAGTCAATAATATAGATAGAGTCAATAATATAGAGTCAATAATATAGAGTCAATAATATAGATAGAGTCAATAATATAGATTTAGTCAATAATATAGATAGTCAATAATATAGAGTCAATAATATAGATAGAGTCAATAATATAGATAGAGTCAATAATATAGAGTCAATAATATAGATAGAGTCAATAATATAGAACTATGGGGAAAGAACGGGCCAGATGGTGGCGGGACTAGACGTTAAGAGAAGGAGTTGGAGAAGGATATGATACATACTATGAACACCAGCTGATAGCATTACAAGACAGTCACTGATCTGGAATCATCCGGGCATGAGAGGTAGGAGCATACCTAAACACTCAAGGTGAAGAAAAGTCGAGACGAACCTCAAAGCGGTAGGAAAAATGGGGGGGGGGGTGGAGGGGACACCTGGAGATGTCAGAATGACAGTGAGACTTTTTGTTAAGGACCTATGCTCCGCATGTAGTTACAGATTTTAATTGATTGTTTGACATTATGGCTATTTTTTTTTTACATCTCTTCGTTCCTCGTTAAGGTAAATACAAATGGACACCTGACTGGAAGGAAGAGACTCGGAACATTAATCTAGGAAATCTCAAGACCAATCATAATTAAGAATGTAACACTCTATCCTCTACCCGAAATATCTTATATGTGATTACCGATATATCGACTGTCCAGTATAACGTTACAAAAACTGGCATGTTAGCTACTTGCTTGGAGTAGTATTAGTTGTGATAGGCCGTGCTAAAGTCAATGTTATGGCAGTTAATGCTGTCAAATTTGTCGATGTCAAAAAGTTGGGATGAAAATGAATACATTAAAGACAAGGTAAAAGTCAAGTTGTGAAACGTGTAGCCTTGTCGACAGTGAGCTTGCTTGCTGAGACTGGGTTCGAAATCACGGACATATAAACAGCAAGGAAGGGAACTGGTCACCCCACCTCACATATGCTATGGCTTAGTCCATGAAGAGTTATCTTCATCCCCGACGGCAATTCTTGCCATGGGACCCACCTTTAAAAGTCAAGCAACATAGAAAAATGGACGTAATCATCAATGGAGAACAAAATAGAAGAATTAAAGACGATGCCGGCAATGAGACGGAAAATAAGATAAGGATTGCATTGGTAAGAAAGGTCTTCAGATAAAAAACAAATTGCCAAAACCCAAAAATATCAGGATAGAACTGAAGAAAGAATAATTACTACCTGTATATGGCCAATTACATTGTATGGGACTGAAACATGGACTACGGCAAAGAAGGACGAAACAAGTTTGAACGGGTTTTAAATGTGGTTCTACTGTAGAATGGAACTAACGAGTTGTACAGAAAGAAGACACATTGACAATGTCCTCACTGATATAGGCGCACAAATACACATGTTGAAAGTGATTAAAAAACGAAGATTGAGTTGATTATGTCATTATACGCTGCATGTAAGTCCTCTACGGAAGATTCTAGAAGGTAGATACAGGAGAAAAGAAGAATGGGGCGACCAGTAATCGCCTTCATATTTCAGGGATGCAGAGACATTGAAGTATACACAGATGCTGAAATGAAGAGAGTTGTTGAGGATAGGCTCAAATGGAAAGACATACACAGGCAACCTTACAACCAGCCTAAGGTCTGATCAACCAGAGGATATGTTCAAATAGAGAGACATACACAGGCAACCTTACAACCAGTCTCAGAACTGATCAACCAGAGGATAGGCTCAAATGGACAGACATGCTCAGGCAACTTTACAACCAGTCTAAGAGCTGATCAACCAGAGAATGGGGTCAAATGTAGAGACATGCTCGCGCAACATTACAACCAGTCTTAGGCCTGATCAACCAGAAGATATTCTTAAATGGAGAGATACTCAGGCAACGTTAGAAACAGCCTTATGATTGATCAACAAGATAAGAATGATGAAGATGACGATGATGTTGACCATGATGATGATGACTTACTTGAAGAACTATGAAGACGTTAGGGTTTCTCTGTACAAGTCTGACCAGAGATTCCTTGATGGCTGTCATCAGCTGTACATACGCACTGATGTGGGATGAGCTCGTGTGAAGGTAATGGTTGAGGTAGACCAGGTAGCTGCCCGTGCTAGGGATCTTATCTATAGCCTTGTTGGAAGCTGTTATCCAATCAACGCCAGCCCAGCCAAACTGAGACATAAGAAACTATTATTATTGTTGACGGTATTAGAAATGACAATCCTTCCTTTTTTCTAACTTTCAACCACGTATATAATCCTTTCGGTTATACACGGGTTAATATTTCATGTAGGTTACGGGCTTGTGAATCTGAGAAAAGGAAATAATTCTGCCCGGGTAGGAGATGGTATATGTCGCGCATATCTGGTGTGTATTGTTTGTTGCGAATGCCCACAATGAGTGGGTTTCCTTTTTTTATGCGCCTTGAAAAGGACGTTAAGTGGCGGTTTGCAGTAGCTTTCCTCATATCCCGAGCGTGCTGATGAAGGTGGACCGGGGTCCTCCATGCGGTTGTGCAATGCTTGGCTTTATCTGCGTTTTGATCACTGCTACGGGTATCACACCGATCCCCCACCTTGTTGGCCAGGCTGCCATTAAAAAAGTTCATTTCGAGGGAGTGCTGCGAGGAAGCCGAGGTGAGGGTCATTCCTGGTATATTTTGTCTGATCCCGACTAACATGTCTGATCGGTATGCTATGCCTGACCAGCCAGTGTACCTCCTGATTTGTTTATGTTTAGGTAAACAATTATATTTTGTACGTGTAACAGACCAGGCTGAGACAATTTCCACCTTTATGGTGTTTGCCTAGGTATGGCACTCTTAGAGTAAACGGCAGGTGCAAAATACTGACTAAGACCTGCCTCACGTACTCGCTGTCCTGGTGGGAGACGGCTTTGCGACAGCAGCCTTGCCATGAAGCTGGAGATTGGTATTATTGTTGTTAATGCCACTATCACTTGAGTTAAGCACTTTTCACAACGTTCTTGGTGACGGGCGATAGTGGTTCTTCAAACATTCCGAGGCGTACTTGAAATGGGGAACCGGCGTCCTCCTGGTTGTAGTGCAATTGTACGGCTCTACAGCTAAATTACAATATAGGGATCATGTGTAAGAACGAGCTCAAAAGCATATCTTAAACAGAAAACGCGCTGGAACTTTAAAAAAGCGAACTGGCAGTTATTTCAAGAAAAATCAGATCGTATTCTTATAAACACAACCAATAGTGTTGAAATGCTCAATAAAGAGATTACAAAGGCAATCTTGGATGCAGCATCACAGTACATCCCAAGGAGCTGTCGTAAATCATATACACCATTCTGGAACAGAGAAATTCAGAGTGTTATACATGAAAGAAAGAATGAAAGAACAACTCTTGAAACAATGCCATCACTAGAAGCAAAGATGCAGTACAACAAAATGTGTGCTAAAGTAAAGCTGACAGTCAAGAACAACCCTTGAAACAATGTCATCACTAGAAGCAAAGATCCAGTACAACAAAGCGTGTGCTAAAGTAAAGCTGACAGTCAAGAAAGCAAAAAGTGAAAAATGGGTTGAGACATGCTCTAAATTATATCTCAGGCAAAATGGAAGTAGAGCCTGGCCATTGGTCGACAGTCTGTCCAGGGGAAACAGAATAGTGAACCTGAAGCCAGTGATAGATGGAGAGAGAACAATCACTGAAAACAAAAGAAAGCAGAGCACTTTAATCGCTACTTTGCATTGGTGAATAAAACAGGTAAACTTACAGAACTGGATAGGAAGTATTTGCGCTTCCTGAAGTGTCAAGAGAAAGCTCCACAAACCAATGACTCAATATTTGAAGAAGATTTCAACATGCAAGAGCTCCAGCAGGCCCTGAAGAAACTCAAATCTAGAAAGGCTCCAGGACCAGACCAGATCCATAATGAAATGCTGCTTCCTCTGGGGACTCGAGGTAAAGAAGCTGTCCTCAGATTGATCAACATGGCATGGAGAAATCGAGGAATGAACATATAGTGCCAATATTGAAAAACAAAAAACCTCAGAATGAAACAAACAGCTATCGGCCCATCTCGTTAACATCATGCCTGGGCAAATTAGCAGAGAGAGCGATAAAGAAACGTATCTATTGGTTCCTGGAGAAATCCAAAACCATATGCCAGGAACAAGCAAGGTTCAGATTTGGAAGCTGCACAGAAGACCAGCTTTTTAGGCTAATACAAATAATAAATGATGGCTTCAATAACAATAGGAATACAGTGGCCATCTTTTTTTTACCTACAACAGGTTTACGATTGTGTTTGGAGGAAAGTTCTTCTGATAAAGATGTTTAACATGGGAATTCATGGCAAGCTCTATAATTGGATAAAGTACTTCCTGACTGAGCAAACGTTCCAGATGAAGGTGAAGGATGCGATCTCTTCTAAAGAAGTTTTAGAAGAAGGATTACCACAAGGCTCATCCCTTAGTTGTACTCTTTTCCTGATCTATATCAATGACTTAGCTGACCAGATCAAAGCTGACAAAGCTTTGTATGCCGATGACCTGGCAATATGGCTGAGCCATGAAGACATTTAAAGTGGGGCATGAAGGCTAAATGGAGACCTTAGAAGACTACTGCCAAACATAGAAACCAAAAATCAACTGTGAAAAGACAGTGTATACCATCTTCACCAAGAGCCACAAAGTTGCCAAACAAAATGTAATTTTGAGATTCGAGGAACATAAATTGATTAGAGAAGAATACCCCACATATCTTGGAGTCATGCTTGACCGACAACTCAACCTCAAGTTTCACATCCAGAATATGAAGATTAAAGCTGTGAGACGTCTACAGCTCTTAAAGAGGCTTGCTAGTACATCATGTGGATCAGACAAGGATACTTTGAAAGGCTTATACCTTGGTTATGTGCGCTCAGCAATAGAATATAATAGTGCGCTCCTTACAACTTGTTCAAAATCTAACTTGGAATCTCTGGACAGGGTACAAAATAGTGCTCTACGCTTCATTAGTGGAGCGATGAGGACAACACCAACCGCAGCTTGCGAAATCCACACAACCCCAACGAGTAGATTAGAAAAGGCTGCTGCTGACCAGCCCCCACACCTGTAGGTCTAAGTGAAGAACCGTTAACCCATAGCTGAGGGGAGATTCCGGTCGTGGCATGCAATGAAAATGGACGCAATTTCTAAGTAGATCATGCACACCAACCAAGAAGCAAAGTAATTCCGCAGCCTGTTAGGTGCCATCTATAATAATAGCTGTCCATCGTTGTCTATGAGGACCGCCGACATCATCCTTATCACAGATTTCCATGTTGGGTGTCGGTGCGCATGTGGCTGAACAGACCAATGAGGGCACGAAAACTTCTTCTGCATAATGGGCACACGAGGTCTGTAGAAGGGGATGGTGTTCCCACTGTACATGATTTCCGGGTCTCGCGTCTGCTCTGGGCTTTTGCAACACTGTGGTCTTCGCTGGTAGCTACACCCACTTTGACTACGCTTTTTCAGTCAGATCTGTTTTGCGCAAGACATTCCTAGGTGTCGATGTCTATCCGGCAACTTTTCAGTTGTCCCTCAGATCGTTTTTAAAACGTAACTTTGGGCGCCCTCTCTCACGCCATCCCTCTCTCAGCTCGCCGTAAGAGAAACTTCTTTGGGAGCCGCTCATCTGACATACGGACGACGTGTCCGGCCCATTACAGTCGTGCTTTTTCTAACAGCAGATGGATGCTGGGCACGTTAGCCCTCGAGAGAACCTCGATGTCAGTAACACGATCTTGTCATCAGATGTGGAATATTCACCTCAGGCAACCTATGTGGGAGTGGTTTAACCTCCTTGCATGCCCAGAGTATACAGTCCAGCTTTCTCAGGCATGAAGCTGGGTTGGAATGATTGTTGCACGGTAGACTTTGAGTTTGATCTTGACGTTGATGCCATGACATTCCCAGACCATCGAGCGCATTCTATCAAAGGCAGGGCTGACCCTTGCTATTCTGCTTGCCACCTCATCGTCTAGGCTGACAGATCTCGCCAGCGTACTGCCCAGATACGTGAATTTGTCTACGACATTCAGCGTCTGGCCGCTGACTGTAGTCTCTGGTTTTGTGTACGGCATGCCTGGTGCTGGTTGGTACATGACCTCAGTTTTCTTGTCATTTATGGTTAGGCCAAAGTTTTCGCATGCGGCAGAAAACCCATCCATTCCAACCTGCATGTTCAGTTCTGAATTGCTCATTAGAGAGCAGTCATCAGCAAATACAAGTTCCCTGATTATGTCGCCAGCCACTTTGGTTTTGAAGCGCACAGAAAATACCATGGAGACACACCATCCCCGTCAGCAAATACAAGTTCCCTGATTATGTCACCAGCCACTTTGGTTTTGAAACGCACAGAGAATACCATGGAGACACACCATCCCCGGCAGCAAATACGGCCTTTAATACTGCTGTCCAGACCAGGCTTAGAGAGATGCAAGACTCCTGGCTCAGCAAAAGAGCTGACGAAATTGAGATGTCCGCCGATCGTCATGACACCAAACGATTTTACGAGGCACTGAAAGCTCTCTATGGCCCACAGCCCTCTGGTAACACTCCAGTTCGCAGTGCGGATGGGGCACTGCTTAAAGATAAGCGCCATCTATGCTGCTCTTAACAAACCACCTAACCATGGCCGGTGTTATGCTATGTCAAACAGTTAATTTTTGTCTGTGATTGCAAAAGCACTAGCTTGCCTAACGTCGACAGAATGATATACTAGTTCTACAAGAAAAACTCACCTCTGTAGTCTTGAAAGGATTTGAATGTGGAAGCCACGTGATAGTAAACCTGATCTCGCTGTTAACACACTTCAGCGGCTTGTGCCAGGCATTGTACTCCTGAAAGATCTGCTGTTTACAAGAACTTCGATCTGATAAATATGAAAAATGTGCGCGAGCGTTGGAGTCCCCGAGCAGAAGTATCTGTAGGCAAAGTGAAAGTAATGTCAGTTACATAACGGACACTGTCGTTTGAGACTTCGTTGTACTTAGCTTTTTCTGAGATGGGGGGGACACGTTTCCGTCCAAGCTCCCATGTTTTCACTAACTGTAAGTTAGGGACCAATTTACAGTTGGGTAGATGAGAGCATGTCGAAACCGGGGATCGAATCAGGTTTAATTAGCGTGAAGGAAATGCAGTCCTACTCTCTGCCACTCAGTATATCGGGAGTGCACGTGAGAATTATTCGGATCTTGAGTCCCTAAGGCATTCTAGCATTGGTTTCATCATAACTCTGGCAAATTCTTCAGGACTTGTCTACCTGAGAACATGATCCTGCACTCCGTGCGCTGACTGTGCATATACAATCATCAGTCCATCCTGGAAACGGGCTGTTTTCGTGGCAGTCTGGCTAACGAGGTGAGGGATCAACGTAATCCCTGTAGTAGTGAGCGACACGAAGATGAAGCCAAGGGAAGCACAACCGCCTGGAGGACCCTGGTAAACCTTTACCAGCACGCTCGGAATGTGAGGAAAGCTACAGCAAACCGCCACTTAATGTCCTTTTCAGGGGGTACACAAGAGTAGATCTACTCATTGTGGGCATTCAACAACAACAACGAATACGACAGGTTACAATAACACCTGTTCCCCGTTTCGACTCAGGTAACACACATGTGGAATACTAGAATGCAATCAAATAACAGGAAGAAATTTTGGAAGAAATGGTAATGAACAGTTCGATAAAAAGGAAAGACAGAAGATCAACAACTGATTGGCTGGCTTCGTTCGTTCTCAATCTCCTGCTACCAAACATTGAAATGGCTTAAGTAGCAGAATGTAGTCCAGAGAAAAGAATGCGTTGTGTCGTAGTTTACAGTTTGATTGCGAAATTTGCAACTTTCTGTCCAACACATCCGACTTCAGCAAGCATTTTTTGAGAACCCGGTTAGCATTCCCTCTTCAATCCCTTCTCCTTAGCCAGTTTGCCCTGCTGTAGCCTGTTATCCAGGATCACCGCGTGGAGGTGTAGAAGGGTCTTGGCAGCTCTGGCCCTGACACTAGCAGTCAGCTATGGGTCGCTGACCGCTGCAGCTCATGCGCTGCTAAGCATCTTGATCCCAACAATTGATTGATAAATAACGTAACGGATTGACACCTGAGCGGTGCTCGGGGTGAAATCACAACTGTAACCTTCCAAGATGTGATTAAACGCGAATAAAGATAATGATGTATGGTGTTAGCCATGTCATGTGAGAAACTTGCTACAGAAGCCTCTACTGCACGTTCTTGGATACAGGCTTTCTGAAAAAGGCGAGGGGCAGCTGTAGTTGTGTTCCTATACTTCAGATACAGCGACAAAATGTAATGAAAATGAACACGGAGTTGACGGATGTCAAGATCACTGATTGGGCAAGGGGACCTGCACAACGTTTATCATTTGGTTCCCAAAGATGGAATGCGTTGTCATGGATATCCGACTTCAAGACACATTTTTTAGTTGGATAATTTCCCATAGATCCTTGACCTTGCTGGTTCATGAAATCAAACAAATGCAAGTTTTGTTTGTGAGCCATGCCACTAACCACTGGACTATGCACGAGAATAGGAGACATATATCTTCTTCTTTTTCTTCTCCTTTTTCTTCTCCTTCTACATTTGTCCTTAAAGGACAGATATCTGCGCCTTTTGGCCAGGCACACCCGATTTTAACCAAGACATTTTTGGGACCGGGTTTACCTTCCCTCTTTAATCTCTGATCTCTTAGACGGGCTACACAGTTTTTTGTCAGGGCTACTTGGAGGCGGAATATTATCATAGTGAGTTCTGATCATAAACTCTGGTGAAAGTAGCCAGGTAAGAGTCGCTGGCTGCTGCCAGCTAATTAACTACTGCATCTTTTTTCATCCAGGCATTTTTAAAACTAAATTTTTCCTGGGTAAAATTAGTCTGATTAATGTAGTGGTAGAGCACTCGCTTTTCATTCCAAATCTACGGGGTTCAACTCTCACGACCATCCCTGAATGGAAAGTTAAAGGCAACGAGGAAAGGAATTGGCCACACAATCTCATACAGGCTGTGGCTTACTTTACTGATGTCTCTAGCAACTTTATTCCCCGACAGTAGTCTAACTACTATGGGACAAAACTTGACTTAGTTTACAGAAGTTTCTAACAACTTTATTCCCCGACAGTAGTCTAACTACTATAGGACAAAACTTGACTTAGTTTACAGAAGTTTCTAACAACTTTATTCCCCGACAGTAGTCTAACTATTTTGGGACAAAACCTGACTTAGTGTACTGACGTTTCTAACAACTTCATTCCCCGACAGAAGTATAACTACTATAGGACAAAACTTCACACACACACACACACACACACGCGCGCGCACACACACACACACCAGATAACGCAGACATATTGATGATGATGTTCGTCCATCACAAGTGATGAAGACCACTCTCTTCGTTTAGCCGTGTGGACAGTCTTTTCTTTTCCTGTGTCAGCTGAAATGGGTGACTTGTGCTGTGATTTATATTTATATTTTTGTCAACCTCACTCTCTGGTCCTGGGATACCCTTGGCCAGTGACACGATATTTATCGAGACGACTGGAGATAGCATAGGATGTAGATTTTTCCTCAGGGTTTACTCCCGAAGTTTCCGTAAACAGGCATCCTGAAGGCAGCGAAGTGGGGATGCCAGCTAACGTTGTTTGTCGTGCCTTTCTCATAACCGCAAGATGTCGTAGAGACATAATTCAGTGTGTGAGTGAGTTAGGCATCTCTCCCCCCGGCTGTGTTCAGTCCATTATAATGGCGTCTAAATTTCACATACCAAAACGACACTGTTTGCAGCTAGGGAGAAGGGCGCTAATCTCGTGACGTTCAGCCGTGTAAACTAGACCGTGAAATACGACACAGGTTTAGGCATAGTGCTATTCGTATAGCCGATGTTCAGACCAGCATAATCGGTCTGAATAAATCACAAATAACGAACGAATTAACCAGTCTAAATGAAAAACAACAACACGTTTCCGTGAGCATAACTAAGTCGTCGACTAGTGTGAATTCCAGGAAATCGGTGGTCTGGCGTATCCATAATGAACTAAAACAGCAAAGCAATGTAGATAGACACACACACACACACACACACATGCATGCCATCTGCAGCCCCACCCTTCCCCACCCTACACAAGGGAAACCTAAAGAATAACAAGAAGAAGAAAGAAGTAAACCGAACAATTAAAGTAAACATGAGGCCAAACAAAACAATTGACATCTCACCTGCAGATCTGGAAGACAGTATTTGGTCACACTCTCCGAGTTACGACAGAGGTAGGAGTACCATTTTCCATTGTACATGTACCCGGTGGACTCTGCTTGCTCCCATGTCCGTCTGGCAGGGATAGTGTTACATGCCTCAGAAGAAAGCATCCGGGTCACACCCTTACCTTATAAAAAGGAGAAAGTTAGACGAAATTAATAGATGAAACCGCTAATGTTCATTCTTGTTATATGACGTATTGTTGTCCCCATGTAGATACGTGAAAGCCGTTTTGGACATATGAGAGAATGCGACTGACTAAATTGATTTATTTTAATTGAATGATTAGTCTTTTCGATCACTACAGCTGGTCGCTTTACAGGAAGCCTGCATCCAAGCATTTGAAGCTGGGGTTTGACATGATGAGGTTGCTAACCTGATACGCATTCCTCTTTCGATTTCTGTTACCAGCTTAGACCGTTTTAATTGTTATGATATTTAGAAACCTTGGAACAAAATTTGAGGGACGAAAGAATAGGCCCACTGCACCCTAAATAAATATTATATACTAATAAACTACTGCGAAGAGCAATACATGGGACTGACAACATCATCATGTAAAGATTAAAACATCATCAACCACAACTACAATAGCACACAATAATACTTTCACTGGACAAGCGGCCTTTATTCCCCAGCCGTATCAAACCCTCCCAGCGGACCAGATCAATGGAACAAAATACGGCCATGATAGTTGTTGTAACATTTGATACAGACTTCTTAGAATGAGGAGAACCGAACTGCCGGTACTGGAGCAAATATGGACTTCATATGATGATGATGATGTGTCATTAATCTGGATATATTCGGTTTCCTTGAATGTATTTATTTCTTTATTTTATTGTCAGTGTTCTTTTGTGTCATGTTTCATCTACCTTCTTGGATTCACTAATTGAAAAATTATATTTCTTTTTTGCCATCGATTTATCTATTATGATTGATTTTTGTGTGGTCGGTATTGAATAATTTAGCATAACGATGTAGAGGATTGCCAAAGCTATCCAGAAAGTAACATCAGTCAACAAGGTAATATTGAAACAAGTCTGTACTTGTTTGTATCTTTAACACAGGTTAAGGAGATGAAGACTAACGTCTGGTCAGGCACAACATACTGATCAGACAAGTTAGTCAGGGTCAGACACAACATACTGATCAGACATGTTAATCAGGGACAGAGACGACATACTGATCAGACATGTTAGTCAGGGTCAGGCATAACATACTGATCAGACATGTTAATCAGGGACAGAGACGACATACTGATCAGACATGTTAGTCAGGGTCAGACACGACATACTGATCAGACATGTTAGTTAGGGTCAGACACGACATACTGATCAGACATGTTAGTCAAGGTTAGGCACGACATACTGATCAGACATGTTAGTAAGGGTCAGGCACAACATACTGATCAGACATGTTAGTCAAGGTCAGGCACAACATACTAATCAGACATGTTAGTCTGAGACAGACAAAATATACTAATCAAGACACCCACACACCAACCTCGACTTTCTCGCAGTCATATTTGAAGACCCGCAGTCCTACTTGAAAACGAGCTGTTTTCATAACAGTCTGGCTAAGGAGATGGGGGATCCACGTGATCCCCTTAGTAGTGAACGACACGTAGATGAAGCCAAGTAAAGTATAACCGCCTGGAGGACCCCATAAGTTGTCAGAGAAAGCGAATGCAGAGAAGATAAATTAGAAGAAGGAATAAGACAACTATATAAAGAAGAAGAAAACACAAAGGAAGCGACAGAGGAAATTCAAAGAAGAAGAACGAATCGCAAATAAATCAACAAAAAGAATCTATAACATGCTCGCGTGTTATTTTACGTATACTTTTTACAACAATGGTATACTCACCTGTAGCTACTGTTAATTCAATATTTGAACTTCCGGTTATTGGCATAATTCTGAAAGGTGAAACACAATCATTACTCGTGTTATCAATTTACCATCGTTGGACAACAGTACAATCAAACCCATAATGGTTACACGGCTCACAATCCGAAGGTGCTCGGTTCGATCCCCACCACAACACCGGAGAAGGAAACCCTTAGAAAATGCAGGGGGAAGCAGACCCTTACATAAAATGAATGCTGAAGTCAGATGCACTGCGCAGACAGTATAGTTGGTCGTGTGGATCACTAGTCCCTATATTGGGGAGGAATGAATAGAACTATATGCCTATTGTTCATGTCGTAGAGCGTGTCTATGTTAGGTTCAACCTGGTAATTGCAGCCTCACATTGCATAAACAAACGTGACAGAAATGGACATAAAGATATACAGACTCAGAACAGGATATTTCAGACTTAAGGCCCACCCTCACCGAATGGGTGTTAGAGACACCGCTACATTCGATTGCTGAGCACCCAAGCAGGCAATATATCATGCCCTGCAGGACTACCCAACTTTTGCAGACCAAACAGAGGCAGTCTGAGCTGGGGAAAGAACCTGGCTCCAAAAATTGTGGGGGACATATTGAAATGTTGATGTACTGATACATTGACGTGTTATATATTGATATACTGATATGTTGATACGTTGACATGTTGATATATTACTATACTGCTACATTGAAATATTTATATGTTACAAAATTACTAATAACTAATAACAAAGTTCGCCTTAGGCATCTGAGGCCCTCTGTGTCGGTCGGACGCCACTATGGCCAGTCAAAGCGGCGCTCTGCCAGAACTCGTCTACAGCAATCCCCAGTGGCGGGGACAGTGAGAGCACTGCTTCATCCTGACTGGGCGATGGAGGTGTCGACTGTGTACCCTGTGGGCTCCTGGATGGGAGCCAGGTACTCCGCTGCCTTGGATGGATGCAGCGAGGAAGGAGTGTTTGAAGAGTTCTCCTTCTCCTAAGTGTCGAACTAGAGTCTGTCATTTTCCGTTCTGAGCTCCAACTCTGCACCCTCTGAATGTTTTCTTCCTGCAAGGCGATGCAATTCTTTCTCCGTTTAGAATACAGAGAAATGAGAGGGTACCTAGAGTCTCCGATAGGGGGGGGGGGGGCGACTGAAAATTGACATCAAGCATTGCATATTCTTGGCCTGACGCTGGGAAGTAACCAAGCTGAACGAGTGTTGCCATGTAGGCCTTGATTTCCGCGTCTGGGAGCTGAGCGATATTCGACCAAAAATTATCATATATTTTTACTAGGCGATGCAAAGACCCCGCACAAAATGCATTGTAACTTGCAAAATACACCACTCATATGAACAAAAACACTCTCACAGTACAGCAGTTCTGCTCAGTGCAAATAGTTTTCAGTTCAGAAACTTGAGAACATCCGAAAAAGACACAAACACCGTCGCTATTCCTGAGCACAGCTCAAACTTTAACCTTCAAAATTGATACGCTGATATATTGATACTTTGACATATTGATAAGTTGACATATTGATACGTTGACATATTGATACGTTGATAAATGGATAGCTGACATGTTGAAACGTTACCATATTCATAAATTCATATATTGATACGTTGATATATTGATACGTTGACAAATTGATTCGTTGACATATTGATATTTCGATACGTTGATATATTGAAACGTTGACATTTTGATACGTTGATATGTTGACATTTTGATACGTTGATATGTTGATATGTTGATATATTGATACGTTGGCATTCACTTTATAATAATTTATTAAAAGACATACGCTTAAATTTATTCTTTTGTTTATCAACATCGCTTTAAAAAAATGCTTTTATTTAATTTGACAAAATGGTTATCAGGATGCGAATCGGGTCGTGTCTTTTAATTTTTTTCAGTTTAACCGGCTTCCTGATACCCTGGAAAGCTGGGTTCAGTGATCTCAATCAAGGTAAGGTGTCTGCCTTGAGTGCCGGAGGTAGCGGGTTCGAATCCCGGCGGAGGCCGAGATTTTATCACTTGGATCTTCTAGTAAAAATGTCACTGATCTATGGGTAATGAGATCGGACTCGGTGGACAGTGTCGAGCACGTTAAAAATCTCTTGGTAGTTAGAAATCGAAAAGAATCGGTCGCTGCCCGGATACTATGTAAAAATTATAGTTAAAAATCTACCCAAATTAGCTGTACCTTCCCCCTAGGCCTAGTAAGCCGCAGGAAATTGTTAAAGTACCTGCAAAGCATAACCGAATCCATCGGCTAACTGGCAACAGACATTAACCATGCCTAGTTGAATACCAGTGTTCCAAGCTGAAATTGTGTCACTCCACTAGTGGCACCTGTTAGTCTATCAGATTTTTATGAATATTAGTCATTCACATAATAGGTCATTCTTGCATCTACCATACACAACATGGATGTCGATGAACAGACTCTGAACTGATGTATCACTGGGCAAGAGAGATATGAAACGATGGGGATACACAGATGATGACACATGTGATTGTGGCGTAATACAGGACCCAGCCGCGCTGTAAACTACGACACAACTTACTTTTCAGGACGAACACCAAAGAGGAGGAACACATAGAAGGTGAAGCAGAAGGAAAAGAAGAAGAGGAAAAGTAAGAAGAAGAATATTGTTGAACAATGCTTTAGCAACCATCAGTATTATTGCCATTAAAGTGAAAGGTGAGGCCGAAGATGTAGCGGTGATTGAGCTGACTGCTGCCAGCGACTCGGGGATGGCTGCTTGCACCAGGATCAGGGAAAGAACAAAACTAAGACCTTTTTCCACTTCTATTCGCCGGCACTGGAAATATGTTGCGGGCAGCCTTGCAGTCTGATTAAGGGAATGGGGAACGAATAGGGGAGACAATCGCGGTCACAAAAATGCCGTGCTGAAACAAGATGTACCATGTCAAAATACACAGAAATCACAGCCGCGCTGTAAACTACGACACAACTTACTTTTCAGGATGAACGCTGAAGAGGAGGAACACATAGAAGGCGAAGCAGAAGGAAATGAAGAGGGAAGGGAAGAAGAAGAGTAAGAGGAAGATGAAGAACAAGGAGAAGAAGGAGACAGAAGGAGAAAACGGAAGAATTAGGAGCAGAAGAAGACGAAGACGAAGAAGAAACAGAAGAAAAAGAAGAAGAAAAATAGAAAGAAGAAGAAGAAAGAGAAGAACAAGACGAAAGTCGAAGAATAAATGCAAAGGTTCTTCAGCAGATAATGCTGCAAGTGATAAAGTGGAATAGACCATTGTATATGGCTTAAGCATTTATATTCACATTAATACGACAGGAGGCACGCATTTACAACTGTGTCGATGGTAGCGTGTCGATAAAGAATATCGTTCCTGGTACCATTACCTTGAAAAGCAAGGGCTCTAACCACTCTACTCTCAGCGACTGTATTGTTATCAGTTTGATTAACACCCCTTACAGTTAGTTACGCAACAAGAAGCGAGCGCTCCATTACCCTGCTACTCAACTACTACGAACCAAACGTCACTGTACAGGGACAACGCCTAACAACAGTTGATAGCCTTACCTACCTTGGTAGTACCCTCACTAGAGAAGGAAATATGGACTCGGAGGTCCACAATAGGATGTCCAAGGCGAGTGCTGGTTTTGGAAGACTACGAGAAAATGTTTGGAATCGGTAGGGAATCAGTGTTGCCACCACGATTAGTGTGTATCGTGCTGTTGTGTTATCAACCCTTCTGTACGCAAGCGAAATATGGACAGTCTATAGCAGGCATGTCAGGAAATTGTATCATCTCCATGTAAACTGTCCCTGCAGACAGCTCAGGATCGGTTGGCAGAACAGAGTGCCCAACTCTGAAGTCCTCAGCAGGGCTAGACTCTTTGGCACAGATACGCTGCTACAGAGAGTCCAGATCAGATGGACAGGGCATGTTGTTCACATGTCAGTTGAGCGCCTCCCTAAACAACTGTTGTACGGTGATCTCATGACAGCACAGCGCTCGCAGGGGGTTCAAAATAAAAATACAGAGACACTCTAAAAGTTTCTTTGAATATTTTCTCCATTGATGCTGCTGACTGGGAGCTGCTTGATCCGAACCGCTCAGCCTGGCACACTGCTGTCACAAATGGTGCTTGCATCGCTGAGCAGAGAACCATCACGGAGATCCCGAAAAAGCGAGCTGCACGAAAGAAAAGAATGCAAGACTGCCCAACTACAAATGCTGCTCACGTGTACCCTACATGCAGAAGTGCTTGTCAAGCTCAGACTGTACAGTCATATGCGGTCACATCTGAATAATCATGTCTGACGCTGTCGCCATCTTTACTTGCGATGGGCAACTAGCTAACTCAACTATTCTATTATTGCAAGTTTGGTTAATACACATCCCTGTTACACCTACTTATTAAAGCGATTCATTAGCAGCTTTTCTGCCTCGTTCATTGGCATGGTCATCATTAGCGGCAGCATGCCCGTCTGAACATAGTCTGTGCACTGAAGAATCGGTTTGACTGGGCGTCCACAATACCAGGGCGAGCCATTGATCACCGTTTCGTTACAGACGTCCGACTGGTCCACCACACCTGGGATGACGGGGACGTGAGAACACACCGTAGCCTCGCTTGCCTGAATCAAATAGTTCGCCTGATTAATATTCATGTGCAGATTATCTGCTCGCGAGTCGAACTGTACAATAAGGACACACACACACCCACAAAACATACAAATAACAGCAATTTTACAATTTAAGGATCCACCTTTCCTGCAGTAGTGGCCCCGGTAGCGCAGTCCACCGGCTTTCCAGTCAGGCGATTAGGGTTCAAACCCCAGGTGGTGCGGGACTTTATTGTGATCACAAACCGGCCTCTGTGGTTGACCCAGACACAAAGTATGTAAAGGTGGCCGGCGTGAAGCTGGTATCCACTATGTGTCGTGGGTTACACAATACTATGGGCCTAACACCATATTATGTAAAGGTGGCCGGCGTGAAGCTGGTATCCACTATGTGTCATGGGTTACACAATACTATGGGCCTAACACCATATTTCCCATGCACCGAATGGCGTGACGGGATCTTTATACATCCCTTTTCTCCAACTCAACAAGCCGCTCATTCTCTTCCCCCTCTTTACAAACTTCTCATTCCTTCAAGAGGATCAATCTTCCTCGCACCCCTGCCCACCATTAGCATATAGCGTGTCTCTTCCCCTGCCCCAGCTGGCCCACGCTTGTTTCAGCTTTCAAACTGTGTTAACGACTTTCGTAATGACCTCATGCAGCGCCCTGGTTGGTTGGTTTCTAATGCCACAATGGGTTGGTTAACTCTTTTGTGTTCCCTGAAAAGGACGGAACTTGTGGCAGATTGCAGTAGCTTTTATGACACCCCGAGCGTGCTGATGAAGTGGACCAGGGTCCTCCAGGCGGTTGTGCAATGCTTGGCTTCATCTGCGTGTCACTCACTGCTACGGGAATCACGTCGAACCTTCACTATAGAAGCTGAGACGTCGTACAATGAATTATCTAAGCATTCCATTATCAATGCATCTCATAGTCGCCCCCTAGTCGTCTTGTCCTTGACTTGCCACTGGGGTCGGGTGGCACGAGACGAGAGAGTGGGGATAAAAAGTAGCGAAGTTAATCCTTGCTAAAAGTAGCGCTAGCAAAATAAATTATGCCATCATCGTCTTTTTTTTCCCCATTATCAATGGCATTATCTGCAATGTTATTTTATCTCACGTCTAATTAAAATTTATTTTAAAAAAAAATAATAGCAATAATAATAAGAATAACCTGTAAAGGAAGTCCCATACCTTGCAATTATTGCGAAGTTAGAGATTTTGGTCATATAACAAGACATACCTCTTTGATGAAAACCATACTAGAAGATAGGATGGAAGGTAGTCGTTCAAGAGGCAGACAACGTTATTAGTAGGTGAATAACATCAGGCAATGGGCTGGGAAAAGCCTGTCAGATTGCACTATTACGGGAAGAGAGTACACTGGAGATCCATTGCAGCTGACCTTCGATTTTGATGCGGAGATGACACTTGAACTGAACTGAGAGAAGTGTTTGTTAATGCTTGTTTTTTAGATGGGCTGTCAAGTTCACCTCTGCGTTGTCTTTACTTTATTTACCGAGAACCATGTACCTGTTTACAGCTGGGTCGACTGAAGCGTGTCGGTAACAGGAATTTAACACTGTACACCATGTAAAGTAAATGCTCTATCCGCAGAGGCTCACTACAGAACAATACTTACATTTTGATTCCTGAAAGCTCCTAGATAAATGGTGGTCGATTTGATCACGAGATGAGCAATGATCAAAGTCCGTATGTACTCTCTGCTGTAGACAAGTGTCACTGTAGTCCTGTGTGTGCAAGATACAAGAGTAACATCTTAAAGGGATTTTCTTTGTAAAGTTGTTAGTAATGTTTCTCAGGAATGTTACAACAATATAGCTTACACCTGGCTATATATATAGCTAAAAGAATTGCATCATTAAAGCTTGCATATAGTTTCATATATAGCTTACAAAGTTACAACAATATAGCTTACACCTGGCTATATATATAGCTAAAAGAATTGCATCATTAAAGCTTGCATATAGTTTCATATATAGCTTACAAAGTTGCAACAAAATAGCTTACATCTTATTTCCTATATAGCGTACAAAGTTGCAACAAAATAGCTTGCAACTGGTTTCCTATATAGCTTACAAAGTTGCAACAATATAGCTTACAACTGGTTTCATATTTAGCTCACAAAGTTGCAACAATATAGATTAAAACTGGTGTCATTAGCAGCTTACAAAGTTTAACCAATAAAGATTACAACTGGTTTCAAATATAGTTCACAAAGTTGCACCATTATAGCTTACAAAAGTGCAACCATATAATGTAATTTTGGTTTTAAAATATAGATTGCAGAATTGCAACAAAACAACTTACACTTGGTTTCATAACATACCTTATCGATGGAATGTTATGGCCATGGATGGCACGCTTGGGATGTTTATGTCAGGGACGACACTCTATGGATGTTATTATTAAGATGACATTCTAAGGATGTTTTTGTTGGGATGGGGCTCTATACATATTATTGTGGATGACATTGTAAGGATGTTTTTGTTGGGGGACCAGGTACTAAGGAAATTATTGATAGGGATGGGGTTCTATACATGTAATTATGGCTGACATTCTAAGGATGTTTTTGTTGGGATGGGGCTCTATACATATTATTATGGCTGACATTCTAAGGATGTTTTTGTTGGGGATCAGGTACTTAGGAAATTATTGATAGGGATGGGGTTCTATAGATTTTACTGTTGGGGATGACATTCTAAGGATGTTTTTGTTGGGGAGTCGGTACTAAGAAAATTATTGATGGGGATGGGGTTCTATAGATGTTACTGTTAGGGATGACATTCTTACTTATTAGTCACTCATCTTCTACCTTGAGGTGTAGAAGTTTGCCAGAGAGAGTGCCATGCAGTTCTATCCGCCGTCTTTCTCCTGGCCTATTTCCAATCCAGCCATCGGTCACTAAGGAACTGTCGTATGTTGTCTTCCCAACGTACTTTCGGACGTCCTGTGGGTCTGCGTCCTTCACTTTTTGTCTCCCATGACCACCTTGGTATCCGATCTTCTTCTATTTTACAGACATGGCCAAACCGCGGTAGTTGGGACTGCTCTACTAATATCTGCTGGGGTTCGTCTTCGAGATTGCTACGTAATGTCTGGTTACGGATCGTGTCCCTTTTCGTCACCTGAACCACCTTTCTTAGGTACATTCATTTCTGAAGTTTGTAGTTGCCTTTCTTGCGCTGTGGTCATTGTCCATGACTCACATCCATATGTCAGGACAGGCACATAGGTCAAGCGGTATACATCCATCTCTGTTTTCCTGCTTATTTCTCTTTTGCTGAGAAAACCTTTGTTTATTACATGGAAACGTTTACCAGCTGCCGCTTTTCGTGAAATTAACTTTTCTTTGATTCAGCCCCTGTTGTCTATTATCACTCTTAGATATTTGAAGTGGCTGACACGCTCCAGTGGTTGTGTTCCCAGTGTTATTTGATGTCTCTTATCTCTGGCGATCACCATGATTTTTGTTTTGTTGTTGATTTGTATTACTCTCTTCTTCAACTGTTCTTCCAAGACCTGCAAGTTGATCTGGAAATTTGCCTCGGATTTCGTGATCAGGGCCACGTCATCTGC
Organism: Ariolimax columbianus; assembly: GCA_036924085.1. Lineage (NCBI taxonomy): Eukaryota > Metazoa > Mollusca > Gastropoda > Stylommatophora > Arionidae > Ariolimax > Ariolimax columbianus. The sequence goes on from JAVGWX010000015.1 coordinate 43,045,979, forward strand.
AAATGCTAGCTCCGAAATGCAACATCTCATCTTCCAGTCCCAAATTCATACTTTTCTGTCCGTTCCTTGTAGGCTTTGATGACTTCATCCATGAGGAGTAAGAAAAGATACGGTGATAGAATGTTCCCCTGTCTTACTCCGCTAGTGGTCTTGAACTCTCCTGACTTTTGATTTGGTGTCCGCACATAATTTCTGCATGTTTTATAGAAACTCTGTATGGCAGAGATCAGGAGTCCTGAGATATTCTTCCTTGTCAGGCACTCCCATAGTTTGACCCAAAGGACTTTATCGAATGCTTTCTCCAAGTCTAAAAAGCAGAGATGCATCTCCTTATCATACTCAAGAGCCTTTTCACTTAGCTGTCTGAGTGTAAAGATAAGGTCTTGAGTATTTCTGTTTGCCCTAAACCCACATTGAGTTTCATCCATATTTGGCTCTGCTAGACCTCTTAATCGCCGTTCTAGAATCCTAGAGAAGACTTTCCCAGGGACACTGAGAAGGGAAATACCTCTGTCGAGTGTCACCCTTTTTAAATATTGGTATTTTTATTGCAACTTCCCAATCTCTTTGTATCTTCTTGTTGCGCCAAGCTGCCTTGAGAATCTTCATGAATAGTATCTCTCCTGCCGTTCTCATATATTTAACCATTTCTGGTGTTATACCATCATGCCCTGCTGCTTTACCAATCTTAATTATCTCCAATGCTACCTTTAGTTCTTCCATTGTGATATTATCGTTTCCCTCCATGGCTCCCTCTTCTTGGATTGGAATTGTTACTTCCAGAGCTTAATTTCTTCTACTCCAAGAAGATCTGAGAAATATTCTTTCCATCTGTTCATTACCTCTTCTGGGGCGGTCAACAGTTTATCTTTAACAAATTTCAGGGGGCATTCCTTTTCCTTCCTCGTGTTCTTCAAGGTCCTGTAGAACAGTTTCTGGTTTTCTCCAGCATTATTTTTCACTTTCTCTCCAAATTCCACCCATAATTTCTTTGGCCTTGAGCGCAGTCTTCTTTGCTTCTGTTCTAAAATGTACATATTTATATTTCTTTGTTTGTTCTTCTGTATTCTTAACCTCTAGGTATTGCTTCCATGGCTTTTTCTTTTCTCGTGTTATTTTTTTCCACTTCTTTTGTCTGTCATGGTGTACTCTTTCTCTTGCACCCTTTTGGTTTGACCACATGCCTCTACTGCAGCCTCTTTGGGGATGTCTTTGAATTTTTCCCAGAGCATTTCCATATCTTTTTCAGATTCCTCTATTCTTCCTATTGCTGTTCTTATGAGCCCTTGGAACTCTTAACATCTGGTTCTCGTAGTTTGTAAACCTTAATTGTATTTTTTTTTGTGTTATTATGTTACTTGCTTGTTGATGGGTGTTGCCTGGCTGGATAACTTTTGTTTCCGTTTCTCTCTTTATTTTAACTAGGTAGTGGTCGCTTCTTATCTCTGGTCCTCTGAACACTCTAGCATCCTTTACATACTTGAAATCACTTTTCCTCACTATTGCATAGTCAATTATGGATCTTTGATTTCTTGCCGGCTCGCATCTCGTGTAGGCATGAATACTCTTGTGTGGAAACCTTGTATTTGTAATAACAAGGTTGTGTTCCCTGCAGCATCTCAGCTGTTATTTTCCATTGTCATTTAAAGCATCTTCTCCATACCTACCGATCACTCCATCCCATCTAGAACAGTCGTTTCCAACGCTTGCGTTAAAAGTAAAAGGGATGACATTCTAAGGATGTTATTCTTGTGGATGGCGTTCTAAGAATGTTATTGTTGGGGTGACATTCTATGGATTTTATTGTTAGGGATGAGATACTAGGGAAATAATTGACAAGGATGAGGTTCTATATATGTTATTATTGGGGATGACATTCTATGGATGTTATTGTTGGAAATGACGTCTTAGGAATGTCAATGTGTCCGTAATGACAGAGATAATAATGTCCGGGATGACATGTTAGGGGTGCTAATATCTGGGATGACATGTTAGCGGTGCTAATGTCCAGGATGACGTGTTAGGGGTGCTAATGGCCAGGATGACATGTTAGGGTGCTAATGGCCGGGATGACATGTTAGGGGTGCTAATGGCCAGGATGACATGTTAGAGATGTTAATATCTGGGATGACGTGTTAGGGGTGCTAATGGTCAGGATGACATGCTAGAGATGTTAATATCTGTTAGGGGTGCTAATGGCCAGGATGACATGTTAGAGATGTTAATATCTGGGATGACGTGTTAGGAGTGGTAATGGCCGGGGTGATATGTTAGGGGTGCTAATGGCCAGGATGACATGTTAGAGATGTTAATATCTGGGATGACGTGTTAGGGGTGCTAATGGCCAGGATAACATGTTAGGAATGCGATTGTACAAGCTCTGAACATTCACTTTTTTTAGTGGAGGTGTGGGGGGGGGGGGGGGGGGTAGAGAAATCATTGAAGGGAAGGTGTAACATTTATTCCTTCGCAGTCTTGTCGTCTCTAACCAAGTATTCAGCTGAGAGCTAGAAAAACTGTCGGATTGTTTATATAATGCTATTAAATAATTGAACTGACAAAATTGTTCAAAAACATTTTGAGAAAATGTCTTTGTTATGTTCTTGATAACCCCGCTGTAATAATGTAAACCAAATTGTTGGAAATTGTGATAGCATAGTTTGATCTTGTAAATCTGAAAAAAAGTTACATTCTTCTTCTTCTTCTTCTACTTCGCTCGTTCTCAATCTCCCACTACCAAACACTGAAAGGGCTTAAGTAGCAGAATGTAGTCCAGAGAACGGAATGCGTTGTCGTAGTTTACAGCTTGGCTGCGATATTTGCACCTTTCGGTCCAACACATCCGACTTCAGCAAGCATTTTTTGAGTACCGGGTTAGCATTCCCTCTTCGATCCCTTCTCCTTATCCAGTCTGTCCTGCTGCAGCCTGTTATCCATGATCACTGCGTGGAGGTGTAGAAGGGTCTTGGCAGCTATGGTTCGCTGGCCCTGGCGCTAGCAGTCAGCTATGGGTCGCTGACCACTGCAGCTCTTGCGCTGCTCAGCATCTTGGTCCCAGTTACATTCATAAACAGAGATGAGAAGTATTGACGATTTGATCAGTTCTAAAACGGTATTTAAATATGATAGCAACTATTGTATCTTAATGTTTTAAATTAATTTACTGTTCTGATGAATTTGAACTCGATCCCTTTCTGAACGATTGCATGTGTGCATGTGTGTAGGTGCATGTGTATATGTGTGCACGCCCGCGTTTAAAACTCAAACATGTATTCTGAAACAGCTGTTAGAGGTAGGGAGCCTAATGAAATGTTGACGAGGGATATCTGTATTTGTTGTTACTGGACAAGATGACTTGGTGCGTATTAGTTGAGGACTTGTGCTCCGCATGGAGATAATAGAATTTGGCAATACCGATTCTTATGGGACTTCTGTGTCTACACAGGATAATTGCATAATAATCAATAGTGGTCTGTCTGTGTGTGTTTTAGAGATGAGGGAGAGACATGCTGTTAGATGGACAGTCAGGCAGGTAGACAGACATTAAATAAACATATATAGGCACACAAAGTCTGAGACAAACATGGATAGGATAGGATAAGATAGGATAGGATAAGATAGGATTATTTAGGATAGATAGATTATATAGATAGACAGATAGATAGATGGATAGATAGATAGATAGATAGATAGATAGATAGATAGATAGATAGATAGATAGATAGATAGATAGATAGATATATAGATAGTTAGATAGATAGATAGATAGATAGATAGATAGATAGATAGATAGATAGATAGATAGATAGATAGATAGATAGATATATAGATAGATAGATAGATAGATAGATAGATAGATAGATAGATAGATAGATAGATAGATAGATAGATAGATAGATAGATAGATAGATTAGATAGATAGATAGATAGATAGATAGATAGATAGATAGATAGATAGATAGATAGATAGATAGATAGATAGATAGATAGATAGATAGATAGGTAGGTAGGTAGGTAGGTAGGTAGGTAGGTAGGTAGTTTGGTAGGTAGGTAGGTAGGTAGTTTGGTAGGTAGGTAGGTAGAAAGATAGACAGACAACACTAGCAACCAAATAGATCGACAAGAATGGAGAAACATAGACAGAAAAAAAGAAAAATGATCGAAAGTCATGCAAACAGAAAGGATTACATGAATAAATAGACAGCAAACAGTCATACATGCAATCGAAATAAATGTGTGAGCAGAAATCCAAAGAAACAGATCGACATAAATTGATTGGTGAATTGATTCATTATCATTGATTGATATGGCAAACATATATAATAATTTAATTACCCGAGTGGTCAGCCGGGGTCTGTGTATATGACAAGGACAAGAATAGCACCACTGCCCCACAGAGAGCATGTCGTAAGAGGCTACTAACTGTGACATGACATAACACCGACCATGGTTAGGTGGTTTGTTTAGAGCAGCATAGATGGCGCCTAACAGGCTGCGGGTCTACTTTGCTCTAGTGTTTGAGTCTATTAAGATGAACTCGCACATCAGTTAATTTCCCAACGCAGCGGAGTATTAAGCTGCTCAAGCCTAGCCCGCTAAACAGGAAATCCTTCTCCCGGCTACATCCAGCTCATTCCAGAGCTGAGACCTGCACAGGGTCATCTGCCCCTGTAGAAGTACAGGTCGACTAAGAACTAAGAACATTATAACTCGCGAATGTTACCTAAATTTACCAACAAAGGCTAAAAGAGCAGTAGCCAAATATGTGCCATTGTTGAAATCTGTAATCTTGGCTGGGAGGACGGATTTTGTATTCCAAACATCTGTGAACCACACTCTAATCTCGTCACCGCCTTTGGACTTTTCATTTCCTGCCCCATCTCTCATTGTTATTAGTAACGCCACTGTGTCTCCAATAAGAAATGTTGAACTTGGAAGAAAATGGAAAGAAAACGATTTTAAAGATGATCACAAGAATTAAGATTTATTTTCGATATCAGTGAATTAGCTGGACCTTCAAGATTATCATTAATATCATCTTCATCATTAGTATCATATTATCACAATTATGATCATCATTTTCGTCATCTTTATCATAATTTTCATTGTCATCTTCATCATCATTATCAGAATCATCTCCACCATCATCTTCTTCTTCATGTCAATCTTCCTCGTCATAATCTCCATCACCATGATAATCACTATCATTGTCATCATAAACTTCATCCTTATTTTCATCAATAGCTTCACCCACATCATCCTCATCATCATCTTATTATTACTATCATTATTCACCATCTTCATCATAAATCTTGAGGAGGAAGACTAACGTCTCGTCAGGCACAACATACTGATCAGACATGTTAATCATGGTCAGGCACAACATACTGATCAGACGTGTTAGTCAGGGTCAGGCACAACATACTGATCAGACATGTTAGTCAGGGTCAGGCACAACATACTGATCAGACGTGTTAGTCAGGGTCAGGCACAACATACTGATCAGACATGTTAGTCAGGGTCAGGCACAACATACTGATCGGACATGTTAGTCAGGGTCAGGCACAACATACTGATCAGACATGTTAGTCAGGGTCAGGCACAAAATACTGATCAGACATGTTAGTCAGGGTCAGGCACAACATACTGATCAGACATGTTAGTCAGGGTCAGGCACAACATACTGATCAGACATGTTAGTCAGGGTCAGGCACAACATACTGATCAGACATGTTAGTCAGGGTCAGGCACAACATACTGATCAGACATGTTAGTCAGGGTCAGGCACAACATACTGATCGGACATGTTAGTCATGGTCAGGCACAACATACTAAACAGACATGTTAGTCAGGGTCATGCACAACATACTGATCAGACATGTTAGTCAGGGTCAGGCACAACATACTGATCACACATGTTAGTCAGGGTCAGGCACAACATACTGGTCATACATGTTAGTCAGGGTCAGGCACAACATACTGATCAGACATGTTAGTCAGGGTCAGGCACAACATATTGATCAGACATGTTAGTCAGGGTCAGGCACAACATACTGATCAGAAATGTTAGTCAGGGTCAGGCACAACATACTGATCAGACATGTTAGTCAGGGTCAGGCACAACATGCTGATCATACATGTTAGTCAGGGTCAGGCACAACATACTGATCAGACATGTAAGTCAGGGTCAGGCACAACATATTGATCAGACATGTTAGTCAGGGTCAGGCACAACATACTGATCAGAAATGTTAGTCAGGGTCAGGCACAACATACTGATCAGACATGTTTGTCAGGGTCAGGCACAACATACTGATCAGACATGTTAGTCAGGGTCAGGCACAGCATACTGATCATACATGTTAGTCAGGATCAGGCACAACATACTGATCAGACATGTTAGTCAGGGTCAGGCACAACATACTGATCAGACATGTTAGTCAAGGTCAGGCACAACATACTGATCAGACATGTTAGTCAGGGTCAGGCACAACATACTGATCAGACGTGCTAGTCAGTGTCAGGCACAACATACTGATCAGACATGTTAGTCAGGATCAGGCACAACATACTGATCGGACATGTTAGTCAGGGTCAGGCACAACATACTGATCAGACATGTTAGTCAGGGTCAGGCACAACATACTGATCAGACATGTTAGTCAGGGTCAGGCACAATATACTGATCAGACATGTTAGTCAGGGTTAGGCACAACATACTGATCAGACATGTTAGTCAAGGTCAGGCACAACATACTGATCAGACATGTTAGTCAGGGTCAGGCACAACATACTGATCAGACATGTTAGTCAGGGTCAGGAACAACATACTGATCAGACATGTTAGTCAGGGTCAGGCACAACATACTGATCAGACATGTTAGTCAGGGTCAGGCACAACATACTGATCAGACATGTTAGTCATGGTCAGGCACAACATACTGAACAGACTTGTTAGTCAGGGTCATGCACAACATACTGATCAGACATCTTAGTCAGGGTCAGGCACAACATACTGATCAGACATGTTAGTCAGGCTCAGGCACAACATACTGATCAGACATGTTAGTCAGGGTCAGGCACAACATACTGATCAGACATGTTAGTCAGGGTCAGGCACAACATATTGATCAGACATGTTAGTCAGGGTCAGGCACAACATACTGATCAGACATGTTAGTCAGGGTCAGGCACAACATACTGATCAGACATGTTAGTCAGGGTTAGGTACAACATACTGATCAGACATGTTAGTCAGGGTCAGGCACAACATACTGATCAGACATGTTAGTCAGGGTCAGGCACAACATACTGATCAGACATGTTAGTCAGGATCAGGCACAACATACTGATCAGACATGTTAGTCAGGGTCGGGCACAACATACTGATCAGACATGTTAGTCAGGGTCAGGCACAACATACTGATCGGACATGTTAGTCATGGTCAGGCACAACATACTGAACAGACATGTTAGTCAGAGTCAGGCACAACATACTGACCAGACATGTTAGTCAGGGTCAGGCACAGCATACTGATCATACATATTAGTCACGGTCAGGCACAACATACTGATCAGACATGTTAGTCAGGGTCAGGCACAACATACTGATCGGACATGTTAGTCAGGGTCAGGCACAACATACTGATCAGACGTGTTAGTCAGGGTCAGGCACAACATACTGATCAGACATGTTAGTCAGGGTCAGGCACAACATACTGATCAGACATGTTAGTCAGGGTCAGGCACAGCATACTGATCATACATGTTAGTCAGGGTCAGGCACAGCATACTGATCAGACATGTTAGTCAGGGTCAGGCACAACATACTGATCGGACGTGTTAGTCAGGGTCAGGCACAACATACTGATCAGACATGTTATTCAGGGTTAGGCACAACATATTGATCGGACATGTTAGTCAGGGTCAGGCACAAAATACTGATCCGACATGTTAGTCAGGGTCAGGCACAATATACTGATCAGACATGTTAGTCAGGGTCAGGCACAACATACTGATCAGACATGTTAGTCAGGGTCAGGCACAACATACTGATCGGACATGTTAGTCAGGGTCAGGCAAAATATACTGACCAAGTCTCCCACCTCGGCTTCCACGCAGCCCTCCCTGATCGGGCTGTTTTCATGGCAGCTTGGCTAATGAGGTGAGGGACCGTCGTAATCCTCCTAGTAGTGAGCGACATTTGAAGTCAAGCATAGCACAACCGCCCGGAGGACCATGGCCCACCTTCATCAGCACATTCGAGATTTGAGGAAAGCTAGTTACCCCCCCCCCCCCCCTTTCCCCGTCACTTGAAAGAGTAAACCTACTCATTATGGGCATTCGAAACAACAACACCAGAAATATTCATCATTATGTTTGTCTTCATCATCATCTTTATAATTACATTCATCTTCATCATAATTTTCACCATTATTTTCATTATCATTTTATCATCATATTCATCTACATCATAATCAATGTCATCGTGATCATCATCACCCCCATCATTTTCACCATCATAATCATCATCGTCATCACTAGCTTCATCATCATCTTCATCAGCACCATGACACTCATTATCATCTTCATTGTCATTTTCATCATCAACAATATCATCATTACCACTATCATCATCAACAATATCATCATCAACACTATCATCATCAACACTATCATCATTACCACTATCATCATCAACACTATCATCATCACCAATATCATCATCAACAGTATGATCATCATCAACGCTATCATCATCAACACTATCATCATCAACGCTATCATCATCAACACTATCACTATCAACACTATCATCATCAACGCTATCATCATCAATATCATCATCATCAACAGTATCATCATCAACAGTATTACCATCAACAGTATCATCATCATCAACAGTATCATCATCAACACTATCACCATCAACACTATCATCATCAATATCATCATCATCAACAGTATCATCATCAACAGTATTACCATCAACAGTATCATCATCAACAATATCATCATCAACAATATCATCATCAACAATATCACTATTACCAATATCATCCTCACAATGAACAATTCTGTACTAAAACTATTTATACGGCCCACATATTACTGCAGCCACGACGTGATAGAGAAACATTAAAGGTCCAAAATACCCGCCCCCACCCCCACCCTGCATCTAAAAAGCATCTTTTCGGTGTTCATTTCTGTTAATAAAGTCAGTCTGACAGATGTATGTGACTGGGGGATAAATGTATTTTAATCATACAGTCGCCAAGCAATGTGCTGCATAGGTTTTCTGTACTTGGTTGTTTGTACGTTGGACGGGTAGAAGAAACGAGACATTAAAAGATTGATATTATTCTAACACTGTGTGAAACAAGGGGGAAATGACAGATCACATAATGGTATCGAACTTGGTGAAGCGGGAGAGATAAAAGGAATATAAGCACTTCGTAAAAAAGGATTCACACATTAGTTTCATTCTACTTGATGAAACTAGGTAGAACAAATACACGTGTAAGCGGAAACGAGAACTGACACATTGAAATCCCTGCATATTGTAAAGTTGTTATGCAGGAAATGAATGAACAATTCCCAGACTGCATCAAACATGAGTGGAGCTAGCAGCAGCGCATGCCAGAAACTGGAAGGAGTGTTCACAACCATTGAGCTAAAGAAACCATCATTACCCATAGTTGTCACCAACGCTTGAAGATAATGGGTCGGCCCATTGATTTTAAGACTATAACATAACATGACAAAACAAAACATAACATACATAACATAGCAACACAAAATAACATTAGCCTTATAAGGCATAACATATCATCATATAACATTAAAGGCCGGCGTCCATCGTAGACGATGATGGCATAATGTATTTTGCCAGTGCTATTTTTAGAAAGGATTAACCGCGCTTATTTTTATACTCACTCTCTCGTCTCGAGCCACCCGATCCCAGTGGCAAGTCATGGACAAGACGACTAGGGGTGACTACGAGATGCAGGGGACTCCGCATCAAGCACCGATGAAAAAGACGGCGGAGTCCGGAGTCGAACCCACACCACCTGATCACGAGGCCGACGGCTTAACGACTGTGCCACAGAATCCCACAAACATTATATAACATAATATAATATAATTAAATAAATACAATACAGTACACTGTAATGTAACATAAAGTAATGTAACGTTACATACCATTGTTTTACATGTGACAACATAACAAAATGATACACATAAAAAAATTATCAACACAAACATCATCAGAAGCCTACCATTTACAACATGATCAACAATAAATATTGACGACGCCTTGGGAATACCCACCTACTGTTCAGAAGAATAACACTCGATCTTTTCTCATTGGATGCTTGTGAAATTTTCGTGAGAGGTGGGTCTGACAGGTAATGCGTTTCAAAACTGTACTGGCTTGGTATTGGTGGTGTTTTGAAGAAATCAGCTATTGGAATCATGAAGCATCTATGCAATATGACGAGACAGAGAACAGGTTACACTTTACAATTAAATATTGCAAGAGATTATGTAAACGAAGGGCGCCTACAGCTGTTAATATTGCTATTTTGTCTACTTATCAGTTTTACAGTGTGACAAAAATAATGTTTACACTTTTTGAATGTTAATAACTCGAACACAGAAAACAGGAGACATTCACTTTTTTAAATATCACATACTTTGAAGTTGAAGGTATTCATAAATTAAATCAGTAAAATTATCATTCTGTTTCTGTTTATAAGAATCGACGTCACTGCACATCGGGCATACCCAAAGGTGCCCAGTATCTCTCAGCAAATGGCGAAGGGTATGGATGCTGATGGTCCCTGTAGCTCGCTGGTTGTACACTCTTCCGTCCTCACATACGCCATACTCCACTCGAACCTCGTTTAATGTCGACACTTTGCAGCCTGTGGATTGTTGTTTCATCTATTGCGGTGTCCTCATATAACAGGCAGGGGGTCATTGATTGAAAAATTGTAATTGTTGCACATGTTCCCAAACCACTGAGAAACAGCGTGAATTCACAGCGTGGATCAGCTTAGGAATGTAGGGCATACACTTTCTTGCTTTAAATTGCGATGGATACTTGATTAGCGTGCACTTGACTGACGTGAAGCTTGCCGTATGGACTTCTGTGGGGATCTTGTGAAATTCTGCAACACCCTGCCGCATCATCATTTCTTCACATAGAAGACAGTTCCTCCCCTCTCAAATGTGTTGTATAATCTCGTAATTGTTATACGTGACGATGGCGAAGTATCGAATTCGGTCTTCCAATATTTCTGCACTAAACACTTCAAAATCCCCCACGTTTAAAACTTGTTTACCTCTGCTATTTTGCCTTGAACGCTTATACCATTCGTCCAAAAACTAAAAATAGCAGAATGACTACGCGCACTGGCACTTCTTCAACATACTTATTACAGCGCCAAATAATAATAGTCGAAACAAGTCATCTTTATTATCTTATCTGATATTAACGATCAAATAGTGCAAACATTATTTTGGTACGCCTTGTAGATTTGGTATAGAAAGTAGTTTCAATAGTAGATTTAAGGCCAAGATTTTTCATAGTGTCTTTACTGTAGTTGAGATAACTTCAAAACCATCATTTCTCATTAAATAGTTCTGTACTTCTCAAATGTAGATATTTCTCATTATCTCTCTCTTGTAGTTATCACATGCCCTTCCTGTGTATTTCTAGCTTTATTATACTTACAAAGTGTCCTAATTGTATAGTTCTATTGTAGTTCTCCCATTTTATAATTTTTATTATAAACCTCATATAGTTCTTAGATGTCATCATTTTTTATTCTGCCTCTCTTGTAATTTTCACATCATTTCATATTCTATTCATCGTGTAGTTCTCATGTGTCATCATTTCTTATTACATCTCTCGTAGTTCTCAAGTGTCATCATTTACTTGTTCATCTCTATTGTAGTTCTCCAATGTCATAAATTCTTATTGCATATCTCTTGTAATTGCCACGTGTCATCATTTCTTATTGTAGCTTTTCTGGGGAAAAGGGGGGGGGGGGGAAGAAACTAACGTCTGCTCAGGTAAAACATACTGACATACTGATCGGACATGTTAACCTGGGTCAGTCAAAATGTACTGGCCAAGACCCGATCTACGATTTCCACACATGTCTTCCTATAAAACGAGCTGTTTTTTTAAATATCCTCGCTAACGACGTAGGGTATCGACGTGATCCACGTAGTAGTGGGTGATACGAAGATGAAGTCCAGCATAACACAATGGTCTGAAGGACCGCGGTACACCTTCATCAGCGCGACCGGGATGTGAGGAAAGCCACTGCAACCCGCTCTTTAAAGTTACGCACAAGAGTAAACCTTCTCATTGTTGGCGTTGAATAACAACAACAAAAACTACTATTACATCTCAATTGTAGTTCCCACATGTCATAATTTCTCTTTCTAGAGCTCTTGTAGTTCTCACGTGTCATAATTTCTCTTTCTAGCTCTCTTGTAGTTCTCACATGTCATAATTTCTCTTTCTATCTCCCTTGTAGTTCTCACGTGTCATAATTTCTTTTTCTATCTCTTTTGTAGTTCTCACGTGTCATAATTTCTCTTTCAATCTCTCTTGTAGTTCTCACATGTCATAATTTCTCTTTCTAGCTCTCTTGTATTTCTCACATGTCACGATTGCTTTCTATCTCTCTTGTAGTTCTCGCGTGTCATAATTGCTCTTTCTCTCTCTCTTGTAGTTCCCACATGTCATAATTTCTCTTTTTATCTCTCTTATAGTTCTCACATGTCATAATTTCTCTTTCTATCTCTCTTGTAGTTCTCACAGTGAATAAGCTAATATTAACTTGCACATAAATTCAAATACTTGGGCACTCTAATAATCCATTAACAAACCTATACAATTTCTACCAACTAATTTAATCCAGCCAACATTGCCTACTTACTTATTCGCCAACTTTAGACGATCCATATCAATCTCCGCTGTAAAATTTGTTGATTTAGAAGGCTGACTACGCCAAAAGGACAATGGATCAGTCATGACACTTGCGCAGCCGTCTAACTGTGCAAGACGACTCTGCTCTATCTGCAACACTTGCAAGCGATAATTTACATGCATATCAAAGTCATACTTGACCAGGGAATTCACCTGGAGACAAAAGGAAAAAAATAATGTAATGTTGATTTTTCCAAGTTAAATTACACTGTTCAATCAAAATGTTGAAATGGTCACATAAGCTGATGATCAAGCAAGTAAGGAAGTAGAATTACCTAGGAAATATGTTCGTTGATGACGGTAGAGTGGACAGAGAGATCGCACATAGAATTCAGAATTGGAATAGTGTTCACTGTTGATTTGCACCAAATTTGAAACACACTAGAGCGCTTCTTTCAACTATAGCAAAGGCCGCCATCCATCGTAGACGATGATGGCATAATTAATTTTGCTAACCCTATTTTTAGCAATGGATAACTACGCTACTTTTTATCCTCACTCTCTTGTCTCGAGCCGCCCGACTCCATTGGCAAGTCAAGGACAAGACGACTAGGGGGCGACTACGAGATGCAGGGGACTCCGCATCAAGCGCCCTGAGTCGAACCCACACCACCTGATCACGAGGCCGACGGCTTAACCACTTCGCCATGGAATCCCCAAACTATGAGAAGGCTGATAAATGCACTGTCTGTTTCTAGATTGTGTTACCAATGTCAATGTTGGTCCTTACTAGAAACACATAAACGTAAGATCCAGAGCTGTGAGATGCGCTGTGTGAGAAGTGTAGCCGATAAGGCCATACGTGACCGACCCTGCAATAGTTCGCTGTTACAGATAGTGGGGACACAACCCAATTAGTGTATACATTGATGCTCCAAAAATCTATTGATTTAATCATATATTCAGAATGCATAATGAGCAGTCTGCAGCGAGAACATATGATATGCCGACCTAGTGGTTCGAGTATGTCTGGCAAACTCTGAAAGTTATACCTAACGACAGCACAACTTAACTGAATTTAACTAAGCATCTTTATACTGGTTTAGAAGACAGCAGAATCTGTATGCAACAAGTTTATTTGACTTCACTTGATCCCTAACTATGCGCATCCAATGTATTCTTCAATGCATTAATTGACCTTGGCACCCCTATTTCCTGGGACAATGCATTCCAAGCATTCACCACTTTCTGACTGAAATTGATTTCCTAGTATCTCACAGAACGGAGGGGCAAGGAGCATTCCTGAACCTACCAAATGGCAGACAAATAACACTGTCATTCGCTACTGGTAAGTACACAATCAATTTCAGAGCGGAGGCAGAGGCACTGAGGGCGGCAGTGGAAGAAATGGTGACACACAATAAAAATGAAAGCCATATAGTCCTGCTTACAGATGCTCTCGCCGTAGTCACAGCGCTAAAAAGCCAGAAAAACACTGAGCTTAATGACTTAAGAACAGCACTCTGCAAACTGTGCCAGCAGTCCGCACCAAAAAGGGTAGTGGTACAGTGGGTCCCATCACACTGCAACATCCAAGGCAACGAGGAGGCAGACAGACTGGCAAAAGAAGGTGCAAGACTACCACAAACAGATACTAGTATGACGTACGAAGAGTCAAAACGGCTTATCAAAGCCAGATACAAGACCAAATGGGAAACCGAACATACTGGTTACACCAAAAACGATGCATATTACCAGTTGAACCGAAGAGAGCAGGTCGTTGTCTTCAGACTTCGCACTGGCCACAATAGACTGAGGTACCACCTATTCAACAAATTGAAGATAGGTGGTACCGACGAATGCCCGTGCGGTACTGGTAAAATGACCGCTGAAAATCTGCTGCAGAACTGCCCGACATACGAGGATCAGAGAGAGCAGATGTGGCCATCACCAGTGGAACTGCAAGACAAGCTCTATGGCAGTGGCGACAGCCTCAGGATGACCGCCGCTTTTTTCGAAAAAATAATGGTTACTGTCTGACTGGAGGAAGAAGAAGAAGAAGAAGATTTCCTAGTATCTAATCTGAACCTTTCATTAATTAATTTGTGGCTGTGCCCTCTTGTTTCTGTAGGCAACTGTACTTTTAAAATAAAACTTGTTATAGACTAATTTATCCTTTCCTCTGATCATCTTATAAACTTGTTTTATGTCACCACAAATTCTTCTCTCTTCTAGACACTTTAGGCCAGTTTGTTCTGGGTCTTTCCTCATAACTGTAATTCTGGAATCCTACTGTCAGTTGTGTCGTTCTTTTTTGTATCCTTTCTAGCACGCTTATATCACCTCTCTGATAATGACTTCACACCTGTACACAGTACTCCCATCTATTTCTAACTAAAGCTTTATACAGTTTGACTATCATTTCCTTGCTTCCATGTTTAATATTTCTTTTTATCATACCATTTGCATTTTTGACTTCTACCTGGACTTGTTCACTTGCACATCCCACTCGACATTCAAGGGAATGAACCAAAAATAAAGCAGGTACAATAATTTAGGTATTTTGGAACTATTTGTACTGAGGCTGGCAGACTCGATAGAGAGATTGAGATGAGAGTGCAGAGGGCAAACAATGTCACCTACCAGATGTCTCCACTACTAAGACACCCCACAATTTCCCTATCAGCAAAATAGCAGTTGATATATAATAACCTTATCCCAATCCTGTGCTATCAGTGCCAGACATGGGCATAAAATACGGTCCAGGAATGAAAGTTAGCCATCTGTGAAATTCGGTTCCTACGAAAGGTCACTAACAACACCAGAAGAGACAGAATCACAAATACGAGTGTTCGGGAGAAGGTTGGAAAAATTCCCTGCCTACAGTACATCGAGCAACAGAGAATTAATTGGTTTGGCCACATTGTGAGAATGCAACCGGACCACATTGTTCATGCTACCTTCTACAGGAGAACATCAAGAAGAAGGGCCAGAGGTAGACCAAGGAAAAGGTGGATAGACAGCGTGAGCGAGACCTGCCGTAAAATGAGAAACAATGTTACTCGGGTCACGAGAGAGGCTAAAACTCGGTAGAAAGGGAGACGACACTGGGCTACAACTCGGTAGAAAGGGAGACGACACTGGGCTACAACTCGGTAGAAAGGGAGACGACACTGGGCTACAACTCGGTAGAAAGGGAGATGACATTGGGCTACAACTCGGTAGAAAGGGAGACGACACTAGGCTACAACTCGGTAGAAAGGTAGACGACACTGGGCTACAACTCGGTAGAAGGGGACACGACACTGGGCTACAACTCGGTAGAAGGGGAGACGACACTGGGCTACAACTCGGTAGAAGGGGAGACGACACTGGTCTAATACTCGGTAGAAAGGGAGACGACACTGGGCTACAACTCGGTAGAAAGGGAGATGACACTGGGCTACAACTCGGTAGAAGGGGACACGACACTGGGCTACAACTCGGTAGAAGGGGAGACGACACTGGGCTACAACTCGGTAGAAGGGGAGACGACACTGGTCTAATACTCGGTAGAAAGGGAGACGACACTGGGCTACAACTCGGTAGAAAGGGAGATGACACTGGGCTTCAACTCGGTAGAAAGGGAGATAGATAGATAGATACAGGCTGTCAAAGTCAACAACCTAGAAAAACATGAAACGCTGAAAAATAATTCAGTGGAAGGGGAAATTGCGTAATTTTGTTATTGAGTGTGGTAAAGGTTAAAAGAAATTTGAAATGTTTATAACAGGAAGGGCGCCATTGTTGTAAAGTAAAGTATCATATAGCATTACTGCCGTAGGGGTGTGAGGTGTTAGCGATCTCACATTTCAAAGGCTCGGCTATATGAGTGCGATAGCCATCTCCTCTCCCTCGCCACCTTTACTTCTCGTTAGAAAGGGAGATGACACTGGGCTACAACTCGGTAGAAAGAGAGACGACACTGAGCTACAACTCGGTAGAAAGGGAGACGACACTGGGCTACAACTCGGTAGAAG
This sequence comes from Ariolimax columbianus, assembly GCA_036924085.1. NCBI lineage: Eukaryota > Metazoa > Mollusca > Gastropoda > Stylommatophora > Arionidae > Ariolimax > Ariolimax columbianus. The sequence goes on from JAVGWX010000015.1 coordinate 43,062,947, forward strand.
GGGAGACGACACTGGGCTACAACTCGGTAGAAGGGGAGACGACACTGGGCTACAACTCGGTAGAAGGGGAAACGACACTGGGCTACAACTCGGTAGAAGGGGAGACGACACTGGGCTACAACTCGGTAAAAGGGGAGACGACACTGGGCTACAACTCGGTAGAAGGGGAGACGACACTGGGCTACAACTAGGTAGAAGGGGAGACGACACTGGGCTACAACTCGGTAGAAGGGGAGACGACACTGGGCTACAACTCGGTAGAAGGGGAGACGACACTGGGCTACAACTCGGTAGAAGGGGAGACGACACTGGGCTACAACTCGGTAGAAGGGGAGACGACACTGGGCTACAACTCGGTAGGAGGGGAGACGACACTGGGCTACAACTCGGTAGAAGGGGAGACGACACTGGGCTACAACTCGGTAGGAGGGGAGACGACACTGGGCTACAACTCGGTAGAAGGGGAGACGACACTGGGCTACAACTCGGTAGAAGGGGAGACGACACTGGGCTACAACTCGGTAGAAGGGGAGACGACACTGGGCTACAACTCGGTAGAAGGGGAGACGACACTGGGCTACAACTCGGTAGAAGGGGAGACGACACTGGGCTACAACTCGGTAGAAGGGGAGACGACACTGGGCTACAACTCGGTAGAAGGGGAGACGACACTGGGCTACAACTCGGTAGAAGGGGAGACGACACTGGGCTACAACTCGGTAGAAGGGGACACGACACTGGGCTACAACTCGGTAGAAAGAAAGACAACCGCAAGAAGTAGTACGTTTTTGATTGTATCTTCAATGTAAATATCACTGTACTCTGTCCTACAATTCTTGCACAACTTTTACACGTTCCCTCAGTGTGAGACCCTTCCATTGCACTTTGGTTGGGATGGCTACTGAGAGCGCATAGACCTAGCAAAGGTGCATACAGACGCACACATACATCCAAGCACTGGTTTATGCGTCTTAATATCGCCCATGTTGACTTCGGTCTAGGGTGGAATAGGCGCGCCACCGCCAGTAGAAAGTAGTGAGGCAGACACATAAAAATACAAAATTTTAAATAATCTCCATAAATCAGTGCTTCTCTTGTATGTGTAATTTTCTGTCAGTGTTCCAGCTTCAAAATGTTCATGTGTGTTTCCTTTCCAGAATAAATATGTTTTTCCTGTTTTGCCAAAATGATGGCTGAAAACAACAAGATGGCCGAACCCACTGAAAAGGTGGCTGAGACCAACCGCCAACGAAAACCAGATTTCAGAAACAAGCCAATACTACAGACGAGAGGGTAGGTACCTTCACCTTCACAGGCAAAGAATTCGTCGAAGGAAACTCTTACTTCAAAAAAGGTACGTTGGTGGTCACTGTCACCGGCCGGAAGGCGTCTAAAGCCTCGTATTCTCTAAAATCCAGCAGCATTACCGGTCCGGGAGGGGTCGGCTATAATGGCATAGCCGCCATTGGCCGTTTCGATAATATCAAGATATTCTTCGTGACGCTGGCGCAGTCATCTCACATAATTTACTACGCTTCCCTGCACGGGTAGAGGTTCGAATGGTCGAACCCACAACTCGTTGTTACGATAGAGCGCATGCGCTGAAAACGGGAAAAGGGTACCCTAGGAAAGAAGCGATCCAACAAATGGTGGCCTCTCTCACTGGGGACCCGAATGCGGAAGTCCACCCAGCTAAAAACGCAGCCGATAAATGGGCCTTCTATTTTTAAAAAAACTAAAAAAGCCCATCCATCATTACATCACTGTCCAGGCTAAAGGACAGTTGGAAAAAAGTTGGAAAATGGGGGTGACGTTGACTGGCAGGAAAACTCCCTGCGAGTCTTGCGGCCAGACATAGCACTGGTCCAGTCAATGCCCCAGACAAACCAAGCTAAATGTCAACCCAAGAAGACAAGACGAAAAAAGCAGCACAACAGAATCAAAAGAAACCCAAAACGCTACATCAAGAAACACGCAGACAGCCACAGATGACAGGTTCACGGAGGTAGACAAAAGAAAATATAGAAAACAGATTGGTAAATACTCCCCAAATGGAAAACGAGACAACCCAGACAATCCCATGAAGCCACCCCTCCATGTATAGACGCAGCTGACATAGCAGACACCCCCCCCCCTCCCCCGGACAGCAAACTTGGGACAATCAAAGTTCGCTAACAAGAATACAGACACAGCCGGGACAGCAGACACAGCCGGGACAGCAGACACAGCCGGGACAGCAGACACAGCCGGGACAGCAGACACAGCCGAGACAGCAGACACAGCCGGGACAGCAGACACAGCCGGGACAGCAGACACAGCCGGAACAGCAGACACAGCCGGGACAGCAGACACAGCCGGGACAGCAGACACAGCCAGGACAGCAGACACAGCCGGGACAGCAGACACAGCCGGGACAGCAGACACAGCCGGGACAGCAGACACAGCCGAGACAGCAGACACAGCCGGGACAGCAGACACAGCCGGGACAGCAGACACAGCCGGGACAGCAGACACAGCCGAGACAGCAGACACAGCCGGGACAGCAGACACAGCCGGGACAGCAGACACAGCCGAGACAGCAGACACAGCCGGGACAGCAGACACAGCCGGGACAGCAGACACAGCCGGGACAGCAGACACAGCCGAGACAGCAGACACAGCCGAGACAGCAGACACAGCCGGGACAGCAGACACAGCCGGGACAGCAGACACAGCCGAGACAGCAGACACAGCCGGGACAGCAGACACAGCCGGGACAGCAGACACAGCCGGGACAGCAGACACAGCCGGGACAGCAGACACAGCCGGGACAGCAGACACAGCCGAGACAGCAGACACAGCCGGGACAGCAGACACAGCCGGGACAGCAGACACAGCCGGGACAGCAGACACAGCCGGGACAGCAGACACAGCCGAGACAGCAGACACAGCCGAGACAGCAGACACAGCCGGGACAGCAGACACAGCCGAGACAGCAGACACAGCCGAGACAGCAGACACAGCCGGGACAGCAGACACAGCCGGGACAGCAGACACAGCCGGGACAGCAGACACAGCCGGGACAGCAGACACAGCCGGGACAGCAGACACAGCCGAGACAGCAGACACAGCCGGGACAGCAGACACAGCCAGGACAGCAGACACAGCCGGGACAGCAGACACAGCCGGGACAGCAGACACAGCCGGGACAGCAGACACCCCCTCGACAACGAGAGATTGAGATACCACTTTCGCAAACAAAACCACAGACACACCTGAAACAGCAGACACAGCCGGGACAGCAGACACACCTGAAACAGCAGACATCCTGGAAGAAATTCTTCTAACCAAAGCAGACAACCTCTCTTCAAAAGCAACAACAGCAAGCTTCACCTAGACAAAAAACCGTCACGCACGCACAACAGAAACCTGCTACACCATGCCCAACAACAACAGACGGCAAAGAAGACAACAGAACAGACTAGATCCACACTAAAGAACTTTGAACACACGCCATCAAGAAACTATAAATAGACGACAGCCCTGTACTTGTTATGGACTTTAAAATTCCAGATGAGGAAAATATAGACATTTAAATAACTGACCTGTGTAAAAATAAATAAATATACTTTGGAAACAATGAGTTTTGTGACCCTTCTGGCACTAGCTCTTTCCTATTCGTACTTTAGATTTCTGATCGAGTCTCTTCCTAACCGTACCATGTCTAAATACGCTCTCTCTTCCCACCTCACCGGGATACCTTTCACTCTCCTATTCATTCTAAACAGCCCATTTCAAAGCACTCCTCTATTCTTAATAAAAACAGCTTCCTTTGTTCCCAACTACAGATCTTTCTCTTCAACAGTGTATTTCTTATTCACTCCATAATGACTGTTATTCCGGTTTATTAACTCTACGTCACACTTTCTGTTGCGCCAAGGTCTTATGTGTAGGGCAACACTACAGAAACGTCTGTTGAAATCGGATGCACTGGGCCACCGGCCTAACGAAACACTGCAACGTAAATAGCTGTATGATGTGACCAAAGTATTTGCATTTTCAAAATGGAATTGATAAACCAGTTCCCCTCTATGCTCAACTCTTGCCGAATGTCTACATTTGTTTTTTTTCTCTGTCCAGGGTATTTTGAGGATCTGTCTGTAACATTTTGACTCGAAGGATTCGATTCTTTGTCTAGAAGTTTTGGTAATGGTCCATGATTCACAGCCGTAAGTTGCCACAGGAAAAACACAGGCTCTCAAGACTTTTACTTTTATCATTTTGTTGGTGCTCTGTCATAATTTCTTCAGGTTGTTCAGTCTCTGCATTGCTAAAGCTAGTCTTCTTCTGATTTCTTTCGAGCAGTCACCATTTTTGTCAATTCTGGAGCCCAGATATTCAAAATGTGTGACCTGATCTATTTCCTCACCACCAACTGTACATTTATGCTGACAATATGTTTTGTCAGTGGTCATTATCTTTGTTTTATTTATGTTTATGAACAGGTTTTGATCTTTACTATGTCCATTAACGGCTGAAAGTAGCTGCTCTAGCCCTTCTGCACTTCTTGATAGTATCACTGTGTCATCTGAGTATCGTAACTCTGAAACCTCGTACCCCCCAATCGTAAATGGGTCGAAACTTTCAATGTTCTCGTCTTCTCGAACATTTCTCATTATACATTCCGCATATATGTTGTACAGATAAGGTAATAAAACAACAGTTAAATTTTTTACCCCCAAAAATGTGCAGTCCAAAACTAATATTCGAGTGAACGGCGTGATACTAGAACAGGTTGTCTCGAATGATCACAATGGGTAAGGTTATTCTCTTGTTCGCCCTGAAAAGAACATTAAGTGGTGGGTTGTCGTAGCTTTCCTCACATCCCGCGCCTGTTGATGAAGGTGGAACGGGGTCCTCCAGATGGTTGTGCTATGCTTGGCTTCATCTGCGTGTCGTTCACTACTTCGGGGGTCACGTCGATCCCTTACCTCATTAGCCAGGCTGCCATGAAAACAGCCCGTTTCCAGGGAGGGCTATTAGGAAGCCGAAGTGAGGGTTCTGGCCAGTATATTATGCTTGACCCTGGCTAACATGTCTGATCAGTATATTTTGCCTGACCAGACGTTAGTCTTCCTCCCTAGAACAGGTGACAGCTACGTGTATCTGGGACAGATAATTACAAGTGATGGTAGATGTGAAGGGAATGGACGAAGAGAATAAGAATGGCCCAACGTGTATTGGATATGAAGAGAAATATAGTGGCATCCAGGCAAATAACCAATACATTAAAAATTAGGTGTTGTACATATTCTACCGAGACATAGACACTAACAAAATCACTGCTCGACAAATTGAGAGTGATCCAGGATTCTCTTGGGAGAATCTTGACCAGAATCACTGTCTGGAACCAAAGTATGCAAAAGCTTCAAACGGCGACAGCAGTCTGGTACCCCCGAAGAAAAAATAAACAGCAAGGAAGACTTCAATGTATTCAACATTATTATACGGTGCAGAAACATAGACTATGAACAAACAGAGAACCTCGAAATGTAGTTATACAGAAGAATGTGTCGTATTTCATGGAAAGATAAACAAACACAAAGCGATGTCCTGACGAGAGTATGCATCTGCAGAGACGTCTTGACGAGAGTAGGCATGGGTAGAGACGTCCTGACGAGAGTAGGCATGGGTAGAGACGTTCTGACGAGAGTAGGCATGGGTAGAGACGTCCTGGCGAGAGTAGGCATGGGTAGAGACGTCCTGACGAGAGAAGGCATGGGTAGATACGTCCTGACGAGAGTAAGCATGGGTAGAGACGTCCTGACGAGAGTAGGCATGGGTAAAGACGTCCTGACGACAGTAGGCATGTGTAGAGACGTCATGGCGAGGGTAGGCATGGGTAGAGAACTATCGAAAGACATTACAATTAGGCAAGTCAAATATTTTGGTCAAATACAAATTCTACTTTATTGAAAACGATACTGGAAGGTTGAAGGTCGGTGCACAAGAGGAGGAAAGAGATTTACGTGTATATGGGAGAGCAACATCAAAAGATGGACTAACGTCAGTTTCCGGAGTGTGCTGTCAAGACAAGAGAAAGAGAATATTGGATGTCCATTACAGCCAACTTTCGTTGAGGAGATTGCACTTGAATTGAATTGAAAATTGAATTGTTTTTATTTATTGTGGTAGATTTATTATAATAGTTTTTCTGAGTTATAATTGTGTCGACGTTCAAAATTATAAAGATGGCATTATTATTTAAAAGGAAAATGCACTGTGTGTGTCGTGCTTTTCAAAATATGTGAACTGACGATTACTTTTACTTACCAATGTCTTTAAATTTTAAAAATATCATATAGTTAGGCTCGACAGTAACTCACATAAATTCTTATCAGCCAAAAAAGAGATAACTACAAGAAAAAGGTTCATTCTAACAGACTATAGGAGCGTACTCTGTTATCTCAAGCCCCAAACATATAGACTCTCACACGAAATAAAATATAACAAATGATTGCTGTCCTAAAAAAAACAGATTTTCTTATACAGGAGATTCCGACCCAGCGTGATACCTAAGAAATTAGAAGGCAGATGAGCTCGCAGCAGCCGGAAGTTGCCGACTCGCCATCCACAGAGCCATATAGAAGCAAGGATACTCATAAAACGATCCACAAAGACGGAATGGAAAGACCAATACAAACTAGAAAATGACAGCATAGACAAACTTGGCAGAGATAGGCAGACAAAGATCTTCAGACTCAGAACCGGACACTATAGACTCAAGGTCAACCTCCACAGAATGGGTATCAGAGACACCGCTAGGTGCGATTGTCGAGCAGCACCCAAGCTAACACCAGAATATATTCTGCAGAACTGCCCTACTTATACAGAACAAACAGAGGTAGTCTGACCCGGTGAAGTGACCATGCTCGAAAAGCTGCGAAGGACATACGAAAACCTGAAAGGCACAGTCTTCTTCGTGGACCTCACCAAGCTAGAAGCACATCATCGGTTTATCTAAGAAGAAGAAGAAGAAGAAGAAGAAGAAGAAAAAGAGGTACGGCCGTACATATATTCAGTTCGGTATCCGACACGCAATTGTCCCATAAACAATTAAAATAATCCTGCTGTCAGGGATGAATTGTTGGAGACTTTTTTGTACGAGGTTTCAGCCTTTTATGAGGTGGGGATGATCAGGTCCCTTCCTTGCTGCCTTTCCATCCCTAATACTTGACCTTATACTAGACAAGATAAGCTTATTTCTTGTTAAAAAGGGGGAATGAAAGTCCCGTCCTGTAGCAGACAATACCGCCGTGGAGAGCGTTGAAGGGTAATGACCAATGTTCTTTCTCACTAGCTTTTCTTTCCTAGCGGTGAACCAGGTATACATTTGCAGCTGGGTTAGTTTAAAACGTGTTGAGACTGGACATTGGACGTCGAAGAGAAGTATTCTAATTCTAGGTAAATAATACAATAGTAAAGTAAAGTGACCCATAACATTACTTCCGAAGGGGTGTGAGGTGTTAGCGATCTCACATTTCAAAGGCTCGATTATATGACTGCGATAGCCATTTCCTTTCCCACGCCGCTTTTACTTCCCGGATTAAACCGGTACCCATTTAAGGCTGGGTCGACCAGGGTGCCGTTGCGGTCTGAAAAACTGAGGTAAATAGTGATACCATGGAATCAGCTGCCCATTCCAAGCTAGGATGGCGGCATCATCAGGCGGTTTTATCTTGATGATGTAACTTGCGTTGTATTTAGATTAGAAAGTTCGTCTATCACAAGTGATGAAGGACACTTTCTTTATTCAGCCGTGTAGACAGTCTTTTCTCTTGATGTGTCCGCTGAAATGGGTGATCTAGTGGGTGATTAAGATTAAAGTTAGGAAAGAACTGCGCCTTTTGTCAACCTCACTCTCTGGTCCCGAGTTACCTTTGGCCAGTGGCAACATATTTATCGAGATCACTGGAGATAGCATAGGATGCAGATTTTTCCTCAGGGTTCACTCCCGAAGCCTTTCCCGTAAACAGGTATCCCGCAAGGCAGCGGAGAGGGGAATAGCATCTAACGGTGTGTGCCGTGCCTTTTCCATAACCACAAGAGGTCATAGAGACATCACTTATCGTGTGAGTGAGTCTGGCATCTCTCCCCGGCTGTGTACAGTTCATTATAGTAGTGTCTAAATTTTTCACAAGCCAATTTCGTGAAGTTTAGCCATGTGAACTAGGCCGTGAAATACGACACGTGTTTAAGCGTAGTACCATTCATATAGCAGATGTTCAGACCAGGATAATCGGACAGAAGAAATCACAAAAAAGAACGAATTAACCAGTCCAAACTGGAAAAAAACACCACGTTTCCGTGAACAGAAGTGTAAGTCGTCGACTATTGTGAATTCCAGGCAAATCCGTGGTCTGGCGGCATCCATAATGTACCAAAACAGTAGAGCAATGTAGACCCAGAGCCAGTTACGGCGCCATATTTGTTGCGATTATTTAGATTATAGTGAGTAAGAAACTGCAATGACCATCAACCTCTCACTCTATGGTCCCGAACTATCTTGAGTCAGTGGCAAGACAAATATGTTAAATAGTCACATCCTTAACAAATTATTCTGGAGGAAAAACCTTAAATACTCTTTTCAATAACTACGTGATATTTGGACACAACTTTCGATGAGGCAGTGCAACCTACATTGAAGCTACTTTATTATTGTTCCCATAGACGCCATTCCGGTTGGCAATAGCTCTTGGACAATGAGATTTTGAAGACAGACAAATATTTCTAGGCATTTGATTTATAATAATTGTGCATTTTGTCAACCTCACTCTCTCGTCCTGAACTACATTTGGTCAGTGGCAAAACATTATCAGGGTTTACTCCAAAAGCCTTTCCCGTAAACAAGCACCCGGTAATGCAGCGGTAGAGTGGGGGGGGGGGTGACATATATTGTTATGTATCGTGCCTTTCCTATAACCGCAAGAGGTCGTAGGGACATCACTCACTTTCTTCTACTCCGCTTGCTCTAAAAATGATTATGTGTACCAACCTATTCATTAATGCATTAACTGAGGATGCTCCAACTATTTCCTGTGCTGATGCATTCCAAGCATTCACCACTATCTGACTAAAAAAATATTTCGTGATTTATATTCTGGAGCTTCCTTTATTTAGTTTGTAGTGTGTCCTCTTGTTCTTGTAAGCAGGCTGCACTTTGAAAATAAATATCCTTTCCCTTGCCCCATTAAAGAAAAATATAAGGACGTTGGAGGTGAACTGGAAGCGTACTTTGATGTGGAGATGACAGCTGATCGGACCCGTCAGATAATCAAAAAGAGAAAAATTGACTTGTCTCATTGGTCCAGAAAAAGAAGATTAGGACATTTTCGTCAACTTGTTTAGTGTTAGTCCCGTTATTTTTGTAACTTACCTGTGTTGTTTCTTCCTGTTCTGTATTGTTATCCATCACTTCTGTCTTCTGAGTTTTCCAGGCAACATAGTAACTGGGATACAATTATTAGCATGTTAGTTTAAGATGGATCCAAAACATTACATGTAATAAATTGTACCACATCGAGGCTGCAGACCTTGACCTACATTCTGTCTCGCTTCGTCAAATGTCAAATGCTGTTCCACTTTCTTCGAATCTAAAAAAATAGTGAGTTTCATTCGATATTTTCTTCAATTGCTATTCTCAATTATTTTCACACTGTTCTTCGTGTGTTTCTTATATACTCTCTTCTTCTTCTTCCCCTGTGGATTCCATGTCAGGACCTGTCTGGCCACGTTCGATGGTGGTTTACATAGCGTGTGTCCTGCCCAACCCCGTTTCTTAAGTGTTCATTCTGCTGCTACACTGATTGTTGTTGACACCTTTACCATAGGTCTTCATTCTTCATCGTGTCTTGTCAGCCTATACAACAATTATCCGTAGACATTTATTAACGAACGACTGCAGTTTCCTCTATACTGCCTTTATCCTTCTCCAAGTTTCTGCTCCCTACATGAGTACTGACTTTATATTGGAATTAAACAACATTAACTTTGAATTACAGTTTATTTCCATTGATTTCTATACATTATTAGTACCTCTTACATTGTCTATATTGCTACACAACATATAAATAACTTTACATACCGTAGCCGTGCATCCACAACGATATCGTTAAAAGTCTCTCTGACCCCTAAACAGACATTTAAATGTTATTTTGCATCAGATTACAGCCATAAGTCAGAAGCGTCAAGTCATTGCCAAAGTCCAGATTATCAAAAACATGAAAGAACACTTGACTCAGAGCAGAGGCAATGGAATACATGGCAGATGGAAGAAGACGGATCAAAATAAGAAAACGTGAAGAATAACGTTGCAAAACTATTTGTAAATTGGAACAGATGAAATGAGAAAGTAGGTCGTTAGATTTAAAAAGAAGCTGATTTTAGAGCTGAACTAGTGTTTGAGCATGCACATATTAAAGGCATATGTTACTTTAAACATTCGCATGTTACCGGGGTCAAAAGCGGAGGCAAAAGAGAAAAGGAAGTGGCCGGCTTTCCCATCATGTATAAATTAATAGTCATAAGAAACAGAGCAGTGGACCCTACGCCTCATTGTAGATTAGTTAGTTAGTTGCCTATCGCAAGCAGTGATGCCGACATTATCATATGGTTTTGTCTTGATTGTATAACGCGCTATATTTGGATTATAGCGCTGGTCATCAACCTCACTCTCTGGTCCCGAGCTACCTTATAATAATTCAAGACGGCTGGAGGGGCCTCCAAGGCAATGTATTAGTCCATTGTTATTGGCCCATGTGTATTTCCCAGCCACACTAAAACCAGCATTATCAGAAAACAGAGCGAAGGACGCCGATGTGGTGAAGTTCAGCCGTGTGAACTGTACCGTAGAAATACGACACAGGGTAACCGAAATACTACTGCAAATAGCCTAAGACCATGCCAGGATAATCGGAGGGGAAAAAAACACCACAAAATGAACGAACTAGCTGCTCCAAATGGAAAACCACAACACGTTTCCGTGGAAACAAGTGTAAATCATCAAACTAGTGTGAATTCCCATCAAACTCGTGGTCTGGCAGCATCCAAAGGAACTAAAACACGAGAACAAGACTAGATCACAGCCGGTTATGCGCTATCTTATGGAACAGTAATGACTAAGCGAAGCGTTAACATAAAAATAAGGTTAGTCAAAGATCTCATAATGTGGTCGATGCTGAAGTGTTTATGACTTCATTATGCTAGGCTATTAGCTTTTTTTTTTAGGTAGACTGGCAGATCCCTTTCTCAGTATCTAATTTGCCTAAACTTAGAACAGCACCAGTATACACTTTACGGCTGGGTAAACTTTTTATTGCGAGAGTCACGCATAATAACTTGGAGTCGTATGTTCTGTGATAGTATACTTTGGAGAAAAATGTATGGTTACCATAGAATAGTAGTCTGTGGACAATTATAGTTAATATAGAATGTCAGTTTGTGAATCACTGACTGAAACAGGCGTGAAGCTCTTATCTCTGACTAGAACTTAATGGGACACATCTGGATTTAGGACTTGCACGTGATATGTGTACGTAGAATCGACGTTTTACCATATGACATAAGTCACTACTACCACATGAATATCTCAGTAACATATGTCATATGTCATTACTACAGGAATACTTACTAATATTTGACATATGGCAATACCACAAGAATACTTAATAACATATGACGCTGGCCATTACCACACGAATACTTACAAGTTAAAAGTACCAATAACCAACGCAAGGTTAAAGACAGCACCTGCTACAAACACGCCGATTATTCTTTTATTCATTCTGCGAACTGTTCACAATATTAAATTAAATAATCTCAATGTACATCACTCAATTACCGATCTTTAAAAAACAATGCTAATTCGAACGAGCTCGAAGTAATTACTCAATTATCAGCACCGCAATATTCCATTGCTGGATTGTTGTTTCCCAACGTTGACTTATTACGAAGAGACGTCTGTTGAACAACAGATAGAATCCATGTAATTATATCAGAGCGTATGATAAGTCATTTTTAAAATAGTCGAAATTGTGGCATTAACTTTTGAGTGTCTTGATTCTAGTAGCAGACACTATCACACATGGGACTTTCCCATAACTACTCCGCACAAGCAGCCAGCTACGAGTAAATATACCCAGTCACAGTCAGGCAGTAACGTATCGACGGTCTTTCGCGTCAGGGGCTAATTACCTCTCCCAACAAATTCCAACAACAAAAATGTGATATTTATTTTCTTATATAGGTGTTACTTTTTAATGGTGTATGTATACCTACTAGATTAACAGTTATTTAAACATGGCCTACTCATAAATACAAAACAAGTTTACAATTATTGTTGTTTTTGTACCATGAACAAAAGGCTAATAGAGAAGTATTAAAATTATAATAAGCGTTTTACAATTTACAACAGATTAATTTTCCTGACTTACACACCAGCAACTGCACCAGTAACATCGTCAAAGTCTACTTTCTCCAGCGCTTCTCTCTCAATACTAATTAGTGGTAGATCACTTAACCGACCCTGTCCCATTGACGCTGACAAGAATGATAGTATTAATTTCAGTTTGCTGAATGATCTTTCAGAGCTAGCTATAGACACTGAAATCGTTAACAAAATTTGAAAAGCCCTCCGTAGATTTTGGAAAAACATCTTCGACTTAACTGATGATAAAATGAAGAAGTTCCAATGGAGTAGGCGGAGTGTATCAGGACGACTATTCAATAACATCCAACAGTCGTTACTCTCAGTAAAGAGCCTCATTTCCATCAACATCTGGGTCATGACAAATTCCGAGATCAAGACAATCCACACACACGACTTCCTTCTCAGCAGTAAGACCAGCATCCCTATCCCCACACACCACTTCCTTCTCATCAGTAAGACCAGCAACCCAATCCACACGCACAACTTCCATCTCAGCAGTAAGACCAGCATACCTATCCCCACACACCACTTCCTTCTCATCAGTAAAACCAGCAACCCTATCGATCCCCACACACCACTTCCTTCTCATCAGTAAGACCAGCAACCCAATCCCCACACACCACTTCCTTCTCATCAGTAAGACCAGCAACCCAATCCACACGCACAACTTCCATCTCAGCAGTAAGACCAGCATACCTATCCCCACACACCACTTCCTTCTCATCAGTAAGACCAGCAACCCTATCGATCCCCACACACCACTTCCTTCTCATCAGTAAGACCAGCAACCCAATCCACACGCACAACTTCCATCTCAGCAGTAAGACCAGCATACCTATCCCCACACACCACTTCCTTCTCATCAGTAAGACCAGCAACCCAATCCACACGCACAACTTCCATCTCAGCAGTAAGACCAGCATACCTATCCAATTCTCCCGGCCTCATTCTACGTCTTATTTAATTCGTTTAACTTCAATTCCCCAGGTTGCACATTTGCTCTTTGCATTCTCGACTGCACGTGTGCACACATCTTCTCGAATTTTTTCCAGTTTATTTTCAAGGCCTTCTAGATCAGAAGCTGCATCCTTTAAATGCATGGTAAGATCCTGCAGTTGCATCTGTACCCGATCAATTCTTCCAAGAAAGGTGTTCCAGAAATAAAGCAAAATAATAAAATTGAAATTAAGTATGTTTTGCAGAAGTTCGTTTGCATCAGCTCTAGTATCGGCTGTCTGTTGTCTATCTTCAGCAAGTCCTCAAGTAAATTTAAACAGTTGACACAATCCTTCATAAAGTACTTTAACAGCTTCTGCTCGTGCACTCCATCGGGTTTCAAATTCACGTTTTACTGTTATCTGCAGTTTTTTTAGTGCTTGCCAGGGAAGTGTTGGAGGTGAGAAAACCAGACATATGGTTTGGATTTTACAGAAGAACGTACTGAAGATTTGATCCTGCTTGGCGGAATGAACTCCTGCTAAGTTCAAGCTATGGTTATCACAATTGACAAATATTGTATGATGATTTCTTGTAGTAATCTTTTACTCAAGGCCTGATATATGACCAGTCATCCTAGCATTGAGATCGGCAATCAGTCAGATGTCAGTTGTCATTTCTCAGTGTATCCATTAGGACTCTTTCAAGCGTTGTCGCATCTGTAGCGTAGATTTCAATATAACACAAAAGCGATTCTTTAATATCCACTGTTTTGTTTACAAAACCCACACACATGAACAAATCAGACTACTTCTGAGAGCTGTTCTCGATTACCTAGATAAGGAATCGAGTCCAGAGGAATGCCATAGTAACGTTTGTGTCTGATATCAATCAGTAACTGATTCCTCAATTTGCTAGCAAGAAGACCAATAAATTCATTCTGAATGTTGGGCGATAGGCAAGACGATGATCTCGGATTTTCTTTAGCAGCTTTCAAATGAGTTGTCATCAATCCATCGTATGTCGATCAGCTTTCAAGTGGATTGTTATCAATGGATCGTATGTCGATCAGCCTTCAAATGGGTTGTCATCAATCCATCGTATGTCGATCAGCTTTCAAATGGATTGTTATCAATGGATCGTACTTCGATATTAATTTGAATCTGGCAAGAAAGTTGTCCTTACGTGTTCCATCACTAGCATGTAAACTCTCTATATGACAACGAAATGATACATTTTGAGATGCAAGAAACCTGTTATAGGCTAGTACTCTTTTCAAAATATCTCGCCATCGTTGCTTTACTGACTTGATTTATGATTGCACTTCGGCATCAATTCCTCTTCCTTGATGTATTCTCCTTTCTGCTTCTTTCCATGTAGTAAATGCTTTAAGATGGCTAGTTGTGTTTTCATGATTCTGCACCCACTCTGTGTGTGGCCAGTTACTGAATCCAGAAACAGATTCAAATGAAAGATCGGTTTTTTTAGAGTTGATTATGAATACATATGTTGTTGTTGTTGTTAAATGCTTACAATTAGTAGGATTACTCTTTTGTGCGCCCTAAAAAGGACGTTAAGTGGCGGGTTGTCGTAACTTTCCCCAAATCCGGAGCGAGCTGATGAAGGAAGACCGGGGTCAACCAGGCGGTTGTGCAATGCTTGGCTTCATCTTCGTGTCGTTCACTACTACGGGAATCACGTCGATTGCCCACCTTGTTAGCCAGGAAGCCATGAAAACAGCCCGTTTCCAGAAAGGGCTACTATGAAGCCAATGTGAGAGTCATGGTCAGTATATTTTGCCAGACCCTGACTAACATGTCTGATCAGTATGTTTTGCCTGAGCCTGACTAACATGTCTGATCGGTATGTTTTGCCAGACCCTGACTGACATGTCTGATCAGTATGTTTTGCCTGAGCCTGACTAACATGTCTGATCGGTATGTTTTGCCAGACCCTGACTAACATGTCTGATCAGTATGTTTTGCCTGACCCTGACTAACATGTCTGATCAGTATATTTTGCCAGACCCTGACTAACATGTCTGATCGGTATGTTTTGCCAGACCCTGACTGACAGGTCTGATCAGTATGTTTTGCCTGAGCCTGACTAACATGTCTGATCGGTATGTTTTGCCAGACCCTGACTAACATGTCTGATCAGTATGTTTTGCCTGAGCCTGACTAACATGTCTGATCGGTATGTTTTGCCAGATCCTGACTGACATGTCTGATCAGTATGTTTTGCCTGAGCCTGACTAACATGTCTGATCGGTATGTTTTGCCAGACCCTGACTAACATGTCTGATCAGTATGTTTTGCCTGAGCCTGATAACATGTCTGATCAGTATGTTTTGCCTGACCTTGACTAACATGTCTGATCAGTATGTTTTGCCTGACCCTGACTAACATGTCTGATCAGTATGTTTTGCCTGACCCTGACTAACATGTCTGATCAGTATGTTTTGCCTGACCCTGACTAACATGTCTGATCAGTATGTTTTGCCTGAGCCTGACTAACATGTCTGATCAGTATGTTTTGCCTGAGCCTGACTAACATGTCTGATCAGTGTGTTTTGCCTGAGCCTGACTAACATGTCTGATCAGTATGTTTTGCCTGAGCCTGACTAACATGTCTGATCATTATGTTTTGCCTGAGCCTGACTAACATGTCTGATCAGTATGTTTTGCCTGACCAGATGTACCTTTTTCTTCCCGTGCAAACAGTAAACAATAGAAGCAGTAAGCTGATTCAATCAAATGGGAATACATCAACCACGATCAATTTACTTGATCCCCATTTACAAGTCGACGTGTAAACCATTCCAGAGTCATTGAAAGCCCACCCTTAAATGCAAACGGGATGGCTTTGTTTTGAGAGAATTGAGAACCACGGTCAATGATATATGTTCCTAATGAATGTCGTATAGCTGTGATGTGTTGTTGTTAGCTGTGTCGTATTGTTGCTAGCTGTGTTGTGTTGTTGTTAGCTGTGTTGTATTCTTGCTAGCTGTGATGTGTTGTTGTTAGCTGTGTTGTATTCTTGCTAGCTGTGATGTGTTGTTGTTAGCTGTGATGTGTTGTTGCTAGTTGTACTGTGTTGTTGCTAGTTGTGTCGTATTGTTTCTAGCTGTGTCGTATTGTTGCTAGCTGTGTTGTATTGTTGCTAGCTGTGTCGTATTGTTGCTAGCTGTGATGTGTTGTTGTTAGCTGTGTTGTTCTTCCTGTTATCCAACACTGGATGCTGCTCTTCTCGTTATCCATCACTGGATGCTGCTCTTCTCGTTATCCATCACTGGATGCTGCTCTTCCTGTTATCCAACACTGGATGCTGTTCTTGTTGTTATCAAATTATTGATGCTGCTCATCAATAAGTTCTCTTTTTTTTCGTCTTCGTAATCTTCTTCGGATATATATTTTTGTAGAAAGCATCTCTTCATCTGTAGCCTTTCTTCGTTTTAAAAAGTTGGTCATTAAAAAAACTTGACTTTGTAGCCTCAAGGTCGACCTCTCAATCTCTCTTCCGTCGTAGTGCACCACTCAGCTTTTTTGCAGGTATTTCAAAATCAAAAAGTAAAAGAAATAAAAAGGCAACAAAATAATTTCCCATTAGATTTTGTCCAATTCCTTTTTGAAAACTGGACACCAAAAAGTCGACACCCACTATATATATATGCGCGTGTGTATGTATGTATGTATGTATGTATAGTGTGACATAGTGTCAAATTTTAGTAGTAGGACTAGTATCCTGTACCATTGCTGTACCTGAAACTATGACGCTTCTCCTCTAATAGTGAAACTTAATTTTAATTTTTTTTTATTTTAGCCCTCCCCCTTCCCTCGCTACGCCACTGCAGTCAGGTGTTGATTTCGTGTTCTTCGAATCTTTTCAGAGAGGACACACGTTATCCCCACTCCACTAGTCAATCCCAAATCTATCATCCTCTGTCCCTATGTATTTTCCACACCTTCTGTCAGTTTATTATTCTGTGGATTATCCATTACTGACCTGATCAACTCAACCCTGTCTCTCGTCCTCACCCCGCCCTTCACCACAGCTCGTGCCGCCACGGCTTCAGCTCTTTCGTTACCCCAGACGCATGCATGTCCCGGGCAGTAGATCCATGTGACACATTGTACACCAGAGTTGTCCAGAAGAGAGACCCACGCCCTTCTCCGCATGCATCTTTCTATCTTACGAAGCATGCCCTGCTAGTCCGACAGTATCACTGCGTGTGTCACCGGTTGTGTCATCAATTAAGTCAAGGTCGCTGTTACCGCCTCAATCTCCATCCTCATACCCGATGTGGTTGTGGAGTAGGCAACTTATTTCTCCACCACCTCCCTGTCCTTTAGGTAGATGAAAAAACCCCAACCGCACCTGTTTTCATACAACCCCAACCGCACCTGTTTGCACAAAACCCCAGCTCCCACCTGTTTGCACAAAACCCCTGCCGCACCTGTTTGCACAAAACCCCAGCTCCCACCTCTTTGCACAAAACCCCAACCGCACCTGTTTGCACAAAACCCCAACCGCACCTGTTTGCACAAAACCCCAACCGCACCTGTTTGCACAAAACCCCAACCGCACCTGTTTGCACAAAACCCCAACCGCACCTGTTTGCACAAAACCCCAACCGCACCTGTTTGCACAAAACCCCAACCGCACCTGTTTGCACAAAACCACAACCGCACCTGTTTGCACAAAACCCCAGCTCCCACCTGTTTGCACAAAACCCCTGCCGCACCTGTTTGCACAAAACCCCAGCTCCCACCTCTTTGCACAAAACCCCAACCGCACCTGTTTGCACAAAACCCCAACCGCACCTGTTTGCACAAAACCCCAACCGCACCTGTTTGCACAAAACCCCAACCGCACCTGTTTGCACAAAACCCCAAACGCATCTGTTTGCACAAAACTTCAACCCCACCTGTTTGCACCTCTTGAGTGTTGCTAAAGAGCACTACTGGTTGTAATCTGAGCAAATTAAAGGAATGTATAGTAACTATAACAAATAAATATTTAAACTACGTTTCGTCGGTGCAATTTGTATTTATGCTAAGACATGTTTTGTTTGTTTTTGGATCTAGAAAAGGTAAAGGTAATCCCACATCTGACACTGCTGTCGTAGATGAAGTTTTAGAGCATTAATTGTACTAAGCCACAACTCGGTGAGATGTGGTGGCCAACTTCCTTCCTCGCTGCTATTTCCCGTCCCTAGCCATCAACCAGACATCCATTTACAGCTGGATAAACTGGAGCTGTCGGTAGCGGGAGTTGAACCCCGAACATTTGTCATGAAGTGCGAGTGCTCTACCGTGTTGTTCGTCCATCGTAATCGATGAGAATCACTATGTTAAGATTCGTTGATTGCATGAGTTCGAAGATGGCTAAATAAGTCAATCGAGTCCTGGAATTGTCTGTTGTGCTTTGTACAGGGAAATAAGACACCTCCTCCCCCCGGGGTTGAAGAATGGTTGATGTGAGTTGACTTGCGAAGCGATCGTCTCTGGAAGGCCTCATCTATTCTTGATACCTCATGTCTCTGAACACGCACAACAACAGTTCTGTGCCAGTCTATGCGATTGGTGGCTATTCTTTCCAAGTCATCGTGGTTAATACCGAACTGGATCAGTGATCTCTTTAGTGTGGCTTGCACCTTTCCCGCTGCACACCGCTTGCTCTCTTGTCATTTTGGAGAGTGTTCTCTCTACCAATGCGCTAATCAGTCGGTTTTTTTTGGTGGTTTTTTTGTTGTTGTAGCAGTCAACATTTCATAGATTAACAGGTCATGAAAGAATAGGATGTGTGCACAATCTCAGTTCTCTGAGATATGTGGTACTTGGTTGACATTGGAGAAAGTCTACATTGGACAACACCATATCAGAGATTGTCATCACCATCATCATCACCAGGTTATTCTTCTTCTTCTTCTTTTGCGTTCACTCTTGATCTCCCACTACCAAACCTTGAAAGGGCTTAAGTAGTAGAATGTAGTCCAGAGAACGGAATGCGTTGTGTCGCAGTTTACAGCTTGACTGCGATATTTGCACCTTTCGGTCCAACACATACGACTTCAGCAAGAATTTTTTGAGTACCGGGTTAGTATTCCCTCTTCGATCCCTTCTCCTTAGTCAGTCTGCCCTGTTGCAGCCTGTTATCCAGGATCACCGCGAAGATGTATAGAAGAGTCTTGGTAGCTCTGGTTCGCTGGCCTTGACGCTAGCAGTCAGCTATGGGTCGCTGACCACTACAGCTCATGCGCCTCTCAGCGTCTTGATCCCACCAGGTTAGTCCTAAGACTGGTCAACAAGCTCATGAATTTTGTTCTTCCATTTCTGCCTATCCTTAGCAGCTGTCTTCAGCTCAGCAAACGTTTTCACAGCCATATCTCTGCAAACTTGAGACAAAAAGGTATTTCTAGGTCTTCCCCTCCCTCTCCTTCCCTGCATAATATCCTCTAAGACCATTTTGACTGGGCCCTCTCTCCATAGATTATATCCCAGACAGTCAAGTCGATTTCTTTTTATCTTCCGTGTCAACTTTCTCTCTTCTACCATCTCCGACAATACATTTTCATTTATTTCTTCTCGGTCCAGTTCACTCTTCTCATCTTTCGGTAACACCACATCTAAAAAGCCGCCAAGCATTTTCCCTCTCTTTTATTTATAGTTTAAGTTTCAGAGCCATACATTGCCACGTTCCAAACATAAGTGTAACATTCTTAATCTAATGTAATAAGGCATTGACGTATTTGGAAAATCGTTCGAGGATCCGTCAACATTTGATAGATTAACAGGTCGCTCTAACAGAGACTGTGTACACATTTCCAGCTTTCTAGAGTATCGGGAAGTTGATTAAAATATGAGAAATAGAAGTCCACGGAATCGGTCAACAGACATGTTGGAGAAAAGAAAACTGTGTTATGCGCGTGTTTTTTCATGTTACTGGTGTTCACTGGGATAAGTTATAGCGCTGTGGTAGACTGCAGTATTTTCAGGTGGAAGGGTAATTTTTAAGACTGAGGAATCAAGCTCACTTGCTGCGGCAGTCGCGCGCCATATGCAGACCGTTTATCTGTGCGTGTCATCTATGATGAAAGATATAAATCAAAGTCTTTTTGTGGCTTGACCTCATGTCTCCAGGCAATGAGAAAGAAATCAAAGCTTGTTCAAAAGTACTCCTCTCTAAATTCATTGACCTGTTAAAAAAATAATTGTTAAGCCCGCAAAATGTCTTGGAATACTTGGAATCCTGGTATTCAAACAGGCATGTTATTGTCTGTTGCCAGGTAGCCGAAGGTTATCCATAGTAGGTTTTTTAAAATTTCCTGCGACTTACTAGGACTGGGGGAAGATTCAAATAACTTGGGTAGATTTTTTTACTAGAATTTTTTAATTGTGTCCGGGCAGAGGCCGTTAAGCCTACTCTTCTCGATTTCTAACTGCCAAGAAATTGTTAACGTGCTCGACACTGACCACGGGAATCCGATCTCACTACAAAGAGATTAGAGTAATTTTTACCAGAAGATCCGAATGAAAAAATCCCGGTCTCCACCGTGATTCGAACCAGCGACCTACGGCATCCTCGAGACGACTAAGCAAAATGTCTTCAGCATTAGATTCCATAATATGTATAAAATACTCAATTCACAATATAAAATGTTTCAGCCTGATATCCCACGCAAAAGTACAAAAGTACATTTGTATTTACATATGTGTTCCTATCCAGAATATCTTATACGACCTATAACTATATTACTTGAGATTTTGGAGAACACACAACTGTATTTTTTTGTTGCGAGTAGTCTTTAAATTACCCACACGCTGTGATTAAGCACGCCAATTAAAACTAGTGACCTTTGTACATCGGTTGTATTGACTACAAAGTTATTGTCGGTAGAGCGTATTCACAAATGTGCATATTAATGTGAAATTCCTGGGTAAAACAGGTCGCGGGAACATTTTCACGTCTGCAGATCACGCGCTTCATTGGTTACTTAGTCAATGACTAACAAAGAGGTAAGTGGAAATAACATAAGGTAACGTCTATAGCAACCCCCCTCTCCCCGGCCCTCTCCAACCCCTTCAGATGCCCTTTGCTACCTTTAGCACAATATCTAGACCAAGCGGGCTTTGAGGGCGTATACGAGTAACATCACACAGTCAAATAGAGGATAATAGACTTGAAAAAGGAGGGATAGGTAGAGGGAGATGGTGGATTGTCATAAGTCTTTACCCTGACCATGAAGGAGTAGGAGGAGAAAGTTTAAATGTGGCACAGTGTCTATTCCTTCTTCGGTAGCAACCACCTGAATTTATAAATTTCTGCCAGCTCTGAGTGAACTTGAAAAGACCTTCAGAATAAACGAACCTATTTTTAACTAAACTAGTCATCACAAGCCAGTATGACATTCTCGTCACTGTCAAAATGATTTTCTTTCAGATGTTTTTTAAGTTTTGGGAAAAGAAAAAAATCCGGAGAATATGGTCTGTACGACACAACGGTATTTCGTTCTCGGGAGAACATTCTGCCGCTTACAAAGCTCTTGTGAAAGAGACGTTTTTGAATGTAATAAGGTCGCTTCGCTTCCTTGAAGTCGTATGTCAGCATTCACCACGGTCTCTGTGCTTCCCAGTTCATGTTGTATTGTTGTGTGACCTATATATGGTCTCATGACTCATGACGTTCCGAACCGTTTCTAGATCAATCTAGGTGTTTTGCAGCCCTAGACGAAAATTGAAAAATGTGGCCCCTCCCTTTTACTACCATCTCTCTCCCCCCATCCAGGCTAGAAGAATTAATGTATTAGATATAAAAGAACTTGTATTCAACCTATATAATATAACATTAATCGTAACTTATCTCTTTTATATGAAACATTAATTACACTTACCTTTTAGATGTGTTGAAAGAGAAGTACAAAACCTAGCTTTTGGACGATTATCATATCGAAAAACTACCCAAGTATGGACTGGACCCATGCATACACCGACGGTTCTGTAACAAACACTACACAGAACGGAGGGGCAGGAGCATTCCTGAACCTACCAAATGGCAGAAAAATAACACTGTCATTCACTACTGGTAAGTACACAAGCAATTTCAGAGCGGAGGCAGAGGCACTGAGGGCGGCAGTGGAAGAAATGGTGACACATAAAGAAAATGAAAGCCATACAGTCCTGCTTACAGATACTCTGGCCGTAGTCACAGCGCTAAAAAGCCAGAAAAACACTGAGCTTAATGACTTAAGAGCAGCACTCTGCAAACTGTGCCAGCAGTCTGCACCAAAAAGGGTAGTGCTACAGTAGGTCCCATCACACTGCAACATCCAAGGCAACGAGGAGGCAGACAGACTGGCAAAAGAAGGTGCAAGACTACCACAAACAGATACTAGTATGACGTACGAAGAGTCAAAACGGCTTATTAAAGCCAGATACATGACCAAATGGGAAACCGAACATACTGGTTACACCAAAAACGATGCCTACTATCAGTTAAACAGAAGAGAGCAGGTCGTTGTCTTCAGACTTCGCACTGGCCACAATAGACTGAGGTACCACCTATTCAACAAATTGAAGATAGGTGATACCGACGAATGCCCGTGCGGTACCGGTAAAATGACCGTTGAACATCTGCTGCAGAACTGCCCGACATACGAGGATCAGAGAGAGCAGATGTGGCCATCAGCAGTGCAAGACAAGCTCTATGGCAGTGTCGACAGCCTCAGGATGACCGCCGCTTTTTTTGAAAAAATAATGGTTACTGTCTGACTGCGTACGAAGAAGAAGAAGAAGGACCGAAAGAAGAAGAAGAAGAAGAAGAAGAAGAAGAAGAAAAAGAAGAAGAAGAAGAAGAAGAAGAACGATTATCAAAATCAACAATTAATAGTAACAATAAAAACATCAATTTGTCATCTATTTCATTGTTTTTCTCATAATTTGCTCAATTGTTTCGCTGTTTGATTTCAAATTAAAATTATTTCCACTCTTTTCGGTTCTAAAATGTTGCCGCCATAGGCGGCCGCCTAGTCTTGCCTAATGGTAGATTTACAGTCGAACTTCCGATCCAAAAAGTCGCGATGGAAGACACTATATCAGATAAGTAGACTATTGTTTTCTTTAAATGTTAACATCCCCCATACATGTGTGTATCCCTTCTTCTATGATTTGCTAGTTCAGCATTGTTGTTATTTGTTGTTCCTGATGAAGGCCTATTGGTCGTAACGTAGGTTTTATTCGTGTTCTCGTCTCGGTGCGGTATCTGACCATACCCATTTTAAAAGTTTGACTAAACTTAACTTTAATCAACTTTAAACATTTTTTTTTCATTTATTTGTTTCCCTATTGGTAGAAACAGACCTGCTGGCGTATTCGAATAATGGTGAGTTTTTAGGCGTCACAGTTTTACAAAAAACCGAAATTGGTCATATCTTGTTTTTCACCTAAAACAACGTTTCCTGGGTTTTCATCATATGTATTTGACAGCTGTTAGCAGTAGCGGGATATTCCATTTCTGGTAACGGGTAGGACAGGTCGATATAATTTTAGGAATGTTCTGCCGACATTGTGCATGTAGACGTCTCCATCTATCCTGTAGTTCGTTCACGGACAACATCATTGCACATTTGTTATTTCTTCGTCTGACAGCATTGATAATGATATGCTGCTGTAGAAACTAGAACCTACTCTCCTTATCCTGGACTAACATTGACGGATTCGACAAATTCATTGCTGATTTCAAATACGATGGTAGGAACAAGCGGAAGCAGAGGCGAAAGCAGAAATTCGCGGAAGCAGAATATTTGGCACCCCCAACAGTTAAAAAGTGGAATTTTCCGTGACGTCACTACCCCCAAACCCGATGTCAAAAATATAAATTCGTGCTAAAATATATATTTGATGTATTTGTGATGAATTAACGGACAAGTACCCAATTTAGTATTAGTTCTGGAAATTACAGTTGCGAGACAAGATTCGTATCGAACCTAATCGGAGGCCGGTAAAGTGGTAGACCATTCAAGAATACTCGTGTCCACATGCTCAATACATCAAAAAAATATCATATCCACCTGTCCACAATTCATAAACAAAATAGAGGCAAAGGCCGCCGTCCATCGTAGACGATGATGCCATAATTAATTTTTGCTAGCGCTATTTTAGTAAGGATTAACTGCGCTACTTTTTATCCTCACTCTCTCGTCTTGTGCCGACCGACTCCAGTGTCAAGTCAAGGACAAGATGACTATGGGCGACTACGAGCTGCAGGTGACTCCGCATCAAGCACCCGTGAAAAAAATGGCGGAGTTCGGAGTCAAACCCCTACCACCTGATCATTTATTTAGTTATATTTAATTACAAGGATTATTCAAGAAGATATGGGAATAAGAGAATGTCTACAGAATGGAAGGAAGGACATCTGATTAAGCTGCCCAAGAATAATACGAATAATAAGAATAATACTCCGAAAATTTGCATGAACAGGTGGGCAACGGGAACAACAGGTCGCAGTGTTTTAGCGAAATATCACAGCTAATAAGTAACGATCGCATAAATTAACTACATAAAAGAGATCAAAGTCTCATCTTTCAGTTCCAAACAGGACATAGCAGAGTCAATAACCACTTGAACCGCATCAATCCCCAGCACCTGCCCATGTGCAGATATTGCTCTCATCCTGATGAAACAGTTGGACATCTACTCATTGAGTACAAGGCGCTAGCGGACAGGGGGAAAAGATTCTTTTCAGCACTGCCAATAATTGCCAACACACTATACGGAGTAGTGACACATCTGAAGAAGACCTGTGTATATTAATTAGAATGGCATTGGGCTGCCAAGAGCAGGTTTGCTCAACAGCTATGGAATAATAACAGCAACATAAAAATATGTTCTAAATACGAAGGACGGCCGAAATGTGTTGCACTTTAGAATGAAAAAAGTCAAGGCACTTGTCTGGAAATTGGTGTGAACTTCAGTCATTCTTAATGTTGACACCCTGCTGAGGCGATACACTTCTCCCATATGTTCCTCACCTTCCTGACACCCTGCTGAGCGATACACTTCTCCCATATGTTCCTCACCTTCCTGACACCCTGCTGAGCGATACACTTCTCCCATATGTTCCTCACCTTCCTGACACCCTGCTGGGGCGATACACTTCTCCCATATGTTCCTCACCTTCTTGACACCCTGCTGAGCGATACACTTCTCCCATGTGTTCCTCACCTTCCTGACACCCTGCTGGGGCGATACACTTCTCCCATATGTTCCTCACCTTCCTGACACCCTGCTGAGCGATACACTTCTCCCATATGTTCCTCACCTTCCTGACACCCTGCTGGGGCGATACACTTCTCCCATATGTTCCTCACCTTCCTGACACCCTGCTGAGCGATACACTTCTCCCATATGTTCCTCACCTTCCTGACACCCTGCTGGGGCGATACACTTCTCCCATATGTTCCTCACCTTCCTGACACCCTGCTGAGCGATACACTTCTCCCATATGTTCCTCACCTTCCTGACACCCTGCTGGGGCGATACACTTCTCCCATATGTTCCTCACCTTCCTGACACCCTGCTGAGCGATACACTTCTCCCATATGTTCCTCACCTTCCTGACACCCTGCTGGGCGATACACTTCTCCCATATGTTCCTCACCTTCCTGACACCCTGCTGGGGCGATACACTTCTCCCATATGTTCCTCACCTTCATGACACCCTGCTGAGCGATACACTTCTCCCATATGTTCCTCACCTTCCTGACACCCTGCTGAGCGATACACTTCTACCACCTGTTCCTCACCTTCCTGGCACCCTGCTGGGCGATACACTTCTCCCATATGTTCCTCACCTTCCTGACACCCTGCTGGACGATACACTTATCCCATATGTTCCTCACCTTCCTGACACCCTGCTGGACGATACACTTCTCCCATATGTTCCTCACCTTCCTGGCACCCTGCTGGGCGATACACTTCTCCCATATGTTCCTCACCTTCCTGACACCCTGCTGGGCGATACACTTCTCCCATATGTTCCTCACCTTCCTGACTTCCTGAATGTAGAACTCTTCTTTCTAAGCCCGGAACCACGTTTCCTGTTTTGCTCTGACATGTTGTGCTGCAACTCACCAGTGAGTTCGGAGCTTGCTGTATAGTCCAATTCTGGCACGGAAAATCCGTCCAAATACGAAGCATGTTATGGTAGAATTGGAAATGTGAGTGTCAGTTGTTTTGTCTTTTCGCAAAGTGCGTTTTTTTCTGTGCTTCGGAGGTCCTGCTTTCCTCAACAACGGAGGTGCCTCTGATGGTGGTTCTACGCCATGCCTTGCGGTCCTGTGCGAGACATTCCATAGCGTTTGCATCGATGCTGAAGCGTGTCAGAGATACTTTGATGGAGTCTTTGAAATGCTTTTTTTAGCCACAATTGATGCAGGCCATCTTTCAGCTCACCATACATTAGTTGTTTTGGGATTCGGTTGTCTGGCATGCGCACGACGTGGCCGGCCCACCTGATCTGGGTCTTCTGCAACAGTGTGTGGATGCTCGGCATTTTTGCTTTCATGAGGATCTCGGTGTCTGGTACCCGATCCTGCCACTTTATTTTGAACAATCAAGGGAGGCACCTTGTATGGAAGTGGTTTATTTTTCTAGCATGCCTGCCGTACACAGTCCACTTGGCATAAAGAAGGGTCAGGAGAACTACAGCTCGGTAGACTGAGTTTCGTATCAAGCCTAAGACCCGTCCGATTTCAGACACTGTTGCGCAACCTCCGAAAGGCAGCACTGGCCTTGGAGATTATGTTATTGATCTCGCAGTCAATAATAGTTTCACTGGATAGAGTACTCGCAAGGTACGTGAAGCTTTACCTAGTTCTTCAACGTCACTCATCACATTTTGAACAATCGCGTTGAATTTACAGCTGCCCTGTATTCATCTTCCGCTAATCAGTGTCAAGTGTTCTTTAACAACTCCTTTGTTCATTGACTATGTGGATTTCAATTCGGCGTATTCCGTGTCATATCTGTCAAGTTACTGCCTCAAGGTATTTCTCATAATCTTTACTTGCTTTCCTTAAATATTCATGTTCACGTGTTGTGTTCGTTGCCACAGTTTTGTTTTTGGCTTCCCTTGGCTTCGTTCGTCCTCAATCTCCCTCTACCAAACCCTGAAAGAGCTTAAATAGCAGAATATAGTCCAGAGAACGGAATGCGTTGTGTCGAAGTTTACAGCTTGACTGTGATAGTTGCACCTTTCGGTCCTTCTTCTTCTTCTGCGTACGCAGTCAGACAGTAACCATTATTTTTTCGAAAAAAGCGGCGGTCATCTTGAGGCTCTCGCCACTGCCATAGAGCTTGTCTTGCAGTTCCACTGGTAATGGCCACATCTGCTCTCTCTGATCCTCGTATGTCGGGCAGTTCTGCAGCAGATGTTCAGCGGTCATTTTACCAGTACCGCACGGGCATTCGTCGGTACACCCTATCTTCAATTTGTTGAATAGGTGGTACCTCAGTCTGTTGTGGCCAGTGCGAAGTCTGAAGACAACGACCTGCTCTCTTCGGTTCAACTGGTAATGGGCATCGTTTTTGGTGTAACCAGTATGTTCGGTTTCCCATTTGGTCATGTATCTGGCTTTAATAAGCCGTTTTGACTCTTCGTACGTCATACTGGTATCTGTTTGTGGTAGTCTTGCACCTTCTTTTGCCAGTCTGTCTGCCTCCTCGTTGCCTTGGATGTTGCAGTGTGACGGAACCCACTGTACCACTACCCTTTTTGGTGCGGACTGCTGGCACAGTTTGCAGAGTGCTGCTCAGAGTATCTGTAAGCAGGACTGTATGGCTTTCATTTTCTTTATGTGTCACCATTTCTTCCACTGCCGCCCTCAGTGCCTCTGCCTCCGCTCTGAAATTGCTTGTGTACTTACCAGTAGCGAGTGACAGTGTTATTTGTCTGCCATTTGGTAGGTTCAGGAATGCTCCTGCCCCTCCGTTCTGTGTAGTGTTTGTTACAGAACCGTCGGTGTATGCATGGGTCCAGTCCATGCTTGGGTAGCTTTTCGTTATGAAGCTTAGGGTAGTATCTCTCCTTTATTTTTCAGTCTGGCAGTTTGTGTTTGCAATACCTGGTATATTTTCTACCACCTCTGGAAATATATCCTGCCTCCAGGTAGGTTTTCGTACAGTAGTGATGGGTTTTGGTGTTGTTAGTGCGTTTATGGGATCTTCGTGCATCTTTGCTTTGGCTATTTCTGCAAAGTTTCTCCGCTTTAGTTTCCCATTTCCCAAATTGTTTAGTCTCTGGTGCATTGGATGGTCCGTCAGTCTTCGGAGTTTCTCTGACTGCAGCTGGGCTCTGCAGTCTCTTCTATCGGTCATGGATTGCAGTTTTGTAATCTTTTCAAGTTCTACAATTGGCGTTGACTTCATGCCACCTGTTATAATTCTCATGGCTTGGTTTTGAAGTTTGTTAACTTTATCGAAGTTCGCCTTCGCTGCTGTTGTCCATGCCGCAATGCCATACTCGAGAACTGGTCTCACTCTTCCAGTATACAGTTTCTTTAGTATGCCTTCGTCTGCTCCCCAGCTTGTGTCAGCAAGTTTCCTCATGATTGCCATTCTTTCTCTGGCTTTCATTCGGTTTCTCTCAATCTGACTTTTCCATGTCATGCGCCGATCAAATGTGACTCCCAGATAGGTTGGGTTGTCGTTTGGCTGCAGGAATTTGCCATTTAGACTTAATTTGGTACTTTGGGGTTTTAATGAAAGCGAGAATATTGTGCATGTGGTTTTCTCCTCGTTTATTTTGACCAGCCATGAGTTCGCCCACTCTTCCAGCGATGTTAGGGCCGTCTGCATCCGATTTCTTGCTATGGTGAGATTCTTTTCAGAGGTCCACATAGCCAGATCGTCTGCAAACATTGAGCTATGGACTCTTCTTGGTATATTCTCTGTAATATCGTTTATATATACCAGGAAGAGTGTGGGTGACAATACTCCCCCTTGGGGTACTCCCTGCTCGAGTGTCACCTTTTTGCTCATCTGCCCTTGTACTTGGACTCTGGCCGTTCTTTGTTTGAGGTAGTGGTTGATCCACTTGTACATCTTCCCACAGACATCACTTCTTCTTAGCGTCCATCCTTCCAGACTTTGTCAAATGCCTTTTCCAGATCCACCCAAACAGCTACTGTGTGTTTCTGTGCCTGGTAGGCATCTTCTATCTCCTGGGCTATGAGGATGACCTGGTCCTCAGTGGATCTGTGCTGTCTAAAGCCGGCTTGCTGTGGAATTAGTATTCGTTTTTCTTCCAGATGCCACATCAGTCTGGTGTTTATCATCCGTTCCATCAGCTTGCCGACACAGCTCAGTAGGCTGATGGGCCTGTATCCATTTGGATCTGTTTTATCCTTTCCTGTTTTTGGTACTGGTACCAGTATTGCGTCTTTCCATGCCTGGGGTACAATACCCCTTTTCCAGCTTTGGTTCAGGACTGATAGTAATTTCCTCTTCGCTGTTTGGCCCAGCCCCATCAGCATTTCGTTTGTTATCCCGTCTTTTCTGGGAGATTTCCTTTTCTTTAGTGTTCTCATAGCCTCTTCCATTTCGCGCATTGTTAGTTTGGCCATCATGTGCTCTTCAGGAGCCGTATTTATGTTTTCGTGCCCCTTTAGCTCTTCGCTAATGTCTGTATGCTTATCTGCAGGGACCTCGATGTGGTTTGCTCTGGCATAGTGATCGACAAAGGCGTTTGCGGCTTTCTTACCTGTGATCAAGTTCTCGCCCTGCTTGATAGTAATTTGTTTATTTGAAGGGGTTTCGTCGTTCATGGCTCTGACTAGCTTCCATAGCTTGTTCCCGTCTTTGTCCAGGTTTAGACTTTCCGTTTTATTTTTCCAGCTTTCTCTTGCTGTTTGCTTGAGAGTGTGTTTGTACTTCGCCGCGGCGGCTTTGAGGGCGATGTTTGCCTCCATGGATTTTTCTCGCTCTGCCATGTTCCTAGCATTTGTTACTGCATCTTCCACTTTCTGCAACTCATCATTCCAGTAGGGCTTATAGTTTTTCCTAGCTCCTCTTGTGATGGTTTCAGTGGCGGCTTGCATTATTGCCTTGCTTAGGCTCTCTACCATGGGCTTCATTTTGGTGTTTCGTGTGTTGATGGTTTCACACAGCCCATCTGTCATGATTGCAAATCTGTCCCAGTCGGCTCGTTTGTAATTCCCACGTGGGAGCGGTTTTGTTTCCTGTGGGCCTACTTCCATGTCGATGGTTAGCCTGATCGGCCTGTGGTCGCTACCTGCCAGTTGGTTTAGCACCTGGCGGTCTATTTTATGGTGTATGTCCTGTGTGGAGAAGGCCAAATCTGGAGTCGAGGTGGTATGCCATGTTCTTGAATAGAAGCTAGGGCTATCCTCCGGCCTATTGATTAGGGAGAGATTTGCATCTATCTCCCAATCTTCCACTTCGTCACCTCTGCTGTCTGTGTCAGAGTATCCCCATCTCTCCGAGTGGCTGTTGAAATCTCCAACTACTATGCAGTTGGAGTCTCTGACCTCCATACTCGAGAGCGATAGGTCTCTATTTGGTGGTCCGTACAGATTGAAAATGCGGAGCTTCGTCTCTTGAGCCATTATGTCAACTCCTACAATTTCTGCTTGTCCGGTGTGATTGACAGATACCGCGCTACTCGGTATGCAGTTTCTGGTCAGTATCAGGACCCCTCCTTTGTGGCCTTCTCTATCTAGACGGAAGGTCTGGTATCCTCTGATTGAGAATTTATGGTTATTGTTGAGGTGCGTTTCCTGGATACATGCCACGTCAATCTTACCTTCATGCAGGTGGTGTGTTAGGGAAAGTTTTTTGTTAATGACTCCCTCCGCATTCCACTGTAGTATTTTGAGGGTCTTGAGGTTTTGGCCAATAGAAGTTGCCCCATAGCCATGTGCCTTGACTCCACGACACATGGGTGGGTGACCACCAGTAGTCAAGGGTGGGCCCCTTCGAGGCGTGAGGCCCGGCACTATCGCTGCCTGGCGGGACTCCGCAGGATGAGCGCCATGCGTTTTTCTAATAGGTTGTACTGCCATCATGCTGCGATTTACGTTGCACTGCTTTGTTAGGCTTGCGGCCCCGTGCATCCTATTTCAACAGGCGTTTCTGTAGGGATGCCCTCCTTAGCCTTTAGCTGTCCCCAGCCTATCTGCAAGGCAGCAGTTTATGATCAGAGTTGTCTCTCTTATGGAGGTTGTCTTACCAGACTATCGAGTCTTCGCTACTCGTGTCTATAGGGTGCAATGATGATATGTGAGATGATATATGAGATGGACTGGTTTACCCAGGAGAGAGGCAGTCCAGTGTGTCTGTATCCCAGGATCGTCACGACCTGCCAGAAACGTAGCATTTGCATGTGAGTGGGGTATCTCTTTTTCCCTTTATTTTCTTGGCTTCTATGTAGGGATGGTACGCCTAGCATTCCCCGTCACCTGGGGTGTTGACACAGTGGGGCAGGTGTGCAATGCCCGCTGGTCTGCATCTCTTCTGCGTCCAGCATGATAGTTATATGGCTGATAACGTACAGAGGTAGATATCGTAGCCGGAGTGCATTTAGCCAGAGGACAAGCCTGGTAATGTCACAGAGATGTTGTTCGCCTGGTGTGCGGACAACTCTCATGGTCAGTGGTTGAGTCTCGACAGTTCACAGTGAGGTGGCTGCTCTACTGTTTTCGACACCCCGACCAGGTACTAAGTCTTTGGTTGGTGGTTTCGCACCCCATCGCCGTATAAGGTGAGTATCAGGCAGTTGTCCGCCCGCTTTGATTGGCGGACGGCAAGGACCTCTTACTGTGGCTCTACCTGATAGGGCTGGGGCGCAAGCCCCAGGTCCCGAGCATGTAGGAGCCTCCCATTGCAGTGGTGCTGAGATTTTGGGCGGGATTGCGGCTTACAAGGGTTCGGCCGCAATCCCCCACATGGTAGCCTCGCGCCCTTGGCTTATCAGCCTGGTACGTGGACCAAAGGGTCTGCGGCTCCTCTCGGTTTGAGCTGGTTTTCCGTAGCAACGCCCTGTCATTAGTAGGGTAAAACTGACCTGTCTTCAGATGATCTATTTCCAGCACCCGTTCACTATTTGGTCAGACGAATTTATTGAGGGCTTTTGTTTGTCAATGACCAGGTATTTGAAATCTGCGGTTTCTGCGGAGTTAAACACGATTTCCGTAGCGTTCTTTCATTTGAGTGTTTGAGAGCTGACTTGTCCTCCGTGAGTCTAATACCAGCGTACGTTCATTATTAGACCCAAACGGTAGTGCTCTCGATTTGTCAGTTGTTCTACAGTATTGGCGTGTTCAGTCAAATTAAGCCGCAGGTTCCACACCTGGTGGTGCCCTTCCGTCAATTCCCTTAGCGAGACAATCAAGTTACTTAGGGGGTAGCCCCAGATTTTCGAGGGTCTAATTCCAGCACATGTTCTCTATTAGACCCCACGAAGGTGTACTTTTTGACAATCATTCTGCAGTATTGGCGTGTTAATTTAAGCCTCAGGCTCCACTCCTGATAGTGCTCTTCCGTCAATTCCTTTTTCAGAGCACTGGATGCAGATCAACCGGGCCACAGGGGGCATAACCCCAGATTTCTGAGGGTCTAAATCCAGCACCAGTTCCGTATTAGACCCCAGAAGAGTGGTCTCGGCATGTCAATCATTTCACTGTTGGCCGTGTTGAGTCAAATTAAGTCGCTGGCTCCACTCCTGGTGGTGCCCTTCCGTCAATTCCTTTAAGTTTCAGCTTTGCAACCATACTTCCCCCGGAACCCAAACACTTTGGTTTCCCGGAAGCTGCCCGCAGAGTCATCGAAGCAACTCCTGCGGATCGCTAGTCGGCATCGTTTATGGTCAGAACTACGACGGTATCTGATCGTCGTCGCGCCTCTGACTTTCGTTCTTGATTAATGAAAACATTCTTGAAAAATGCTTTCGCAGTAGCTCGTCTTGCGGCGATCCAAGAATTTCACCTCTAACGCCGCAATACGAATGCCCCCGTTTGTCCCTGTTAATCATTACCTCCAATTCCGAAAACCAACAAAATAGAACCGGGGTCCTATTCCATTATTCCATGCACCATTATTCAGGCAGCCGAGGCCTGCTTTGAACACTCTAATTTTTTCAAAGTAAACGCGCCGGCCACCCAGGACGCTCAGCGAAGAGCACCCGTGGGAGAGAGCCGGCAGACGGTAGGGCAGGAGACAACGGGCAGTGAACCGGCGCGAGCCGGACCGCCCGCCTGCGCCTGAGATCCAACTACGAGCTTTTTAACTGCAACAACTTTAATATACGCTATTGGAGCTGGAATTACCGCGGCTGCTGGCACCAGACTTGCCCTCCAATAGATCCTCGTTAAAGGGTTTAAAGTGTACTCATTCCAATTACGGGGCCTCGAAAGAGTCCCGTATTGTTATTTTTCGTCACTACCTCCCCGTGCCGGGAGTGGGTAAGTTGCGCGCCTGCTGCCTTCCTTGGATGTGGTAGCCGTTTCTCATGCTCCCTCTCCGGAATCGAACCCTGATTCCCCGTTACCCGTTACAAACATGGTAGGCATGTCACATACCATCGACATTTGATAGGGCAGACATTTGAAAGATGCGTCGCCGGCACATGAGGCCATGCGATCAGCACAAAGTTATCCAGAGTCACCAGTGGGGACGCCGCAACCCCGCGAGGGGAAACGACGATTGGTTTTGAGCTAATAAAAGCGCTCTTTCCGCGAGGGTCGGAGCTTAGTAAGCATGTATTAGCTCTAGAATTGCCACAGTTATCCAAGTAGGATCGTGTCATCTAAGGAACATCGACTGATTTAATGAGCCATTCCCGGTTTCACCGTGAGACAGTGTGAACTTAGACATGCATGGCTTAATCTTTGAGACAAGCATATGACTACTGGCAGGATCAACCAGATATCTGTCGGAGACGTACGTACAGCACACACCGGTCGGCGGAGGAAGGGTGTGTAAAAAGCCTCGCTGGGACGACGGCCGCAGGGACCGACTGACGGGACGGACGGACGGTTGTTCCACCCGTCCCTCACTCCGTCGACCTAGGACCGCCTGACAGGGGCCTCCCACACGCACCAGACGACCGACCGACCGGGCTCGCTCGAGGAGGGATGGCAGCGCTCTGTGCAGAACGGATCCCAACGACCTCGGCGATGAATTTCACTGGGACTAGAGACAATTTGGCCTGCCGGCCTGCCCTTCTCCGTAGGAGAACGCAGGGCCTCGAGGCAACGATTCCTGCTTTCCATTTGCCGGTCACAAGCTCTTTGCGAGAGTCGGACCACCAGCGAGACGTACTGTCGAGCTCTGCTATAAGCCTTAGATAAATCACCACGGACGGACCACGTTTCCTGATACGGACCAGACCAGCGCACCTCGGTGGAGGAGCCACTACAACAAACCGCACCCAATTCGCTCTACGGGGAAACGCAGGCGAGCGTTTTCCGCAAGCCCGCGCTATCGCTCCGCCTGGCGGGACTGAGATCGCTTTACGAACACTGGTTGATATTGAGTCGCTGCGGCGAGACAACTACCCCAGATACCTTTCGGTCCAACACATCCGACTTCAGCAAGCATTTTTTTAGTACCGGTTTACCATTCCCTCTTCGATCCCTTCTCCTTAGCCAGTCTGCCCTGCTGCACCCTATTATCCAAGATCACCCTTTGTGTTTGAATTCCTTAGGGAAGTAAACTCATTTTAGTGTACATGGGAAGTCGATACAAAACAGGGTACAACGCATTCAACACACTCATAAAATCCAACTGAAAGTGACGGTTGCCATGGTGATTTACGCGAGAGCTCAGAGTTTGTCAGAAACAAGAATAGAACCATTACCCCGCCAGAGAGTATGCCCCAAGAGGCAACTAATAGCCCAGTTTAATACCTCTAAATCAGAAGGCTACAACTCATGACAATATACACCCACGCATTCATGAGGGTTAGTCGGTAAACAGGTCACAAACTGACATGGAATAGCAGAAAAATGTAGTTGGTAGTTTATAAAGGTGGCATTAGGTGGCAACAGTATCTAACTTTGTAATTACTGTAGGTAGCAGACGCTTTGTCTCGCATGCACGTGCGCAGATCGCATACAAAGCGGTGTCCGTGCTCAAAGAGTGTAGAATTATTAAACAGCTTACTGTTGTGCGCAATTTTGTTAAAGTTTTTATTTTGTGAGGGGAGCAAAAACACTTTCTGTAAAGGGTATCTCAAATGGAAATGCTTCTTGTTTGTCGCATAATGCGGTGCATAACTGAGTCAATACATTTTATTTTCAAGTACGCTCAAATACTGCTGATGAAGCTCGACCTGTTCGCTTATTTTAGATTGCTGAGAGAGCATATGTACTGCAGGTGGAAGAGATGATCTGAATGGCAGATGAGTAACGAATGGCAGTGTAGCAACTACAATATGGTGTTCGCGTGGTTTAGCTTACAATATAATGCATGATCCCACCTTGGCGAATGAGGAAGATGTTGGACGCGGTTCTAATGTGACTGAGACAGCAGACCAAGGTCTTCTATGCTGCAGGTTTTGGTGGCCGAGCCGAGACATCAGACCAAGGTCTTCTATGCTGCAGGTTTTGGTGGCCGTGACATCAGACCAAGGTCTTCTATGCTGCAGGTTTTGGTGGCCGTGACATCAGACCAAGGTCTTCTATGCTGCAAGTTTTGGTGGCCGTGACATCAGACCAAGGTCTTCTATGCTGCAGGTTTTGGTGGCGAGATACCAGACCAAGGTCTTCTATGCTGCAGGTTTTGGTGGCCGAGACACCAGACCAAGGTTTTCTATGCTGCAAGTTTTGGCTTCCGAGACACCAGACCAAGGTCTTCTATGCTGCAGGTTTTGGTGGCCGAGATACCAGACGAAGGTCTTCTATGCTGCAGGTTTTGGTGGCCGAGATACCAGACCAAGGTCTTCTATGCTGCAAGTTTTTTGGCCGAGACATCAGACCAAGGTCTTCTATGCTGCAGGTTTTGGTGGCCGAGACACCAGACCAAGGTTTTCTATGCTGCAAGTTTTGGCTTCCGAGACACCAGACCAAGGTCTTCTATGCTGCAGGTTTTGGTGGCCGAGATACCAGACGAAGGTCTTCTATGCTGCAGGTTTTGGTGGCCGAGATACCAGACCAAGGTCTTCTATGCTGCAGGTTTTGGTGGCCGAGACAGCAGACCAAGGTCTCTATGCTGCAGGTTTTGGCGTACTGATAAAATGATGGGATAACTTAACGTAACGTCTTTATACTGGTTTAGAAGACACTGCAGAATCTGTAAACAATCAGTTTATTTTATATTTTCATGATCTAAAAACTATGCGCATCCAATTTTATTCCCGAATGCATTGATTGACCATGCCTCTACTATTTCATGGGCAATAAATTCTAATCATTTACCACTCTCTGGTTAAAAAAAATATTTCCTAATATTTAATCTGGATCTTTCTTCAATTAATTTGTAGCTGTTCCATCGAATTCTTGTAGGCGGTTGTATTTTTTTTTTAAACTTGTTATAGTCAAATTTATCCGTTCCATTGATTATCTAATAAACCTGTATTAAGTCAACTTGAATTCTTCTCTTTTCTAGACACAGTGGGACGGATATTCTGAGTATTTCTTCATAACTGTCATTTCAGAATTCCACTATAAATTTTGTCGCTCTTCTTTATATCCCTTCCAGCAAATGTATATCCCCTCTACGATTTGGACCCCACACCTGTACACAGTACTCAAATCTAGGTCTAACCAATGCTTTATACAGTTTGACAATCACTTCCCCTTTCCTGTGTTCAATATTTCTTGTTATCAAACCTAACATTGCATTTGCCTTATGCACTGCTACCTGGACTTGCTCACTCGCTTTACCTGTATGCTCTTTTATAACCCCTAAATCCATTTCCTTATCCATCATTATAATATTGTTCTCGCCTATTCTGTAATTATGTTCCGTTTTGGATCTACCTATGTAGATGACTGTACATTTATCTACATTAAACTTCATTTGCTATCTCACAGACCATTCGCGAATTGTATCTAAACCCGACCTCAGTACATCCACTTCTGCTTTTAGATTGGATACTCCTGCCGAAGACGGATGTGTCGGACCGAAGGGTGCAAATATCGCAGTCAAACTGTAAACTAGCGACACAACGCAAATTCGTTCTCTGGACTACATCCAGCTACTTGCAAAGCCCTGTTCAGGACTTGATAGCGGGAGATTGAGAATGAACGCAGAAAAAGAAGAAGAAGAAGAAGAAGAAGAAGAAGAAGAAGAAGAAGAAGAAGAAGAAGAAGAAGAAGAAGATGGGATACTTCTACATAGCTTTGTGTCATTTGAAAATGTTGCAATCATGAATCCAATAGTATTGTCCACATTGTTTACATGTATCAAGAACAAAATTGGTCCCAAAGTGTATCAATGGTGGTGGAAATTGTTGAGAAATAAAGGTAAATATAAGGTCAATAATAAATGGTTTCAAGTACGATTCTAATTGAATATTTGTAATGGTAGTTTGTGACTTATTTGCGGACATGTCATTGCATTTATGCCATATCTTAGCTGAATGTGGAGTAACGATCGTGTTTTGAAAAAGGTTCTAGAACCATTACAGAAAATATTTATTTTTTGTGTGGATTTTTTGTTTGTTTTTGCGTTCGCCTTATTTCTCTAATCCCCAAGGCAGTGTGCGTTGCACTGTGATTTTTATTGTGCGCCTGTCGGCCCAGTGCATCCGACTTCAGCATGCATTTTATGTAAGGGTATGCTTCCTCCTGCATTTTCTAAGGGTTTGCTTCGCCGGGGTAACGGCCGGTGCTGTGATGGGGATCGAACCCAGCACCTTCGGGTTGTGACCCGGACCACTTAACCACTAGGCCACGTCGTCCCCTGAAAATATGATTTAAAAAATGAAACACCGAATAACGTTTTCCCAGACCATTAGAACCGTCAAAGTATTGTACGGAGACTGTAGGACAAGGCCTGATGTCTCGATGTGACATAATTCAGTAACATGCAATGATTTCTTAACTTAACGTCTTTATACTGGTTTAGAAGATCCTGCAGAGTATGTATACAACCAGTTACATTTACATCACCTTGCTCTAAAAGCTATGCGTATCCAGTTTATTCTTAAATGCATTTACTGTCCCTGCCTCCACTACCTCCCCTGGCAATGCATTCCAAGCAGACACCACTCTCTGACTAAAAAAATATTTCCTAATATCTAATCTGCACCTCTCTTTAGTCAGCTTGTAGCTATGCCCTCGTGTTATTATAGGTGGCTGTATTTTAAAAAACTTGTTATAGTCTAATTTATCGATTCCTCTGATCATCTTATAAACCTGTATTAAGTCACCACGAATTCTTCTCTCTTCTAGATACTGTAGGCCGGTTTTTCTGAGTCGTTCCTCATAACTGTAATTCTGGAATCCCACTATCATCTTTGTCGCTCTTTTTTGTATTCTTTCTAGCATGTTTATGTCCCCTCTATTATAAGGACTCAACACCTGTACACAGTACTCCAATCTAGGTCTAACTAAAGCTTTATACAGTTTGACGATCACTTCCTTGCTTCTATGTTTAACATTTCTTTTTATCATACCTAACATTGCATTTGCCTTTTTCACTGCTATCTTAATTTGCTCACTCACCTTTCCTGTATGATCTATTATAACCCCTAGGTCCCTTTGGTTATCGATCTTTCTAATATTGTTTTCTCCAATTTCGTGCCATATCAAACTAACGTACTAATATCATTATCTCGGCTATCATATTGCCTGGATGAGTCAGGAAGCTAGACTGATGGATAACAAAACAGTTTAGGAAGAAATAACGCAGGTAAGGTATTTTTAAAATATCGGAACGAATTATAAACAATTTTGCAAAATGTTCTGCAGTTCTTTTTCTTCTGAACCGATGAGGACAACTACGTAATAATAATATTTTTTAAATCATCTCACAGGTCAGATAACTTGCCATCTCCACATCCAATCGCGTTAGCAGCTGGGCTCCGACCAACGTCTTCCTCTCTTGCATTGACTTAATTTTTTTGTTAATGTTAAACGTTTCTACATACAATGAGGGGAGGAAGACTAACGTCTGCTTAGGCAAAATATACTGATGAGACATGTTAGACAGGGGCAGGCAAAATATACTGATGAGACATGTTAGTCAGGGTCAGGCAAAATATACTGGTCAAGACCCTCACCTCGGCTTCCTAGTAGCCCTCCCTGGAAAAGGGCTGTTTTCATGGCAGCCTGGCGTGATCCCCGTAGTAGTGAGTGACACGCAGATGAAGCTAAGCATAGCACAACCGCCTGGAGGACCCTGGTCCACCTTCATCAGCACACTCGGGATGGGAAGAAAGCTTCTACAACCCGCCATTCAATGTCCTCTTCAGGGTGCACAAAAGAGTAACCTACTCATTGTGGGCATTCGCAAACAACAACAACATACATTGCATTATAATATTTACAACTTTCAACTACAAGCTAACAATGCCAAAAACAACGACAGAGCTTCACTATTTAAAAGTTAACCTCTTGCCTCTATGGTACATTTAGATACGCTTGTTTTCCTGCCTATATCTTACCGTTTCTTCTCTGCTTTGTTATAAGTGAAAAGTTTGGATTAGCCATAAACATAAACAAAACAAAGACTATGATAATTGAGAAAAGTGACAAGAAACCAGGTATGCAGAGAATAATACTACTGGAACAGGTACAGAGTTTATCATATCTAGGTCATAAAATAACGGAATATGGCAGCTGTGAAAAAGAAATCAGAAAGATAATAGGTACGGCCAAGTTAGTATTCGACAACATGCGACACATACGTACATCCATACAGATAAATCTGAATTTGAAAATGAGAATTGTCAGGTGTTATGTATATTTTCCACTACTTTATGGTGTAGAAACATGGACGATGAATTGCAAGTTGAAAAAAAAGTATTGAATTGAAGCCTTCGAAATGTGGCTATTTATAAGATTGGGTCGCATTTCTTGGAAAGAGAAGAAAACAAATATATATATATATATATATATATATATATATATATATATATATATATATATATATATATATATATATATATATATACGAGTTGCGTTCAATTCAAACCGGGACTTTTTTGTGGAAAAAATGTGTATTTCAAGTAATCAAAATATAATTTGTTTTGCGATATAATCTTCTGCAACGTTTATGCACTTATCCCAGCGTTTAAGTAATGCCTGTAAAGCTTCAGCGTAGAAAGATTTGCCAGTATGTCTCAACACATCCAGGATGGCTTTTTCACTTTGTCCCCAGTGCTGAAATGCTGACCTTCCAGGAACTCGTTTAGGGGCCCAAACAGGTGAAAATAGCTTGGACCGAGGTCTGGGCTGTAAGGTGGATGTAACAATACATCACAGCAGAGATGGCACATAGTGCGGTGAGCCGTATGAGGTCGAGCGTTATCTTGAAAGGTGCAGGACACCCTTTCGTATCAAACCAGATCGTTTGCTTTTCCGCAGACGGTTATGCACACCACTCAAAATGCGTATTTCCTTTTCACTGTTGATAATGGCACCACGGGGTAGAAAATCAACATAAATTATGCAATGTTTGTCGCAGAAAACGCTCGTCATTACTTTACCTGCTGACGCATTTGTACGAAATTGTTTGGGTGGTGGTGAGTGCGTATGCTTACACTGCTTAGATGCTCGTTTCAATTCAGGAGTATAATGATGCGCCCAGGTTTCGTCACATGTAATGAGGCGATCAAAAGGGCATGCCCTTCCATTCCTTAGTAAAGTAAAGTAAAGTGACCCATAGCATTAGTACCGTAGGGGTGTGAGCTGTTAGCGATCTCACATTTCAAAGGCTCGGCTATATGAGGGAGGTCAGGTAGCCATCTCCTCTCCCTCGCCGCTTTTACTTCCCGGACTGAACCGGTACCTATTTAAGGCTGGGTCGACCCGGTAACCGTTATGGTTTGAAAAAACGTTACCGCCTCAACTGGGAAATGAACACATGACCACTTAAATGCGAAGCCAGCGCGCTAACCACTGCGCTACGCGATTCCCAAACCTAAACGTTCTTCAGTTCAGTGCAGGCTTGAACTCTTCTTTGTCGGTCAAAAGCGGAAAGCTGTCTTGGCACTCAAAATGTACTAACCTTTTGAAAATGTAAATGTTTATGATTAATAGTGTTCATCATACCCAGAGAAGGACTTGCTTTGTAACAGTTCCAGCCGGAGCAAGAGAGTTTAGGGCAGGGGTGATGTGGTTGACGACTCAGAACAAAGGTACCTGAATGCGTGCCAAGGTCACTCACCGTCTCAACAAAGGAAAACGGAGTTGGGGCAAAGAATGCGGACAGGTAGGAACTGGCCACTGGCGTTCCGATTTGGTTAGTGGGGGAATGAGTGACAGACGGAAGGGCAGCGAAGCTTGCTGCGATAGATGAGTGACAGGTGTTCATAGTAATTCGTTCCAATAACGACTGAATAGAGCCATCCCCCTGAGATCCATTGGTCAGCTCTGATACTGCTTGAGTGTATATAACACTAGACAAAGTTTAGCACAAGCAGGCTGGCATGGAGATGGGTCAAGTGAATGTAGATAGGAGTATGGTTTAGCTTACCGACTTAGATAGAGGAGCGATTGATAGACTGTTGTACGAATGTTGGAGATAGAACAGCATTTGCCATTTTGAGTCAGGGCCAGCTGCTCAAATAGGTGTGTGTGGGAGTTTTGCATTAATAGATAATCTGAATGTGTATTGTACGCAGAACACCTTGTGAACTAATTATGTTCTGACGAGTTAAGCGAGTGTATAGATCGACTAGATGAGATCTAGATGTGTGTGTGATGTGAGTACGGCAAAAGAACTGTTTTTTTTTTATAGTTGGAAATTCCATCAATATCTAATGCTTAAAATTGCCGCTTTAGTTTAATATTTATATTAACATATATATATAATAAAGGAATGTTTAGTTACGATGACATGTATTGTATTGTGTTTGTAATTTCACTACTCGTTTTTCTGGTATGAGTATTATAAAATAAATATGCCATTTGCTGTGTGCTATGTCATTTGCTGTGTGTGGTCATGATTGATGTGGATGAGTGTGATAATGTTCTAAGTTAGAATACCACTAGGGCAAACAGTGGGATCTGCTACAGCCTCTTGTAGAATTTCGCGACAGGTTATGCGTCGATTTTCCAAGATAACGCGTTCCACAATTTGGATAGTCACAGGAATGACTGTAGTGGGTTGAGAACAACCACGGCCGGTAGCATCACTAACGGATGTACTGCCTTCTCTAAAACGTTTATTCCATTCAAATCTCTTACTGCGGTTGAGTGTCTCATTTCCGTATTATGATTACAGTCTTTTGTAAATTTCCGCAGGTTACGCGTCTTCTTTCACAAGAAACTTCACCACAACACGCTGTTCCATTCAAGTACTAACAGTGTTGTCCGCCATTTTTATTTCACTGTTACCTGGCTGGAACATGGCAAGTGGGCCATCTAGCAGTAATAGGACACAAGTGCCCCTAACTAATGATAGTAGTTCCAGTGCTCTTTAACTCATTCGGGTAGAACTAGAAAAAAAGTGCCTCGTATGTATACATAAACCAACGCACACACAAGAATGGAGAATAAAAACGCGCGGGTTGCAGTGTGACGAAAGAGTGTTGGAGATATCATGCAGGTAAGATAAGGGATGCTGAGATGGGGAAAAACATAGCACTGCAGATAATGCAATTGGAGATTGAGTGCTTACAATATCGCAGCTTTTCTTGAAGTTAGTAAGTAGTACCCCATCTGTCGAGAGAGACCGAGCTAAAATGGGGGAAGACCCGAATTTGGTGCTATATGTTTCGTCTGTTCTTTTTCCATGACGAAGACTTTGTGGTCTGAACAGGGGTATAGTTTGATTTCTCTTCCGGTACGGTAACTACGTCATAGCTATAAATGTTTGTATTGATGTTTGCTCAAAGACAAATGACGCAGAAATATCACCAAACGGTACTTTCATTCGTTCTGCAATTGTCATTTTCCTATCCTAGTCAATTATTTTCTTCACTCTTGCAGCATTTTCATGGCTGCACTCTGAGGATGGTCTTCCTGGTCTTGGAAGATCAGCAACAAGTGAACAAGGGAACGGCCACACTTAAACGGCCTACACCAGTTTTTTTACAGAAGCATACGAAGGACAGAATTCCTCAAACACTGGTTCAATCTCCTTGTCTATTTCTGTAGGTGTTTTTCCCTGCAACATCAAGAATTGTATCACAGTTCAGGCCTCTGATTTCTCCATTGTTCTGACAAACCGTTAGAGTAGCAGATCAGGCCAATAAGGTGTGTTGCGCCATGCACCATACCGGGTAAACCCGTCGAGGAGGGAAATTCATACTTCTCAAGTCCAGTACAAATTGAATGAGCTACATATGTGCCAAAT
The DNA here is from genome assembly GCA_036924085.1 of Ariolimax columbianus. NCBI lineage: Eukaryota > Metazoa > Mollusca > Gastropoda > Stylommatophora > Arionidae > Ariolimax > Ariolimax columbianus. The sequence goes on from JAVGWX010000015.1 coordinate 43,106,834, forward strand.
TTCAATTTTTTCCTTCTACTCTTTCATGGTCAGGGTAAAGACTTATGACAAGCCGTTGAATATGCAATATTTTGTGCTAGAGTTCATGTATTGTATAATTAATCAGCGAATTTAGGCTAATGCTAAATATGGGTGAATCTATTCACCGATATGCAGTCTTCAGTTCAGTGCAATTACCCTATTACACACTGGAGCAAGTAAGTAAATGTTAAACTGTATAAATCATGAGTTAAACCTAGATTGGAGTACTGTGTACAGGTACGGAGTCATTCTCGTAGAGGAGATATAAAAAGAGCGATAAAACTGATAGTTGGATTCCAGAATTAGTTGTGAGGAAAGACTAAGAAAAATCTGTCTACAGTGATTACTCGCCTTATTTTAACTAGAAAAGAGAAGAAATCGAGGTTACTTAAGACAGGTTTATAAGATAATCTCGGATAAATTAGACTATAACAAGTTGTTTTTTTCTTCAAAATACAACCACCTACAAGAATTAGAGGACATAGCTACAAATCACATTCAGAAAGGCCTAGATTAGAAATTAGGAAATATTTTTTTAGTCAGAGAGTGGTGAATGCTTGTAATGCATTGCCACAGGAAGTAGTCAAGGCAAAGACAATTAATGCATTTAAGAATAGAGTGGATGCGTATAGCTTTTAGAGCAAGGAAATGTAAATGAAACTGGTTGTATACAGACTGCAGAGTCTTCTAAACCAGTATAAAGACGTAAAGTTCTGCAAGGCATGCAACTTCAAACTTGCATTCATGACATAGTTACTAGTTTCCCTAGTGGAATAATACATTTTGTTTACGTCTACTTTAACCTTACTCTGGAGAAAAAAAAGACACCTCAGTTTTCAAGATAGAGGAGTACGAGAGGCTCTATTTTGAAATACAATACAAAGGGCCACCCATGCCGAACAGGTCACTGGAGAGGGGCCAGACTAAGAATGGTAGCAGCTGGGCGGTGTTCAAGAGTCCATGAAGACAGAACACCTGGGAGAGGAAACTCGAGCGGATGGAGCTCATAACCCAGAAGGATAGGACAATCAAGGACTATCATCTAGCGAGCCCAAACAAGGAAAAGTCCAAAGGCAAAGCCATTCCTAGACCTTAATATCTGACCAAAAATTGCCAGTCATGGGAAAAATGACCTCAAGTCCACTGTGTATCAACATGCTAATGGACTGCGTGGCTGCTGAGAGAGCAGTTATGAGCGTGGGAGTCTGGTGGGCAAGAGGGGCGGCGCCAGGATCATGGACTCCAAACAGCACATCCCCTGCCTCTTCCCTGACAAGGGCAACTGTCAGGGTGACTTTATAACAACCCCATCAAACCATATATAAACATGGTATCAAAGAATAGCCTGCTGCCTAGCGGGTTTGGCCGCCAGGTCGATTAGGGACAACCAAAGGCTAAGGATGCGAACCTGAAGAAAATGCTTGCTGAAAACGGAAGTGTTGGACCGAAAGGTGCAAATAAAACAGCTCGCTGCTCCAAACCACGACACTACGTATCTCATCCTAAAATTATCAAGGAGGATGAACGAAGAAGAAGAAATACAATACTGTAAGCTATCAATTACAATGTTGACTTGATTCATTTGTCGAAATTTGGAGCTTTCAAAAATATTCTACCTTTCCTAAATATTTTCCAGAAGAACAGTTTTCTAGACTGAGGGAAGTGCATGGGAAACATTTCAATCTAGTGAGACTGAGATTTGATCTGTGGGCTAGGTTTGTATGGGAAACATTTCAATCTAGTGAGACTGAGATCTGATCTGTGGGCTAGGTTTGTTATGGGAAACATTTCAATCTAGTGAGACTGAGATCTGATCTGTGGGCTAGGTTTGTTATGGGAAACATTTCAATCTAGTAAGATTTAGATCTGATCTGTGGGCTAGGTTTGTTATGGGAAACATTTCAATCTAGTAAGATTTAGATCTGATCTGTGGGCTAGGTTTGTATGGGAAACATTTCAATCTAGTGAGACTGAGATCTGATCTGTGGGCTAGGTTTGTATGGGAAACATTTCAATCTAGTGAGACTGAGATCTGATCTGTGGGCTAGGTTTGTATGGGAAACATTTCAATCTAGTGAGACTGAGATCTGATCTGTGGGCTAGGTTTGTATGGGAAACATTTCAATCTAGTGAGACTGAGATCTGATCTGTGGGCTAGGTTTGTATGGGAAACATTTCAATCTAGTGAGACTGAGATTTGATCTGTGGGCTAGGTTTGTATGGGAAACATTTCAATCTAGTGAGACTGAGATTTGATCTGTGGGCTAGGTTTGTATGGGAAACATTTCAATCTAATGAGACTGAGATCTGATCTGTGGGCTAGGTTTGTATGGGAAACATTTCAATCTAGTGAGACTGAGATTTGATCTGTGGGCTAGGTTTGTATGGGAAACATTTCAATCTAGTGAGACTGAGATTTGATCTGTGGGCTAGGTTTGTATGGGAAACATTTCAATCTAGTGAGACTGAGATCTGATCTGTGGGCTAGGTTTGTATGGGAAACATTTCAATCTAGTGAGACTGAGATTTGATCTGTGGGCTAGGTTTGTATGGGAAACATTTCAATCTAGTGAGACTGAGATTTGATCTGTGGGCTAGGTTTGTATGGGGAAACAATTCAATCTAGTGAGACTGAGATCTGAAATTATGGTTATGTTTGCATCCCCACATTGTAAAATAATGTAAAACAAATAGGAGAAGGCTAAGGGAGTTCAACCACTGATCAGGAATGAAGTGTTAGAGATTTCAGTATACTAATCCACAGCTTGTGTGAGGATGGTGACCAGTTCCCTTCTTCATTGTCTTTTCCTTTACTAACCGTAAAACACGTACCCATGTACAGCAGGGTCGACTGGAGCATGATTGTTGCAGGAGTTAAACCCCGCAAATTTGCCATGAGAAGCGAGTGTTCTGCCACTAAACTGTGAACAAAATTGCAGGTGGGCTAATTTCAATTTCCAGAACTTTATAAACTTTGTGAATTCATATTGACAATTCATAAACTGAAGATAGGTGGCACTGACGAATGCATCTGTGGTACAGGGAAAATGACCGCTGAACATCTGCTGCAAAATTGCCCGACATACGAGGACCAGAGAAAGCACATGTGGCCATCACCAGTGGCAACACTTGACAAGCTCTATGGCAGTGTTGACAGCCTCAGGATGACAGCTGCTTTCTTTGAACAAATTCAAGTTGACATCTGATAGCGTACGAAGAAGAAGAAGAAGATATTGACAATTCCTGCATCATCATCATCGGATGAGCGTTGATTTTCTTTTTAAACTACAAATACAAAATGTTAGTGGATAGGGGTGTTAATTAACATTTGATAATTAATTAAGCCAACTTTTCAATTCCACGATCACTTATGATTGTATGACTTTCTGTCATGTCTCATGATGATGCATAACAATAAATTAACGAAAACCGAGCATAATAATAAGGCATGCATATATTAATGCAAATTAATAATAATAAAAATATGTCCATAAATTAACGCAAACCAATGATAAAAATAAAGCATGCAATGAAATATAAAGAAAACTGGTTGTATAAGACTCTGCGGAGTCTTCTAAACCAGTATAAAGATGTTATGTTATATTAATGCAAACCAATAATAATAATAATAAGGCATGCATATATTCATATATTAACGCAAACCAATAATAATAATAAAGAGATGCATATATTCCATATATTAATGCAAACCAATAATGATAATAAGACATGCATATATTCATATATTAATGCAAACCAATAATAATAATAAGGCATGCATATATTCATATATTAATGCAAACCAATAATAATAATAAGGCATGCACATATTCAAATATTCATGCAAACCAATAATAATAAGGCATGCATATATTCATATATTAACGTAAACCAATAATAATAAGACATGCATATATTCATATATTAATCCAAACCAATAATAATAATAAGGCATTCATATATTAACGCAAGCCAATAATAAGGCATGCATATATTCATATATTAATGCAAACCAAAAATAATAATGTGTCCATAAATTAACGCAAACCAATAGTAATAAAGTGGACCATATCATTACTGTCGTATGGATGTGAGGTGTTTGAAATCTCACATTTCAAAGGCTCGGCTATGTGAGGGCGATAGCCATCTGCTCTATCTAGCTATGGGTCGCTGACCACTGCAGCTCATGCGCTGCTCAGCATCTTGATCGCGTTGGCTAATTTGTTCTCGACTCTTTTCTCCAATATAACCTTCAGCAGACTGTCATGTCTCTTAACATGACCAAAATATTTAGTTTTTATGCTTTTTATTTTCCTTATTTTCCACATTGAGTTGTTCCAGGACCTCAATATTTTCCAATCTTATCAAAAAACTCGTCCTAGTCTTCTGAATACCTTCATTTCAAAACCTTCAATCCTCTTCTCCATCTTCTTTGGGAGTGAGAGTTTCTACTCCATACAATAAAACTGAGTAGATATAGCATTTCATTATTCTCATTGTTAGTCTCTGAGGTATCTGCTTAGACAGAAGTGTATGTCTTATTGTGTTAAATGTATCCTTCGACATTGCAAATCTCCTAATGATATCCCTTTCACGTGTGCCATTCTCCGTTATTAGTTGGCTAACATATAAATAGCTTGACACTTGTTCCAGACTTTCTCCATTTATGTGAATGTGAACTTTCTTTCCTTTTAGTGAACACCACAATTTTAGTCTTTTTGATGTTAATTTCTAGCCAACATTACTGGTGCATGTTGTGTATCTTATCCATTAGGTTCTGCAGATGTACTGGACCCTTTGCAATTAACAATGCGTAATCAGCATATCATATATTATTGATAATTCATTCTCATATATTCAATCCAGATATTTCTTCTAATTCATTGACAATGTTTTTTGTGTATATCAAGCAGACCAATGGAACAGCACATACCCTTGTCTTACCAATTTGTTTATATGTATACATGGTGGCGCATCATCTATAGTTCTCAAACAGAGTTAGTAAAGATTGGGATCAAGACGCTGAGCAGTGCATGAGCTGCCACAGTCAGCGACCCATAGCTGACTGCTAGCGTCAGGACCTGCGAACTGGAGTTGCCAAACCCTTATACATATCCATCCACGCTGTGATCCCGGATAACAGGCTGCAACAGAGCAGACTGGCTAATGGGAAGGGATCAAAGAGGGAAGGTAACTAATTCAAGAATGGTATGTAAGCTGGCAAATGGAGTTTAATGTAGATAAATGAACAGTCATCCACATGGATAGATCCAATATGGAATATACTTACAGAATGGGCGAGAAAAATATTAGAAAGAAAGAAATATTAAGCATAGGAGCAAGAAAGTGATTGTCAAACTGTATAAAGCATTAGTTAGACCTAGATTGGAGTACTGTGTACTGGTGGGGAGTCCTTATCATAGAGGGGATATAAACATGCTGGAAAGAATACAAAAAAGAGCGACAAAGCTGATAGTAGGATTCTAGAATTATAGCTATGAAGAAAGACTCTACAGTGTCTAGAAAAGAGAAGAATTCGAAGTGACTTAATACAGGTTTATAAGATGATCAGAAGAACTGATAAATTAGACTATAACAAGTTTTTTTCAAAATACAGCCACCTACAAGAACAAGAGGGCATAGCTATAAATTAACTAAAGAGAGGTCCAGATTACATATTAGGAAATATTTGTTTAGTCAGAGAGTGGTGAATGCTTGGAACGCATTGTCACAGGAGGTAGTGGAGGCAGGGACAATTAGTGCATTTAAGAATAAATTTGATGCGCATAGCTTTTAGAGCAAGGTAATGTAAATGAAACTGGGTTGTATACAGACTCTACAGCGTCTTCTAAACCAGATTAAAGACGTTACGTTAAGTTAAGTTAAGTTACCCAGTACCCAAAAATACCTGCTGAAGTTGGATGTTGCTCCGAGTCCTGGACACTTCTACAGTGGGACCGGCAGCATCTTGAGGCAACCAGTGCGCATCCTGTGCAACCAGTGGCGCATCCTCAGAATAGTCTGGCATGACATGATTTCCAACAGTGAAGTAGTTTGACATGCTCAACTTGCAGGCGTTGTCTCAACGATTGATCGCAGGCATCTCTCCCTCTTCAGTCCCGTTGTTTGTCTTTCCCGTGAAGTCCTAGCCCACGAGATGTTCCGGCAGGCTGTGAGGGGGTTGAGCTACAGGAAGAAACCGTGGAGACATCCTCGGGGTAGCTGTCCGCCTGGGACGTGGCCATCAGTCGTGGTCATGGATATGGTCATTCGATGCCACGGGCCCTGGTTACCTAAGCCTACTATTGTATTGTATTATGTTGCTGAAGACCTATGCTTCAAAGAAAGCTGAACATATTTTAATTGATTGATTGACCTGATGCTGTCATATGTTTCTAGAGGAATCAGATAGATTGAGTTAAGTAAGTTGTCAGAATCAGAAAAGTTGGTTTGGAAATACAATTTGGCACGTTTTGTAAGAAAATACTTTGAGAAATAATTTTGTATTCAGACGGGTTCTTGGGATTTCAGCTCACTTGCATCGCAATAGTTCACCATACAGACAGAGAGAAAGACAGACAAGCATGTTCGAAGGTTGATTTTATATTGATAGTTTTTGTAGCACTTTCTTTTACATGATGAGATTGCCAATTGTATACACAACCCTAATCAGTCATGTTTTACGACATGCGTAGCAGGGTATTCCAACCTCCATCCCCTTTTCTTGTATAGCATGTTACCATTTACCAAACAGGGAGGAACAGGACCACTTCACCCATGACATAATAGCAACTAGGTAGGGGTGAGCATTAGGCTGGCAGCCTCATTATGTAACACTAGGAGCCCCAGCAACCACCACTGTAAAAGCACAAAGCATGCATTGGCAGTGTTTCTGTAAGAGGGCATCAATAGTGGTGTTAATGCCCTATTGGAGTGACATAGAAAGGATGATTATAGATGATGATCGTGAAGTATTGAGGTCCTATTTTCATATAGGAAGGATGATTATAGATGATGATCGTGAAGTATTGAGGTCCTATTTTCATATAGGAAGGATGATTATAGATGATGATCGTGAAGTATTGAGGTCCTATTTTCATATAGGAAGGATGATTATAGATGGTGATGGTGAAGTATTGAGGTCCTATTTTCATATAGGAAGGATGATTATAGATGATGATCGTGAAGTATTGAGGTCCTATTTTCATATAGGAAGGATGATTATAGATGGTGATCGTGAAGTATTGAGGTCCTATTTTCATATAGGAAGGATGATTATAGATGATGATCGTGAAGTATTGAGGTCCTATTTTCATATAGGAAGGATGATTATAGATGATGATCGTGAAGTATTGAGGTCCTATTTTCATATAGGAAGGATGATTATAGATGATGATCGTGAAGTATTGAGGTCCTATTTTCATATAGGAAGGATGATTATAGATGATGATCGTGAAGTATTGAGGTCCTATTTTCATATAGGAAGGATGATTATAGATGATGATCGTGAAGTATTGAGGTCCTATTTTCATATAGGAAGGATGATTATAGATGATGATCGTGAAGTATTGAGGTCCTATTTTCATATAGGAAGGATGATTATAGATGATGATCGTGAAGTATTGAGGTCCTATTTTCATATAGGAAGGATGATTATAGATGATGATCGTGAAGTATTGAGGTCCTATTTTCATATAGGAAGGATGATTATAGATGATGATCGTGAAGTATTGAGGTCCTATTTTCATATAGGAAGGATGATTATAGATGATGATCGTGAAGTATTGAGGTCCTATTTTCATATAGGAAGGATGATTATAGATGGTGATGGTGAAGTATTGAGGTCCTATTTTCATATAGGAAGGATGATTATAGATGGTGATGGTGAAGTATTGAGGTCCTATTTTCATATAGGAAGGATGATTATAGATGATGATCGTGAAGTATTGAGGTCCTATTTTCATATAGGAAGGATGATTATAGATGGTGATGGTGAAGTATTGAGGTCCTATTTTCATATAGGAAGGATGATTATAGATGGTGATGGTGAAGTATTGAGGTCCTATTTTCATATAGGAAGGATGATTATAGATGATGATCGTGAAGTATTGAGGTCCTATTTTCATATAGGAAGGATGATTATAGATGATGATCGTGAAGTATTGAGGTCCTATTTTCATATAGGAAGGATGATTATAGATGATGATCGTGAAGTATTGAGGTCCTATTTTCATATAGGAAGGATGATTATAGATGATGATCGTGAAGTATTGAGGTCCTATTTTCATATAGGAAGGATGATTATAGATGATGATCGTGAAGTATTGAGGTCCTATTTTCATATAGGAAGGATGATTATAGATGGTGATGGTGAAGTATTGAGGTCCTATTTTCATATAGGAAGGATGATTATAGATGGTGATGGTGAAGTATTGAGGTCCTATTTTCATATAGGAAGGATGATTATAGATGATGATCGTGAAGTATTGAGGTCCTATTTTCATATAGGAAGGATGATTATAGATGATGATCGTGAAGTATTGAGGTCCTATTTTCATATAGGAAGGATGATTATAGATGATGATCGTGAAGTATTGAGGTCCTATTTTCATATAGGAAGGATGATTATAGATGGTGATGGTGAAGTATTGAGGTCCTATTTTCATATAGGAAGGATGATTATAGATGATGATCGTGAAGTATTGAGGTCCTATTTTCATATAGGAAGGATGATTATAGATGATGATCGTGAAGTATTGAGGTCCTATTTTCATATAGGAAGGATGATTATAGATGATGATCGTGAAGTATTGAGGTCCTATTTTCATATAGGAAGGATGATTATAGATGATGATCGTGAAGTATTGAGGTCCTATTTTCATATAGGAAGGATGATTATAGATGGTGATGGTGAAGTATTGAGGTCCTATTTTCATATAGGAAGGATGATTATAGATGATGATCGTGAAGTAGAGGTCCTATTTTCATATAGGAAGGATGATTATAGATGATGATCGTGAAGTATTGAGGTCCTATTTTCATATAGGAAGGATGATTATAGATGATGATCGTGAAGTATTGAGGTCCTATTTTCATATAGGAAGGATGATTATAGATGGTGATGGTGAAGTATTGAGGTCCTATTTTCATATAGGAAGGATGATTATAGATGGTGATGGTGAAGTATTGAGGTCCTATTTTCATATAGGAAGGATGATTATAGATGATGATCGTGAAGTATTGAGGTCCTATTTTCATATAGGAAGGATGATTATAGATGATGATCGTGAAGTATTGAGGTCCTATTTTCATATAGGAAGGATGATTATAGATGATGATCGTGAAGTATTGAGGTCCTATTTTCATATAGGAAGGATGATTATAGATGGTGATGGTGAAGTATTGAGGTCCTATTTTCATATAGGAAGGATGATTATAGATGATGATCGTGAAGTATTGAGGTCCTATTTTCATATAGGAAGGATGATTATAGATGATGATCGTGAAGTATTGAGGTCCTATTTTCATATAGGAAGGATGATTATAGATGATGATCGTGAAGTATTGAGGTCCTATTTTCATATAGGAAGGATGATTATAGATGATGATCGTGAAGTATTGAGGTCCTATTTTCATATAGGAAGGATGATTATAGATGGTGATGGTGAAGTATTGAGGTCCTATTTTCATATAGGAAGGATGATTATAGATGATGATCGTGAAGTAGAGGTCCTATTTTCATATAGGAAGGATGATTATAGATGATGATCGTGAAGTATTGAGGTCCTATTTTCATATAGGAAGGATGATTATAGATGATGATCGTGAAGTATTGAGGTCCTATTTTCATATAGGAAGGATGATTATAGATGGTGATGGTGAAGTATTGAGGTCCTATTTTCATATAGGAAGGATGATTATAGATGGTGATGGTGAAGTATTGAGGTCCTATTTTCATATAGGAAGGATGATTATAGATGATGATCGTGAAGTATTGAGGTCCTATTTTCATATAGGAAGGATGATTATAGATGATGATCGTGAAGTATTGAGGTCCTATTTTCATATAGGAAGGATGATTATAGATGATGATCGTGAAGTATTGAGGTCCTATTTTCATATAGGAAGGATGATTATAGATGGTGATGGTGAAGTATTGAGGTCCTATTTTCATATAGGAAGGATGATTATAGATGATGATCGTGAAGTATTGAGGTCCTATTTTCATATAGGAAGGATGATTATAGATGATGATCGTGAAGTATTGAGGTCCTATTTTCATATAGGAAGGATGATTATAGATGATGATCGTGAAGTATTGAGGTCCTATTTTCATATAGGAAGGATGATTATAGATGATGATCGTGAAGTATTGAGGTCCTATTTTCATATAGGAAGGATGATTATAGATGGTGATGGTGAAGTATTGAGGTCCTATTTTCATATAGGAAGGATGATTATAGATGATGATCGTGAAGTAGAGGTCCTATTTTCATATAGGAAGGATGATTATAGATGATGATCGTGAAGTATTGAGGTCCTATTTTCATATAGGAAGGATGATTATAGATGATGATCGTGAAGTATTGAGGTCCTATTTTCATATAGGAAGGATGATTATAGATGATGATCGTGAAGTATTGAGGTCCTATTTTCATATAGGAAGGATGATTATAGATGGTGATGGTGAAGTATTGAGGTCCTATTTGTCCTCCCCAGTAATAGTGTCCTGGAATTAACAAAGATGGGCGGGCATCAACGTGGGGACTCCCACATTTCAGATAATCTTACGACCAAACAAAATGCCATTTGATAAAGAACACATTTTTATTGACTGGATACTTCAATAGTCAGGATCAATAAGAGAATTATGAAGAAAATGATATGCCAGAAATGATGATATTTTTTCTTTTTTTTTTGCGTTCGCCTTATTTCTCTAATCCCCAAGGCGGTGTGCGTTGCACTGTGTTTTTATTCTGCGCCTGTCGGCCCAGTGCATCCGACTTCAGCATGCATTTTATGTAAGGGTCTGCTTCCTTCTGCATTTTCTAAGGGTTTGCTTTCCCGGGGTAACGGCCGGTGCTGTGATGGGGATTGAACCCAGCACCTTCTGGTTGTGAGCCGTGTCACTTAACCACTAGGCCACACCGTCCCCGATGATGATATAAATTATGATGATAATTACGTAGAGCAGGGGTGGTCATTCTTCTTTTTCTGCGTTCGTCCGAAAAGGATATTGTGACGTAGTTTACAGCGAGACTGCGATATATTCGTTTTGTGTTTCGAAATATCCAATACCAGCTGGCTCATTTTGGGTACCAAGTTTCCTTCCCACTGCAATCCCTATTCTCTTACCCAGAATACGCTAGCGGAGCCTGTTTCCAGGAGAAGGAATAGGATCTTGGTCAGCTCTCGTTCGCTGAACCAGAATCAAACAACAGCTGAGTCACTACTTTAAGCTCATTCACTGTCAAGCAGGGATCTGGAACCCATACCAACTTCAAGACCTGCATAGATGGTCTACTTCAATAGCTCATGAATCGCAGAAAATCAAGTTTGATAGTCTAAAGTAAGGTCAAATGGGTCAAAGGTTAGATATAAAGTAAACAGTAATAATGATGATATAAGCAGTACCGTAATTACAATAAAATCAACAGCAATTATGATCAAATCAATAGACTTTACCATGATATCAATAGCAGTTATGATAAAATCAATAGCATGAAAGATATCAATAACAGTTATCAAATCAATAGCATTTATGATGACTTCAATAGCAGCTATGATCAAATCAATAGACTTTATGATGACTTCAATAACAGCTATCATCAAATCAATAGACTTTATAATGATTTCAATAGCAGTTATGACCAAATCAATATCATTTATGATGATTTCAATAGCAGTTATGACCAAATCAATATCCTGTAAGATATGAATAGCAATTATGACATAAAAAACTAATGCCCTGTACGATAAAATCAATAGTATTATGAAAAAAGAAATAGTCTCTTCATCTGTGTCACCGTAGTCATCAACCAACCCTCTTAACCCATTACACCCTAGGCCTTCAAGCATTCTTCTCTATCTATGGTCTAACTTTGAATTGGCAAAGTCAATGCATTGTTCAAGTTCATTTTCCTCATCAATGTAGTTATTTTAACCCTTTTTTGGTCTATCTGCAAAGCTGTATGAGAAAGGAAATGGCATTGTAGCTATTAGTTTCAGGTGCATTAGGGTGTAAAGGGTTTAAGAAGAACGGAATTCTGATATTGTCCCCAGTTCTTTCTAGCTTCGCTTGGTTCTTCTTCCCTATAGGTATTTTCTTCATGTGTCTTTTGGCCTTACTTTGCCTATTTTTCTCGGTGGGTTCCGTGACAGAGATTGTCTGGTGATACTGACTTCAGGCTTATCCAGTGCCATATTCCTCCCAAAATTTCCTGTTCCGCCTGTCTTTGACCTGCTCTCGTCCGTAAGCTTCTGTTTGTGATCTTGTCGAACCACTGCAGGTCCAGAATGTTTTTCCAGGATTTATTGATAAAGCCCTGCAATCACTTAACTTTTCAGGACTTGATTTTTTTAGGTTTGGACCAAATTAATTTTCAGTTTTGAAAAAAAAAAATCACTGCATGCCTTTTTTTATGTTACTACTTTACACCGTAATAAAGATAAACATATTAATATTATATATCACTTGATTGTTGATATTTTATAATTTTGGCAGAATAAATAGGTTGTAGATAAATAGATTTAAATGGGTTTTTAAATAGGTAATAAATAGGTTTTTTTATGTTACTACTTTACACCGTAATAAAAATAAACATATTAATATTATATATCACTTGTTTGTTGATATTTGATTATTTAGCTGAATAAATAGGTTGTAAAAACAATAAAATGTTAATAAGCAGATTATTTATACGTCAAAATATTGTAACTCTCCTAAATTTGTCCACTGTTTGAAGTGCTGCTATTCATTTTTCTGGCAATGTTATACACAAGTAACAAAAGTCCTTCAAAACACAGTTTATTTGATGCATTTATGTACATAAATATTGAAATGTGTGCATTGTTCTCAATGACTCCGAAATCAATTACAATATGAAAAATGCATTGAAATAGAAGAAGTGAACACACTTCAATTGAAATAAATGCGTTTTCAACACCTAGCGTGCTTGTTTTGGTAAAATTTTGTTAAGAGAATTGTTCTAGTCTTAGCAGTAAACTATCCAGTCATATAAAGACATGAATCTCCATTCTGCAAAACATAGAAACTTGCTGTCCATTTTAGTGGCTAAAGGTCCTGTAGGGTTTCATCAGAAAGCCACTTTAGTGGCTATCGGTCCGTAAAAAGAGTTAAATTTGAGTTTGGTCAACCACCATGTTTCCAGTCCTTATAAAAGAACCAACTTCACATTGGAGTTGGTATGCATTCTGATCATTTCAGAAAAAGTAATCGCCTGCATGATATCAGTTGTGGTTATTATAAAATAAATAACATTTCTGGTAATATAATTAGCAGTTGATTACGTCACTAGCAGTTGTGATAACAAAATAGAGTTATGATGGTGATAACCAGAGCAGTTGTAATAATAAAAATTGCAGTGGTGAAAATATTTTCTGCAGCTATAATTAATTATTTTTTCTCCATTTGTGTTTTAGTCTGCCTCTACATCTCTTGCCTTGGGAATTTCATAACAGAGACTGTCTTGTAATACTATCAACTGGTTTCCTGAATGTGTATTCTATCCAACGCCTGTGTTTTCTTCTTGCAACATGTTTCACTAATACCTGTTTGATTCTTTCAAACAGTTCCACATTAGTGATCATACCAGACCATTTCAATGATATATTCTGCACAAGCACTCATTTATTAAAGTCTGTACCTTTTAAGTTGTTGTTTTTGTTCTTCTCCGTGCTTCACAGCTTTATAATAGAAAGGACTTTTCACTAAAGTTGACAATTTGTATTTTTGTGTTGGAGTCTATTTCCTGAAATTCCCAAATGAAATTAAAACTCCTTTAACCGTTTGTATTCTAATTTTGATACCTTTATCTGTACCTCCTACTTTGTCTATACTGCTTCCAAGATATGTGAATGATTTCACTAGTTGCATATATTCTTATAATCTTAGTTTTTATCACTAGGTATTCTCAGTCCCAATTTGTGTGACCTCTCATCAAGTATACTTATTTCATTTTGTATCTAATTGCCATTATGAGACAGATGAGCCAAGACATCAGCAAAATGCATGCTTTACATGACTGCCATCTGTGCAGTTAGTTGAAAATACTAACTGGCCAAATGACTCAACATTAAATTCAAGATCACATGGAGCTGGCTAAAGAGGAGCTGCAGACAGTGGGCGAGTTTATCAAGGGAGCTCAACTGGGAAGATCAATGAGCATACACAAGAAGAATCATAAAAGTCTATATCATTAAACTATTTGTGAGGGGACGGCGTGGCCTAGTGGTTAAGTGGCACGGCTCACAACATGAAGGTGCTGGGTTCGATCCCCATCACAGCACCGGCCGTTATCCCGGGGAAGCAAACCCTTAGAAAATGCAGGAGGAAGCAGACCCTTACATAAAATGCATGCTGAAGTCGGATGCACTGGGCCGACAGGCGCAAAATAAAAACCACAGTGCAACGCACACCCCCTTGGGGATAAGAGAAATAAGGCGAACGCAAAAACAAAAAACAAATATTTGTCTTCCTAATAGCCACCAAAACATTTTATAACAGTACTTGCTAACCATTATCTCATTGATTCCTACATGTTAGACATTGCAAGAAGTAGCAATCTTCTTTGGTTGAGTCATCTGTGTGGCCGTTGCTGTTTTCTACAAATATTTCTGTATTGCTTCTTTCACACTGTCAGGATGTAATTCTCTTGGTCTTCCTCGTGCTCTGAAACTGTACTGTCTGATGTTATAGGCTCAAGTGAGTGGTACCTTTGTAGGTATTATTGTCAAATAACTAAATAGATTGATTTGGTATGTGATTCATGATATTTCCATTTTCAATATATTGGTTGGATATGGTAATGATAATAGAAGTTATACCTATTGAACCCACAGGTAGAGGTTTGTCATGCAGACTGTTCTATAGGTAGGCTCTCTTTCTCCTGGCCTGGTTCTAGTCTAATCATCAGTCTCTCAGAGATTGTCCTATGATGTCATCCTAGTTGAATTTGTGTCTGGATTCAAGGCTTTGACATTCCCATGGTTGGCATGGTAGATGGTCTTATTTCATTCTGCAGACATGACCAAACCACTGTGGTTTAGATTGCTCCAGTTGGTCTAAAGAGCCTGGCTTTTATGATCTTAACATACTGTCTTCTTCTTCTTTCGTTCGCTTTAAAATATTGTCTATATCTGCAATGTTGTCTCTTGTATAAACTTCACTGTCTTTTGAAGTTCACACACAGGTCCATAAAGTTTCTCTTCCAATGTTGTTTCTATGGGCCAGTGAGATTTTCTCTGTATATCATATTCAGGGCAGTTTTGCAGTATGTGCTCTGCTGTCTGGGGCGCCTGTCCGCACATACACATGGCTGTTCAACATACTGTCTTATTTCAGACTTATACCTTCTCGTTATTTGGGACCACCTTTCTTAAGGTTTACAGCCAGTTTTTGTTGGTTGTGGTTATTGCCCGTGACTCATATCCTTCTCCTTCTGCGTTCATTCTCAATCTCTCGCTGCCAAGCCCTGAACAGGGCTTTGCAAGTAGCAGGATGTAGTCCGGAGAACAGAATACATTGTGTTACTAGTTTACAGCTTGACGGCAATGTTTGCACCTTTCGGTCTGACACATCTGTCTTTCACAAACTCACATCCTCAAGTCAAATCAAGTGCATAGGTGCAGCAGTATACAGCTACTAAAGTTTTCTTGCTTAATTCTCTTTTCCAGATAAATTTTATATTTATGGCATGAAAACAGTTGCTTCCATCAGGATATCCAACAATTCTTTGATGCCTTCCTTCTAGAGACTGTTTTCCCAGGGGTAATCTGATGTCTCTTCCTTCTAGAGACTGTTTTCCCAGGGGTAATCTGATGTCTCTTTTCCTTATGATAGCAGTTGTGATGACAACAGATATGGCAATGTTCACAGCCACTACAATCACAGTGGCTGTTTACAAAAATTATTAAAAATCAATCATGATTGTTATGTGAACTGAAGAACAATAACTACACTAAATATTTACTGCGGATGCTGATTAATACAATTATAAAGCTGACAATGAAAAATAATAAAACTACAAAAGTGGCATATGGTTCTTGTATCTCAGTATTCAACTACGTGAGACACATATTGACGACAAAATAAATATCTCACATATAAAAATGATAGTAGTTAAGCATTATGTATACTCTTCTTAACTATATGGTGTAGAAAAATGGACAATGAAAAAAACAGTTGGAAGAGAGAACTGAGGATTTGTAAATGTAGATATGTAGAAGAATGCAGGATAATCTTGTGGAATGAGAAGAAAACAACTAAGGCGGTTTTTGAGAAATGAGGGATGAAAATCAATTGAATGAATGAAATCAGTCAACCAGTAAAAATATGTTAGCTACATGAAGCTACACAACCACTTTGCTGAACACCATACTGAAAAAAAGGGATATTTGTAATAGGAAGAATATACGAGGCGTGTTCAAATGAAACTGGACCTAATTGCACCAAGTGAACATACGATGCGCATGATGACATTCCTTCAGGTGTAAACAGCACTTACCAACCGTCAAGTTTGCAAAATTTCTTTATCCTCAGACTCATAGTTTCTTCAATAGTACCCATTGTGAACACCCGATACTTTAGTTTCTTGCTAACCACCATTTTAACTGCCTCTATCGACACAGCGAATTCCTCTGCTAGTGAACGTAAGCTCCGGCGACGGTACACCCGAGTTGCTGCATCAATTTTGGTGGTGGCATCTTCTGACGCAACAATATGCGCCTGTCCTAGTTTCAGAAGATCTTTCATTAACTCACGCCCTTCTTTAAACATCGTTGTCCAGTTCTTCAACGTTGTCTTCAACACACTTTTGTCACCATACACTCCCTGCATTCTGCAATGAATGTCAACTGGTTGACATCCTTCAGCTGTTAGAAACTGAATCACCGCTAGCTGATCAACTCTAGGTAGATTCCATATCACACCAGCCAAGTTTTCAGCGATCTGCTGAGGAAACTATGAGTCTTGAGGGTAATGAAATTTTGCAAACTTGATGGTTGGTATGTGCTGTTTACACATGAAGTGACGTCCTCATGCACATTGCCCATATGTTCACTTGGTGCAGTTAGGTCTGCTTTAATATGAACACGCCTCGTACAGATAGAAAATAACATGAGAAGGATAGGCAAAAGTATGTTAGATTGCACATTCAAAGCAAGAGATAGAAGACAGAGATCCATTAGAGCCTATCTTCAATGTGAAGACAGCAATTGAGCTGATCTGATGTGGCTCTTGTCATGTCTCCTCACTGGTCCCATGCCCCTGTCAAATCCATTAATCTGCCCCCACTTCTGTATACTCTATAACATTCTAATATATGTTTTTGATTGACAAATCAGAGCTACAATCAAATGTGTATAAGATTAAAGATTAATCCAAGATTATTATGCCTGGTAAACCACAGCAATGGCCAGTTGTGTGGATGTGATACATCATTGCTGCAGCTTTGTGAAATATCGCTTGCAAACCACACTTCCTACATAGATTGTCTGCAATAAAATGAAGAATAATGTTACAGATGTATCTGCAAATCAGTTTTAGTGTGAGATGGATGAGAGGTTGTAAGTGAGAAATTCACATCAGAACTATAAAAAGAGTTGAAGCAGGGTTAAAAAGTGCAGAAGTAGGGCTAAGAAAGTGTAGAAGCAGAGTTAAGAAAGTGGAGATGTAGGGTTTAGATAGTGGAGAAGTATTGTTAAAAAAGTGGAGAAGTAGGGTTAACAAGTGGAGAAGTAGGTTAAGATGGTGGAGAAGTAGGGATACAAAGTGGAGAAGTAGGTTAAGATGGTGGAGAAGTAGGGATACAAAGTGGAGAAGTAGGTTAAGATGGTGGAGAAGTAGGGATACAAAGTGGAGAAGTAGGTTAAGATGGTGGAGAAGTAGGGATACAAAGTGGAGAAGTAGGTTAAGATGGTGGAGAAGTAGGGATACAAAGTGGAGAAGTAGGTTAAGATGGTGGAGAAGTAGGGATACAAAGTGGAGAAGTAGGTTAAGATGGTGGAGAAGTAGGGATACAAAGTGGAGAAGTAGGGATACAAAGTGGAGAAGTAGGTTAAGATGGTGGAGAAGTAGGGATACAAAGTGGAGAAGTAGGTTAAGATGGTGGAGAAGTAGGGATACAAAGTGGAGAAGTAGGTTAAGATGGTGGAGAAGTAGGGATACAAAGTGGAGAAGTAGGTTAAGATGGTGGAGAAGTAGGGATACAAAGTGGAGAAGTAGGGATACAAAGTGGAGAAGTAGGTTAAGATGGTGGAGAAGTAGGGATACAAAGTGGAGAAGTAGGTTAAGATGGTGGAGAAGTAGGGATACAAAGTGCAGAAGTAGGTTAAGATGGTGGAGAAGTAGGGATACAAAGTGGAGAAGTAGGTTAAGATGGTGGAGAAGTAGGGATACAAAGTGGAGAAGTAGGTTAAGATGGTGGAGAAGTAGGGATACAAAGTGGAGAAGTAGGTTAAGATGGTGGAGAAGTAGGGATACAAAGTGTAGAAGTAGGTTAAGATGGTGGAGAAGTAGGGATACAAAGTGGAGAAGTAGGTTAAGATGGTGGAGAAGTAGGGATACAAAGTGTAGAAGTAGGTTAAGATGGTGGAGAAGTAGGGATACAAAGTGGAGAAGTAGGGATACAAAGTGGAGAAGTAGGGTTAACAAGTGGAGAAGTAGGTTAAGATGGTGGAGAAGTAGGGATACAAAGTGGAGAAGTAGGGATACAAAGTGGAGAAGTAGGTTAAGATGGTGGAGAAGTAGGGATACAAAGTGTAGAAGTAGGGTTAACAAGTGTAGAAGTAGGGATACAAAGTGTAGAAGTAGGGTTAACAAGTGGAGAAGTAGGGATACAAAGTGTAGAAGTAGGGTTAACAAGTGGAGAAGTAGGGATACAAAGTGTAGAAGTAGGGTTAACAAGTGGAGAAGTAGGGATACAAAGTGTAGAAGTAGGGTTAACAAGTGGAGAAGTAGGGTGAAAAAGTGTAGAAGTAGGGTTAACAAGTGGAGAAGTAGGGTGAAAAAGTGTAGAAGTAGGGTTAACAAGTGGAGAAGTAGGGTGAAAAAGTGTAGAAGTAGGGTTAACAAGTGTAGAAGTAGGGTGAAAAAGTGTAGAAGTAGGGTTAACAAGTGGAGAAGTAGGGTGAAAAAGTGTAGAAGTAGGGTTAACAAGTGGAGAAGTAGGGTGAAAAAGTGTAGAAGTAGGGTTAACAAGTGTAGAAGTAGGGTTAACAAGTGGAGAAGTAGGGTTAACAAGTGTAGAAGTAGGGTTAACAAGTGGAGAAGTAGGGTTAACAAGTGTAGAAGTAGGGTTAACAAGTGTAGAAGTAGGGTTAACAAGTGTAGAAGTAGGGTTAACAAGTGTAGAAGTAGGGTTAACAAGTGTAGAAGTAGGGTTAACAAGTGGAGAAGTAGGGTTAACAAGTGGAGAAGTAGGGTTAACAAGTGGAGAAGTAGGGTTAACAAGTGGAGAAGTAGGGTTAACAAGTGGAGAAGTAGGGTTAACAAGTGTAGAAGTAGGGTTAACAAGTGTAGAAGTAGGGTTAACAAGTGTAGAAGTAGGGTTAACAAGTGTAGAAGTAGGGTTAACAAGTGTAGAAGTATGGTTAACAAGTGGAGAAGTAGGGTTAACAAGTGGAGAAGTAGGGTTAACAAGTGGAGAAGTAGGGTGAAAAAGTGTAGAAGTAGGGTTAACAA
The DNA here is from genome assembly GCA_036924085.1 of Ariolimax columbianus. Taxonomy (NCBI): domain Eukaryota; kingdom Metazoa; phylum Mollusca; class Gastropoda; order Stylommatophora; family Arionidae; genus Ariolimax; species Ariolimax columbianus. The sequence continues at coordinate 43,126,776 of JAVGWX010000015.1, forward strand.
GTGGAGAAGTAGGGTGAAAAAGTGTAGAAGTAGGGTTAACAAGTGTAGAAGTAGGGTGAAAAAGTGTAGAAGTAGGGTTAACAAGTGGAGAAGTAGGGTGAAAAAGTGGAGAAGTAGGGTTAACAAGTGGAGAAGTAGGGTGAAAAAGTGTAGAAGTAGGGTTAACAAGTGTAGAAGTAGGGTTAACAAGTGGAGAAGTAGGGTTAACAAGTGTAGAAGTAGGGTTAACAAGTGGAGAAGTAGGGTTAACAAGTGTAGAAGTAGGGTTAACAAGTGTAGAAGTAGGGTTAACAAGTGTAGAAGTAGGGTTAACAAGTGTAGAAGTAGGGTTAACAAGTGTAGAAGTAGGGTTAACAAGTGGAGAAGTAGGGTTAACAAGTGTAGAAGTAGGGTTAACAAGTGGAGAAGTAGGGTTAACAAGTGTAGAAGTAGGGTTAACAAGTGTAGAAGTAGGGTTAACAAGTGTAGAAGTAGGGTTAACAAGTGTAGAAGTAGGGTTAACAAGTGTAGAAGTAGGGTTAACAAGTGTAGAAGTAGGGTTAACAAGTGTAGAAGTAGGGTTAACAAGTGTAGAAGTAGGGTTAACAAGTGGAGAAGTAGGGTTAACAAGTGGAGAAGTAGGGTTAACAAGTGGAGAAGTAGGGTTAACAAGTGGAGAAGTAGGGTTAACAAGTGGAGAAGTAGGGTTAACAAGTGGAGAAGTAGGGTTAACAAGTGTAGAAGTAGGGTTAACAAGTGTAGAAGTAGGGTTAACAAGTGGAGAAGTAGGGTTAACAAGTGGAGAAGTAGGGTTAACAAGTGGAGAAGTAGGGTTAAGAAAATGGAAATAGTTTTTTTTCTTGTGCCAGACGTGTCGTGAATGTTTCTGACATTCAGTGTTTCTTCACTGTCTTGTTAACACCATCTATCCATCTATATTTTAGTCTCTCTCTTGCTCTGCAACCCTGATGCCTGGTGTCTTATATGTTCAAACGTGTTTTCATTTTAAATTTAAATTAAAAAAGATTCAATTGAACGTAGACTTTCTTTTTTCTATAGTGGTTCTACATTAGTATATTTAACTCTCTTCTGCTCAGCGCAACTATTTTCGTCCTGCCAGACTTTGTAAGACAGATCCGGTTCAAGGCTTTTTAAACCAGATAAAATACTGTATCTGATGATGATGATGTACGTCCATCACATGTGATAAAGACCACTCTCTTTGTTCAACCATGTGGACAGTCTTTTCTCTTGCTGCGTCCGCTAAAATGGGCGACGTGCGGTGATTTAGATTTAAGTGCGGAAGACACTACGCCTTTTGTCAACCTCCCTCTTGTCCTGAGCTACCTTTGACCACTGGCAAGATTTTATCGAGACGTTACAGATATTTCCTCAGGGTTTACCCGCAAAGCCTTTCCCGTAAACAGGTATCCTGCAAGGCAGCGGTGGGAGATGAAACCTATCGTGTGTCGTTCATTTTCCATAGCGGCAAGAGGTCGTAGAGGCATCTCTCCCAGGCCATGTTCTAGTCTATTATAGTCATGTCTAAATTTCAGTCACACAAAAACCAACGCTGTTTGCAGGCAGAGTGAAGAATTAGGGATCTTGATTGTGTTGTTAGAAGTACAGAAAGATAGAGAGAGAAAGAAAGAGAGAGAGAGCGAGAGAGAGATCATGACAAGAGAGTTACAAAAAATAAGGATACATAGAATCACAGCACAAAAACATGGAAAAGAACAGAGCACTTATGTAACACAAAAACCAACGCTGTTTGTAGACAGAGTGAAGGGCGCCAATCTCGTGAAGTTCAGTTGTGTGAACTAGACCGTGAAAATACGATACAGGTTTAAGCGTAGTGCTAATTCATTTAGCTGATGCCAAGGCCAGGATAATCGGAGGGAAAAAACACAAAAAACGAACAAATTAACCAGTCCAAATGGAAAACAACAACACGTTTCCGTGAACAAAAGTGTAAATCATCAACTAGTTTGAATTCCAGGCAAATCCATGGCCTGGTGGCATCCATAATGATCTAAACCACCAGAGCAATGTAGAGCCGCAGCCAGTAAGGCGCCATCTTTGCCGCTCCTTACCATATCTACTTCATGTTCTATTCTGTCACACCTTCTTTTTTCATGCGGCCCTCTCTTTCTCTTTTTATCCTCATTAGTAGCTACCTCTTTCTTTATTGAACCTTTCTTTATCTCTCTTTATCCCTGCTAATTCTTGCTCTTTCTGCTTTCGCACAGTTATTTCTTTCATTTACTGCCTGTAACCATTTTCTTTCAGTCTGTTATCTTTCTTTCAGGGAGTTTTTTAAATCTCTTTTAACTCTCTATTCATGTTACTCTCTGGTTTCACCTTTTTTCTTCTCTGGTTCCTTTCTATCTCTATTTAGTTTAGTCAAAGATTAAACATCATTGCACATGGTTTAACTCATAAGTGCTCTGTTCTTTTCCATATTTTTGTGCTGAGATTCTATGTATCCTTATTTCTTGAAACTCTCTTGTCATTATCTGCCTCTCTCTTTCTTTCTTTCTTTCTCTATCTTTCTGTACTTCTAACAACACAATCTTCTTCTTCTTCTTCTTCTTCATACGCTGTCAGACGTCAACCTGTATTTTTTCGAAAAAAGCAGCGGTCATCCTGAGGCTGTCGATACTGCCATAGAGCTTGTCTAGTGTTACCACTGGTGATGGCCACATGTGCTTTCTCTGGTCCTCGTATGTCGGGCAATTTTGCAGCAGATGTTCAGCGGTCATTTTCCCTGTACCACAGGTGCATTCGTCAGTGCCATCTATCTTCAGTTTATTGAATAGATGGTACCTCAGTCTTTTGTGGCCTGTGCAGAGTCTGAAGACCACGACCTGCTCTCTTCTATTCAACTGGTAATAGGCATAATTTTTTATGTAGCCAGTATGCTCTGTTTCCCATTTGGCCATGTATCTGGCCCTAATAAACCTTTCGGACTCTTCATAGGTCACACTAGAATCTGGTTGTGGTAATCTTGCACCTTCTTTTGCCAGTCTGTCTGCCTCCTCGTTGCATGTTACAGTGGGATGGAACCCACTGTACCACTACTCTTTTTGGTGCGGACTGCTGACATAGTTGACAGAGTATTGCTCTTAAATCATTAAGTTCTGTATTTTTCTGGCTTTTTAGTGCTGTAACCACGGACAGGGCATCTGTAAACAGGACTATCTGGCTTTCATTGCTTTCGTCTGTCAGCATTGCTTCTACTGCAGCCTTCAGTGCCTCTGCCTCCACTCTGAAATTGCTTGAGAATTTTCCAGTTGACACCAACAGTGTTATTTTTCTACAATTTTTTAGGCTCAGGGATACCCCTCCCCCTCCATTCTGTGTTGTGTTTGTTACAGAACCGTCGGTGTATGCATGGGTCCAGTCCATGCTTGGGTAGTTTTTCGCTATGTACCTCAATGTTATGTCTCTTCTTTCTTTTTCAGTCTGGCTGTTCTTTTTTCCAATACCTGGTATATTTTCTACCACCTCTGGAATGATATGCTGCTTCCTGGTGGGTTTGCGTACAGTAGGGATGGGCTTTGGTGTTGTTATGGTGTTCATAGGGTCTTCGCACATCTTTGCTTTGGCTATTTCTGCAAAGTTTCTCCGCTTTAGTTTCCCTTTTCCAAATCTATTTAGTCTCTGATGCATTGGATGGTCTGTCAGTCTTCTTAGTTTCTCTGCTTGCTGCTGGGCTCTGCTGTCTCTTCTGTCGGTCATGGATTGCAGATTTGTAATCTTTTCAAGTTCTACAATTGGCGTTGACTTCATGCCTCCTGTTATAACTCTCATGATAGCGGGCATTCAACAACAAACAAAAACTCCCACTTTCTATCTCTCTCTGTAGTCCCACATCAACTAACCGTTACTAATTCTCCAGTCTCGTTGATCTCTCTCTCTGTAACCATAGGTTTGGCGTCATTGCCTGGAATCGGCACCTGTTTTGAGATCAGCTTTCCATCTTCATATTTGGTTGTTGCCTGCAAATAAATCAACAGATATAGCTAGTTGTGCTGCAATTTATGGAAATTAAAGAACTGATATAATGGCATCAATAGCTGATTTATTAATTAGTTATGGATGTGCTGAAATCAATCAAACAATGGCTGCCTGTTATCTCTATTATCTATAGAGACTGAGATGGCTATAATGATGATGAATCCAAATATAGCACAAGTTACATCAAGACAAAACCGTCTGTTGTTGTCGCCATTATCGCTTGCGATTAGCAACTAACATTTTTTTTAATATTTCGAGGATCCCTCCTCTTCTTATTCATCATCATCATTTACCTTGTAACCCCATATGGTGGAGTATAGGTCCAACATTGCATTTGGTTTACCCAAACCAACTTTAAGGGAATTCCTAATCCATTTGTTTAGTGTGGTTTCAGTAAAAATGGTTTTTATATGGAGAGGTTTGCCAACCACATACTTAACTCAACATCGTTTAGGAAGGAAATAGAGGTACTATAATGATTTCTGTGGGAAAAAAAGAAGTGAAGGACGCCCTGTGAAGTTTAGTGTTTTCCCTATAACCGTGCATCTGTAACGTACTGTTTATAAAAATGCAAACAAGGTACACTACGGCCAGCACTGATACTGAAACATCCAAGTGTCACTATGTCTGCTAAACAGATGCTGATAAATACGCTGGTCGCCTCTGCGCTATGTTATCAGTGTCAAACTTTGGACATATTAGATAGGCATAAACGTAAGATCGAGACCTGTAGATGCAATGTGTACAAGGTGCAGCAGGAAAGGCTATTCACAACAAATTCGCAATAGCACACAGAGGAAAATGGTGGGGAGGGACTACATCGGTTAATTACTAAATTGAAGCACAGAAAATAATGTGGTTTTGGACATTTGACAAGGATCAACCTGCAGCGAGGCCATGCAACATGGAGGTTTCAGGAGGTCCCAAGCAAGATGTTAACCCCAGCAATGATGGATGGAGGGGATCAAAGAAACACTCCAAGAGTTCAACATGTGAGCAGCACAAATCTCCCATCTAATGCAAACCAGAAGTCTACGCATACCTCCTCTCTGCAATGCCGCAAGAGCAGTAGGACAAAAGAAGAAGAGGAAAAGCACTGTTACTCTTGCTGTGTCCAGTGTGCTCTCATTGGATATCCAAAACCCAACGAACACATTTTGAATTTCATGTCTCCGCTTGAGCGCATGAGCTACAGCGATCAACGACCCATCGCTGACTGCTAACGTCAGGGCCAGCGAACCAGAGCTGCCTCGACCCTTCTACACCTCCACGCAGGTGATCCTGGATAACAGGCTGCAACAGAGCAGACTGATTAAGGAGAAGGGATCAAAGAGGTGCTCAAAAAATGCCTGCTGAAGTCGGATGTGTCAAATTGAAAGGTGCAAATATCGCAGTCAAGCTGTAAACTACGACACAACGCATTCCGTTCTCTGGACTACATTCTGCTACTTGCAAGCCCTTTTGGTAGGGATTGGTAGTGGGAGATTGAGAACAAATGAAGCCAAGCCATGCCTCGTCTTAAGTGTACTATATTCCAGTCAGGAAATGTGTTCAGATAAGTACGCCCCCAATCAGTATTCATCAGTGTTAGAACTTGTTAGCTGTTTTCATTTGTGTTGTTCTTTGTCCTTGATGAAGACCTTTTGGTTGTAACGTAGGTTTAGTTTCTGTTTCTGTTCCATTGCAGTGCCTGAATTTGTCAATGTTAATAGCAGCCATTGGTGGTACTATTGCTGTGGCTGAACACATTCTGTTGTTGCCCTCATCCCCTTTCACCGTGTGGGTCTTGGGACCCATTACTGTGAAGGAAAGACTGGACCCACTACATTCCACTATGCATGTCACCATGCTTCTACATAAGGCTGACAACCTCGTTAGGTAAAATAAAGTGCTACAGATACTAACTCCACAAGAGGAGAGTAAAGAGTAACATCAGAGGTGAAACATACTGATCAAGACTCCACCTCATGTCTGCGTCAGGCTCCCTGGAAACAGGCTGTATCACACTAGTCTGGTCAACAAGGTAGGGATCAACACTGTGATCTCCATAGTGGTGGGCTTAATGAGGAGGCTCATATCCCAATACAGCCAGGAGGACCACAGCTCACCTTCTCAAGTGTTGTGTTGTTTGTCCATCGTTTCCAAATAGGATCACATTGTCATCTGTCAATCCTGCAGTGGGTTCGGAGATGGCTGATCAAACCAATCGGAGCCCAAAAACGTCTGTCACACTGATGGCAGAGATACATTTTCTGTCTGTCATACTGAAGCAACTCATCTCTTGCCTTTCGTGTGGCACACAATTCCTTGATTCATATCTGTACCATATACGCCGTGCTAGCAGAGATTTTACTATGTAATGCAGAGCGATCAGCAGCATTGTTCTCCCAATTTTCAAGGCCAATCCCGCAGTTCTTCATTGAGTCTTTCAGAGTGTCTTCTCAAGCATGCCTCGGATGAAAAAGGAGCCACTGTAACCCGCAACAAAAGAAATGTCATCAAGAGTTAACTCGGCACGAATAGCTTCAACCAGCAACAACCTCTACCGGAGCACATACATGTTTTGTCAAGTGTGCTGATTGCGCCATGCACCTTCCTACAGTACTGCAAAAGGATCTATATATATATATAGTCTTTACCGTCGGTGCTGCTAATTATAACAAAACCAGTAGAATAAATGAGATAGGTAAACAAAATCAAACAAAGAATGTCTGGACAGTTGTTGTTTCGAATGCCCCCAATAAGTAGGTTACTCTTTTGTGCGCCCTGAAAAGCACGTTAAGTGGTGGGTTGCAGTAGCTTTCCTCACATCCTGACTGTGCTGATGAAGGTGGACCAGGGTCATCCAGGCACTTGTGCTATGCTTGGCTTCATCTGTGTCGCTCACTACTATAGGGATCATGTCGATCCCTCACCCTGTTAGCCAGGCTGCCATGAAAACAGCCCATTTCCAGGGAAGGCTACTAGAAAGCCGAGGTGAGTGTCTTGGCCAGTACATTTTGCCTGAAACTGACTAACATGTCTAATCAATATGTTGTGCCTGACCAGACGTTAGTCTTTCTCCCATAATGTCTGAACAGAGATGAGAATAAATAGAGAAATAAATAGACAAGAAAGCCATAGCCTTTACTGTTGGTGAAACTGATAATATACAATTATGTGACCTGGGTCTGAAATGGGAACAACAAATAGTTACACTTTTACCCGCCAGGTATGTTATAAGAGGTGACTATAAAATGCAAGACAACTTCGTTAAAGGCCTTTACACTTCAAGGTAAAAGAGCAGCTACTACGCCAAAAAGCTGATTAGAAAACCAGCAGAATAGATGAGAACGAAAAAAGAATGGCAGTAACGGTTATCAGAATTAACAAAGAAGACACATGTTGAATGTCATTATATAAATAATATAACAGAGAATATACCAAGAAGAGTCCATAGCTCAATGTTTGCAGACGATCTGGCTATGTGGACCTCTGAAAAGAATCTCACCATGGCAAGAAATCGGATGCAGCAGGCCCTAACATTACTTGAAGAGTGGGCGAACTCATGGTTGGTCAAAATAAACGAGGAAAAAACTACATGTAAAATATTCTCGCTATCAAACAAACTCCAAAACACCAAATTAAGTCTGAACAGCAAATACCTGCAGCCAAACGACAACCCAAACTACCTGGGAGTCACATTTGATCGGCGCATGACATGGAAAAGTCAGATCGAGAGAAACCGAATGAGAGCCAGAGAAAGAATGGCAATCATGAGGAAACTTGCTGGCACAAGCTGGGGAGCAGACGAAAGTATACTAAAGAAACTGTACACTGGAAGAGTGAGACCAGTTCTTGAGTATGGCATTGCGGCATGGACAACAGCAGCAAAGGCGAACTTCGATAAAATTAGCAAACTCCAAAACCAAGCCATGAGAGTTATAACGGGAGGCATGAAGTCAACGCCAATTGTAGAACTTGAAAAGATTACAAAACTGCAATCCATGACCGACAGAAGAGACTGCAGAGCCCAGCAGCAATCAGAGAAACTCAGAAGACTGACTGACCATCCAATTCACCAGAGACTGAACAATTTCGGAAATGGGAAACTAAAGCGGAGAAACTTTGCAGAAATAGCCAAAGCAAAGATGCACGAAGACCCCATGAACGCATTAACAACACCAAAGCCCATCCCTACTGTACGACAACCTACCTGGAGGCAGCATATATATCCAGAGGTGGTAGAAAATATACCAGGTATTGGAAACAAAAACTGCCAGACTGAAAAAGAAAGGAGAGATACTACCCTGAGCTATATAATGAAAAACTACCCAAGCATGGACTGGACCCATGCGTACACCGACGGTTCTGTAACAAACACAACACAGAACGGAGGGGCAGGAGCATTTCTGAACCTACCATCGGCAGAAAAATAACACTGTCATTCGCTACTGGAAAATACACAAGCAATTTCAGAGCGGAGGCAGAGGCACTGAGGGCGGCAGTGGAAGAAATGGTGACAGGTAAAAGGAATGAAAGCCATATAGTCCTGCTTACAGATGCTTTGGCCGTAGTCACAGCGCTAAAAAGCCAGAAAAATACTGAACTTAATGATTTAAGAGCAGTACTCTGTCAACTATGCCAGAAGTCCGCACCAAAAAGGGTAGTGGTACAGTGGGTCCCATCCCACTGCAACATCCAAGGCAACGAGGAGGCAGACAGACTGGCAAAAGAAGGTTCAAGACTACCACAACCAGATACTAGTATGACGTACGAAGAGTCAAAACAGCTTATTAGAGCTAGATACATGACCAAATGGGAAACCGAACATACTGGCTACACAAAAAACGATGCCTATTACCAGTTGAACAGAAGAGAGCAGGTCGTGGTCTTCAGACTTCGCACTGGCCACAATAAACTGAGGTACCACCTATTCAACAAATTGAAGATAGGTGGCACTGACGAATGCCCGTGTGGTACTGGTAAAATGACCGCTGAGCATTTGTTGCAAAACTGCCCGACATACGAGGACCAGAGAGAGCAGATGTGGCCATCACCAGTGGCAATACTAGACAAGCTCTATGGCAGTGTCGACAGCCTCAGGATGACTGCTGCTTTTTCCGAAAAAATTAAGGTTGATGTCTGACTGCGTACGAAGAAGAAGAATGTCATTTATCCATTCTTTTCTTCTTCTTTCCACTTTTTTGTCCTGCATGTGCCTTTCAGCATCAGGCTATGAAGAGGTTTATTGACTGGGCCCTTGTATGTGCTTCGTACATGGAGAGTTTCCCTGCTTCTATTATTTCTCCTATCCATCTTTTGCATGGTCTGCCCTTGGTTTTGTATCCATTGTATCTGTATTGCATTGCTTTTTGATGGATACTATCTGGTGTTTGACGTGTCACGTGGTCTAACCATTTGGTTTGTTGTCCCTTTATGAGATCTAGCACTGGTGTTGTTAATCCATTATAATAAATAAGTAGGAATCAGTTGAGCACACATACAATAGACAACTTATATCACAACCAAAAAGACTTCAGCAGGGACTAAAGATAACACAAACTGAAATGTAACTAATGTAAATGATAGAGATGATAGCAATTAGAGTAATGATATCATTGGTCAGTACCACTGAGATACTGCCTCAGTGGGTGAGAAAGACATAGCATTTACAATTGTTGCTACTGATTATAATGAAAGCCATAGTAGCAGAGTACACGAAGAGGGAGTAGAAAGCCAAAGAATGAATTGCATTTTTTAAAATTTGAATAAATAAAACAAAATCAGTTGATCGCTCACATTGAACTTTCCTTTTTGTGTCTCGATTTCTACTTCCTGATTAAGTTTGTACTTCATGCATTCTGCTTTAAACGGAGTTCTGTGGAATAAATGAATGTGGGACGTTTGATTGCTAAGTTCACAAAATAAACGAAGATGACAATGGAATGAGCAAGAGTTTCGACATTACAAATAATGTGAATATGCTGTAATTGCCTGTGCTGCATTTTCAATCATTAAGGCTGCTAAATCAAGAAATCATATCGATCCAAAATATGATTTCTGATAATCTGTTTCTTACATTGATCAATAAATAGTTGTGGTTGTTATGACTTGAAGGAAAAAAAATGTACAGGACATTTTATAACATGTTCACTCTCAGCAGAACACCCAAGGTTGGTCATATAGTGGATCCCATCCCACTGCAATATTGAAGGCAATGAAGCTGCAGACAAACTAGCAAAGTGTGGACAAGCATCCCCACAAACAGACTTCAGCATCACATATAATGAGACCAATACCATTATTAAAGTCAACTTCAGGGAAAATGGGCTGATCAACACCCCGACTTCTGAAAAAAAGACAGCTATTTTAATTTAACTACAGAAGAGCAAGCCATCATCTTCAGACTGAGAACTGAGCATAACAAACTCAAGGGTCATCTTTACAACAGAATAAGGATTGGGCTAAATGGCAAGTGTTGATGTGGGGAGCATACCATGACTGTGGAACACATCCTACAAAGCTGCATCCTCACGCAGGAAAAGAGAACAATACTGGCCTTGCGAGACAGATACGAGACAAAAGCTGTATAGAAATAAAACAGCCTTACAAATAACAGTGTCCTTTGTAAGAGAAACCGGGACTTTGATCTGAAGATCAATGAAGAAGAAGATATAACATGTTCAGACAAAAGATTTTCCAAAAATTAGAGTGTTAATCACTAATACTTAGAATACTAAGAAATCCTGATATTCAAACAGGCAGGTAATGCCTGCTGCCATGGAGTCAAAGCTGTCTGTAGTGCATTCTTATTGCAATTTTACTTCCTGTGGCCTGGAGAATAGTAGGTGAAAAAATTGAGTAGGAATTTCATTATCTTTCTCCCTTTTGCTCGAAAAGCAACTAACTGGTCCATCTTTTTGGTTTTCAACTGCCAAGGGTTTTTTTTATGTCTACAGCATGTACAGTACTCAGGATCTTTCAGTTTTACATCAATCACCAATATGACTAGACACTGGTCTCAACTCCCTTGAGACCAGGGGAAGCTTAAAACTTGCGATTCAAAACCCCCGTTTCACGTTTTCATTCATTTGCTTATTGAGAGGATGTGTCTACACTCTCAGCTATAGTGACCCCCTTAAATAATCACTAATATTTTTATAAATTTATATGTTGTATGGTTAAGACACAGCACCCCAGGGTATTGAAACTCAAGGTCACACTGCGGAGAGCACCAACGAACTTATCCATTTCGGCAGCATGACATGATGTCATTTGATAGGCACAGCGGTCCTGATATGTCAAGGCGGATCGAACTAGTTGTGTCTGCTATGCATGACCTCCAACATGTGTAGAGTAACAACAAGACCTCCCTTGAAACAAAAATTCACATCTACCAGTCCTGCGTTACAGCTCTGAAACCTGGACATTGCTGAAACATGACATGACGAGACTGGAGGCTTCCACATGAGCAGCCAGAAATGTATCCTGACAATCCAATAATATGACTATATCTGTAACGTAAAGGTCTCTACTAAAATAAATTTCCATCAAATCTCAGAAACACAAGACAGCCGCCGAGTTTCTTTGTTCGGTTATGTTGTATGCCTGGACCAGGAAACCCCAGCCCACAAGATATTCCACAATCCCCAAGACATTTCTCAGCACCAAAAGCCTTCCCCTGGAGGCGCAGAAGAGGATGTTCCAGGACAGTATGGTTCTAGCAGATAGCAACCTCCTCTGCTACTCTGTCGCAGCAGTGGGTCATGCATGTGACCGATCGACGCAACATGCCTCAGACGCATAAGCAAACATTATTATTATGGTAATATATTAACCCAAAATGTATCCCGAGGGCTTCTTCAGGACAGGTCAGGTCATCCCATAACTGGTGATGTTGTTGGTCCATCCATGAAATCACCTTCACAACCCCATGCCACCCCTATCTGTCAGCGGCTGCTGCCTGTGCCTCCTCTGGTCCGAGATTGGTCATTCTTTTATTTTGTCCTCCCACTTCTTTTTGGGATGACCTCTTCCTCATCCGCCTTGATCCTGCCATGCAAGATCGTATTTGTAAGACCGTTTGATCTCGATATGTGGCCGTACCAAGTGAGTTTCCGTCCTTTGACAGTTGCCAAGAGGTCTTCAAAAGGCCATATTGCTGTTGTAATTCTTTCTCGTATTTCCTAATTTGTAACTCGATCTTTGTATGTGACGTTTAGAAGTCTTCAGAAACATCTCATTTCCAAGGTATGTATCCTCCGCTGCAGAGCAGCTGTAATTCTTCATGTCTCACAAGTTTAGAGGAATATTGACAGGACCAATGTGCACATTAATCTGATCTTCGTGCACATGGCTAACCGTTTATCTTGCCACATTTTGTCAAGCAGCACAATCGCCACTATTGTCTGTGCTGTTCTGGCCAACACTTCACATTTTGATCTCCTTCATCACTGACAATCGAGCCCAGATATTTAAAACAGTCGATCACTTTGAGTTTCTGGCCATTAGCCCTCAGCGCTGTTGGTCATTAATTTTGTCTTTCCAGTGTTAATCTCCATACCATAGTCAAGAGCTGTTTCATCGAGACTTATGACCCATTCCCTGAGTTCCGCCTCTGTGCCCGCCGACCCGTCAATGTCATCTGCAAAACGAAGGTTGGTAATCTCCTATTTTGACAGTACCAACATGATCTCCAGGACCCCTTACTAGGAAGGAAAGAATAAGACCACTGCACCCTATTGCATGTTGCAAAAGGCAGCTAAAGATGGTTATGCATGAAGTTAGCAGCCCCATCATGTAAAACAAATTATTACAGAAGCCACCACTGCAAGAGCACAGTGTTTTACCACACGTTTCATGCATGGAGATTTCTATCTACAGTGGTGACTCTATTCTTCATTAGGAGCAAATTGAAGAATTTAGGCATTATATTTGTCAATATGCTGCCAAATGCACACCCCCCTCTTTCTCTCTTACAGACACAAGAACCAAATACAGGCACATACTATTTCATGTGCCAGTTATTGTTCAATCTAGTTTAGTTTATTTGGGTCTGAGTTTTCGTCTCATAAAAACTTAGATGGATCGTATACATGGGTCACATGTCTATAGATGTTTGCCTTTCAGTGATTATATGTTCTTCTTCTTCTTCTTCGTTCGTTCTCAATATACCGCTACCAAACCCTGAAAGGGCTTAAGTAGCAGAATGTAGTCCAGAGAACGGAATGCGTTGTGTCGAAGTTTACAGCTTGACTGCGATATTTGCACCTTTCGGTCCAACACATCCGACTTCAGCAAGCAGTTTTTTAGTACCGGGTTAGCATTCCCTCTTCGATCCCTTCTCCTTAGCCAGTCTGCCCTGCTGCAGCCTGTTATCCAGGATCACCGCGTGGAGGTGTAGAAGGGTCTTGGCAGCTCTGGTTCGCTGGCCCTGACGCTAGCAGTCAGCTATGGGTCGCTGACCACTGCAGCTCATGCGCTGCTCAGCATCTTGATCCCGATTATATGTTGAAAATATGAGAATTTCAGAAATCAAGAAGAACACATTTCATGATTTGAAATACTTGTGATAGAAAAATACACAAGAGGCAAAATTGACTTGAATCATCCACAAAAAGATGAAACACCATGTCTGTAGCCAATTTAGTAACTATAATTTATGTCCAGTGATACTATGAATATCGATATCGTTTCTACACTAATTAACCATTAATGTTTATATGGGTTGCTAGAGAGGAAGAAATGGGCAAATTGACAGAGGAAGAGATGGATTGGTTGTGAAGAGTGGAAGAAATGGGCTGGCTGAAGGGTGATGGAGGACAGAAAAGGAATACAATGAGGGTGAGAAGAGTGCGGGAAGAGGGTTTAAAAAATTAACAGCAGCTTACATAATTATCCCAGGCAACTTCAGACACTCCTTTGTTTTTAATAAAACAGTGCCTGCTACTCTTACTCAACTGCTCCTCTCCCCTAGTGTATAGAGGTTTGCTGGACAGAATGCTTGACTGTTCTATCCTGGCCTCTTTCCAGTCTAGTTATCTCTATCAGAGACTGTCTCAAGTTGTCATTTCAGCAGAATTTGGGTCATTGTGAGTGGGTCTACATACCTCGCACTTGGTTTCCCATCAATGTTGTGATAGTCAGATTTCTTCCATTCTACGGATATTTATTTTTTTTTTTTTTGCTTTCGCCTTAATTTCTCTAATCCCCAAGGCGGTGTGCGTTGCACTATGTTTTTATTTTGCGCCTGTTGGCCCAGTGCATCCGACTTCAGCATGCATTTCATGTAAGGATCTGCTTCCTCATTCATTTTCTAAGGGTTTGCTTCCCCGGGGTAACGGCCGGTGCTGTGATGGGGATTGAACCCAGCAGCGTCGGAAAATGCTCCCCTTGAGTCTCAATGGGTTGGGCTTCAAGATTGTGACACATTATCTTCTTCTTCTTCTTCTTCGTACGCAGTCAGACAGTAACCATTATTTTTTCGAAAAAAGCGGCGGTCATCCTGAGGCTGTCGACACTGCCATAGAGCTTGTCTTGCAGTTCCACTGGTGATGGCCACATCTGCTCTCTCTGATCCTCGTATGTCGGCAGTTCTGCAGCGGTCCTTTTACCGGTACCGCACGGGCATTCGTCGGTACCACCTATCTTTAATTTGTTGAATAGGTGGTACCTCAGTCTATTGTGGCCAGTGCGAAGTCTGAAGACAATGACCTGCTCTCTTCTGTTCAACTGGTAATAGGCATCGTTTTTGGTGTAACCAGTATGTTCGGTTTCCCATTTGGTCATGTATCTGGCTTTGATAAGCCGTTTTGACTCTTCGTACGTCATACTAGTATCTGTTTGTGGTAGTCTTGCACCTTCTTTTGCCAGTCTGTCTGCCTCCTCGTTGCCTTGGATGTTGCAGTGTGATGGGACCCACTGTACCACTACCCTTTTTGGTGTGGACTGCTGGCACAGTTTGCAGAGTGCTGCTCTTAAGTCATTAAACTCAGTGTTTTTCTGGCGTTTTAGCGCTGTGACTACGGCGAGAGCATCTGTAAGCAGAACTATATGGCTTTCATTTTCTTTGTGTGTCACCATTTCTTCCACTGCCGCCCTCAGTGCCTCTGCCTCCGCTCTGAAATTGCTTGTGTACTTACCAGTAGCGAATGACAGTGTTATTTTTCTGCTATTTGGTAGGTTCAGGAATGCTCTTGCCCCTCCATTCTGTGTAGTGTTTGTTACAAAACCGTCGGTTTATGCATGGGTCCAGTCCATGCTTGGGTAGTTTTTCGATATAAAGCTTAGGGTAGTATCTCTCCTTTCTTTTTCAGTCTGGCAGTTTTTGTTTCCAATACCTGGTATATTTTCTACCACCTCTGGAAATATATCCTGCCTCCAGGTAGGTTTTCATACAGTAGTGATGGGTTTTGGTGTTGTTAGTGCGTTTATGGGATCTTCGTGCATCTTTGCTTTGGCTATTTCTGCAAAGTTTCTCCGCTTTAGTTTCCCATTTCCCAAATTGTTTAGTCTCTGGTGCATTGGATGGTCAGTCAGTCTTTGGAGTTTCTCTGACTGCAGCTGGGCGCTGCAGTCTCTTCTATCGGTCATGGATTGCAGTTTTGTAATCTTTTCAAGTTCTGACACATTATCTGATTATGGACCTTGACCCTTCTTGTTATTGCAGCCATCTTTCTTGTTACCATAACCATCTTTCTTAAGTACCTAAATTCTTAAGTTTTGGTGTTGAAATTTGTAAGTAGTTATTGTCTTTGTTAGTGTTACTCATTTAGTATAAATGTATTATATATATATGTATATAAATCAGATATATATCTGATTAGTGTCATGAAAGAGCATTTGCTTTTTATGGCAAAGGTGATGGGTTCAACTCCCACAACCATCACACTCCAGTCGACCCAACTGTAAATGGCAGCGAGGAAGGGTCCCATCCCACTGTAACATTCAAGACAACAAGGAGGCAGACAGTCTGGCGAAAGAAGGTGCAAGGTTACCACAATCAGATTCAAGAGTGACCTATGAAGAGTCAAAAAGGTTTATTAGGGCCAGATACATTAACAAAGGGGAAACATAGCATACTGGCTACACAAGAAATAATGCTTATAAACAGTTGAGCAGAAGAGAGCAGGTGGTGGTCTTCAGACTCCAGGCCACAACAGACTGAGGTACCATCTATTCAATAAACTGAAGATAAGTGCTACTGACGAATGCACTTGTAATACTTGGAAAATGACCCTAAACATCTGCTGCAAAATTGCCTGACATACAAGGACCAGAGAAAGCACATGAGGCCATCACCAGTGCCAACATTAGACAAGCTATATGGCAGTACCGACATCCTCAGGATGGCCGCTGTTTTCAATGAACAAATTCAAGTCGACATCTGACAGCATACAAAGGACTCCCGGAAACCATCACACCAGTCGACCCAGCTGTAAATGGCAGCGAGGAAGGAAACTGGCCACTCCACCCCTAACACAAGCACTGGCTTAGTTTCTAACCAGTGGTTAGGTCTGCTGAAGGACACCCTTTACCATATTTATATATGCTGCATATTTGAATCATTTCACTGTTATTGATCCAGTACATCTGTAAGATAACATTATAAAATAATAAAGGTAATACTTACACAAAGCTGACCTGAATGTCAATTCCTTCTATAACTATATCTACTTCTGGGTTTGCCTTTCCTGCTACTATGCGCAGGAGAAAGTTTAGACCTTGAAACAAAACAAGAAGTCATGTTCAAAAGTAGTTTGAAGACAATAAGGATAAAATGGGATGAGTAATGTTGAATTTAACTTACATAAAAAGAAATTGATCTGTGCTAGTTTATAAAGGTTACAGATATGCAGAGCTAGCATTACTGTACTCTGGGCAGACCCATTGGTTCTCTAATACCTTTCAGCAGATAGGGAAGGGCATCCATGATGAAGAGAATCTGTTCCTTGCTAGCTGTGCACACTGATTCATCCTCTCAGGGACCGTCTCTGTCTGACTAATGTATTTATCCAAACTTCTGCAGTCTATCTTAACCTGATGCATTGGTTCCAGTACCTTCATCTAGTTAGTCGTTAGATCATCTTCATTGCACTTCGGACAAGTCCATACGGGCTCAGATCTCATCCTCAATATCCCTGCCTGCCCATGGTGACTGACCGTTTCCGTCCAGTGCTGGTTAACCAGATGTCTTTGGATCCCCGTGTGGTGTTCATTCCTCGCCGCCCCTCGTTTCACACCCAATTCAACCAGTTGCACCAGGTGCACAGAGTCTGGGTCAACTCCCAAATCTTCCTTCCAGTCAATTTCTCTAATGGTGTTTAAGATATTGGCTCGATCCATTGATCTGCTGCCCACCACTATAGTTGTACTCCCCAACCTATCAGCTCTCTCGTTCCCTTCGACACCTGTATGTCCCAGAATGAGCATAAAGGTGACTCTCTGCAACCTTGACCGCCCTACTAACTCCAACCATTGGCACCACGATACCTAATTTCACCTTCTTGAGCATCCTCATTGAATCACTGAGGATGCACACATGTATGGCACTCATTGATTTCATCGAGACCATCGCCTTCATAACAGCCATGATCTCCATGGTCAGACTCCTTGTGGTCACCGCAAATGTCCCACACTCCTCCTTGATCCTTTTTCCACTCCTCTGAGCCGTGAAGGCCCATGTGCTTCTCAACCCATAGATGACAGATCCATCTGTGTAGATAATGAAATTACCTCCGTTTAATTTTCACTGATCAAAACATTAACCTCAGAAAATACATCAACCAGATTCAACTGGACACAACTAACAGATGGTCAATGAGTGATTTTACTATGTTTCCTTTACCAACATTTATTTCCCAGAAGCACTTCACTCAGGGCTGACACATATGTGTTCGTTCTGTTTCAGCAGATGGTGATGGTTTCTGTAGCTTGCTAGTTATACACACTCTTGGTCCATCCTCGCAAGAATCCATTCTTATTCGTTTTGCATTTCATTCCAAATGTCTGCACTTGTAAGATTGCTATTTCACCAATTACTGTACCATAATCTACCAGAACATCAATGAATGATTCCAGTTGCCTCTATATCCCTCTTGTTGTCTCCATTTTACTCCATGAAAAGTATAGGGCTACAACCACAGCTGGTCGCTTTCTGATAGCATGCATCTGCATGCTCCTGGCTCCTGCTGTAGTGAAATTTGTAGTAAATAGTTCTACATTATAGGGTTTTTAGCATTATGCACAACTCTCTTTAGTCAATTTTCACACGCATAGAATTGTTGTTGTTGTTGTTGAATTCCCACAATGAGTAAGATTACTCATTTGTGCACCCTTAAAAGAGCATTAAGTTGCCAGTTGCTTGCCTCACATCCCAAGCGTGCTGATGAAGGTGGAATGGAGTCCTTCAGGCAGTTGTGTTATTCTTGGCGGCTTCATCTGCATGTTGCTCACTACTACAAAGATCACATTGTTACCTCACCTCATTTAAAAAAACTTGCTAATTGAATCAAGACTGATAGTAAAAGCTTCTTTTCTTATGTTAGAAATAAACAAAGAATGAAAGATAAGGTAGGCCCTCCCACAGATAGCACAGGTAAAATAATAAGAGAAAATAGGGAGACAGATAATCTACTAAATCGAATAGGTAGGGAAGTTGCAAAATGGGTTTAAAGTTGCTTAACGGGAAGAAGACAGAGAGTGGGCATAAATATGGAGTACTCTTGAGTGGTATGAAGTAAAAAGTGGAGTGCCACAGGGCTCGGTTTTGGCACCGATATTGTTCTTGGTATATATAAACAATTTGGACATTGATATAGGATCCATGATTGAAAAATTTGCAAATGACACAAAACTATGTAAGAGTGTCTCATCTATAGCAGAGGTGGATACGTTGAGGTTGGATTTAGATCAAATTCGAGACTGGTCTATGAAATGGCAAATGGAGTTTAATGTAGATAAATGTAGTCATCCACATGGGTAGATCCAATATGGAACATATTTACAGAATGGGCAAAAATAATATTAGAAAGATAGAAAAGGAAAGGGACCTAGGGGTTATAATAGAGCATACAGAAAAAATGAATGAGCAAGTCCAGGTAGCAGTGAATATGGCAAATGTTAGGTATGATAAAAAGAAATATTAAACATAGGAGTAAGGAGATGATTGTCAAACTGTATAAAACATTAGTTAGACCTAGATCAGAGTACTGTGCACAGGTGTGGAGTCCTTATCGTAGAAGAGATATAAAAATGCTGGAAAGGATACAAAGAAGAGTGACAAAACTGATAATAATATTCCAGAATTACAGTTATGAGGAAAGACTCAGAAAAACCAGTCTACAGAAGCCAAGAAAAGAAAAGCATTTGAGGTGATTTAATACAGGTTTATAATATAATCACAGGAAATGTTAAATTAGACTATAACAAGTTTTTCAAAATACAACCACAAACGAGAACAAGCGGGCACAGATACAAATTAACTAAAGAGAGTCCAGATTGGATATTAGGAAATATTTTTTTAGTCAGAGAGTGGTGAATGCTTGGAATGCATTACCCCACGAGGTAGTGGAGGCAGAGACAGTAAATGCATTTAAGAATAAATTGGATGTGCACAGCTTTTAAAGCAGGGTAATGCAAATGCAACTCATTGTCTACAGACTCTGACAAGTCTTCTGAACTAGTATGAAAACGTTAAGTTTTATTAGCCAGGCTGCCATGGAAACTGCTTGTTTCCAGTAAGACCTCCATGGAAGTGAGGTGGGGGTCTTGTCCAGTATATTTTACCTGACCCTGACTAACTTGCCCAATCAGTATGTTCTTCCTGACCAGACATTAGTCTTCTATTTTGGAAGGTTAGTGGTCTATTCTATCCAATGTCCTCTCCTGGTTCCACATGCATGATTTCTGTCTTATAGTTCTATGTATATAATCGTATTATGCAGACTATATGGGCATTTTCAAAGTCAGCAATAATTGCTGATTAGTGTCTGATTAGTGAAATTAATGCACATAAGTTCTGTAAAGCCTGCAGTGAAAGGGTCAATACAATACTGAAGGATTGAGCTCAATAAGAATTCAAAAAAAGAAAAGCATCGAAAATAGAAGAACATTGTTCATTGCTATTGACCACAGCATATAAAATAAATCTACATAACCAATCAATGTTCAATATCTACTCACCCATCTCTTTGAAAAAATCGTCAACATTTTCAGCTCTTATCTGCTTCCATTTTCCTGTGAACTTTTCTATTATTTCCTTGATAATCAGTTCCTCGTCTTGAGTTGCCATGTTCGCAATTTGAAAGCGTTGCTAACTTGGACAGTCGCGTATGACTCACTATCCTATGAACAGTCCAAGGTGAAGCCAGTGAAGGTAATAATTGTAATTATATTTGGGGCTGGTATTTATTATATCTGAACAATTGAACAAACAATAGTGTGTGGAGTTCAGAGTGCATTTAGATGAAGTGCATATTGTTGGTTTGATTTTGCGAATTAATGCGAATCGCTAAGTTGTTGATAAGAGACAAAGTAACTGAGTTTCAGTTTCTGACACTTGACTCAGCACTTCCTAAGGCTTTAAACAATTTTCCATATGACAGATTGTGTAATACTTTATAGACTAAATTCATAAATATGTCCAGATCAAAATTAACAAATTCGTTTGAATCTAATGTTTCCAATTAGGCATTGACATTAAAACTAATATAAACACGTAGCGGTAAAAAATAGTGAAAGACAAATTAGATTAGCATTAATTATAATAAATATTAGTAGCTTTGTAGACAATACAAGTTTGTTTACTACTGTGATTTTTAAAAATATAATGCAATGAATTTAAATAACGGGTCAAACCTGTACAAACCTTTCCTTAAAATAATATAAATTCTTTCTTTTTTTTCTTTAATACTATAAACATAGATATGTGGTACTAATTATACTTTATTATCCTATGCAGTGACAAAATATTTAGTAATTTTTTTATTGTAATATTTGATTTGTTGGTGTCTCTTGCGCCGGTAGGTATTTTTACATTTTTAACCGACACTGAACTTTGACATTTGGACTGAGGTGGCATAGGCGCGCCTCCGTCGATAGAAATTAGTGAGGCAAACACGTAAAATATAAAAAAAAATAACAAAGATAATCGATATATCCAAAAACCTCCACCCTGTGATCCTGGATAACAGACTGCAGCAGAGCTGACTGGATAAGGTGAAGGAATCGAAGAGGGAAGACTAACCAAAATGCATACTGAAGTCTGATGTGTTTGATCTAAAGGTGCAAATATTGAAGCAAATCTGAAACTACTGAAAGCTACGAGTACGACACGTATTCTAAGGACGACAACATTATGTTACTTGCAAAGCCCTTTTCCGAGCTTGGTAGCGGGAGTTTGAGAACGAGAGACGAAGAATAAACCCAAAAGGGCAGTGTCTGTAGTTGCTTATAGTAAAGTTATGAAGTAAAATAGCGGGAAGAAAGAAAAGATAATGGTATCATCAAGCTTTGTTTGACCAAGGAGCAGATGACGACACGTATCATTACTGCTAGTGCTACTACTACTAGTAACTTAAATGGCTCCTAAATAATATATAATAGGCGACCAAAACCTGTGTTGGAAAAATGGAGACTGGATATGGCCAGTCGACGGAATGGACACTTAACAGCATTATACTGATGTAGACGATTATACAGTCTGTATACAAGCAGTTTCTTCCACGCCGCAATAGAATCACATCAGCGCAGCACACACATACCATACAGTACATGCAGACGCACACACCCGTCTATATAGTGACCGACACGACCTATAATATAAGTCATAAAAGACTATTATGAGATTTCAAGAAGCGTGCCTTCGCCAGTAAGAAAGGTAAAATCTAGACAACAATAGAAAAAAAGGAAACATGGCATCAACATGAAGTTATGTAACATTACAGATTTATTTGATCAAGCGTTTAGTATCACAAAGAGTGTCCTACTTCCCTTTTAAGTAAATATGTTTCAGATTCAAATAGTTAATGGCTCTGTCGTTTTTTATCTAATGCTTTGATTTCTTCTTCTTCTTCGATCAACTGAAGCTATGCTTCTAGCCCGGTGATGTTCAGAAGGGGTCTTCGCACGGTCTCGCACATCGTATCGAGCATGGTCGCTCACCCGGATCAGACAGCCTCTCTTTGGTCTGCATAAATGGCGCAGTCCTGTAGGATTTCACCCTGGGGGCCACTCTTCCCCTTCTCTCTCTTCTCACCTCACTCTGTTTCATTTGACTCTGTCCTACAGTCACACTTTTGCACAACTTTCACACGCGCCCTCGTGGTGAGGCCCTTCCATTGCACTTTGGTTGGGCTAGCTTCTGAGGGCGCACAAACCTAGCATAGGTACATACAGATGCACACATGCATCCAAGCACTGGTTTATGCGTCCTGATATTGCCCAATGGATTACGGTCTGGGGTGGAAAATGGCGCGCCTCCGCCAGTAGAAACTAGTGAGGCCAAAAAAAATATGTTCTGGTGTTTGCTTGAGTGCTCCACAATCGCACGTGGCAGTGTCTCTAAGACCCGTTATGAGAAGGTCGGTCTTGAGTCTGCAATGCCTCGTTCTGGGTCTAAAGATCTGTGCCCATCTCTGTCAAGTTTGTATATGCTGTCATTTTCTGGCTTGCATTCTTTGCGCTGGTCTCTCCATTCTGTCCTCGTAGATCGTTTGATTGGAGTCTTTGCTTCTTTATAGCTCTGTGAATCTCTTGATCAAGTTGGTGGTACAGTTTGGCAGGGTTATTTCCAGATTATCCCTTTTATTATTACATGTCATATTGTGTTGTCTTCCTCTTGCGCGTTTGCTTCAAATTTTCCGCCCAAAATGGTATATCTGACGCTGTTGTAGTTCGTAATTTGTGTTAATTATGTTTGTGTTTTTTTGCATTAAATATTTTCACACAATATATCCTATTCTTGAGCAAATTCACAGTTTCAGTGCCCTATTTCTCTATTCCTCTCTCTGTCTGTCTGTCTGTCTGCATGTCTGTCTCTCTCCCCTCTCTCTGTCTCTCTCTCTCTCTCTTTCACTCTCTCTCTCTCTCTCTCTCTCTCTCTCTCTTTCGCTCTCTCTAAATTAGTAATAGCAAGTTTAGGCCTAGTTACTACGAAAATATGTCACATAAGTAATGACAGAGGTTAGATCACTAGACTCTGGCAGCAAAGATTTTGGTTTGTACCCATCTCGCGACGTTCTTCATCAGCACCGGCATCATTGGACAAACAGATTGCACCGAGTAGTACCACGCCTGGCGAGACAAATGTCAGCATGGCACGCATACACCACCAACTAATCCTCTCTAAGCAGACCTGTCCTGCACTATTTTGTCCAGCTCTTTCCAGTTTCTCCCCATTTTTCTTGTATCCGCCTGTGTGTCGTTTCTCTGTGTATTCTTTCACCTTCTCTTGCCTCGTTTTTTCCTGAGAGTTTCACGACAAAGAATGCCTACGGCTTTCGCATTGTGTAGCCTATCTAACGTCCCATTCTGTCCAAGATTGTCCTGTTCCACTTGACTATGTCCTATTCTCTCCCATAAACTTTTTTTATTTGTAACCTTGTCGAGCGACTGCGTGCCTGGAATCCGTATCAGGATGTGCCGATAAAGCCGTGAAATCTTGTAATATTAAGTTTGGTCACCAGTCATGTTTACGCTCCACATAAAAAGAAAACAAATAAACGGGGGCTTCAAATTAAAACTATAAAAGTGGGATAAAATTAGGAAAACCATGCCTTTTATATTGTAACTTGTTAATATGATTGCTAAGGATGCCGGTAGTGTCCTGCACGCGCCATCACTATGCAGGCGAACAACAAGGCGTCATAAATGCAGTTAAAAGATTGCTGCTTCACTGTTGAAACGCACCAAAGAGAAGCAGCGTTTTGTTATCTGTTTTATTTAGCAGCGATGGGGGCGGGGGGGGGGGGGGAAATCAATAGAAACCCATCGGCAAATGAAGTTCTAGTACGATCATACAAGCCTTTCACTCCAGTAAATCCTGCCAAAGACGGATGTGTCGGACCGAAAGGTGCCAATACCCCAATCCAGCTATAAACTAGCGACACAGCGCATTCAATTCTCTATACTACATCCTTCTACTTGCAAAGCAGGGCTTGGTAGCGGGAGATTGAGAAAGAACGCAGAAGAAGAAGAAGAAGATTCCAGCAAGTGTATGAGTAGAGTAGGATGTTCCAAAACGGCGTCAGTTCTGTGACAGACTGTTCACTACCGGGTCATGCATGCCGAGTAGTGACCCCAGAGTCTATTGCAGCCGTTGACCGTCTCGTAAAGGAAAATCGACAATTCACTGTGAGTGAAAGGCATAAATTAAAAACAGAAATTAAATATATTAAGATAGAGGAGGTACTTAAATGTAACCAGTTTGGATTTCGCAAGGCCAGAGGTATACGGGATGCCATCTGATCATTGCGGCTTCTCGCAGAAAGAATAATCGATCAAGGTCGACCACTATTTATCTTCTTCATTGATTACGAGAAAGCTTTTGATCGAGTGCCTTGGAGCAAATTTTTTTAAGATTCTGCAGCAGATAGGTAAAGAAGGACCACTTATTCGGTTAATTCAAAACATGTATGAAAATCAAGAAGTGATTATTTCGATCACAGAACGTCTCACGGATCCTGTTTCCATAAGACAGGGAGTGCGACATGGGATGCTTGCTTTAATCATATTCTGAGATGATGATGGACAAAGTTATGCCGAGTTATAATAGGGGTGTTAAAGTTAAAGGTATGAAAGTTAACGGTATGAATGTTAATGGTATGAAAGTTAACGGTATGAATGTTAATGGTATGAAAGTTAATGCCATCAAATTTGTCGATTACCAAACGATATTGTGTGAGGACCAGTAGCAAAATTGCAAATGCTGCTTGAAAAATACTAATAGCACGGTCAAAGAATTTGACATAAACATAAACACATCGAAGTTAGCACGGTCAAAGAATTTGGCATAAACATAAACACATCGAAGTTAAAGACTTTGGTAATATCCAAGCAGCTTAGGCAAATAAATATGATCATCAATGAAGAAATAATCTAACAAGTTTACATATTTGGGGCAAACTATAACAGAAGATGTCAGAAATTGGACATAAATTGAGTCAAGGGTTACAATGGCAAAAGGGGGCTTCAGAAGAAAACAGGAATTGTTAACCTCAAAGAATGCCAGAATAGAACCAAGGAGAAGAATAATAGCCACTCATATATGGCTAATTGCACTGTATGAGACTGAAACATGGACTTTAGTAAAAAATGAAAAAAAGCTTGAAAGCGTTTGAAATGTGGTGCTACAGAGTAGAATGGAAAGAGTGAGTTGGACAGAAGGAATGTACTCAATGATGTGGGAGCACAGTGACAAGTATTACATATAATATAAAAACGTAGGTTTAGTTGGATGGGTCACAATATGAGACATGAAAGTTTTCTACAGAAGAACCTAGAAGACAAGATTCAAGGGAAGAGAGGATGGGGGCGACCAAGACTCATCTTTACATCTCAGGCATGCAGGGACATTAAAGTACGAACATTCTGAAATGAAGAGAACTGCAGAGGATAGAGTCAAATGGAGAGACATGCTCAGACAAAATTACAATCAGTCTCAGGACTGATCAACCAGAGGATAGGGTCAAAAGGAGAGACGTGCTCAGACAACCCTACAACCAGTCTTCGGACTGATCAACCAGAGGATAGGGTCAAAAGGAGAGACGTGCTCAGACAACCTTACAACCAGTCTCCGGCTTGATCAACCAGATGATGATGACATGAGAATCGCACATTACGTAATTAACACATTTACAATTTGCGGTTAAAGAAGTTTATATAAATTTCTAAATAAATAACGCTGGGAACATCAATATTAGTTCTTCGTAGATAAAACCAAAGGAATGAACACCTACCTTCAAAATAAAACTGTAACGAGACACAGTTCAGGTAAACATGTGTAAGTCCCAGAAATAATTGTAACTAATTTGATTTGACTAGTAGCGAACTAGGGCAGAAGTATCGAAAGGTCAGAGGGTCATATTTATCGTCAAAGATATAAACCAGATGAGTGCGAAAGTAAGCTATCACAGCAACACATCTGTCCCAAGTACGAGCTACAGATACCTTCTAAGGTTCACTGCATCAGTGGAAGTATATTGTAAGTAAGTAATCTATCTATACACTAAACGGTTTATAAAAAAGGTAAAAGTGGTCACATAGCAGACACTGCTCTCTGGGAAGAAGCATTAGAGACTTCATTGTACTAGACCACATTAAATAGTATTGCTATCGAGTTTGTACCTGCCCTGGGAGTTTCTACGCTCTAGTTTATCGGGAAGTGTCTGAAATTTCTATAACAAATGAATTAACCAAACAACCAGCCAACCAACTAACAAGGGAAGTTACAGATTTAAAACAATCTCCTTTCCTTGCTGCCTTTCCTTCCCTAACAGTTACATAAAATTGAGTTGAAAACGGAATAGAACCACTGTAAACTTCTAAGCATGTTGTATACGATGACTGGAGAGGGACTATAGTAACTGTATCATGTTAAACCCTTGCTGGGACCAAGACGCTGAGCAGCGCATGGGCTACAGCGGTCAGTGACCCTTAGCTGACTGCTATCGTCAGGGCCAGCGAACCAGAGCTGCCAAGACCCTTCTACACCTGCACGCGATGATCCTGGATAACAGCCTGCAACAGAGCAGACTAGCTAAGAAGAAGGGATGGAAGAGGGAAGGCTAGCCTGGTACCCAAAAAATGTCTACTGAAATCGGATGTGTTGGACCGAAAGGTGCAAATATCGCAGTCAAGCTGTAAACTACAACACAATGCATTCCATTCTCTGGACTACATTCTGCTTCTTAAAACACCTTCATGGCTTGGTAGCGGGAGATTGAGAACGAACGAAGCCAAGCCAAGCCCTTGCTGTTGGCTGTTTCCATTGCAATGATATCTCCTTCATCATCATCATTATCACCAGTCGCTCCTTTCGGGACATTGGCATTGACAACTCTCCTCTAGCAAGTTCGATGTTGATCTTGCCTTTTTGTCTCTCTCTAGTTAAGGTTCAGGGAGTTCAGCTTCACATTCTCTTCTCCAGATGTGTCTTGGTCTTCATCTGTCTCTGTAGACTCCATATCAGAGTCTGGTCACGTCTGGCGGTGTTTTTCCGTAGCGTGTGTCCCATTTCCCGCGTTCGATCTGCTATTCAACTGGAATGATCAGGCGTGAAGCCTCGTGAAAAAGTGTCTTATTTTACGACATGCAAAGTACTGCAGTATAATAATCGCTCCTCTATATTAAGGGGTACAGAAACCATCGATTTAAGCTAAATTAAATGAATAATATCAAAAACATTAGGAACACAGGGCCGCCGAAGACGGATGTGTCGGATCAAAAGGTGCAAATATCGCAGTGAAGCTGTAAAGTAGCGACAACGCATTCCGTTCTCTGGACTACTTTCTGCTACTTGTGAAGCCCTGCCCAGGGCTTGGTAGCGGGAGATTGAGAACGA
Source organism: Ariolimax columbianus (assembly GCA_036924085.1). Classification (NCBI taxonomy): domain Eukaryota; kingdom Metazoa; phylum Mollusca; class Gastropoda; order Stylommatophora; family Arionidae; genus Ariolimax; species Ariolimax columbianus. The sequence continues at coordinate 43,154,317 of JAVGWX010000015.1, forward strand.
ACGCAGAAGAAGTAGAAGAAGAAGAAGGAGGAACACATCCAGCTTCATATAGGTACGGACGTATCGACTACAAATTGTAATTAGTATCATCATCGTAAACAATGTTACATACATTCTACAAGATATAAATCATTCAAAACATCCGTGGGCTTGTCACACTACGAGAGGAAATGACGAGCGATGAAGTTTCAGAGCTGCCCTATGGTATCCGTACAATATGAAACGATCTCTCGGAGGACCCCCACACGATGGCAGGACCCACTAGGTGTTGTTGTTGTTGTTGATGTTGTTGGTGTTGTTGTTGTTGTTGTTGGTGTTGTTGTTGGTGTTGTTGTTGGTGGTGTTGTTGTTATTGGTATTGTTGTTGTTGTTGTTGGTGTTGGTGTTGTTGTTGTTGTTGGTATTGTTGTTGTTGTTGTTGGTGTTGGTGTTGGTGTTGTTGTTGTTGTTGTTGGTGGTGGTGGTGTTTGCGAATGCCCACAATGAGTAGGTTACTCTTTTGTGCGTCCTGAAATGGACGTTAAGTGGCGGGTTGCAGTAGCTCTCCTCACATCCTGATAGTGCAGATGAAGGTGGACTGGGGTCCTACAGGCGGTTGTACTATGCTTGGCTTCATCTTCGTGTCGCTCATTACTACAGGGATCACGTCGAACATCACCTTGTTAGACAGACTGTTGTCCTCGACAACAGCCTGTTTCCATGACGACCAATGAGGACGTCAGGTGAGGGTCTTGGCCAGTATATTTCTTCTGACTGGCTAACATTGTCTCATCAGTGTGTTTTGCCTGACCAGACGTTAGCCTTATCGTCCCAGGACTCACTAAAGATGAATGAAAATATCCGCGGCACTATATCGAACAAGCTTCTTGTTCACGTGATTGTAAAGATTGTAAACAGACCCGGGACTCACGCAAGGCCAATGTCAATGATCGAATCGATTAAGATTACGGTTGTAAGCAAGCATAGGAAAGCATTGGGAATCTGTCTTTGCTTCCTCTCTAGAATAATCACGCGTTGAAACTGGAGAAATAGTCCTGTTTGTTTTTGTTTTTAGTTTGGGGTGGGGGTCGGGGCATGTCATGGTTTTAAAAAAGAAAGCCGGGTGGTAGGGATGCGGGGGAGGGGGGGGGGGATTAGAGATCCTTTTTTATTAATTTTGATTTATTGAAGAAGCAAAGGTTTGGGACTGCATTTGACCCCTTTCCCAAAACTATCTTAAGGAAACCTGTATGCAGTCAATTGTTCCGGCGGTTTCGAAACAATAGTTTTACATGATAAGTCTACCAGCGCCATGCTAACCCACTTTAGTCACCTTGTACAAGTTAGGAAGGTGACACTCAATTCTTTTCGTCGTTGTCTTTGTTCGTTCTCAGTCTCCCGCCAGCAAGCCCTGGACGTTCTCAGTCTCCCGCCAGCAAGCCCTGGACGTTCTCAGTCTCCCGCCAGCAAGCCCTGGACGTTCTCAGTCTCCCGCCAGCAAGCCCTGGACGTTCTCAGTCTCCCGCCAGAAAGCCCTGGACGTTCTCAGTCTCCCGCCAGCAAGCCCTGGACGTTCTCAGTCTCCCGCCAGCAAGCCCTGGACGTTCTCAGTCTCCCGCCAGCAAGCCCTGGACGTTCTCAGTCTCCCGCCAGCAAGCCCTGGACGTTCTCAGTCTCCCGCCAGCAAGCCCTGGACGTTCTCAGTCTCCCGCCAGCAAGCCCTGGACGTTCTCAGTCTCCCGCCAGCAAGCCCTGGACGTTCTCAGTCTCCCGCCAGCAAGCCCTGGACGTTCTCAGTCTCCCGCCAGCAAGCCCTGGACGTTCTCAGTCTCCCGCCAGCAAGCCCTCGACGTTCTCAGTCTCCCGCCAGCAAGCCCTCGACGTTCTCAGTCTCCCGCCAGCAAGTCCTGGACGTTCTCAGTCTCCCGCCAGCAAGCCCTGGATGTTCTCAGGATCCCGCCAGAAAGCCCTGGACGTTCTCAGTCTCCAGCCAGAAAGCCCTGGGCGTTCTCAAACTCCAGCCAGAAAGCCCTGGACGTTCTCAAACTCCAGCCAGAAAGCCCTGGACGTTCTCAGTCTCCCGCCAGCAAGCCCTGGACGTTCTCAGTCTCCCGCCAGCAAGCCCTGGACGTTCTCAGTCTCCAGCCAGCAAGCCCTGGACGTTCTCAGTCTCCCGCCAGCAAGCCCTGGACGTTCTCAAACTCCAGCCAGAAAGCCGTGGACGTTCGCAAACTCCAGCCAGAAAGCCCTGGACGTTCTCAAACTCCAGCCAGAAAGCCCTGGACGTTCTCAGTCTCCCGCCAGCAAGCCCTGGACGTTCTCAATCTCCAGCCAGAAAGCCCTGGACGTTCTTAAACTCCCGCCAGCAAGCCCTGGACGTTCTTAAACTCCCGCCAGCAAGTCCTGGACGTTCTCAAACTCACGCCAGCAAGCCCTTGGCGTTCTCAAACTCCCGCGAGCAAGCCCTGGACGTTCTCAAACTCACGCCAGCAAGCCCTTGGCGTTCTCAAACTCCCGCGAGCAAGCCCTGGACGTTCTCAAACTCACGCCAGCAAGCCCTTGGCGTTCTCAAACCCCCGCCAGCAAGCCCTGGACGTTCTCAATCTCCCTCCAACAATCTCTGGAACTAGATAGAACGATAGAAAGAAATGATCCTCGGCAATTGAGTACCTTTACCTGTAATTAATGCCTTTTTTTTTTTCGTAGCTGAATACGCTACGCCAGTATAGAAAAACCCATGCGAAACTAGTTGATACAGCAATACATAAGGCGGGTTGGATAGTATTAGGGTATGTAAAACCCACAACCCTTTGATAAAAATGACAGTTAGTTGTCCATTGCAAGCGATGATAGCCACATGAACAGACGGTTTTGTCTTGATGATGTAACTTGCGCTGTATTTGGATTATAGTGAGGAAGAAACTGTGCTTGTCATCGACCTGACTTTCTGGTCCCGAGCTACCTTGAGGCAGTAACAAGACATTAGTCAAGACGACTAGAGGAAACTCAGGATGCAGGCACTCTGGTTCAATGTCCCGTGAGACCAGGAATCACTATGATACTTGTGGGAAGAAAAGTAATGTACGAAATAAATATCACACTGAATAATGAAATATACCCTAAAATTGGCATGGCACCACCCGAGATTCGAAAAAGCGTCGCAGCAGAAATCAAACGAGAAAAACTGGAGTACGACCCAAGGCACCCAAATGTTTGGACATCAGGTACAGACCACAAGACTCAAATCCAGACATAGTTTCCTAAAATCAACACAACCCATACAGACAAACCCTGAAAGTCGCCGTATCGAGAGATGCCATGAATTGATGCAGGCACCAGAGATGGAACTTCGGAAGGAGCCTGTCCCTTGACATCATCTACCATACACAACATGGAAGTCGCTAAACAGACTCCGAACTGTATCACTGTGCAAGAGACAGGAAACGATGGGGATACGCAGATGATGACACGTGTGATTGTAGCGCAATACAGGACCCGGATCACCTGATGACCTGCCTCAACCTCCAGGAAACATGCAATAGATGTGACATGCTGGAGGCAAATGACAAGCCAATCCATGTCGCAGTATGCATTCTGTATTACCTGGTGCTTGGAAACAGAAAGTAAGTAAGTACTTGTAACTATACACATGTGTATACTTCTAAATAACTAAATGCACTGTAAAAGTTTAAACTGTTTCTCTATTGCTAAAAATAGAAAACGATTAAAAGAAGTACATAGGTTTTGGCTATAAACGTTTTGAACGAAGTGTACGACACGGTGACACAATCTCTCTCAAACTTTTCACGACAGCCCTTAAGTAAGTTTTCCGCACACTAAATAAGGATGACAGTGGTATTACGGTAGACGGATAAATGCTCAATCACCTCCGGTTTGCCGGTGACATAGTCATCATCAGCCACATCATCAAGAAAGCTGAGTAATGCCTAAATTAACTCAACATCGTAAGCGAGACAGTTGGTCTAAAAATAAATAGACTGAAGACACAATGAATGCTGAACAGTTTCTGTCCTTGCGAGAAAATGCAGCTTGGAACTGATTCCGTCAAAAACGTGAATTCGTATATCTACTTTGGTCAAGAAATGACGAACACCCATGACTTGCATAAAAAGATCTCACGAAGGCTAGCTGCGGGGTGGTTCAGCTTCAACGGCATGAAGACAGTACTTCAACAGAGGAAAAACAACAAAGCGAGAGCTCACATCTTCAACAGCCTGGTCATTCCAGCCATGGTGTATGGCTGCCAGTTGTGGAACCTCCGTAACAATGACATGGTGTGGCTCTAAGCTACTCAACAAACAATGAAGCATAGAACACTTTCACTAGGAGATCACATCCGCAACGCCGCCATCAGGAGTCGAACCTGCTTCAAAAATCTCACCGTAGCAAACAATCGGATGCAGCAGGCCCTAACATCGCTGGAGGAGTGGGCGAAATCATGGCTGGTCAAAATAAATGAAAAAAAAACAACATGTACGATATTCTCGCTTTCAAATAAACTATAGAACACCAAAATAAGTCTTTACGGCAAATATATGTGGCCAAACGACAACCCAAACTACTTGAGCGTCACATTTGATCGGCGCATGACATGGAAAAGTCAGATCGAGAGAAACCGAATGAGAGCCAGACAAAGAATGGCAATCATGAGGAAACTTGCTGGCACAAGTTGGGGAGCCAACGAAAGTATACTAAAAAAACTGTACACTGGAAGAGTGAGACTAGTTCTCAAGTATGACATTGCGGCATGGGCAACAGCAGCAAAGACGAACTTTGATAAAATTAGCAAACTTCAAAACCAAGCCATAAGAGTTATAACAGGAGGCATGAAGTTAACGCCAATTGTAGAACTTGAAAAGATTACAAATCTGCAATCCATGACCGACAAAAGAGACATCTGAGCCCAGCAGCAAGCAGAGAAACTAAGAAGACTGACAGACCATCCAATGCATCAGAGACTAAATAGATTTGGAAATGGGAAACTAAAGCGGTGAAACTTTGCAGAAATAGCCAAAGCAAAGATGAGCGAAAACCCAATGAACACCATAACAACACCAAAGCCCATCCCTACTGTACGCAAACCCACCTGGAAGCAGCATATCATTCCAGAGGTGGTAGAAAATATACCAGGTATTGGAAAAAAGAACAGCCAGACTGAAAGAGAAAGAAGAGACATAACCCTGAGGTACATAGCAGAAAAACTACCCAAGCATGGACTGGACCCATGCATACACCGACGGTTCTGTAACAAACACAACACAGAATGGAAGGGGAGGGGTATTCCTGGGCCTAACAAATGGTAGAAAAATAACACTGTCAGTGGCAACTGGAAAACTCTCAAGCAATTTCAGAGCGGAGCCAGAGGCACTGAAGGCTGCAGTAAAAGCAATGCTGACAGGCGAAAGCAGTGAAAGCCAGATAGTCCTCTTTACAGATGCCCTGGCCATGGTTACAGCACAAAAAAGCCAGAAAAATACAGAACTTAATGATTTAAGAGCAGTACTCTGTCAACTATGCCAGCAGTCCGCACCAAAAAGAGTAGTGGTACAGTGGGTTCCATCCCACTGTAACATTCAAGGCAACGAGGAGGCAGACAGACTGGCAAAAGAAGGTGCAAGGTTACCACAACCAGATTCTAGTGTGACCTACGAGGAGTCCAAACGGTTTATTATGGCAAGATACATGACCAAATGGGAAACAGAACATACTGGCTACACAAAAAACGATGCCTATTAACAGTTGAACAGAAGAGAGCAGGTCGTGGTCTTCAGACTCCGCACAGACCACAACATACTGAGGTACCATCTATTCAATAAACTGAAGATAGGTGGCACTGACAAGTGCACCTTTGGTACAGGGAAAATGACCGCTGAACATCTGCTGCAAAATTGCCTGACATACGAGGACCAGAGAAAGCACATGTGGTCATCACCAGTGGCAACACTAGACAAGCTCTATGGCAGTGTCGACAGCCTCGGGATGACAGCTGCTTTTTTCGAACAAATTCAAGTTGACGCTTGACAGCGTACGAAAAAGAAGAAGAAACCTGTTTCAATGACGTCGTAGAAACGACGTTGCTAAGAAAGTACAAGTGGACAGTCACGTGGTACGCAGGCCTGACAATAGATGGACACGTAAAGGGACGACATCGTGATCCTACACCTTTAATCGTCGTTCCGGACGTCCACTAATAAGATGGAGAGATGACCTTCGACAAAACCTTGGTCCGGCATTGTACGCAAAAGCAAACGACATGGCGTAGGGCACATAACATGCCTGAATGAATACCAATACCACACTAATACAGTAAAAGTACATAGCCCACAAAGATAAAATTGTAACAGGACAAAGTCTAACCCAAAAGTTCAAGATGTCTTTTTACCTAAACGAGAGGTCTCCTTGCATTATGGCAGATAATTCTTCTTCTTCTTCTTCATGGTACGCAGTCAGACATCAACCTTTATTTTTTCGACAAAAGCAGCGATCACCCTGAGGCTGTCGACACTGCCAAAGAGCTTGTCTAGAGTTGCCACTGGTGATGGCCACATCTGCTCTCTCTGATCCTCGTTTGTCGGGCAGTTTTGCAGCAAATGCTCAGCGGTCATTTTCCCGGTACCACACGGACATTCGTCAGTGCCACATATCTTCAATTTGTTGAATAAGTGGTGCCTCAGTCTATTAGCAGATAATTCGTATGGTCAGAAGGTAATATGAATCATTAATATATAGTCACTGATATCAACCGGTATTATGCGCAATCAAGCTATGCGTACTTGAACTACAGTATAGATAAAAACATGGGTTGTTCAGTGACGTGTCGGATGAGATTAACATTATAAATATGAGCCCAACATCAGGAGATGGACAGGAACAAGCCTATCAGATTTGCACAATCAATGCAAAAGACAGATTTTTGGATATCCATTTATGTGGATATGTCGACTGAACTGAATTGAAGTCAGGTTCAAAGATTGGTGTAAGTGTGACATGAAGGGCCTGGACATGTGTCTGGCATACTGGCAAGACGAAACTGCAGACCGATCCAAGTGGAGATGTACCGGAAGAGCCACCTCATGCTAAATGAAAAGAAGCTCTTGTAACACGGAGAAGTAAAAGGACAACAACGAAAGGAGAAAGAAAATCAAAAACAAAAACTTCAAAAGATATGGACAAGACAATTTTTAAAATAAATACAAGTTCACCACCCAAGCAGAAGTAAGTCCTCTGTCCAAAGGGCTAATGATACAAAGAAGAAATTGAATTCAAATTGAGGGAGCCTCTGAAGATTTGAGGTTAATAAAATAATACCACAATTGCATGTCCACGTAAGTGAGCGACGTCTTAGTAAACTATTGATGGCCATGGTTGAGCCCTCTCGGATGATTGTTCTTCTGAGCGTTTCCATGGGTCTCCCTTTTGTCCGAACGCCCCTTGGTGTCTATTCGAGTATTTGCAATGGTAGACGGTTTTTGATCATTCTTAGGACATGTCCGATGTATTTCCATAGTTTTTTTTCCGGATGATGGTCGACACATATAGTTGGTTTGCCTCTGTTCTTATCGGGATAGACTATGCCAATGGTCAGAACAAATAGGCCTTCATGTAAACGCCTCAAAGAAGAAAAGCATGGCTTCCACAAACACAACAGTTGATATTGCTACACTGGAAATCTCTACAAAATGTCCAACACTAAACATATCTGGGAAGCAAAATAACACAAGATGGAGATGCCATAAAAGAAATTTCCACTAGAATTGCTTTAACCTCGTACATCTTTAATCAGCTCACCAACATCTGGAAATCAACGACACTGAGGAAACACACCTAGCTCAGACTATTCAACTCAATCGTAATATCAGTCCTGACATATTGATGTGAAAGCTGGAAGACAACAAAAGCGCTGGAAAACAACCTAAATATCTTTGAAAATAAATGTTTAAGAAAATTATTGAATATACGCTGGAACCAGTTCATAACTAATGACTCGATAAGAACAGAAGAGACGTTTAGAAACAAATAAACTTAAGGCTCAATGCATTTGCTCAAGCTGTGCGCGCATTCTGCAACAAAAATAAACTTGGTTCGTGTTGTTTTTTAGTCTGGGTTTTTAATCCTTTGTTTGAAACACTGAAGCATATAGGGTAAAGCTTAACACTGTTAAATTTTATTTCCAGTACTAATACAGAACTGATAGTGGAATTCCAGAATGATAGTTATGAGGGCACAAAAGCAGAATTATCGGAATGGATCAGAAGGCTCGATGAAACAGATCTGGACTAGGGTATGGAGATTAACACTAGAAAGTCAAAATTAATGATCAACAACGCGAATCGAGGGTTTCTACAGTAGGATAAAAGCTTATGGTCAGGAACTCGAAGTGGTCGAATGTTTTAAATATCTAGATTCGATTGTCAAATCTAGCAAGATAAACGGTTAGCAATATGCACGAAAATCAGATTAATGCATACATTGGTCCTGTCAATATTCTTCTATGCTTGTGAGAAATGGACAATTACAGTTGATCTACAGCGGAGGATACAGGCGTTGCAGATGAGATATTTCCGAAAACATCTAAACGTCACGTACACAAATCGAGTTACAAATGAGGAAATATGAGACAAAATTACAACAGCAATAATGCCTTTTGAGAACCACTTGGCAATTGTCATAAGAAGGAAACTCGCTTGGTACGGTCACATATCGAGATCAAATGGTCTTGCGGGATCAAGATGCTGAGCAACGCATGAGCTGCAGTGGTCACCGACCCATGGCTGACTGCTAGCATCAGGGCCAGCGAACCATAGCTGCCAAGACCCTTCTACACCTCCACGCGGTGATCCTGGATAACAGGCTGCAGCATAGCAGACTGGCTAAGGAGAAGGGATCGAAGAGGGAATGCTAACCCGGTACTCAAAAAATGATTGCTGAAGTCGGATGTGTTGGACCGAAAGGTGCAAATATCGCAGCCAAGCTGTAAACTACGACACAACGCATTCCATTCTCTGGATTACATTCTGCTACTTAAGCCCTCTCAGGGTTTGGTAGTGGGAGATTGAGAATGAACGAAGAAGAAGAAGAAGAAGAAGAAGAAGAAGATGAAGAAGAAATGGTCTTGCAAATATAATCCTACACGGAAAGGAGCAAGGCAGACGACGAAGAGGTCGTCCCAAAAAGAGGTTGGAGGACATCATAAAAGAATGGTCCAATCTCCGACCAGAGGATTCACAGGTAGCGATCGCTGACATAAAGGCATGGCGTGGTGTTGTGAGGATGTCGTCATGTGTGCCCCAAACAACCTCATCGGTTACGGGATGACCTGACCTGCGCTATAAGGAAAGACTCAGTGTCAGGAAGGACTCAGTGTCTAAAAAAGAGAAGATTTCGAGGCGATTTAATACTGGTTTATAAGATAATAAACGGAAAGGAATAATTAAGCTAGTTTTATTTCTTCAAAACACAGCAACCGACAAAAACAATAGGGTTACCCCCCCCCCCCCCCCCCCAACCCAATTATTTAAAGAGAGGTCCAGATTAGATACCAGGAAATTTGTTAGTCAGAGAGTGGTGAATGCTTGAAATGCATTGCCACATGAAATAGTGGAAGCAGGGTCAATTAATGCATTTAAGAATAGATTGAATGCGCATATGTATTTTTAGATCAAGTGAATGTAAAAGAAACTGGTTGCGTACAGACTCTGCAGAGTCTTCTAAACCAGTATAAAGATGTTTAGCTAAATTAAGCTAATTTAGAATATGGATCTGCTGTTAAGCTTCAGATACTTGAAGAGGGGGACGGCGTGGCCTAGTGGTTAAGTGGCACGGCTCACAACCCGAAGGTGCTGGGTTCGACCCCCATCACAGCACCGGCCGTTACCCCGGGTAAGCAAACCCTTAGAAAACGCAGGAGGAAGCAGATCCTTACATAAAATGCATGCTGAAGTCGGATGTACTGGGCCGACAGGCGCAAAATAAAAACCACAGTGCAACGCACACCGCCTTGGGGATTAGTGAAATGAGGCTAACGCAACAACAACAACAACCAAAAAAAAAAAAAAAAAAGAAGATACTTGAAGGCTCTTCTTCTTCTTCTTCTTCTTCTTCTTCTTCTTCTTCTGCGTTCGTTCTCAATTATCCCGCTACCAAGCACTGAACAGGGCTTTCCAAGTAACAGGTTCTAGTCCGGAGAAAAGAATGCGCAGTGTCACTAGTTAACAGCTTGACTTCGATATTTGCACCTTTCAGTTTCAACACAACCGTCTTCGATAGAAACAATTTTTTGAGTACCGGGTTAGCTTTCCTTCTTCGATCCATGTTTCCTTAGCTAGTCTGCACTGTTGCAGCCTGTTATCCAGAATCACGGATGTAGCAGTAGAAGGTTTTGGAAGCTCTGGCTCACTAGCCCGGACGCTAGCAGTCAGCTATGAGTCGCTGACCACTGCATCAAATGCGCTGCTCAGTATCTTGATCCCGTTGAAGATTAAACATCTCTTGATTATGATGTTATTGAAAGCACCAATACCACTGAACAGTTCTTTTTGTTTTACACAATACAAGTGCGCTTTCTAAAGTTGAAGAAGATATTTAATTGTACTCAAGAATTGTCATAGTAAACGTTAAAATAAAGCACATCACTGCGTCAATTATGCATGGGTCTTCCAATAGAATTTTTTCTTCTTCTTCGTACGCTGTCAGACGTCAACCTGTATTTTATCGAAAAAAGCAGCTGTAATCCTGAGGCTGTAGACACTGCCATAAAGCTTGTCTAGTGTTGGCACTGGTGATGGCCACGTCTGCTTTCTCTGATCCTCGTATGTCGGGCAGTTTTGCAGCAGATGTTCAGCGGTCATTTTCCCGGTACCACACGGGCATTCGTCAGTGCCACCTATCTTCAATTTGTTGAATATGTGGTACCTCAGTCTATTGTGGCCTGTGCGAAGTCTGAAGACCACGACCTGCTCTCTTCTGTTCAACTGGTAATAGGCATCGTTTTTTGTGTAGCCAGTATGTTCTGTTTCCCATTTGGTCATGTATCTAGCTCTGATAAGCCTTTTTGACTCTTCGTATGTCACACTAGTATCTGGTTGTGGTAGTCTTGCACCTTCTTTTGCCAGTCTGTCTGCCTCCTCGTTGCCTTGGATGTTGCAGTGGGATGGAACCCACTGTACCACTACTCTTTTTGGTGCGGACTGCTGGCATAGTTGACAGAGTACTGCTCTTAAATCATTAAGTTCTGTATTTTTCTGGCTTTTTAGTGCTGTGACTACGGCCAGGGCATCTGTAAGCAGGACTATATGGCTTTCATTCCTTTTACCTGTCAGCATTGCTTTTATTGCAGCCCTCAGTGCCTCTGCCTCCGCTCTGAAATTGCTTGTGTATTTTCCAGTTGCCACTGATAGTGTTATTTTTCTGCCATTTTGTAGGCTCAGGAATACCCCTGCCCCTCCGTTCTGTGTTGTGTTTGTTACAGAACCGTCGGTGTATGCATGGGTCCAGTCCATGCTTGTGTAGTTTTTCGTTATGTACATCAGGGTTGTATCTCTTCTTTCTTTGTCAGTCTGGCTGTTTTTGTTTCCAATACCTGATATATTTTCTACCACATCTGGAAATATATGCTGCCTCCGGGTAGGTTTTCGTACAGTAGGGGTGGGCTTTGGTGTTGTTAGTGCGTTCATAGGGTCTTCGCTCATCTTTGCTTTGGCTATTTCTGCAAAGTTTCTCCGCTTTAGTTTCCCATTTCCAAAATTGTTTAGTCTCTGATGCATTGGATGGTAAGTCAGTCTTCTTAGTTTCTCTGCTTGCTACTGGGCTCTGCAGTCTCTTCTGTCGGTCATGGATTGCAGTTTTGAAATCTTTTCAAGTTCTACAATTGCAAGAGAATTTAAAGGACTGAGAAATGAAGGCACTTGCACCTGCACTCGCTAAAACGGCGAAGTGTATATGCTAGATGTTATACCAACAGGAAAAATATAATGCATATCAAGCTTACGAACCCTTACTTACCCACTTCGTCAGTAGATAGGTATGCTAACCGCTCGGATAAATGAATTATCGCTGTGATTGGCAAATGAGGTTCCACAATCTATAGTAGGCTGGGACCAAATGTCATTGGCTGGTTGTGAAAAGGCGTCCGTAGTATACACTAATACGATTTGTAAGCATAATAAATCAAAATAAACTTAGAAAACAACACTAACTTCTTTAACGCTTCATGAATATATGCTTAGGTTAAATGAATTCTGATTATATTTTTGTTTAAGTTTGTTAGTTAGTTTTCTTTCCACTTGTGCCGTTTAGCGCCGTGGGGAGCTTGAGTCGTCTATCCTGCGCCAACTGCGTTGCGTCGGTCAATGTGAGCTCTTGTCGTTGCACAATCACTCTAATGTCATCTATCCACCTACCTCGCGACCGCCCCCTTGCCCTGTAGCCAGATCTACCAGCATTGTAAACCATCAGTGGAAGATGATGAGTGTGCATTCTCATGAGATGACCAAACCAACTTATTTTCTGCCTGGAAATGTATTCGGCACAAGACGTAGTGCCGACCATACTTCGAATGTCGTCATTCTGCATTCTGTCTCTTTTGGTAACATCGATGACTTTCCTCAAACACTTCATTTCACAAGTCGAAATTCTGCTCTCCCACGCCCTTGACAGAGGCCATGTTTGGCACTGGTAGCACAAAATAGGCAAAAATATACTGTTTATAAGCTGTTGCTTTGTTGCCAAACTAATGCTCCGGTGTCTAAGCAATGGGGGACAGCTGATAAGTCACCGCAGATGCTTTCTGATACCTTGTCTTGATTTCCCTGTCGATCCTATCGTCTGCCGAAAAAATACTGCCCAAATACTTGAACTCATGGACCTGTTGAAGAGCAATATCATTTAGACTTATCTTGAGTGGCCCAGGAGTTCTACTGATCATCATAGTTTCTGTTTTGTTCTAGCTAATTCGCATTTTCATCATTTTGTATTTAGCACACTGCACAGGTAGTCGCAAGCGCGTTGATGTGGTTTTGCAGTTTGTTTTCATCGTCGTACATCAAGTACTGATCATCTGCAAAGAGTAATTCGTGAATTGAGTTATGTTCTGTTTCAGATGTCTCAATTTGCCAGTCTCTGATGCGATTTTGTCCATATAGATGTTAAACAACAGAGGAGAAAGCACACACCCTTGTTTAAGTGTAAATTGAAAACAAAATACAAAATTTATTGTTTGATTCGTTATTGTGGTCGGATAATTTAATTTGTAATTTTAATAAGAGTGCAGTGACCAGTAACTCTCGTTGCTAGTTTTCTACAGGAGTAATGACAATGGCGGGTCTAGCAAAAGACGGGAATCAGACATGCTGAGTTGTTTCTTATGTTTTGTTTGAAGGGCGAGAAACGCCTCAACAAAAAGAATAATGAGGGTAGTTAAACCCGGTTGGATAACACATGATGGTAATTGTTAGTCTTTGTTTTAGGAGGAAGGGCACATAATGATATGATACAAAACTGACCAAGCGAAGAACACATCAAACCGGCATCGCATTCCATTTTTTTGGCAACACAACCCCACAAAAAACACACACACACATTAATATGATTGAAATGAAAAGGAAGAAAGACGAAGAGCTGTTCACACACCATCAACAATTTATTACAAGTCTCACTCATAATTAGTATCGTAAATTATTTAATTAATCTCCACGAACGAAATCTCATACTCAACGTCAACTGAAAGTGAAACTCAACTGACACTTGCACTTGGCACAGTAACAATTCAATATTTGAAATTCAAACTTGTATAAACTTCACACGGTACAAGACCCAGTTAGACCATCTTGAATAAGACGTTAGACCTGTTACCGTTAGTTTATGTTTTACCAGTGTAGATTATCACTCAGTAATATCAGTGTCACTAGAAAAAAAAAATCATACAAAATCCCCCTGGTACTGAGTACATGATACAGTAAATTATAAACCATAAAGAAACAAGAATGAAAGAAATTAGTAGTTTCATCTAATCTAACTGTGATGAAATGATCTTTCCTATTCATTGAATTGATTGAATGCAACTCTTACATATAAATTAACTGAGTCCTGACTAAAGCCAGTAATGTGAAAGTCGTTTGTTTTAACATAACGATGAAGTATAAGAGCCAACTGTATACTTTACTTTCACTTGGTGACTTTATTGGGTAAACTATACTTCAGAAACTGGCTGCTACTTTGACATTCTTCTCTGACTAATGATGTCTAATGTGACCAGTATCAATGATCACAAAATAAATAAAGTTTGAAAATAGTTTGTTTGGCTATGGTGAGTGATAATTTTTTGTTGGCGAGAAACAAATAAAGTTTAATTCAACAGTTTATTTTATATATGCAATGCAGATTCTGTGGCATGTATGCCTGCCAAAAGCTGACATCTATTGAATGAGAAAAGCTCATGCAATGCTAATCCTTTAAGTCCAGTGTAAAGTTATTAATTTCATGCACTAATGACATTAAAACACATGTATGTTTTTGTATTACCTATTCTTTTTATCGAGGAAAATCATAGTCATCATCAGCCACAGAATCAACTAAGCTGAGCAAGCGAGACAGTTGGTCTAAAAATAAATAGACTAAAGACACAATACATGTTCACAATTACTGTCCCTACGAGAAAATGCAGCTTGGAACTGATCTTGTCAAAAACATGACTTCACATATCTACTTGGACCAAGATATTCAGAATGCCCACGAAATGCGTCAAGAGATTCTCATGTAGGATAGCAGAGTGTGGTTCAGCTTCAACCGCATCAAGACCATACTTCAATAGATGAAAAACAATGGCAGGAGCTCACACCTTCAACAGCCTGGTCATTCTAGCCATGGTATATGGATATGTGGTATGGAAACTACTAAATATTGACATGGTGCGGCTCTAAGCTACGCAACGAGGAATGGAGCATAGAACACTGTCAATTTCACTACATGACCACATTCGCAACACTGCCATCAGGAGTCAAACCTGTTTCAATGATGTCATAGATACAACGACATTAAGAAAATGTGTGGGCAGGCCACAAGGTATGCTTGCCTGGCAATAGATTGACACGTAAAATTACGTCATTGTGACCCGACACCTATAATCGTCACCCTGTATGTCCACCAATGAGGAGAGATGGCCTGTGACAAAACCTTGATCTGACATGGTAAAGGCGAAAGGCAGAGATGAGTTTAGACAACATTTGGCTTCCTGGCACAGGGCACATAATGTGCCTGAATAACACCAGGATTACAGTACAGTTTGTATTTGAAATGCTGATATGCATATTAATTTTTAAGTTCCTTCAGTTTTATAATACTTAAGTTTCATATGTAATGATGATGGGGGAAAAAAAACATTAATGACCATAAACCACATACAGCATGAGAGAAATTTTATTCATTAGCCTGGTAAAACAGCATATTCTTCTTCTTCTGCGTACGCAGTCAGACAGTAACCATTATTTTTTCGAAAAAAGCGGCTGTCATCCTGAGGCTGTCGCCACTGCCATAGAGCTTGTCTTGCAGTTCCACTGGTAATGGCGACATCTGCTCTCTCTGATCCTCGTATGTCGGGCAGTTCTGCAGCAGATGTTCAGCGGTCATTTTACCAGTACCGCACGGGCATTCGTCGGTACACCCTATCTTTAATTTGTTGAATAGGTGGTACCTCAGTCTATTGTGGCCAGTGCGAAGTCTGAAGACAACGACCTGCTCTATTCGGTTCAACTGGTAATAGGCATCGTTTTTGGTGTAACCAGTATGTTCGGTTTCCCATTTGGTCATGTATCTGGCTTTGATAAGCCGTTTTGACTCTTCGTACGTCATACTGGTATCTGTTTGTGGTAGTCTTGCACCTTCTTTTGCCAGTCTGTCTGCCTCCTCGTTGCCTTGGATGTTGCAGTGTGATGGGACCCACTGTACCACTACCCTTTTTGGTGCGGACTGCTGGCACAGTTTGCAGAGTGCTGCTCTTAAGTCATTAAGCTCAGTGTTTTTCTGGCTTTTTAGCGCTGTGACTACGGCGAGAGCATCTGTCAGCAGGACTATATGGCTCTCATTTTCACTGTGTGTCACCATTTCTTCCACTGCCGCCCTCAGTGCCTCTGCCTCCGCTCTGAAATTGCTTGTGTACTTACCAGTAGCGAATGACAGTGTTATTTTTCTGCCATTTGGTAGGTTCAGGAATGCTCCTGCCCCTCCGTTCTGTGTTGTGTTTGTTACAGAACCGTCGGTGTATGCATGGGTCCAGTCCATGCTTGGGTAGCTTTTCGTTATGAAGCTTAGGGTAGTATCTCTCCTTTCTTTTTCAGTCTGGCAGTTTTTGTTTGCAATACCTGGTATATTTTCTACCACCTCTGGAAATATATCCTGCCTCCAGGTAGGTTTTCGTACAGTAGTGATGGGTTTTGGTGTTGTTAGTGCGTTTATGGGATCTTCGTGCATCTTTGCTTTGGCTATTTCTGCAAAGTTTCTCCGCTTTAGTTTCTCTGACTGCAGCTGGGCTCTGCAGTCTCTTCTAGCGGTCATGGATTGCAGTTTTGTAATCGTTTCAAGTTCTACACTTGGCGTTGACTTCATGCCACCTATTATAATTCTCATGGCTTGGTTTTGAAGTTTGTTAACTTTATCGAAGTTCGCCTTCGCTGCTGTTGTCCATGCCGCAATGCCATACTCGAGAACTGGTCTCACTCTTCCAGTGTACAGTTTCTTTAGTATGCCTTCATCTGCTCCCCAGCTTGTGCCAGCAAGTTTCCTCATGATTGCCATTCTTTCTCTGGCTTTCATTCGGTTTCTCTCAATCTGACTTTTCCATGTCATGCGCCGATCAAATGTGACTCCCAGATAGGTTGGGTTGTCGTTTGGCTGCAGGAATTTGCCATTTAGACTTAATTTGGTACTTTGGGGTTTTAATGAAAGCGAGAATATTGTGCATGTGGTTTTCTCCTCGTTTATTTTGACCAGCCATGAGTTCGCCCACTCTTCCAGCGATGTTAGGGCCGTCTACATCTGATTTCTTGCTATGGTGAGATTCTTTTCAGAGGTCCACATAGCCAGATCGTCTGCAAACATTGAGCTATGGACTCTTCTTGGCATATTCTCTGTAATACAGCATATTCAATTATCTTCTAAATGGCAAATGATTCTAAAAAATCTACAGCTTACCTTTCAAGGTGAAAAAGTGAATTAGAATTTATTGTGTCACATTATGTTATTCAATTCAATAGTTTATGTTTTAGATTATTGCCCAACTAATAATGTTTTAGATGTTTAGGCCTTGAGTCTGCAATGTCCCGTTCTGAATCTGAAGATCTCTGTATGCCTAACTCTGCCAACTTTGTCTATGCTGTCATTTTCTGGCATGTATTCTATGTAGTGGTCTCGCCATTCTATCCTCATGAATCATTTTATGAGTGTCTTTGCTTCATTTCTCCTCTGTGGATGGCAAGTCTGCAGGCTGCCTCTTCCGGCTTTTGGGAGCTCATCTGCCTTTTAGTTTACAAGTATCCCATATTGGGTCACTATCCATTGCAGGATTAAATCTTTTTTTTTTTGGAACAGCAACCTAATGCTATATTTTATTTTATGTGAGTCTTTCTTGTTTGGGGCTTGAGATGGCTTGAAGTACTCTTCTAGAGTCTGTTAGAATGACCATTTTTCATGTATTCTCCAATTCCCTCACATTTCCAAACCGAAACAAAATATTTTTCGCTCTCTACCTTATCAACTTATCTCCTTTTTTTTTTTTACCTTATTAAACAAAAATAAAATACTCTCAAATGTGGATCGAAAAGGCTGATCAGGAGTGTCTACAACCAGCAGGCTTCAGCAACCATGCTATTTATCACCTGTTAAAAGAACCTTTATTTATTAATAAAGGTACTGGGGACAGCGTGGTTAAATGACACAGCACACAACCCAAAGGTGCTGGGTTTACTCCCAATCACAGCACCGCCTGTTACTCCGGGGAAGCAAACCCTTAGACAGGGTAGGAGGAAGCAGACCTTTATATAAAATGCATGCTGAAGTTGGATGTACTGGGCCGACAGGGGCAAAATAAAAACATACTGCAATACACACCGCCTTGGGGAATAGAGAAATAAGGCGAACGTAAATTTAAAAAAAAGTAAAGGTACTATCTCACTCATCAGATATCAACTCTTGGTGGAGTATATGCCATAGAATCAGTTTGGAATAAGTAAAGCAAATGATTTTGTTACTCAACAACTAAATATTTTTATTTAGCGTGGAAAAGCCAACAAGTATTTATATTTCAAGCCCTAGATAATATGTGATCATTTGATTTATACCAGAAGAAGAATCTTTGACAAAAGGATGGATTCTGATAAATGATGGGCAGTTATAATTCATGATGGACATTGTTTCTAAATGTTTACTTCCTTGTATTACAGGAAAACCAATTTTCTCCATTGATATCCATCCTGATGGATCCCGATGTGCTACTGGTGGCCAAGGTATGCATGAGAGAGAGCATTAAACTGATCACACATGCAGGAGAGATACACAGTCAGAGAGCTCAGTGTATATTATTTTAAAGAAATATTCACACTTCATACACCATTTTAAAATATAAATGCATTAAGTTAAATGGAGTTCCACTGCAGATATAACCGCTGGTCGGAAATTAAGTGTAAAAGAATTAAGTATACTAAGCCACAGTTTGTGTAAGATAAAAAAAGGTAAAGGTAGTCGCATAGCTGACACTGCTGTTGGAGATGAAGTGTTAGAACCTTCATTGTACTAAGCCACGGGATCAAGATGCTGAGCAGCGCATGAGCTGCAGCAGTCAGCTAACCCATAGCTGGACAACAGGCTGCAACTGAGCAGACTGGCTAAGTAGAAGGGATCGAAGAGGGAAGGCAACCCGGTACTCAAAAATTCATGCTGAAGGTGGATGTGTCAAACTGAAAGGTGCAAATATCGCAGTCAAGCTGTAAACTATGACACAGTGCATTTTGTTCTCTGGACTACATCGTGCTACTTGCAAAGTCATTTTCAGTGCTTAGAAGCTGAGATTTAACGAAGAAGAAGAAGACTGGCATTGATAAATGACTATTTTGGATGAAAAGTATATAAAAATCAGTTACTGTTTTCATATAAGAAGTGCATTTTAACCTTCCGTGTATTTCACTCTATTAGATGTTAGATGCGTAGTGTGCTTTTTCTAGGATGTGCTACATTTATATTTTGTAAAGGTGATGATTATGGCAAAATTGTTATCTGGAACATGGCTCCTGTGCGGGAGGCGTCACTGGAGGGTGATGAAAAAGTGCCAAGGATTCTGTGCCAGATGGACCATCATTATGGTAAAGAACGTGTGTGTAATCATTGTGGTAAACCATCACGGTAATCATCCTTATAAGCCATCATGATGATACGTCATCATAGTAATCATCTTCATAATCCATCATAGTAATCATGATAATGATCCTCATAAGCCATTATGGTAATCATGACAAAAAGATTATAGAAATCATCGTTATGGTAAGTCATAATTTTAATCACATAATGGTAAGCTGCTATTTTAAGCATTTCTATGATAAGCCATCACAGCAATCATCATCTTTATGGTAAGCCGTCATAATTAATCTTAATCATCTTTAAGGTAAGCCATCATGGCACTCTTTATCGTAAGCCATCATAGCAATCATCATTATTGTAAGCCATCATAATTAATTTCAATCATCATTATGGTAAGCCATCATAATAATTAATCATCATTATGGTAAGCTATCATAATTAATCTTAATCATCATTATGGTAAGCCATCATAATAATTAATCATGGTAAGTCATTGTAGCAGTCACCATTATGGTAAGCCATCATACCACTCATCATTATGATATGCATCATAATTAATTTGAATCATCATTATGGTAAGCCATTATAATGGTAAGAGACCATGTATATCATAATCATTACCTGACAGTCACCCAACTGGTACCCATTGTAGTGCTTTTAGCTGGTTTCCTTAATGTGTATCCTTTCCAACACCAGCGTGTTCTCTTCACCTTTCATCCTTTTATTGCACTGTTGTTTGTCTGGCTCTTTCCAACAGTTCCACATTTGAGATATTATAATACCATTTTATTTCTTCTAATCTGTACAAACACCCCATCTTTTGTGTTGATTATTTTTGCTATTTTATCTGTTTCAGAGCAATACGACAGGTCTGCCTGTACATTGGAGTTTACGGTTTTTATTTTTGTGTTGGACTTAATTTCGCATTCTATCAATACTTCTTTCACAGCATGTGTAAACTGTGTGCGGTGGTCTTACAGTGGAAAGTTCTTGGCCTCTGGCGGTGATGATAAACTTGTTATGATCTGGCAGACAAGCAGAGGAGCAGGTCCATCAAAGGCCTTTGGTTCTACAGGGAACGTTGTACTTCATGAGCAGTGGAGACCTGTTTTCACTCTTAGGGGACATTCAGGGGGTAATGAGAATGTGACAAGAGAGACTAGACAAAAAATACTTACACTCATCATCATCATAATTATCCGTCTGCTTCCACTTGGAACATAAGGCAGTAACAGATGCTTTCAATCTGGTTCTATTCTGTGTTGTCTTCCTGAGTTTTGCACATAAGACCCTGATTCAACTGACTTTCTTCTCGGTCGTTTGCCGCCAGGTGTTCTTTGGCTTCCACGTTCATCTCCTTCTCTGTAGGTTCCAATCCAGCGCATGTCTGGTTATGCTGTCTGGCTTTCTGAGAGTATGTCATATCCATGCCCACTGTCCCAATTTCCTGCTGTATTGGTTGTTGAGCTGCAGCAGTCAGTGACCCATAGCTGACTGCTAGCGTCAGCGAACCAGAGCTGCCACGACCCTTTTACACCTCCATGCGGTGATCTTGGATAACAAGCCCCAACAGAGCAGACTGGATAAGGAGAAGGGATCAAAGAGGGAAGTCTAACGTGGTACCCCAAAATGCCTGCTGAAGTCGGATGTGTTGGACCGAAGGGTGCAAATATCGCAGTCAAGCTGTAAACTACAACACAATGCATTCCGTTCTCTGGACAACATCCTGCTACTTGCAAAGCCCTTTTCAGGGCTTGATAGGAGGAGATTGAGAACAAACGAAGAAGATTGTTGCCATGTTCTTTTCCACAAAACTTTAAGTGTGCTAGACAGCATGGGGATCTGTAATCTTTTGTCATATTATATCTGTGTGGTCATTGTTATTTTCAATCCATGCCTGTGGAAGTGTTTATTTGACACATTTAATCCTTTCTTTTCTTGGTCTTCCTCTTACTCAGAAGCTCTACTTCCTGGTGTTATAGACTTGCTCAGTAGGTAGCTGGCCTCCGAGCATTATGCCTGTGCTAAAGCATTTATATGCTCATGTAAAGGTTGTTTCTATATGACAGTGAAACATGGACAACATATGCCAAGCAAGAGCATAGGCTCAACACCTTTCACAAACGGCGCATAAGATCCATCCATGGCATTTTATGGAGACACAAGGTGACGAATGCGGAAGTGCATTCTCGCACCGGTCTTCCAAGTATGATCACCTTCCTTCGCCAACGAAGACTTCGATGGCTTGGTCATGTTTGTCGCGTGGAAGGCAGTCGCATCCCTAAAGATATTCTCTATGGACAGCTGGCGTGTGGTAAAAGAACAGCTGGCCGACCACAGCTGCGGTTCAAAGATAAAATATGGAAGAGCGGGTTAAAACTGAAACTACTGCAAATGGGTAACCAACAACATGTACAAGTGGATCAGTGATTATCTAGATAACAGGACACCAAGAGTGCAACTCCAAGGACCCCTCTGCAAAAAGATGAAAATGGAACAAGGAGTTCCACAAGGTGGAATACTCTCACCCATGCTGTTCCTCATATATATCAATGATATAATCACAGAAATCCCTAAAAGAGTACACAGAGTCGGATGTGTTGGACCGAAAGCTGCAAATATCGCAGTCAAACTGTAAACCACGACACAATACATTCCGTTACTAGCAAAGCTTTTTTCAGGGCTTGGTAGTGGGAGATTGAGAACGAACAAAGAAGAAGAAGAAGAAATGGCATGATAAGAAGATAAAGGCGATGATGTTGAATAACATCACAAACATAAAGACTTACCCATTTTGGGCATTCCTTGTTTAAAAATAAAAATCTTCAAATCCAAGTGAAAAACAGAAGAAATCATTTTCAAATGTCTGAAACAAATTTCAAAATCGCCATTGTTTATAACCTGACAGAATGGAAGTGGAACTCTACAATTGAAAGGGCAGTATTTTCAGAAGATTTCTTTGGTAACCCCAAAATGTCGGTTGGGAAACATAAATTCAGTCAGATAAATATTTTTGTCAATGGTTACGTCATAGCTAACAGAACATGCCAAATTAATCAGATTTTTTTGTTTTTACACTTCTCCTTGAATGCAAGAAAATCTTGAATTTTCTATTTATGAAAATGACATGTTTTTGACTCATAACTTTAAATATATAATTTCAGATGTTCTTGATCTTGCTTGGTCACCACAAGATGTGTGGCTAGCCACATGTAGTGTGGACAACACAATTATCATCTGGAATGCCTTGAAATTTCCTGGTAAGTCCTGCATACTGCCACAGCTATTAGAAATGTATACAGTGGACTTTGTTTTGTTGTCACACTTTTTTAAGCCAAGTCTGGCCCAGTGCCACCACATATTTTGGACATGATCAGTTTTACAAGGACTATATCCTGTCAACCTATTATCATCATCACTTGAAGCAAAGTTCTATATCAGATTCTGAGTCTGTTATATCACTAGTAATATCTAAAAAGTTTGAATCGGAGTCATTATGGACCTGGGTATCATCAGCTACATCGCTCATTGTGAAATCGTTTATTTCTGTATTGAAAAAAATGCAAGAAAAACTTGAAATTTAGGACTGTCTGCGTTAAAATAATCAAACCACATGCACAGTCATTTTGTATACCTCTCTAGCTTATGGAGGTAACATCCAGATAAAGTAAAACCGGTGTTGTGTAGTGAAAATAGGCGTGATAAAACTTCATACCGCTTGTCGACAATAGTCGTCCGTGGCAGAGAAAGAGTTAACTAGGACACATAGGAACAGACTAATTTAGTTTAATTTGATAATGTGAAGTCAGTGAAAAAGTAAACATGTACTGGAACGAAGTTGTATAAAACAAAACACAAACAATCGTTTAGTGAGCAACAGAAATGCTGTTACATTGTAAAATAGTTATGGAAACTGGCAGTGCACATCAGTGAAAAATGTAATGTATGTATCAAATGATTAAAATAGGTATAGAAGGAATGGCAAAAGCATGAGTTTATAGCAGCTGTAGGGGCATCAAACTTTCAGGATCTACTGTTCTGGCCAAGCTGAGGTTCTGGATAACGAAAGAGCTGCATCCTGCCTACACAAGCACCAATTATGGGTTCACTAGATATGGATAGAGGTGACATTTTTAAGTCTATATCAATGACCACCTGTTGGATGGTCACAAAGCACAGAACTGCAGAACTTTGAAACAAGGGTTGAGCGGACTGGGGCTCAAGAGAGGGTGGGGCAGAAGTATGGACAGCCACTGACCTGCAGTAGTCATTGGTATTTATACCCTTTGCCATTTTCTGTGAGCGACAGCACCTATGGGTATGTCTGGAATGCAGTGAAGTCAGTTTTTCAGAACAGAACAGATTTCTAAAAGAATGTCAGATTTTTTTTAACGCCATCAGCTATTGTATCTTGTGCAGATATTGGGCTGCCTTCCTATATGAGGTAGTGAATGCCAGAATCATTTTTCTGACGTCCTGATTAGTCGATCATCATCTTACCCGCTTTCTTTGACTACTGTCGTGTTTTCATGTTTTCAAAATGTCCTCATAATCTTCATTGCTTTCTTTGATCCTGACAGTATAACGTGTTTATAGATCAGGGAATCTACTGGTGTGGCATAATAAAACAAGTATGTTTCATTTGAATTGAAGATGTTATTTGAATTATTCAACACAGAGTGTTACTATTGTTCTTATCATCATGTGCTTTCTTGATTATTACGTTAGGTCAAGACTTCCTTTCAGATCGTTCGTTTAAAATGTACGAAGATGAAAGTGACTTACAAGATCATACAAATATGCTTAATACAACTTGTGCGAGATAAAACATGAAGATTAGTACATCAAAGACAGAAACTATGAAAATCAGCAGATCACCAGGTCCTCTAACCATACATCTCAATGACAGCAGGCTCGGACAGGTGCATGAGTTCAAGTATCTGGCAAGTATTTTCACTGAGGACGGACGATTAGACAGATAAATCGAAACCAGATGTCAAAAAGCAAGTGCAGTGACCTACCAACTGTCACCATTACTCAAATATTGGAACATCAGTTACTAAAGCGGAGAAACTTTGCAGAAATAGCCAAAGCAAAGATGCACGAAGACCCTATGAACGCACTAACAACACCAAAGCCCATCCCTACTGTACGAAAACCTACCTGGAGGCAGCATATTTCCAGCGGTGGTAGAAAATATACCAGGTATTGGAAACAAAAACTGCCAGACTGAAAAAGAAAGAAGAGATACAACCCTGAGGTACATAACGAAAAACTACCCAAGCATGGACTGGACCCATGCATACACCGACGGTTCTGTAACAAACACAACACAGAACGGAGGGGCAGGGGCATTCCTGAACCTACCAAATGGCAGAAAAATAACTGTCATTGGCAACTGGAAAATACACAAGCAATTTCAGATCAGAGGCACTGAGGGCGACAGTAGAAGAAATGGTGACAGGTAAAAGGAATGAAAGCCATATAGTCCTGCTTACAGATGCCCTGGCCGTAGTCACAGCACTAAAAAGCCAGAAAAATACAGAACTTAATGATTTAAGAGCAGTACTCTGTCAACTATGCCAGCAGTCCGCACCAAAAAGAGTAGTGGTACAGTGGGTTCCATCCCACTGCAACATCCAAGGCAACGAGGAGGCAGACAGACTGGCAAACGAAGGTGCAAGACTACCACAACCAGATACTAGTGTGACATACGAAGAGTCAAAACGGCTTATTAGAGCTAGATACATGACCAAATGGGAAACAGAACATACTGGCTACACAAAAAACGATGCCTATTACCAGTTGAACAGAAGAGAGCAGGTCGTGGTCTTCAGACTTCGCACTGGCCACAATAGACTGAGGTACCACCTATTCAACAAATTGAAGATAGGTGGCACTGACGAATGCTCGTGTGGTACCGGGAAAATGACTGCTGAACATTTGCTACAAAACTGCCCGACATACGAGGATCAAAGAAAGCAGATGTAGCCATCACCAGTGGCAACACTAGACAAGCTCTATGGCAGTGTCGACAGCCTCAGTATGACCGCTGCTTTTTTTGAAAAAATAAAGGTTGACGTCTGACAGCGTAAGAAGAAGGAGAAGAAGGAACATCAGTTATAGAAACAAAATGGCAACTTATAAATACTATTTTCTTACCAACTATGTGCCATCAGTGCCAAACCTGGCCTCGTCTGTTCAAGGCATAGGAAAAGAAAATTGCAACCTGTGAAATAAGATGCCTGAGAAAAGTCATCAATGTAACCAGAAGAGACAATGAAAAATACCAACATCAGAAAAATTGTGGGAACAACATCCTCCCAAGAATAGATGCATAGACAGAAAGTAAAGTGGTTTGGTCATGTCATGAGAATGAAATGAGATTGGCTTGCTGTTAGAAACATACAACAGTAGAGGGTCGGGGTTTCCAGCCAAGATAGATCGCGGGGCAAATGAATAAACAACATCAAAGACATCCTATGCCAACATGGGTTCACTACAACTACAGCAACACATGTGGCCCAAGAGCGAGACCTACAGCTCCCCACTATGCTTCAAAGCATCAGTGGAAGGATAAAGTCAAGTAAGTAAGTAAGCTTTGAAACGATTGTGCCCTAGCTATCTAGCCAGCTTTATATTTCAGCATTGGATCACTCACCTAATAGAGAACAATTCATTACACACACACACACACACATTTATAAAAAAAGTAAAGTAACCCATAGCATTACTGCCGTAAGGGTGTGAGGTATTAGCAATATCACATTTCAAAGGCTCGGCTATATGAGGGCGGTAGACATCTTCTCTCCCTCACCGCTTTTACTTCCCGAACTGAACCGGTACCCATTTAAGGCTGGGTCGACCCGTGAGCCGTTGCAGTCTGATAAAACATTAATGCCTCAACTGGGGAATGAAGCCAGGACCACTCAGATGCGACGCCAGCTCGCTAACCACTGCGCTACGCTGCTTCCACATTTATATATATATATATATATATTGAAGGATTTCGTTGTTGTTACTCTTTAATGTTTGTACTAAAATAAGTGACTGTGTAGACTAACTACTTGTTCATTTACATTCTTCTTTATGATAATGTAGTTGTGACGTATTTCTGACATGCATTTTTTTTCCTGTCTTGTATTCACAGAACAAGTGGCCACATTAAAAGGCCATACAGGACTAGTTAAAGGTGTAACTTGGGACCCAGTGGGGAAATATTTAGCCACACAGGTGAGGTTATTGTCATTTAACCTTCACCAGGCTGCACTAAAAAATTACGTAATTTTTTCCCATCAGCTGCATTAATTTTCAGCATGTCATATTAACTTTGGTTGTTGATTTGAGAGCATGTAACCTTTTTATTAGTAAGCCTATAGATATGATTTTGTTGTGTGTCTGTGTATGTGTGCTTCTGAGATAAAAGAAGGTGAAGTTGAAAATTTATAAAAACAAAGCATGAACTTTTAGACTTACTGATTAAGAAACATCACTCCTCATATAATCCATCGGAATCACAACAAAGCATCGATTCTGTGTTTATAATATCAGCAGAATGATTTGTTTACACTAAAAATGTATTTATTACATTTATATGAATGAACTAAACTGAACTAATTCATTAATATCTTCTTCAACAACTTTCTTCACCACCCCCAATAATGGGCCACGCTCATACCGATTGAAAAAGAAGAATATATCCTTTCAAAACTCTGTTTTGTCAAAGCCGATCTGCACTTTCGCGGCTAAAGTTGGTAGTGAAGGAAATTACGATGGGGTGCTGTCAAATCAGCTACATTTTTGTATGGCGCTCCGTTTGTGTTTTATATGATAATATCGTTGTATGGCAAAAATGTTAGCTTCCGGTCTGCAAACTTGAGTTTTTTTTGTTGGCAATAATAAAGTGGTGTAAAGTAAATAAAGTAAAGTAACCCATAGCATTACTGCCGTAGGGGTGTGAGGTGTTAGCGATCTCACATTTCAAAGGCTCGGCTATATGAGGGCGGTAGCCATCTCCTCTCCCTCGCCGCTTTTACTTCCCGGACTGAACCGGTACCCATTTAAGGCTGGGTCGACCTGGGATCCGTTGCGGTCTGAAAAAAACACTACCACCTCAACTGGGTAATAAACTCAGGACCACTCAGATGCGACTTGAGCGCGCTAACCACTGCGCTACGCGGCTCCAAAGTGGTATAGTGATGGTTAAATGCTTGTGTACAAATTATTGAACATTGTAATGGAATAATACATTGATTACAAAAAGTCAGATACGGACTGAAATATCTTTTCAACACATAGACAAATTCTTGTATGGAGATGATAAACATGCAGGAAAATATATTTTCCAAGTCTGTCAGCTCTGCAAAAGGGGCAGAGTGACAGCATGTTTCTCTCCAACCCATCTGAGGTATCAACTTTATACTGACAAGAGAAGACTGAAAGCGACAGCAGATTTTATGTGGGCATTATAATCTGCCATTGCAAAAACTAGGATACAGATTTCCTGTAAATGGAGCAGCAGCAGTTAAATCTTGTGATTCACCTTGGAGCAAAAAGGTGTATGATTGCTAAAAGAGTCAAATTTCTGTGGTGGTCTATGATTCACATTGGAACAAAAAGATGAATGATTGCAGAGAGAGGCCAGCTGCTGTGGTGGTCTATGATCTACATTAGAACAAAAAGGTGAATGATTGCAGAGAGACGTCAGCTGCTGTGGTGGTCTATGATTCACATTGGAGCAAAAAGATGAATGATTGCAGAGAGACGTCAGCTGCTGTGGTGGTCTATGATTCACATTGGAGCAAAAAGATGAATGATTGCAGAGAGAGGCCAGCTGCTGTGGTGGTCTATGATTCACATTGGAGCAAAAAGATGAATGATTGCAGAGAGAGGCCAGCTGCTGTGGTGGTCTATGATTCACATTGGAGCAAAAAGATGAATGATTGCAGAGAGAGGCCAGCTGCTGTGGTGGTCTATGATCTACATTAGAACAAAAAGGTGAATGATTGCAGAGAGACGTCAGCTGCTGTGGGGGTCTATGATTCACATTGGAACAAAAAGGTGAATGATTGCTAAAAGAGGCAAGTTGCTGGGGTGGTCTATGATTCACATTTGAGCAAAAAGGTGAATGATCAGATGTGTAATTATTAAAGTGAATGAAGAAGAAGAAAAGTATCGCATATCCTTATTGTTCTTCCAGTGTTTGTTGAAACTGTTTAGGTATACAGCCCATGGTTTTAACTTGTTCTCTCTTTGGACTAAGCCTTGGGAGTTCCATAGCATGGCAGTTCTGGTCATTGTATATTCTATGCTTTTCTGAATTATTTTCTTGATGTTTTTCTGTGCAAGTCTTCAGTAGAATGTGAACTTTCCTTAGGCTGACGATCGCAGTTTGAGAGTCTGGAGAACTATGGACTGGCAGCAAGAGGCCTCTGTACTGGAACCATTTAAAGAGGTAACTTCATTAGAACAATGTTTTTAACTCACAAAATGTATAATGTAACAAACAGAATACAAGTAAAGAATATTAACCCTTTCCAGTCTTGGATAATTTGTGTCTTTCTATCTGTGCCAAGTGACGAATTTTGTAAGCCAAAGTTTTATTAAAAATAAAATAAATTAACCTTTTGCTTTCCAGTTTCCAAAATTAATTCTATTTCCTATATCTGCATAATTTTTCAGTGCATTATACCCTGATGTGGTTGTTGAGACCATCTAATATTTTTATTAATTTTGTTGTTGGGTGTGTCTAGAGGCATATATTAATAAAGAACGTGTTGGTGTTTTTGTTGTAATTGTGTGTATGTTAGTTTCTGAGATACAAGAAGATGAAGGTGGTAATGGTGAAAATAGCACAGACATATAGCGGCCCCCCTTGGTGAAAAATAGTACAAACATAAAGCGACACCCCTTGATTAGAAACAAAAAATTTGTTTTCCGTAAAGGCTATATCTGTTACTTCGACTATAAACGTAATTATTGTATCTACATAAACTGCGTAAGAAGAAGAAGAAGTATCTACATAAACAAACTAAATAGATCTACCTCAGAAAAATCTGTTGCAGAAACGTGTGCCCCCCCCCCTCCTCAATAATGGGTGACTCTTCAAACTTCAAATCTCACGTCGTTTGAACGGAAAAGTTTAATATTGAATAAAGTAAACTAAAATTTGCGATCTTAACATTGTGAGACATATAATTGAAATATCTATGGCATGAAGTATTTGTAATAAAGAATTCCCTTGCCTCGTTTTTCCCTGAGGGTTTCACGACAAAGAATGCAGGTGATACTGGTCTACGGCTTTCGCAATGTGTAGCCAATCTAACGTCACATTCTGCTTAAGATTGTCCTGTTCCACTTGACTATGTCCTATTCTCTCCCATAAACTTTTTTTATTTGTAACCTTGTCGAACGACTGTGGGCCTGGAATCCGTATCAGGATGTGCCGATAAAGCCGTGAAATCTTGTGATATTGAGTTTGGTCACCAGTCATGTTTACGCTCCACATAAAAGTACGATAAATAAAAAGAAAAAGAAAACAAATAAAAGGGGGTTTCAAATGAAAACCTTAAAAGTTGGATAGAAATGAGAAAAACCATGCCTTTGTATTGAAACTTGTTAATATGGTTGATAAGGATGTCAAGAATGTTCTGCATGTGCCATCACAGTGCAGACGAACAACATGATGTCATAATTGCAGTTTAAAGATGGCCACCCCACTATTGACATGCACCAAAGAAGTTTTCTGTTATTCATTTTTTGAGCAGCGAATGGGGGTTTATAAGAATACTATAGGGAGCAAAGAAATTCATTGGTGAATGACAGTCCAGTATTGTGATGCATGTCTTTCACTCCAAGTGTATGAGTCGAGTAGGAAGTTCTAAAATGGCGTGAGTTCTGTGACTGTTCATGACTGGATCAGGCACACAGAGTAGTAACCCCGGAGTTGATTGCTGCCGTTGACTGAGTGAAAGGCATACATCACCATACTGGACCTTCATTCGCCGATGAATTTCTATAGGTTTCACCCCTCCACTTAGGGAGGGAGACTAACGTCTGGTCAGGCAAAATATACTGATCAGACATGTTAGTCAGGGTCAGACAAAACATACTGGCCAAGACCCTTACCTCAGCTTCTTATTAGCCCTTCCTGAGAACAGGCTGTTTTAATAGCAATCTGGCTAACAAGGTGAGAGATCGAGGTGATCCCTGTAGTAGTGAGTGACACACAGATGAAGGGAAGCATAGCACAACCGCCTGGAGGACCCCGGTCCACCTTCATCAGCACGCTCGGGACGTGAGTAAAGCTACTGCAACCTGCCACTTAACGTCCTTTCCCGGGCGCACAAAAGAGTAACCTACTGATTGTGGGCATTCGAAACAACAGCAACAACCTGAACCTGATTACTCTTTACTCCCCATATTATCCTTATAAACCCCACTCTCTAACTGCTTTTGGCTGTCCGAATGCTTTCCTTAAAGTCTGTGTGTGACAGTCGAGAACAAACCCACTGCCTCAATAAGAGATAACTAACAGTGCAGTCTAACTTTCTAGGACAGAAGACTTCATCTCACAGCATTGCATACCCTCATATTCTTCTTGTCCCTTTTGCAACGGTGGTTTCTATAGCAATTTTTTTTACACGATGAGGTTGGTAGCCCTGCTATTCACACAAACTGTTGTTGTTGTTTAATGCCCATGATGAGTAGGTTTGCTCTTTTGTGTGCCCTGAAAAGGACGTTAAGGGACAGATTCTAGTAGCTTTCCTCAAATCTCGAGCATGCTGATGAAGGTGGGCCGTGGTCCTCCAGACAGTTGTGCTTTACTTGGCCTCATCTGTGTGGTGCTCACTACTATGGGGATCACATCAATCCACATCTCGCCAGCCAGGCTGCCTTGAAAACAGCCTGTTTTCAGGAACCGCTACATGGAAGAGAGATTGTGGTCCTGGTCAGTGTATTGTGCCTGACCCTTTGATGTGACGTCCTGGTCAGTGTTTTGTGCCTGACCCTGTGATGCGACGTCCTGGTCAGTGTATTGTGCCTGACCCTTTGATGCGACGTCCTGGTCAGTGTTTTGTGTCTGACCCTTTGATGCGACGTCCTGGTCAGTGTTTTGTGCCTGACCCTTTGATGCGATGTCCTGGTCAGTGTATTGTGCCTGACCCTTTGATGCGGCGTCCTGGTCAGTGTATTGTGCCTGACCCTTTGATGCGATGTCCTGGTCAGTGTATTGTGCCTGACCCTTTGATGCGATGTCCTGGTCAGTGTATTGTGCCTGACCCTTTGATGCGATGTCCTGGTCAGTGTATTGTGCCTGACCCTTTGATGCGATGTCCTGGTCAGTATAAGTCACACAAATTTAAAAACCTGGTAAGTTTGCAGCAGCTTTTGAGTTTTAAAAAAAAGTTTGGAAATACCTTTTATATCAACGATTCCAATGTGCCAATTAGCAAGCCCACAATTGCCAGTCTTCAAAGAGTATCAAGAAACTGGACAACAAATTTAGATGTTTTCTTTCTTGAAAAATCTATTAATATTTTTGTAAACAGACTCAACGAAATACGGGGGTCTCCGTGGCGAAGTGGTCAAGCCATTTGCCGCGTGTTCAGGCAGTCAAGATTTGAATTCAAGCTGTCGCGGTTGGTTCATGATGGTAATTATTTCTGGTAGGTCCCTAGGTTCATCGCTGGAGCTACGGAGTTCGTGCTTTTGTGATGCTCTCGGCAGGCGGCGTACCATTCTGCGAAGCCATTTGGGAAGACACGCTGCGATGAGTCGAGCCCTCACCTTTATAACCTTTTTATCATTAAATAGACTGGTTGCCATTTTTGTTGATAATAATAACATTTTGCTATCATTGTCAGTGTGGGGGCACCACACATTGCCTCAGGCTGAACTGGTCCCCGGATGGCCACCACATTGTCTCAGCACATGCAATGAACAATACAGGGCCCACAGCCCAGATCATTGAGAGGCAAGGTTTCAAAGCTAGCTTGGATTTTGTAGGGCACAGAAAGGCCATAACAGTTGTGGTAAGTCATCATTCTTATTCTTCTGCATTCATCCTGAACAGAATGTAGTGTTGAAGTTTACAGCGAGGCTGCGATTTCTGCATCTTTCTATCAAACACATCTGGATTCAGCTTGCTTTATTGGCTACCAGGTTTGTCCTCCCACTGTGATCCATATTCTTTTAGTCATACTGCGCTAGTGCTGCCTGTTCCCAGGGCCGCCACTTGGAAGTGGTATAGTCTTGATCAGCTCTGGTTCGCTGATCTTGATGCAAGCAGCCAGCTATGAGTTGCTGGCTGATGTCAGCTCATTCACTGTGTTGCATCTTTGATCACACTTATCACATTTTTATTAGGGGGGGGGGGGGGAGAGAGAAAAATGTGTGTAAGCATGACATAAAGACAATGGACTTCTTCTTCCTCGTTCGTCTTTAGACCTCAATTTCAATGACTAACGAAGGCGGCAGTTGACTCACTGATCTGTACAAATCCGTACAGCTTCTCGTGGAAGGACACTGGCTGTTGCCAAATTCTACTTCTTTTGTCGGTATACAGTGGACAGGACTGCAAAATATGTTCTGCCTTCATGGGGGCTGTGCTGCAGGCACAAAGGTCAGTAGTGCCAATCTTGAACTTGTACAGATAACATCTAGGTCTGTTGTGACCTGTGCGTCGCCGGAGAATGATCACCTGGTCTCTTCTATGTGGCCAGGGTGGTCATTTTTTCATTGTACAGACATAAAAGCACTGGACTTGACATCCTGGAAAGATAAAGCTGCAGACCAATCCAAGCGGAGATGTACCCGAAGAGCCACCTCATGTCGGGTGAAAAGAAGTTCTTGCAACACAGAGATGTGAAACAATGATGCTGCAAGGAGAAAGAACACCAAAAACTCAGTACAGAGTTACCACTTCAAGATCACATTATCCTATAGTCAGTCATGGCTGAAACAGGTTGAGGCTACAAATGTTTGTTTATTAATTTAATTACTGCAGTTATTGTGACATATTAAGACACCCAAACATTCCAATTGATAACAAAGAAAATTAAATGAGGAACAGTGAATTCATATCAGCTGTAAGGGGACGGCGTGGCCTAGTGGATAAGTGGCACGGCTCACAGTCCGAAGGTGCTGGTTTCGATCCCCATCACAGCACCGGCCGTTACCCCGGGGAAGCAAACCCTTAGAAAATGCAGGAGGAAGCAGACCCTTACATAAAATGCATGCTGAAGTCGGATGCATTGGGCCGACAGGCGCAAAATAAAAACCACAGTGCAACGCACACCGCCTTGGGGATTAGAGAAATAAGGCGAACGCAAAAAAAAAAAATATCAGCTGCCATTTGTCGGTGGCTTTGGCCAGGGTATGTGAACGAAAGATTGCAATGAGATGCTTGGGGAAAGCGGTTGGAGAGTAACTTTACAAAATTGACAGAAAATGGGAATCTACTACTTTTTCATTGGTGTTTATCCTGAAAGGATGTTTGTGATGTTGTGTTGTAGTTTACAGCAATGCTGCAATATCTGTGCCTTTCGGCCCAACACATCCAATTTCAGCGCTGCATTTTTAAGGCAGGTTTTGGCTTCCCACTGCGGCCATTATTTTCTTAGTCAGACTACACTAGTGCAGGTTGTTTCCAGGGATGTCACTTGGAGACGGAATAGCGTCTTGGCCAGTTATGGGTCACTGACCATGTTGCAAGCAGTCAGCTATGAGTCGCTGGCTGCTGTCAGCTCATTCACTGCTGCATCTTCAGCCCCTCAAAAGGGAAATGCTGCCATACACTGCATATATTAAGAAAAAGATAGTTAAATTATTTGAACACATTGCAAAAATGTCTCTACACCAGCCTATAACATCATACAGCAGGGCTTTAGAGCAGGAGGAAGGCCAGGAAAAAGATGGATTGAGGTGTATATTGATAAAAACAATTGGCACACGGATGATGTAAAAGACGATTGAACCTCCTCACATCTATTAGGGATTAAAGTGGACAAATGCGATGACAATGAAGAAACATATTCTTTGGTAACTATTTCTCATATTTATTTGCCCTGTGTGGTTTACAGGAGGACTCTGTGTGTATGACAGAGATAAGGATAGGAAGACTGCCACGCTTTGAGCATGTTGTCAGAGGTGACTAACAGTGATCAAAACCCCTCTAGGATAGAAGACTCCAATTCATTAGAATTACACATCCAGCCATTCATGCAGTCTAAAAGCCTACTGAGTGTGGAGTAGCCACAGGAGTTGGATGAAAGCTGTTTGGTACATGAAAAATGTGGCCCCCAACTTGAAAAAAATGTACATACAACAAATTATATGCCTACACTATGCTACCAGTGTCTAACTTGGATACTGACAGCAACAGATAAGAGAAAAATAGAAACAACAGAAATGAAATGCCTGAGGCGAATGCTAAATGTGACAAGATGGGACAGAATTAGAAACGATGAGGTCAGGAAACAGATGGGCACTAAACCAGTGCTAGACTTCATTAGTAAATTCAGTATCGCGAATAGCGACAGCAACACAACAGCGTCCCACATATGGCTCTAACACTTAAACACAGCGGTACCAAAGCTAGAGACCGACATGCAAAAGATGGATTGACCGAATATCCGAGTCAGACAGTTCTACCTTATACGAAGCGCACACCAAGGCGCTGTCCAGATGTCACTTATATACCTGATGCTGAAAGGCAAACCAGGATCAGACAATAGATAGAAGTTGTGTATGAATGGGGTTAAGTGTTGTGAATACTCATCTTTACTGTAATGTAGAAACACAGACAATGAACAAAGAATTGGAGAAGAGACTTGCTGACCTTGAAATGGGGTTATATAAAAGAATAGGGAGTATCTCATGAAAAGAAAAGAACAAAGGAGGACTCCTCTCTTCTTGCCACACACTCTTGTTTCATTTTACTCTGTCCAACAACCACTCTTGTACAACTTTCACACACATCTTCAGGGTGAGGCCCTTCCATTGCACTTTGGTTTGGCTGGCTTCTGAGATTGCACAAACCTAGCATAGGTACATACAGACTCATACATGCATCGACACACTGGTTTATGCGTCTTAATATCGCCCAATTGACTACAGTCTGGGGGCGGAATAGGCGCGCCTCCGCAAGTAGAAACTAGTGAGGCAAACACGTAAAATAAAAAAATTAAAATTAAAAAAATACACTTTTGGAAAAATTAGAAGTGCAAAGAGAATTGATAAACGAAATCAGAGTTAGACAGTTAAGATATTTTGGCCACATCAAACAACATGACACCTTGCTGAAAACAATACTAGAAGGATAAGTAGAGAGCTAGTCTAAGAACAGTAAAAGGCTAATGAAAGTTAATGGACAGAAGGTGTGATGGACTGAACTGTGCAGTTATTGCGAACTGAACTGTGCAGTTATTGCAGTATGATTGCAAAATGCCTGCCAAAACCTAGGCTGAAATATTTCTTGTTGCACCAAGATATGTTAGTATTCGTTAAGAAAAATACAAAACTACCTGAAATTTCTTTCTTTCTTTTTTTTCTAATTTTCAGAGATTCAACCCAAATATTTTCAAAAAGAAATTTAAAGGCGAAAAGGTAAGTGTAAGAACATGAGATAGACACAATGTGTTGATATTTTGTCTGGTTATAATTTAATGTAATGACAGAATGCTAGGCTTACATGGAAAATAAAATGGAAGATTTATTACTATTTTAAAAATCTGTATATTAACACTGCACTTTTCCCTAATCCTGGTATTCAAGCAGGCATGTTAATGTCTGTTGCCAGGTAGCCATAGGTTATCCGTAGTAGCTATTTTCAACTTCATGCGCCTCGCTAGGTCTGGGGGAAGGTACAAATAATTTGGGTAGATTTTTAACACAAATTTTTGAGTTTTGTCCAGGCAGCGGCTGTTGACTTCTAGTATCCGAGCCTCCCCCTCAAAAACCATTTCTTCCATCACCTTTTTTGAGGCTCTCTCTGAAAAACCAGGAAACCACTGCCTCTTTAACACTATTTTTATACAGAGTTACAGCCCGCTTGCCTACATTTTTGTCCAATCAAATCAACACTAGACATTTGCATCACATTTCCGTAAAAACCTCATGTGGGAACAATTGTCCATTTGAAATAAACTGGTACGTTCTGTGATCAGTAGTTTTTGGTAAATTAATTTGTTACAAGAAATGGCTTCAAAGACAAATAATCACAAGCAAAGGTTCTCAGCCTAGTAAGCATCGGCACTCATTCATTCATGGATTTGATTCTAAAATGATGATTAACCGAGGGGTGATATTTGGTGTGACTAGTATTCAGAAAATTATTCTAGTGACAAAGTTGTCAGACTCTGAAGACATGATGGCGTCTCCCTTGGCTGGACCTAGTGACTAGTTCTAGGTGTAGTAGAGAAGCTACTACTTACTAGAGGAACAAATCATGTTCCAATAACACGTAGAAGATTGAGATGTACATCTGATAATGTTGAAGCTATATAGTTTTATTTAAAAAATATTTAATGCAAATTCTAAAATAGAAAGTCTACATTTGGTTGCAGATTAAGTTTTTTTCTAATTGTGACAACCCATTTCAAAATGCATGCAGAGTGTTTATTTATAACAAGACACACATTAAACTATCCTGGATATACTTTACAATGATCCTGAATTTATAAATGTCTTTGTTGCTTAAGGATTTAAATATTATTGTAATTACAATATTTTTTGTTCTGTTCTGTAAATTTATATTTGTTCTATTCCAATCTTTATGTATCTTTCAGAAATATTTGAAACTGTTATATGTTTAACTATGTTCATATAATAGATCTTTCATTTCTGCATATTTTGACATATAACACTTGAATTTATCCTTATAAATAAATATTCTAATCAGTAATAGCAGCCAAGTATAAAAATTACTACTTTTTTGAGCTCGTAAAAACAAAGATTTTGAGATTTTAAGAGTTAGGCCCCCCCTTTTTTTTAAAAATTTCTGCCAAGGGATTTTTAGCGTGCTGAAAACTGGAGTCCGATCTCACTACCCAGAGATCAAGGGAATTTTTGCCAGAAGATTCAAGTGAAAAAAATCACGGCCTTCACCGTGATGGAAGCCGCGACCTCTGGCAACCAAGGCGAATACAATACCTAGAGACTACTGAAACCTCATATATATCAACGAATTTACATGTTTTTGCCAAAAACTTTAAAAAACATTCATGACTTGATTTAATTTTATACCATAAACCCGCAATTCATCGCAGTTATGACTGTTTTTAAAAAGTTGTCATGGTTTTAGATGCACACTATTATGTCTCGAACAGCTGAAACATGGGCCTTTTTCTGGTTAATTGTCAGCGAATTTGGAACAAATGAGATGCATCTCATGCCTAAATCGTCCGTAAGAATAGACTAAACAGAAACTAATTTGTAAGTCTTCAGACAACTCACTTGAAGATGGCTGCTGACATGTTTCCTTGTTAAATTACAGATTGTCATCTGTGTATATGCTTTCTAATCATTGTTGAATGTCCTAATAAACCTAAAAGCAGCCCAGAAGTCACTACTATGAACTAAATTTACTTCCAGCTTCACCAATACTCTTGTTGTGCCATAGGCAGTAAAGACAGATCTTTATCAATATGGGTATGTATATTTTGTGTGATGTTGTGAGTAGCTACTCAAACTGAGCTCTTTACTCTTGATGAATTTTCTTTGATAGCACGCTGTGGATGAAAAAAGTCAGCTAGGCAAAGGAAATTGAATAATACGGTACAGGAGGCATTTGACAAAAAAAAAAGAAAACTTAGACAATAAAAATGAGACAAATATTGTTTTGACTTGGCCACAATTTGAAACTTGCTAGTCCAATTCAAGACGTCCTTGCAGACGTCCCCCCTTATTCGCTTAGTGGTAGAGCCCTCACTTTTCATTATAAAGGAACAGGGTTCAACTACCACTACTCTCCTGTCAACCCAGCTGTAAGTGGACACCTAGCTTACTGTTCGGGAAAGAACGGCAGCAATGATGGGAATTAGCCTCCCCACATCATAAACAAGCAGTGGCCTCATACAATGATATCTCTAACACTTCCTCCCTGACAGCAGTGTCTGCTATGGGACTGCCTTTACCATCTATCATTATTATCTAATAACTGCTAGGATGACTTGCCCATTTCGTTTTAATTTTCATAGCCATCTGGTCCTAATAGTATTGAAAATTTAAACGGCAATAACTTTTATAGTAAACGCACTATGTCATACAGAACTCTTAGGGTCGAAGATGCAGTACAGTAAATGAGCTGATAGCAGCCAGTGACTAATAGCTGATTATTTGCATCAGGGTCAGTGAACCACTGTTGACCGAGAACCTATTCCACCTCTCAGAAACAGGCTGTGTACTAATGTAGTCTGGTTAAGAGAATAGGGATTGCAGTGGGAAGGCAAACCTGCATACTAAAAAATGCCAGGTGAAACCGGATGTGTCAGGCCATAAGGTGCAGATATTGCAGCCTTGCTGTAAACTATGACACTGCTAATTTCAAGACTAATGTCAAAAAAAGAAAAAATACAGAATTAATACATCTTAAAAAATTCTATTTTCCATTGTTTTCAGCTGACAGCCCTGAAGAGGCCCTTGGTTGTAATGCATGATCTGTTTGAAAATTCAATCCTAGATTTGAGCTGGTAAGTTATGTTGAGAAGCAGATGGTTGAGAAGTTAGAATACTGATCTCTACGGCTGACAACAAGGGTTCAAACCCTTTGTACTCCATAGGTATTTTTTGCATTGGCTCTATAAAAAATATCCAAGCAAAGGGCACCCACCAATGGCAGAAACACCTTAATAGTTATATTAGAAAAGCCTTAATCATTATATTTTAAACTGCTCTAAATGAATACTTATTTTACTGAACCTTTTATAATAAATTAGACTATAACAAGTTTTTCAAAATACAACCACCTACAAGAACAGGAGGGCATAGCTACAAATTAACTAAAGAAAGGTCCAGATTAGATATTAGAGAATATTTTTTGAGTCAGAGAGTGGTGAATGCTTGGAAAGCCACAGGAAGTAGTGGAGGCAGGAACAATTAGTGCATTTAAGAATAGATTGGATGCGCATAGCTTTTAAAGCAAGGAAATGTAAATAAAATGGGTTGTATATAGACTCTGCAGTCTTCTAAACCAGTGTAAAGACGTTAAGTTAAGTGTTCTGTCCATGTTTGCTGTGAGGAGCCAAAGTGGATAGCTGAAGTTGGCTCTCTTGGGCTAAGTGTGTTGTTATAATTATTTTTTTGTGTGTGTGCATTCACCTTATTTCTCTAATCTCCAAGGCGGTGTGCGTTGCACTGTGGTTTTTATTTTGCGCCTGTTGGCCCTGTGCATCCGACTTCAGCATGCATTTTATGTCAGGGCCTGCTTCTTCCTGCATTTTCTAAGTGTTTGCTTCCCCGGGGTAACGGCTGGTGCTGTGATGGGAATCGAACCCAGCACCTTCTGGTTGTGAGCCGTGTCACTTAACTACTAGCCCATGTCCCCGTTATAATATTAAAAAAATATTGTGTATTTATTTTCCCTTTCTAATCTTCGTAGTGCGCTGCCACTGGATCTTTTTTTAAGATAAAAAATAAATTATTACCATATTTTCCCAATGCTAGGGTCGACGACAGGTAAAACAAATATAGATCACTTGCTCTGGTAGTCACTATACAGTGATGAGGTGATGTCCTTATTTCACCAAGTTAAAGAAGCCTAGATCTTTGCCAGGGTTCAAATCACTGTCCTGATCTCTCCACTCTCCTCTTTTATTATAACATTGGAAATAACATTGGCCGCATGTGGGCCTGTCCCCTTAGAGTATTATGGTCAGTCCTCCTTAGAGTATCAAGACCAGCCCTCTTTAGAGTATCAAGACCAGCCTCTTAGAGTGTCAAGGTCAGTCCTCCTTAGAGTATCAAGACCAGCCCTCTTTAGAGTATCAAGACCAGTCTCTTAGAGTGTCAAGATCAGTCCTCTTTAGAGTGTCAAGATCAGCCCTCCTTAGTGTCAAGACCAGCCCTCCTTAGAGTGTCAAGACCAGCCCTCCTTAGTGTGTCAAGATCAGCCCTCCTTAGTGTCAAGATCAGCCCTCCTTAGTGTCAAGACCAGCCCCCCCTTAGAGTGTCAAGACCAGCCCTCCTTAGTGTCAAGGTCAGTCCTCCTTAGAGTATCAAGACCAGCCCTCTTTAGAGTGTCAAGACCAGCCCTCCTTAGAGTGTCAAGGTCAGTCCTCTTTAGAGTGTCAAGATCAGCCCTCCTTAGTGTCAAGATCAGCCCTCCTTAGAGTGTCAAGACCAGCCCTCCTTAAGAGTGTCAAGGTCTGACCTCCTTAGAGTGTCAAGAAGCTCAAACACTTGTTTAAAGGAGGGAGTTTGTCTGATGATCAGATTCCCTCTGAAACAAGATGCTGACCAGTGCATGAGCTGCAGCGGACAGTGACACATACCTGAATGCTAGTGTCAGGGCCAGCGAACTAAAGCTGCCAAGACCCTTCTACATCTCCACACGGTGATCCTGGATAACAGGCTGCAATAGAGCAGACTGGCTAAGGAGAAGGAATTGAAGAGTGAAGGCGGACCTGGTATTCAAAAATGTTGGATGTGTCAGACCGAAAGGTGCAAATATCACAGTGAAACAATAAACTATGACACAGCGCACCGTGGCAATTTGTAAAAAATTTGGTCAGACGCGATAACCCTTGAAATATGTGTGTCTACATTTTTTATGCTGTTCATCATTTTTACCTTCATGGGGGGGGGGGGGGGGGGGGGGGGGCTAACGTCTGGTCAGGCAAAATATACTGGCCAAGACCCTCACCTTGGCTTCTCCGTAGCCCTCCCTTGAAACAGGCAGTTTTCATGTCAGCCTGGCTAACGAGGTGAGGGATCGACGTGATCCCCGTAGTAGTGAAGCCAAGCATAGCACAACCGTCTGGAGGACCCTGGTCCACCTTCATCAGCACGCTCGGGATGTGAGGAAAGTTACTGCAACCCGCCACTTAGCGTCCTTTCAGGGGGCACAAAAGAGTAAACCTACTTATTGTGGGCAATCGAAACAACCTTGATCTTCTTGTATCTCAGAAACTAGCACACACACAACAAAAACAGTTCTTGATTAATTTATGTCTATACACACAAACAATATTCTTTATTTTGAAGTTGCCTGTCCCATATGATATTATTACTGTGCCTGGATATGTGACAAGTCCATACATTTATGTCATTCTCAGTCTGTCTAAACCCATGTGTTACCGGAGCCTGAAAGGAGAACAAAGAATAGCAACACTGTAACATGTCAATTATATCAAAAGTATGAGACGTCTAAGGATGGCTGGACATAGGGTCGACTAGTCCATCCTGTAGAAACTGCAAGCCACAAGAAAAATAACTTGACACCCCCAGGATATCAGTGTTTGTTGATCTGTCTATACAATGCATGGCTTTGATCCTCCTTTTTGTAGAATTTGTCTTTCTCGCTGTCTCTTCTAGTGGCCCTGACTGCTTTTCACAACCATCTCTATGTTGTTATCTTTTTGTTTTTCTGCCTTAGTCAAGGTCAATGTCTGAGTAATATAAATTTAGTATGAATATTCTGTTGATTATTTTTCTTCTTGTCTGCCTGGAATGTTTTTGTGCAAGATTTTAAAAACTGAGACCTATCTATTTTGCTATGTCATTGCTAGGAGCCCTAATGGCATGGAACTTATGAGCTGTTCGATTGATGGTACTGTGGCCTATATGGATTTTTCCAAAGAGGAGATCGGCTATCCTTTATCGAAAGATGATGTGGTATGAATTTGTATTTATTTCTGGTTCATTTGTTATTTTTTTTTTTTTTATGCAAGCACCTATTATGTCATCTACTATAAAACAGAGGAGGGAACTCTGATTTTAAGCCCACAAGTGGGGACGGCGTGGCCTAGTGGTTAAGTGGCACGGCTCAAAATCCGAAGGTGCTGGGTTCGATCCCCATCACAGCACCTGCGGTTACACCGTGGAAGCAAACCCTTAGAAAATGCAGGAGGAAGCAGACCCTTACATAAAATGCATGCTGAAGTCGGATGCCCTGGGCCGACAGGCGCAAAATAAAAACACAGTGCAACGCACACCGCCTTGGGGATTAGAAAAATAAGGCGAACGCAAAAAAAAAAAAAACCCACAAGTCCCAGAGAGTGCTGGCTAGTCTTTGGACGATTAGAGTATCATTGGATGTCTCGAGTAACTAGCATCTGCGGGCAACGACTTCACTGCCTTGTGGAAACCTTGGGAGAGGGTAGGGCTACGGGAGTAAACCCAGACAGAAAATTCGGAGTGGTAGCACATAAGGTGGATGGTTTCAAAATTGCGAACTCATTTTTCCGGCAGCTCCTGCAGCTGAGCTGGTACCAACTTGTCATACTTTGAATTCCTTTGGTTTACACCAGCGAGGCAGAGAGGGGGATCCTGGAGTTTGGGCAGCCCAGGGTCTCCATATTCAGCGCCCAGACTTGTGTCTTGAGAGGCTACTCACAGGGAGCCATGCACATGGTCTGCAAAGACTGAGACGTCTATGAATGAATAAAACAAAACACTTGCATTTCTTCTTCTTCGTACGCAGTCAGACAGTAACCATTATTTTTTCGAAAAAAGCGGCGGTTATCCTGAGGCTGCCGCCGCTGCCATAGAGCTTGTCTTGCAGTTCCACTGGTCATGGCCACATCTGCTCTCTCTGATCCTCGTATGTCGGGCAGTTCTGCAGCAGATGTTCAGCGGTCATTTTACCGGTACCGCACGGGCATTCGTCGGTACCACCTATCTTCAATTTGTTGAATAGGTGGTACCTCAGTCTATTGTGGCCAGTGCGAAGTCTGAAGACAACGTCCTGCTCTCTTCTGTTCAACTGGTAATAGGCATCGTTTTTGGTGTAACCAGTATGTTCGGTTTCCCATTTGGTCATGTATCTGGCTTTGATAAGCCGTTTTGACTCTTCGTACGTCATACTAGTATCTGTTTGTGGTAGTCTTGCACCTTCTTTTGCCAGTCTGTCTGCCTCCTAAACGCTTGCATATGAACCTTGACAGTCGGTGCCCAGGATGCAAACAGCGGTGAGATATAGATGCCTTCTCTCACTCTTCCTGTTCTTGTTGGATAATGAAGACATCAAATGGTGAAAAGAAAACTGGTATTCAGTGTGCACTATGGTCGCATTTGTAAGTGAGGACCAAGATTACACAGATGATCTGGTACTTTTGTCACACAGTCAAAGACCAGTTGCAAGAGAAACTTGATAGGGTGAAAGAATAATCAGTTAAATTGGGACTGAATATCACCACAAAATAAGCCAAACTTCATTGAAAAAACCAACCCTGTTGGAAAAGGTTAATACTTTACCTATATGGAC
This sequence comes from Ariolimax columbianus, assembly GCA_036924085.1. Lineage (NCBI taxonomy): Eukaryota > Metazoa > Mollusca > Gastropoda > Stylommatophora > Arionidae > Ariolimax > Ariolimax columbianus. The sequence continues at coordinate 43,198,079 of JAVGWX010000015.1, forward strand.
ACCAAAATTTACACGCCATTGGGTACAGATGTTATGACCAAAAATGAAAAGGCAAGAATGACATTCCTAAACAACATATAGAGATTCAGAGAAATCAAGATTCACAAAATATTCGATGCCGTTGTATGGAACTGAAATATGGAACACAACCAAGGCGACACAACAGACTCCAGTCTCCTGTTAACAGATGCCCACAAAGGATAATGGACAGAACAGGGTGAGAAATGAAGACGTGTCGGAAAGGCACCAATAACAGCGATTGAAGCAACAAATTAAGAGTAGAAATATAATTGGACTCGATAGGACATATGCTGAGGAAGGCACTGTCCAATATAGTCAGGCAGGATTTCACATGGAATCCTCAAGGGAAGATAAAGAGATGTGGACCTAAAATACAAGGAGAGGAGAATGTGAGAGGGAACTACGATTAAATAATTACACCTGGAGAGAGACAGAAAGAGTAGCCCAGGACCATATATGTTGGAGAGAGACAGAAAGAGTAGCCCAGGACCATGTATGTTGGAGAGAGGCAGAAAGAGTAGCCCAGGACTGTGTATGTTGGAGAGAGGCAGAAAGAGTAGCCCAGGACTGTGTATGTTGGAGAGAGGCAGAAAGAGTAGCCCAGGACCATGTATGTTGGAGAGAGGCAGAAAGAGTAGCCCAGGACTGTGTATGTTGGAGAGAGACAGAAAGAGTAGCCCAGGACCGTGTATGTTGGAGAGAGGCAGAAAGAGTAGCCCAGGACCATGTATGTTGGAGAGATGCAGAAAGCGTAGCCCAGGACTGTGTATGTTGGAGAGGCAGAAAGAGTAGCCCAGGACCATGTATGTTGGAGAGAGGCAGAAAGAGTAGCCCAGGACCATGTATGTTGGAGAGGCAGAAAGAGTAGCCCAGGACCATGTATGTTGGAGAGAGGCAGAAAGAGTAGCCCAGGACCATGTATGTTGGAGAGAGGCAGAAAGAGTAGCCCAGGACTGTGTATGTTGGAGAGAGGCAGAAAGAGTAGCCCAGGACTGTGTATGTTGGAGAGGCAAAAAGAATAGCCCACCACTGTGTATGTTGGAGAGAGGCAAAAAGAGTAGCAGCCCAGGACCATGTATGTTGGAGAGAGGCAGAAAGAGTAGCAGCCCAGGACCATGTATGTTGGAGAGAGGCAGAAAGAGTAGCCCAGGACTGTGTATGTTGGAGAGAGACAGAAAGAGTAGCCCAGGACTGTGTATGTTGGAGAGAGGCAGAAAGAGTAGCCCAGGACTGTGTATGTTGGAGAGAGGCAGAAAGAGTAGCCCAGGATCATGTATGTTGGAGAGAGACAGAAAGAGTAGCCCAGGATCATGTATGTTGGAGAGGCAGAAGGAGTAGCCCAGGACCATGTATGTTGGAGAGAGGCAGAAAGAGTAGCCCAGGACTGTGTATGTTGGAGAGAGGCAGAAAGAGTAGCAGCCCAGGACCATGTATGTTGGAGAGAGGCAGAAAGAGTAGCCCAGGACTGTGTATGTTGGAGAGAGGCAGAAAGAGTAGCCCAGGACTGTGTATGTTGGAGAGGCAGAAAGAGTAGCCCAGGACTGTGTATGTTGGAGAGAGGCAGAAAGAGTAGCCCAGGACTGTGTATGTTGGAGAGAGGCAGAAAGAGTAGCCCAGGATCATGTATGTTGGAGAGAGACAGAAAGAGTAGCCCAGGATCATGTATGTTGGAGAGGCAGAAGGAGTAGCCCAGGACTGTGTATGTTGGAGAGGCAGAAAGAGTAGCCCAGGACTGTGTATGTTGGAGAGAGGCAGAAAGAGTAGCCCAGGACTGTGTATGTTGGAGTGAGGCAGAAAGAGTAGCAGCCCAGGACCATGTATGTTGGAGAGAGGCAGAAAGAGTAGCCCAGGACCGTGTATATTGGAAAGACATGGTTAATTACCTATGCACAGAGAAATATGATGGACTGATTGACATTAAAACAAACAAAACAGATAATGCTTCGTTCTATTCTTCTGTTAACGAAGATTGATCGGGTGAAACATGCTGATCAAATCCCCATCCCATATCCTTGTTCGTGCTCCTGGAAACAAGCTTTTTAATAGCAGTCTAAGCTTAAACGAGTTGGGGGATCAACACTATAATCCCCATAGTGGTGACCAACTGAGGAGCCTCGCATTGCACTACAGCCAGAAGAACCCCAGTCCACCTGTTCAAGCACGGTTCAGGATGTAAGGAAAGCAACTATAACCCACTACCAAAGACACATCAAGAGTTAACTTAGCTCACCACAAGTAGCTTTGAGTAGCAATAACATTATGTTCTTCTCCACTTTATTTCTGATGAAGCATATGACCACCACTAAAGATGTCCCCGTACAAGAAACCTGCATCAAAGCACTTTGTGTGCTCTTGCTATAGTGCTTGTCGTAGAAATGTGTTTTTACACGTTGAGGTTGCCAATCACTTACATAAACCTTTACATTTGGTTGCCTTTTATGGCCTATGTAATTGAGGTGGTATGGGTCTGATCTGTACTTCCCAGTAGTTGACACATGGCTCCATACCAGTAAATCAGTACTAAATCATTGGTAATTTTGACTTTTCACTTAAGATTCATAAGAGAATCAGTTCCAAGGGTTCTTTTTGCTCTAATGTGAAGCATAGTAAGTCACCACTGCAACTGGCTCCATTTAAAGGATAGTAAGTCACCACTGCAACTGGCTCCATTTACAGGATAGTAAGTCACCACTGCATCTGGCTCCATTTAAAGGATAGTAAGTCACAACTACAACTGGCTCCATTTACAGGATAGTAAGTCACCACTGCATCTGGCTTCATTTACAGGATAGTAAGTCACCACTGCAACTGGCTCCATTTAAAGTATAAGTCACAACTACAACTGGCTCCATTTAAAGGAAACATGTTTCCAAGCAATCATTTGCCTTTTCACCCCAACTTTAGACGCTTAGGTTTTCTTTTTATTCTTCTTTATCTGTGTTCATCCTGAAAAGGATGTTTTGTCATAGTTTGCTGCGAGATTGCGATATGGAACAAAATTGACTGGTAAATAATATTATGCCTTGGAAACTTAAAATACTTTGCCCACACCAAACACTAAAATGGTCTTGAAAACAATAATTCTGGAGAGCATGGTACCTGGAAAGTGAGGAAGAAGCAAATCGAGGAAAATATGGGCACACTTCATTAAGGAGCTTTTGACGGTGACAGATGCATGAGTGCTGGGCAAAGATTGAGAAAGGGAGTGGATGATTATTTTTTTGTCTGATATGACCCTGACTGGGGCATTAGTAATAATCATAAGCAACCCGTTCTCGACAAGGTAGTTAATCTTGTGCGGGTCCCAACCCTGTCTCCAGTCGTGTAGTTTTGTCACAAAGTTACCAGCGGGCGACTAGATTGCTCATGTTCCCTGAAGTCACCCCTGTGTGGTCATGCTAGTGTTGTAGGGAGGTCTGGGCTGTCTGTTCTGGAGTTGGCATAGGTCATCTCTTTTGGGATTAGCAGGCCAGGCTTGAGCAGGATCGTTGGTTTCACTGCTTTTGTCCGGCACCTCTACCTCTGCCTCTGTTACCCTTTGTTTGCTTGTAAATTGGCTACCCCTTGGATAAATGAAGGAAACTGGGACAAGGTATTCTGCATATTAGTTGCAGGTTCTTCTTCTTCTTCGTTCGTTCGTTCCCAATCTTCCACTACCAAACCCTGAAAAGGCTTAAGTAGCGGAATGTAGTCCAGAGAACGGAATGCGTTGTGTCGTAGTTTACAGCTTGGCTGCGATATTTGCACCTTTCGGTCCAACACATCCGACTTCAGCAAGCATATTTTGAGTACCGGGTTAGCATTCCCTCTTCGATCCCTTCTCCTTAGCCAGTCTGCCCTGTTGCAGCCTGTTATCCAGGATCACCGCGTGGAAGTGTAGAAGGGTCTTGGCAGCTATGGTTCGCTGGCCCTGATGCTAGCAGTCAGCTATGGATCACTGACCACTGCAGCTCATGCGCTGCTTAGCATCTTGATCCCAGTTGCAGGTTCAATATTTGCAGAACGCCATGCCAGACTCCTACTATGTAAAGATTTATTTTAATTCAATATAATGTGAAGGAATGATTATTTTTCAGTTGACATTGCTGGAAACTATATATGGCAAGGGAGCGTCTCTTCATCTGGTAGCCACTAAAGGCAGCCAGATCATTGAGTCGACGGCCATGTTGAACCTTCAACAGCAGCAGAAGACACAAGCTGATGAATCCATCATGCTGACACCAACCAAGACAAACAGCAACATGTCCACAAAAATGTCTGCCAGCGGGGACAACGTGCCTTTTAAGGTTTGTATTCTCATTCAAACGTTTATGTTTTAGTTCGCCTTGTTTCCTAAGGTGGAGTTCATTGTAATATGTTTTGCACCTTATGTTCTGTTGCATCCGACATCAGTGTGCATTTCAAAGATGGGTTTACTTCCCATAGGGAAGCTGGTAGATTTGGTTGCAGTCTTGTCTGGTTGCACACCACTTTATTTTCTGCATGATGTTGCACCCACCTTATTTCTAATTTCTTTGTTTCATACTCTGTCCATTCTTGTGACCTCGGCCGCTTTTCACAAACTCGTAATTTTGCATTCTATGATTTTTCTATTTTCCTCTATTCGAACATAGGCCTGTTTGGGTTTAGAGCCGAGGAGAATCAATAATTCTCCCAGTTGACCCCAGCAAAGTGAATATACTCTGTAATACTGTAATATTCTGTTCTTCTATTTATATCCACTTGTGTCGTTAGACGTTGTGGAGTTTTCTTTTGTGTCCTAGATGTGTCACTAACTAATGTCTTCTATTTCTATCCACTTGTGTCGTTAGACGTTGTGGAGTTTTCTTTTGTGTGCTAGATGTGTCACTAACTAATGTCTTCTATTTCTATCCACTTGTTTCGTTAGACGTTGTGGGGAGGTGTAATATTCTTTAATGGGCCAGATGTGTCACTAATGCTGTTGTCATTCCGTATTCCTGTGCCCAAAATAGCAAGCTGAAATCATATGTGTCATGACGAAAGGCAGAGATATCACAGCCTCGCTGTAAACTATGACACAACGTCACAACTTCCTTTTCAGGATGAATGCCGAATAAGCTCTCCCTCCCGCACACATGCATAATCAACAGACTGAACAGGGATCAAGACGCTGAGCAGGCATGAGCTGAGGCGGTCAGTGATCTACAGCTGGCTGCAGAGCTCCAGAGCTGCCAAGACCCTTCTACACCTCCATGTGGTGATCCTGAACAACAGGCTGCAACAGAGCAGGCTGGCTAAGTAGAAGGGATCAAAGAGGGAAGACAACCCGGTACTCAAAAATGCCTGCTGAAGTCGGATGTGTTGGACCAAAAGATACAAATAACGCAGTCGAGCTGTAAAGTATGATACAACACTTTCCGTCTCTAAACCATATCCTGCTACTTGCAAATCCCTTTTTAAGGTTGGTAGCGGGAGATTGAGAATGAACGAAGAATATGAGGAAGAAGAACTGACATCACGTGATGGATGAACAGCAACAGTTGGATCTATTCATTTTTATCGCCGGAGTAGTGACCTGAAAGGAGGACAAGGAATATTAACACTATAATATACCCTAAGAGGTGACTAAGAAGATAAGAAGAGTTGGCTATAGAGCCCTGTATGATATATAACATACACAAAAGAAGACCTGTGCCCCATAGTACAAAAGAAATGCCGACGATAGATTATTATTCCTTTTTATTTGAGTGAAAAGGTACACTTATGTTTGTTTTTATTCTTTTAGCCAACGGACAAACAAATAGAGACTCGAACAGCAGATGGACGCAGAAGGATTACTCCAATATTTCTAGCACCACAGCCAGAGTTTGGGTAAATAAATACACATTGGTTGATGTTTGTATAGTTAATTGATGTTATTTTATATTCGAATCATCAAAATGCTATAAGAGATTTTTGTAAATTGGGGGGTTGCAGCTAAGTGGTTTGTACATGTCCCTCAAATCAAAATTACGTGTGTTGGAATTTATAAACCTTATGGAAAATGAACCCATTTAAAAAATGAGTGTTGAAGTCGGATCTGCCTGATCTTCTTGTCTTCTTATTATTTTCTCTCCCTATGAAGTGTATGATAGCCACTTCAACTTTGCCCCTTCCAGGAAGTCTGCGTCGAAGCACTTTGTATGTTCTTGTAGTATTATTTTCTGTAACCATTTCTTTGACACAATCAATCTTTGGTCCATGCACATTTTTTATGGCATGCTTGATAGGCTGCAGTGGTTCTATCCTTTGCTCCTCTGTATCCACACAAGTGAGATCATATATTGACTACAAAAATGTTAATGGTAGTCCTGTGGTAGCCACTCATCATCATCATGTAGCATATTCTTTGCTGAACATCGCTCTCATCACAGCCTGTCTGTAGGAATCTGTCAGTGGCTAGCCTTCCTGCAACCTCCATAGCCAAATTCAACGTTTCCTTGACATCTTGGTCGGCCCTTGCCTCGTCTCCCAGGAACCATGCCTTCCAGAACTGTTTTTTCCAGTCCACTATGATGTTTAATGCGATTGGAAAATTTAAATTTTCAAACAAAACATTTATAAGCTAATTTTTGCCTATATAGTCTTGCATGATGGCTTTATTTTCATCTTTCTTTGTCCAAGTAATATTAAGGATTCTTCTTTAGCACTGGATTCTCAAAATCTCCAATCTTCTTTCTTAATACCTGTGAAATAGTTTGATTTCTTTTGTTCAGTTTTTATATTTGTCACTGTTGTGCTCTTTTCCTGTTTGCCTCAGTTTTCTTCTTTCTTCTGTGGGTCTGTTTTCAGTGATATAATAATTCTGCTTCTTGTAAACTTTCCTTTGAATCATATCTTGTGCTGTTGAAATGAGGGCAATTCTCATGTATGACGCCAGTTCATATATCATCTTGCGCTACCATTAACACTTCGAATTTGTTTTGTATTTCAATGCTACTAATAGGGAACAAAGAATAAGGGCTGCCATTCTCAACTTTCTTTGTCCGTCTCAGACCCTTGAAATGGGATCAAGATGCTGAGCAGCGCATGAGCTGCAGTGGTCAGCGACCCATAGCTGACTGCTAGTGTCAGGGCCAGCGAACCAGAGCTGCCAAGACCCTTCTACACCTCCAAGCGGTGATCCTGGATAACAGGCTGCAGCAGGGCAGACTGGCTAAGAAAAAGGGATCGAAGAGGGAATGCTAACCCGGTACTCAAAAAATGCTTGCTGAAGTCGGATGTGTTGGACCGAAAGGTGCAAATATCGCAGTCAAGCTGTAAACTACGACACAGCGCATTCCGTTCTCTGGACTACATTCCGCTACTTAAGCCTTTTCAGGGTTTGGTAGCGGGAGATTGAGAACGAACGAAGAAGAAGAAGACCCTTGAAATAATGTTGAAGTCTCAGGAAACCCTTACATCAAAATGTTTGCACCTTCAGGGCACTACTTTAACATGATAAGTAAGCTGTCAATATAACAATCCAGCAATAATTATCAAATGAGGGACGATACACTCCAACAAGATGTAGAATCATTCATATATCTTGGTAGCATTATAGATAAAGTAGGGAAAACAGATAGAGATTTAAAAATAAGAACACAAAAGTTGAGAGGAGCTTTCATTGCATTAGATAACTTTTTAATATCAAACACAGACAATAGCGGCGCTTGCACGGCTTAACAAAATCTGGCAAGATAAACGGTTAACACTATGCACGAAAATCAGATTAATGCATACACTAGTCCTGTCAATATTCCTCTATGCTTGTGAGATATGGACAGTTACAGCTGACCTTCAACGAAGGATACAGGCCTTGGAGATGAGATGTTTCCGAAGACGTTTAAACATCACGTACAAAGATCTAGTTACAAATGAGGAAATACGAGATAGAATTACAACAGCAATAGGGCCTTTTGAAGACCTCTTGGCAACTGTCAAAAGAAGGAAACTCGCTTGGTACGGTCACATATCGAGATCAAATGGTCTTGGAAATATGATCCTCCACGGAAAGGTGCAAGGCAGACGACGAAGAGGCCGTCTCAAAAAGAGGTGGGAGGACAACATAAAAGAGTGGACCAATCTCTGACCAGAAGAGGCACAGGCAACGGCCGCTGACAGAGAAGGGTGGCATGGTGTTGTGAGGATGTCTTCATGTGTGCTCCAACGACCTCACCAGTTGCGGGATGACCTGACCTGATCTGGAAATCAAAAGTAATTAAGTCCAATACAAACAAACTAGTTCACTTCCTCGCAGTGTTGCCTTCTTTAACACTAACAACACCATCAGGTAGATTTTTACAGCTGAGTTTAATTACAGAGGCTAGTCAGTTTTGCTGTTAGTGGCTGTAGCCGTTCTGTCACTCAAATATTCAATCCTTTTAGTGTTTATTGCTGTTGCTGAAGTCACCATAACATTTATAGGGTTGAGGCATAAACGCTGTTTGCCCATGCATTTGCTATGTAGTGTGCAGGTAAGGTTTTTATCTGAACTCTTAAAGAAAAGGTCTGTGACATACTAAGGTTTCTACCATGTCACCTTTGTTGATAGTCTGGTATTCTGACAGCTCGACCACCTCCTACTCAACGTTCAATATCAAACAAATTAACAAGCATAGATTTATCAGACACAAGCTACCAGACCAAATCTTCTACCAGACTCATATTTGATATAAACTAGTAGGCATTTATCAGACAGAAGTTGGGGGCTGCTTGGCCTAGTAGTTAAGTGACACGGCTCACAATCCGAAGGTGCTGGGTTCGCTCCCCAATCACAGCACAGGCCATTACGCCGGGGAAGCAAACCCTTAGAAAATGCAGGAGGGAGCAGACCCTTACATGCTGACAGGAGCAAAATAGAAAAATAAGGCAAATGCAGAAGAAGAAAAAAAAAAGGTGACAGTTTTATACTGCCGAAAATATTACATAACCTATGTTACAACCAAAAATATGCGGTATGAAATTATACCCATCCACCATACTCACCCGACTACGCATCTAGTGATTTCCAAGTAATTTGACTCCTTCATACTAACATGCAAAATGTTTAGACCATCTCTCATAAAGGACCATCCCTAATATTGGGCCATCCCTAATAAAGGACCATCCCTAATAAAGGACCATCCCTAATATTGGACCATCCCTAATCAAGGACCATCCGTAATATTGGACCATCCGTAATATTGGACCATCCGTAATATTGGACCATCCCTAATAAAGGACCATCCCTAATATTGGACCATCCCTAAAAATGACCATCCCTAATAAAGGACCATCCCTAATATTGGACCATCCCAAATAAAGGACCATCCCTCGCATTGTTTTATTCTGAACGCTTGTTCCATCCGTCTTTACATTATCTCTTTATTTTTAAATTTTTGGTTGTTGTTGTGTTTTGTCTGTTTCTTATTATACCTGGCCAACTAATACAAAATATGCTACATCTGTTAGTGAACGTCTGCAGTCTGGATGTGCCATTCTTAGTTGGTATGTTTCCTGTCACAGTAGAAATTATTTGTGTTCTGCAAATATTTATGAGACATCAGATGAGTTGTCATTGTATTCTGCATTACATTTGTTTACAGAGAAGTTCCTGTACCATTCTCCGTAAACTCAAATATTGGATTTCACTCTTCATCTGAGAAAAGCAAGATTGTTGTGGAAAAGCAGAACAGAGTGACCGCTCCTGGGATGCTGTCTCCAACTTCAGGGTCAAAGTCTATGCCATCTCCACCGCACACAGCATCTTCTGTCATGTCAGCTGTTAGAGATTTGTCTGGAATGTCTGTTAAAGACAGTCAGGTAGATTAAACGCTTGCACATATTTGCTGTTATTAAGTAGAAAAGATGGGGGTGGCTGAGCTGCTGAGATAATGGTCTCCTAGTCAGGAGGACATAAGTTTGAACCTCAGTAAGGTTCAAGGTGCCTAGCAGTGCATAAGCTGCAGTGATCAGTGACCTAAAGCTGACTGCTAGTGTCCGGGCCAGCCGACTAGAGCTGCCAATACCCTTCTTCACCTCCATGAAATGATCCTGGATAACAGGCTACAACAGAGCAGACTGGCTAAGGAGAAGAGATCGAAGAGGGAAGGCTAACCCGATATCCAAAAATGCCTACTGAAGTTGGATGTGTTGGACCAAAATGTGCAAATATTGCAGTAAATCTGTAAACTATGACAACGCATTCCGTTTTTTAGACTACATCCTTCTACTTACAAATCCCTCTAAAGGACTTGGTATCGGGAGTTTGAGAACGAACGAAAAAGAAGAAGGAACTTCTATAAAGACCTAGGTTTATTCTTTTGGGGATGAAATAAAACCTTACCTGCACACTGTGTTGTCACTTCTAGTGAAATTGCCCTTTATTGTTCAGGTATATAAACTCTGCCAGTGCTCCAGCAATAGGTAAAAAGGCATATTTTTGGTTTAGAAAACATTATTATGAAGAATCAGTGGTTTATGGTATTACCCTCATCAGAAGAAATTGTGCTGCACTGTTTTGTAAGGCCTGTGAACCTGTACATCTATTTTCAACAGGTGCTTTTGTCTGGTTTACCCACCTTAGTGGGAAACTGAGACGCTAGTCCAGTCAGGCACTAACCAGGACGTCGCGTCTGGGTCAGACACTAACCAGGACGTCGCGTCTGGGTCAGGCACAATACACTGACCAAGACCACACTTTCTCTTCCATGTAGCGTTACCTGGAAATAGACTGTTTTCACTGCAGCCTGGCCGATGCGATGTGGATCGATGTGATTCCGTAGTAGTGAGTGCCACGCAGATAAAGCCAAGCATAGCACAACCGTCTGGAGGAACGCGCATTAAACAACAATCCACCCTTAGTCTTTGAATGTTTTTAGGGGTTGAAGACGCAGTGAACTCATATCTGACTGCTTGCGTCGTGGTCATCGAACCAGAGCTGTGAACAAAACCCCATTCCACTTCCAAGGGACCACCCTAACTAATAGAATAAAAGGAAAAGCAAACCAAGTCCCAAAAAATATGCCGTACTGAAGCTGGATGTGTCAGGCCAAAAGGCGCAGAGATATTGCAGCCTCGTTGTAAACTATAACATTACAAAACTTTCTTTTCAAGATGAACTTGGAACAAAAAGAATATTTCTAGCCTGCCTGCAAGGTAGCAGGATTGCTACTTAGTTCATTCCTTTTGACCTGTCCGGCCTTGTGAGATCCTGTAAGTTACTGCCAACAACAAAAGTGGAGACATCAATTACTATCATTGAGCCTAGGGTACACTACAGATACCACCCTCTTTGTGAGGATGAGCTACATGTGTGCACTTCTCCTGGTAACATGGACGGACACTGGGAAATGCCTGTATTTAAGTTACTGCAGACAAAAGTCGCAACACTCCTCATATTTTACTTCTGATCCTCAAGGGAAAAAAAGTTATTTTCTTTTTTATTTGCTCGAGTGCCTCTAAGCAGGTAAGCAGAAAATAGTGACACTGTAGGGACAGAAATTGCAGCACATGGAATGAGCTGACCGCAGCCGAGCTGGTTGCTTGCATCAGGATCAGCGAACCAGAACTGACCAAGAGGTACTTGTGCGTTAATTCACAGACGGATTATAATAGGTCAAATTTAGTAGAATGTAGCCACACGAAGCACCATACTTTTCAATTCGCGTGTTTTGAATTCGCGCAGTAAACCTATGTCCATGTCATTCTCAGATCTAACACCGTACGTGGAAGATGGATTTATTGCAGTTGTCACACTTGACACGCAAGAAAATAAATTGTGTGCAGTTTTTGCAGGAAAGACAAATTATACGCACCGTCTGACTGTGTGCTAAAAATTATGTTATGACTTTATCTCTCACAGTTCGCCAAGATCGTTAGAGATGTCACACATGTCAGCAGGACATTCCTGTTCGTTCTGTCACATGGTTAGAGGCCACCTAACCCTAACTCTAACCAAAACGGAACACACAGACACATGATAGATTCCTACATGTGTGAGTTTCTGTGGCGACATCGGAATAAAGTCCGTCAGTCAGACCCGTTCGACAATATTCTGCAGGACATCACAGAACTTTGGCCTCCTGTAGCTAGACACTTATAATTATTTTTGTACGGAAACCCGTGTGGTCATTGAATGGTATAAAATTTCAGAATGGGTGAATTAATGCACAAGAACCGACCAAGACCCTATTCTGCCTCTTGTAAACAGAAATTATTTTTCTCTGCGACCATTGTTGCCATAAACATCCTTTGTTTACAACTTACTGCCTCAGAGTTTCCACTTAGTTTGAGATGGACAGACACAAAAAGCCTGACACAAACTTTGGTCTAACACACTCCTCGCGGCCCTCATCCCAAGGCAGCGGAGTACTCGGCTCTACCTGTGGAGTCTGTAGGGATTTTGGTCGACATGCTACACATGAACACAGCCTCAGCAGTTGGACATGGTAGGGGTCGATCGACACAACAGGCCTTTGACGCCTAAATATCAATTATTATTGTAGAAAATTAATTACAGTTGAACTACCATTTTTCTTGACAGGCACTCAAGGTAGTCAATGAAACCACCCCAGAGAAAGCAGTGAATAAACCACAGGCTGAAAAAGTTGCTACCACGTAATACTTTCTGTGTGTAGTTCGTGTGGTTCATTTTTACATATAAGAAGACAAGATTATGTTAACCTTTAGCTAACCAGATTAAAAAATTACGTCTATTTCCTGCAGCTGCTTGATTTTTCAGCTCGTCAGCTCACAACATGGTTGTTGATTTTGAGAACCTCTAATTTATTTATTTTTAAATCTTTTTTTTTAATGTGTCTAGAGACATATATTAATAAATCACTTGTTGTAATTATCATAACTAACCTCAGGTTAGTTACTGAGCAATAAGAAGATGAAGGTGATAGTGGTGAAAAATAGCTCAAACATATAGACTCACAGCTATCGGTGTACCTTGGTTAGAAAATTAAAAAAAAAATATTTGCAGAAAACGTACTATTACTACTATCGATGTTTACCGTAATGGCGATATCTGTCACTTCGACTATAAACGTAATTATTGTATCTACATAAACAAACTAAATAGATCTACCTCCGAAAAATCTGTTGCAGAAACTCAACTCCCCTATTCTCAATAATGGGTGAATCTACAAACCTAAGCGAAAAACAGAAGAAATCCTTTCCAAAAGTCTAAAACAAATTTAAAAATAGCCATTGTTTATATCTAACCGTACAGGACGGAAGTCGGTACTCTCTACAATCAAAAGAGCTGTATGTTCAGCTGTTTCTATGGCATTAATCAGTAGTTTATATACGATAAAGAAATGACCCTGGAGCTGGCGGTGTGCTTCGACGGTGGTACAGAGCCTTCACATCGCAATTTCACTTTGCTAGTACGGTAAAGGTTAAATCTGCAGAACTTTACCAACAAATGTGTCATTTGCATATTTCACATCCGTTGGCTGGACAAGTGCAGACTTTCGAAGTAGAGCATGACAACAACCAATGCAACTGGAGAATAAGAAGAGAAAGTAGAGATATATTGGCAATAGTCAAGCAAACCCACAGTGGAAGAATAGAGTGGGGAAGTGAAAGTGCACCCGGCACAAAAAGAGGACAAGACAATGTCAAAGCAACAGAAGTTTCTTGTACAGAGCTCAAGAAGAAGACCAAAAATTGAATTTGTTGGTTGCCAACCATCTTTCTCTCTTTTTAGGTCCTTGGCCGATGATGGACAAAGCAGTCAGTGGCCGTTACACCTGATCATGTGTCGGACCGAAAGGTGCAAATATCGCAGTCAAACTGTAAACTAGCGACACAATGTATTCCAGACTACATCCTGCTACTTGCAAAGCCATGTTCAGGACTTGGTAACGAAAGATTGAGAATGAAGGCAGAAGAAGAAAATGAGTGCAACAACACACATCCATCTGCTTCTCTCGGACTGCAGTCATTCTTCATACTGTGCCCCCATTTCTGGTTCATTATTTTCATTTCAGTTTCTATTGCATCCTTATATTTAACTTAATGGCTTTATACTGGTTTAGAAGACTCTGCAGAGTCTGTATACAACCAGTTTCATTTACATTTCCTTGCTTTAAAATCTATGCACATCCAATCTATTCTTAAATGAAACTTATTGCATTATGTTTATATAGAATTCATAGTGAATCCAAAATTGTCTCCTGTAGTAAGGGTACATTGTTGTCTCATACACACCTCCATTCCTTGATGACCCACGACAAGAGGATATCATATACTTGTTTAGAGACAACATTTGGAATTTAATTGTTGTTATCTCTTCAGTTTAGGTGCCATATCCACAGCTAAGATTGGCTACAGTGGATCTCCAACATACTCTGTCACTTGCCTTTATGGTGCAATCTGCCATACTTTTTCCGTCCATCTTTTGATGTTTATCCTCCAACTTGTAATGTTGTCTACCTCTGGCATGTTTACTTTCCAACTTTCCTTCCAGTGTCATATTAAGCAATGTCTTTTGATGTATCTAAAATATCTTAACTATTGGACTTTAAGTTAACTTAACTTAACTTAACGTCTTTATATTGGTTTAGAAGACCCTGCAGAGTCTGTATACAACTAGTTACATTTACATCACCTTGCTCTAAAAGCTATGCGCATCCAGTTTATTCTTAAATGCATTAACTGTCCCTGCCTCCACTACCTACCCTGGCAATGCGTTCCAAGCAGACACCACTCTCTGACTAAAAAAATATTTCCTAATATCTATTCTGGACCTCTCTTTAGTCAGCGTGTAGCTATGCCCTCGTGTTATTGTGGGTGGCTGTATTTTAAAAAACTTGTTATTGTCTAATTTATCTATTCCTCTGATCATCTTATAAACCTGTATTGTCACCACGAATTCTTCTCTCTTCGAGACACTGTAGGCCGGTTTTTCTGAGTCGTTCCTCATAACCGTAATTCTGGAATCCCACTATCATCTTTGTCGCTCTTTTTGTATTCTTTCCAGCATGTTTATATCCCCTCTATGATAAGGACTCCACACGTATACACAGTACTCCAATCTAGGTCTAACTAAAGCTTTATACAGTTTGACGATCACTTCCTTGCTCCTATGTTTAATATTTCTTTTTATCATACCTAACATTGCATTTGCCTTTTTCACTGCTACCTTAACTTGCTCACTCACCTTTCCTGTCTGATCTATTATAACCCCTAGGTCCCTTTCCTTATCTATCTTTCTAATATTGTTTTCTCCCATTCTGTAATTATGTTCCATATTGGATCTACCTATGTGGATGACTGTACATTTATCTACATTAAACTCCATTTGCCAGCTTACAGACCATTCTTGAATTTTATCTAAATCCGACATCAATATATTCACTTCCGCTTTAGATGAGACACTACTGCATAGTTTTGTGTCATCAGCAAATTTTGCAATCATGGATCCCATATCAATGTCCAAATCATTTATATATATCAAGAACAAAAATTGGTCCCAAAGCTGAGCCCTGTGGCACACCACTTTTCACTTCACATCACTCAGAGTACTCCTTATTTATGCCCACCCTCTGCCTTCTTCCCGTTAACAAATTTTCAATCCATTTGGCAACTTCCCCACCTATTCCATGTGATTTTAACTTTCGAAATAATCTTTGATGAGGTACTCTATCAAAGGTCTTTGCAAAGTCTAGATAAATAACGTCCACTGGCTCCCCTTTATCTATGATTTTAGTAACCTCCTCCAAATTCTAATAGATTTGTTAAGCATGATCTCCCTCTAGTAAACCCATGCTGACTATTTCTAATTAGATTAAATTTGTCTAAATGCATTACAATGTTTTCTTTGATTATTGACTCTAACAATTTACAGACTATGCTCGTTAAACTCACTGGTCTATAATTTGCTGGATCTGATTTTTTGCCTTTTTTGAATAAGGGGATCACTCCTGCATCTTTCCAATCCCGTGGAACAATCCCTTTTGTAAGTGATTGAGAACATACTATAGCCAATGGTTTTGCTAGTTGGTCTCTAATTTGATACAGCAATTTTGGATGCATACCATCTTGACCTGGACATTTATTCACTTTCAACCCCTCCAATTTTTTAAAAACCATTTCCTCTGTAATACAGATTGATTTTAATCCCGCTGTATCCATGTCTGTTTGAAAAATATCTATAGGCTCTGGGATCTTGGAGCAGTCCTCTTTTGTGTAGACTGTGCCAAAGTACTGATTGAGCAGATTAGCTGCCTCCCTATTCTCACTTATTATTTTCCCTGTACTGTCTATGAGAGGGCCTACTTTGTCTTTCGTTCTTTGTTTATTTCTAACATAAGAGAAGAAGCTTTTACTGTCAGTCTTGATCCTCTGAGCAAGTTTTTTTTCAAAGTCTATTTTTTGCTGTTTTATTTGCTTTCTGAGATATGTTCTGCTTTTCCAAATAGTTTACATATGTTTCTTTTGATTTACCTGCCTCTATATATTTTTTCCATGCTTTATTTTTTGCTCTTCTACATTTCACTACAAATCTAGTTATCCACTTTTTACGCTTGGGGTTTACCTCCCTACATGGAACACATTCCTCTGTTAGCGTTTCTAGAACTGTTTTAAAACTCTCCCACTCCTGTTCAACATCTGTTCCTACGACAATATCTTTCCAGATAAAGTTAACAAACTTCAAAACCAAGCCATGAGAATTATAACAGGTGGCATGAAGTCAACGCCAATTGTAGAACTTGAAAAGATTACAAAACTGCAATCCATGACCGATAGAAGAGACTGCAGAGCCCAGCTGCAGTCAGAGAAACTCCGAAGACTGACGGACCACCCAATGTACCAGAGACTAAACAATTTGGGAACTGGGAAACTAAAGCGGAGAAACTTTGCAGAAATAGCCAAAGCAAAGATGCACGAAGATCCCATAAACGCACTAACAACACCAAAACCCATCACTACTGTACGAAAACCTACTTGGAGGCAGGATATATTTCCAGAGGTGGTAGAAAATATACCAGGTATTGCAAACAAAAACTGCCAGACTGAAAAAGAAAGGAGAGACACTACCCTAAGCTTCATAACGAAAAGCTACCCAAGCATGGACTGGACCCATGCATACACCGACGGTTCTGTAACAAACACTACACAGAACGGAGGGGCAGGAGCATTCCTGAACCTACCAAATGGCAGAAAAATAACACTGTCGTTCGCTACTGGTAAGTACACAAGCAATTTCAGAGCAGAGGCACTGAGGGCGGCAGTGGAAGAAATGGTAACACACAGTGAAAATGAGAGCCATATAGTCCTGCTGACAGATGCTCTCGCCGTAGTCACAGCGCTAAAAAGCCAGAAAAACACTGAGCTTAATGACTTAAGAGCAGCACTCTGCAAACTGTGCCAGCAGTCCGCACCAAAAAGGGTAGTGGTACAGTGGGTTCCGTCACACTGCAACATCCAAGGCAACGAGGAGGCAGACAGACTGGCAAAAGAAGGTGCAAGGCTACCACAAACAGATACCAGTATGACGTACGAAGAGTCAAAACGGCTTATCAAAGCCAGGTACATGACCAAATGGGAAACCGAACATACTGGTTACACCAAAAACGATGCCTATTACCAGTTGAACCGAAGAGAGCAGGTCGTTGTCTTCAGACTTCGCACTGGCCACAACAGACTGAGGTACCACCTATTCAACAAATTGAAGATAGGGTGTACCGACGAATGCCCGTGCGGTACTGGCAAAATGACCACTGAACATCTGCTGCAGAACTGCCCGACATACGAGGATCAGAGAGAGCAGATGTGGCCATTGCCAGTGGAACTGCAAGACAAGCTCTATGGTAGTGGCGAGAGTCTCAGGATGACCGCCGCTTTTTTCGAAAAAATAATGGTTACTGTCTGACTGTGTACGCAGAAGAAGAAGAAGAAGAATCATATTTTCCTCTGTAGTAAAAACTAGGTCGAGTATGTTTTTGCCTCTGGTGGCTGCTTCTACATGTTGAATTAAAAAATTGTCAGTTATACACTTAACAAAAGGTTTTAACTCTACAAGTGCTTCTGCCATATCCCATTTTATTTCTGGAAAGTTGAAATCTCCCATTAATAATAATTTCCCTTCACTTGCCTTTGCTATGCTACTAATCAGCTCCTCGTCTTCCTCTTTTTGACTTGATGGACATCTATAGCACACTCCAATCACTGTTTTTTTCACCCCCACTTTCAATTTCTCCCCATACACTTTCATTTTTGTTACCACATGATAAATAATCTTTGATCGTTATATTAACAGAATTTATACAGTATAATAAAACGTGACCTCCCTTAGTCTTGTCTCCAACTATCCTATCTTTCCTTAACATTGTATATCCCTCAATTTCAAGTTCACTATCTGCAATCTCCTCATATCTCCTCAAGCCACACAAACTTAACAACTATAGACAAGTCAACTAAGAAGACAAATTCAATCCAACCAGTCAAGGCAGAACCAGGTCAAGAGAAGGCAAACATAAAGGAAACAGAAAAAATGTGGCAGGAGCTGGAACGAAGTGCCCAGGACATGATGACTTGACATGGATTTGTTGAAAATCAGGGAGCAAAACGGTTTGAAAATATTCATATATATACATTACACACACACAAACCAAACAAGAGGAATGATAGTGAAGTAATCGGCACTCATGAGATTCAAACCCTTTCCATCCAGGTAATAGTCTCAACTCTGTGCATGAGACTTTTTTTGTGTAATTCAGCTAACTGAACATTTTAGTATTTCTTAGATTATTTGTGTTATATCATGCACTTTACCTTTACTCTACAGACCAGACAAGCCAACACCATCTGAAAAACGAGACAAGTCTCCCCAGCCTCCGTCCACATTAGAAAAACCCAAACCGACAGACAGAGATAAAGATAAGGAGAAAGATAAAGAGTCTGGCAAAGAGTCAGGATTGACAAAAGACAAGCTTAAAGCTCGTTTATCGTCTGGGAGTTTGAGTCTGAAACGGAAGTATGCTGATGACAAAAGGTATAATTGATTTTAAATTATGCATGTGACCTGCTCAATGGTGCGCATCTTCATTTGGGATTCTTGAAGTTTTTTACGCTTAATTTTTTTAACGTGGTTGTATGGGGTCTTCTCTTTCTCTCTGTAAAAGGGTCAGATGTAGTGATGGCCTTCACTTAGAGTGAAAAGTTATACAAATAATGGCAAAGGCAGACAAAATCACATCTATTTCCTGTATCTGCATAATTTTTCAGCACTTCCAGCCCTAACGGGGTCTGATTTTGAGAACCTCTAATTTAAAAAAAAAAATAATCTGTGGCTCTAGAGGCATATTAATAAAGAAGTTATTATTGTTAGTGTGTGTATGTTAGTTTCTGAGATACAAGAAAGTGATAGTGATGAAAATTAGCACAAACATATAGACTCATCCAGTAGTGGCGTCCTTTATTTAGAAAAAAGAAAGAACAAATTTGCAGAAAAACGTACACATACTACTATTGTTGTTTACTGTAACGGCTATGTCTGTCACCTCGACTATGAACGTAATTATTGTTTACATAAACAAACTAAATAGATCTACTTCAGTAAAATCCATTGCAGAAACTTAACTCCCTCTTTCTCAATAATGTGTGAATTTTCAAATCCAAGCGAAAACAAGAAATTTTTTCAAAATATAAAATAAATTTCACAATCGCCATTTTCTTCGTCTAACCATACTTCACGGAAGTTGGAACACTCTACATTCAAAAGAGCAGTATGTTCAGCTGTATCTATGGCATTAACCCCGTAGTTTATATATGATGTGGCGATGGACCTAGAGCTGGCGGCGTGCAATGCCAGTGGAAAGGAGCCAAATCGTCATAGTCTCATGCCGTTGGGCTGGAAAAGATTAAGTATTGAAGAATTTCAAACGCATGTGCAGTTTCAACACAGGATACAGGCCTTGGAGATGAGATGTTTCCAAAGACTTTTAAACGTCACAAAGATCGAGTTATAAATTAGGAAATACGAGATAGAATTACAACAGCAAAATGCTTTTTGAAGACCTCTTGGCAACTATCAAAAGAAGGAAACTCGCTTGGTACGGTCACATATCGAGATCAAATGGTCTTGCAAATACAATCCTCCACAGAAAGGTGCATGGCAGACGACGAAGAGGCCATCCCAAAAAGAGATGGGAGGACAACATAAAAGAATGGACCAATCTCCGACCAGAAGAAGCACAGGCAGCGGCAGCTGACAGAGAAGGGTGGCGTGGCATTGTGAGGATGTCTTCATGTGTGCCCCAATGACCTCACCGGTTACGGGATGACCTGACCTGACCTGTGCAGCTTTTTTAATGAAGAGTCTTTTCTTTTTTGTTAGTATATATGTCTTTGGCAAAGTTTTAAACTTGTAGCTTATTATTTAATTGTACCAATGATCATGATTCTGGATTGCACATGGAAAGTCAATACAAATCCAATTCAGACTGACTGGGACACAGAAGAAAGTGATTTGGGATACTATTGATCGAATAACGCAGAAATACAAATTCTCGTGGCAAATAAACAAAATATTAAGTTTCAAGTGGTATTTACCCTTCCAAATAAATGACATTTACCGCTTCATTCTAATATATATTTTTGTTATGAATACTTCATGTCATAGAGAATTTGATTATGTAACAGTAGATACAAAACCACTTTGGAAAATGCACGCCACGGCAGTTCCTGTGTTTTCAGTCTTTTAGTAGATTTTTTCAATGGTTTGGGCCGTTTTTCAATCCTGTGCAGTTCAGCATCTGTTTATACATCACTCCGATGCTTCTTTGTATGGATTTTCTGAGTGTCATGTAATGGTATCTGCAGGTGTTTATCAGTTGCTCATGCCTATTGAACCGTACAAAGTAAAGACCCACAGATCTACTATATATAGCCAAATTAGGATCAGAAGGGTAGACCAAAAAAGAATACACTGTACAATGCATTCTACGGGCCAACCGGACATACTGGCATACTTAACCTTTAGCACTCCAATATATTTTTGAAAAAAATGTCAGTCTTTTGTGACCTAATTAATTTTCTTAATTAGTCGCTATGGTAGTCGTCTTACAAAATTTGTAACTTTTATGTTTGTTTGTCAATAAATATGATTTTCTGGCGTGTAAATACACAATAGCATAACGAACATGTAGGTGTTATTGTTTTTGTTGTGTGTTTGTTAGTTTTTGAGATTCAAAAAGATGAAGTTGAAAATTTATGAAAATCTCGGGAAAAATTTGGACTCGACCACTAGGCCTAGTCGCTCCGATAGAAAACCAACGTATCGATACTGTGTTTACAATATTGCCACAACTGTTAGTTTCCAATTCAAACGTAGTTCTTTCATTTAAACAAACAAATCTACACGATAAAAATCTTTCCCCAACAATCTACTTCCCCTTTCGCAAAAGTCGGCTTGCTCCAAACGGCGTATACAAAATTAAAACTGTTCAAAAGCCATTTGTAATTGAACATACGATACTTGGTGCTGGAGAAGACCACTATCAGATTGGTGGTATTGACTTTATTGCGGTCGATGGCACACACCAAATGTTAAGCCGGTCCAGATTTTTTTTTTTTTTGCGTTCGACTTATTTCTCTATTCCCCAAGGCGGTGTGCGTTGCACTGTGGTTTTTATTTTGCGCCTGTCGGCCCAGTGCATCCGACTTCAGCGTGCATTTTATGTAAGGGTCTGCTTCCTCCTGCATTTTCTAAGGGTTTGCTTCCCCGGGGTAACGGCCGGTGCTGTGATGGGGATCGAACCCAGCACCTTCTGGTTGTGAGCCGTGCCACTTAACCACTAGGCCACGCCGTCCCCTCTGTCCAGATTAAAGGTCAGGGATCAGACAAAACTACTCCTCATCATACGGGGTTATGTGCTCCATAGTGGCTATGCTGATGACGATATTGAGATCTTCTATGAAATGTTAGAACAGCTACGACAACCAGTGTACAAACAAAATTGTGATAGATAACAGCCAAATGAACGCTACCTTGGAATTTTCTCTAACAACACAAGGATTGAAACAGGAGAATGCTTAACTGTGTTTTTTAAATGCAAAAACTACATGTCATGAACACGTACTTCAAGAAACCTGCTGTAAAAAGATGTCTCTGGCACTCCTCAAACTACGAAACTAAGGCCGAGGTTGACTTTGTGCTGAGCAATGATATAAAATGTAAAAAAGAAATAGAAAAGGGGCTGGCCAATCTGTACTTTCGTATTGATGCAGAGCCAATGACATCCTATAACTCAGTTTGATTGCGGATGTTGGGGTTTCGGATATGGTCTCCGAGAAATATTTTGGACTTTTCGCTCCATTGCTCTTTTGGTAATTCGGTGCTTGTCTTCATCTAATTTGAGTAGACTCTTAACCTCACACCCGTGTACCATCGCTAGGATAACCATGCTATCGAAGGTGTGAGCCCTGGCCTTGACGTCCGTCATCTACTGGAGTATTGGTTTAATGCAGCTGAAGCGGAGCCAACCTGCTGTTCTCCCGCATGAAATCTCCTTATCAATGTTGTGGTTGCTGTTGATTTCCTGGTCGAGGTAGACAAACACATTGACATTTTCAATAGACTCATCTACCAATGAGTTCCCTGTAGGACAGAAAGTGTTCGGTAGAATTTTGAGTCTTTTTTCTATTTATGTTCGGGCCAACCGCGTTAATTAATTTTTAAATATTTTTTATATTTTTTATTCTTAAATTTGTGTGTGTTTTGTTTGTTTTACTTCAGTGTTTCACATATGTTCATCATCATGTAGCTTGTCCTTTGCAGAATGTTGCTCTCACAACAGCCGATCTGTAAGACTCTCGATCTCTGGCCAGAATGCCCGCCTCCGTCGCTGTCATCCTCAGGACCTCCGTGATGTCCCGTGTCCATCTGCTTCTCGGTCTGCCTCTGCCCCGCCTTCCAGAAACCATACCCCCCGACATTGTTCTCTCTAGGCCATTATGGCGTTTGATATGACAAAAATATTTCAGTTTTATGCAAAAGATGTTGCTTACCAACCAATGTTCGTCGCTGTCAAGCTCTTTTAGTATATCTCAATTTTTGCGTTTCGCCACCCATGGTACTTTGAGCACCCTCCTGTAGCATCTCAATTCAAAAGAGTCAATCCTTTTCTTAAGTGTCTGTGTGGTGGTCCACGTTTCACATCCGCACGTTGCCACCGGGAAGATGCAAGCCCGTAGAATTTTTATGTTCGTCATTTTATTAGAGTTCTGCCACAGATTCTTCATCTTATTCAACCTCTGCCACAGATTCTTCATCTTATTCAACCTCTGCCACAGATTGTTCATCTTATTAGAGTTCTCCCACAGATTCTTCATCTTATTAGAGTTCTCCCACAGATTCTTCATCTTATTCAACCTCTGCCACAGATTCTTCATCTTATTCAACCTCTGCCACAGATTCTTCATCTTATTCAACCTCTGCCACAGATTGTTCATCTTATTAGAGTTCTCCCACAGATTCTTCATCTTATTAGAGTTCTCCCACAGATTCTTCATCTTATTCAACCTCTGCCACAGATTCTTCATCTTATTCAACCTCTGCCACAGATTCTTCATCTTATTCAACCTCTGCCACAGATTCTTCATCTTATTCAACCTCTGCCTGGCCATAGCTATTCTCCTTCTCACTTCCTTCAGGCAATCTCCGTTGTTGCTTATGATTGAGCCGAGGTACTCAAAACTTGGGACATTCTCAATCTCCGTTGTTGCTTATGATTGAGCCAAGGTACTCAAAACTTGTGACATTCTCAATCTCCGTTGTTGCTTATGATTGAGCCAAGGTACTCAAAACTTGTGACATTCTCAATCTCCATTGTTGCTTATGATTGAGCCAAGGTACTCAAAACTTGTGACATTCTCAATCTCCATTGTTGCTTATGATTGAGCCAAGGTACTCAAAACTTGTGACATTCTCAATCTCCATTGTTGCTTATGATTGAGCCAAGGTACTCAAAACTTGTGACATTCTCAATCTCCATTGTTGCTTATGATAGAGCCAAGGTACTCACAACTTGTGACATTCTCAATCTCCATTGTTGCTTATGATTGAGCCAAGGTACTCAAAACTTGTGACATTCTCAATCTCCATTGTTGCTTATGACTGAGCCAAGGTACTCAAAACTTGTGACATTCTCAATCTCCATTGTTGCTTATGATTGAGCCAAGGTACTCAAAACTTGTGACATTCTCAAAACTTGTGACATTCTCAATCTCCATTGTTGCTTATGATTGAGCCAAGGTACTCAAAACTTGTGACATTCTCAATCTCCATTGTTGCTTATGATTGAGCCAAGGTACTCAAAACTTGTGACATTCTCAAAACTTGTGACATTCTCAAAACTTGTGACATTCTCAATCTCCATTGTTGCTTAGGATTGAGCCAAGGTACTCAAAACTTGTGACATTCTCAAAACTTGTGACATTCTCAAAACTTGTGACATTCTCAATCTCCATTGTTGCTTAGGATTGAGCCAAGGTACTCAAAACTTGTGACATTCTCAAAACTTGTGACATTCTCAATCTCCATTGTTGCTTATGATTGAGCCAAGGTACTCAAAACTTGTGACATTCTCAATCTCCATTGTTGCTTAGGATTGAGCCAAGGTACTCAAAACTTGTGACATTCTCAAAACTTGTGACATTCTCAATCTCCATTGTTGCTTATGATTGAGCCAAGGTACTCAAAACTTGTGACATTCTCAATCTCCATTGTTGCTTATGATTGAGCCAAGGTACTCAAAACTTGTGACATTCTCAAAACTTGTGACATTCTCAAAACTTGTGACATTCTCAATCTCCATTGTTGCTTAGGATTGAGCCAAGGTACTCAAAACTTGTGACATTCTCAAAACTTGTGACATTCTCAAAACTTGTGACATTCTCAATCTCCATTGTTGCTTAGGATTGAGCCAAGGTACTCAAAACTTGTGACATTCTCAAAACTTGTGACATTCTCAAAACTTGTGACATTCTCAATCTCCATTGTTGCTTAGGATTGAGCCAAGGTACTCAAAACTTGTGACATTCTCAAAACTTGTGACATTCTCAAAACTTGTGACATTCTCAATCTCCATTGTTGCTTAGGATTGAGCCAAGGTACTCAAAACTTGTGACATTCTCAAAACTTGTGACATTCTCAAAACTTGTGACATTCTCAATCTCCATTGTTGCTTAAGATTGAGCCAAGGTACTCAAAACTTGTGACATTCTCAATCTCCTGTTGCTCCAGGATAACTTTAGGTTTGATTTTTTCCTTGTCTGCGCTCATTGTCTTGGTTTTACTTATATTCAGGTACAGATTCTGGTCTTCGCTGTGTTGTTTTACCGATAGGATCATCTTTTCCAACCCCACAGCGCTCCCTGATAGGACAACTGTGTCATCGGCATATCTCAGCTCCGGTATCTCGTTTCCGTCTATTGTTAGCGGCTCGAACTTGCCATCATTTTCATTGTTCTTAACGTTCCTCATTATTGATTCGGCATATATATTGAACAAATATGGGGAGAGTATGCGTCCTTGTCCTACGCCCTTTTGAACCTCGAACCAGTCTGACGTTTCATCGGCAATTCAGACCGCTGCTTGTTGTTCCTGATATAAAGATTCGATCAACTGGATCAAGTGTAATGAGAACCTCATTTCTCTCATTATTTCCCACAATCCTTGGTGTTGTACACAATCGAATGCCTTCGTGTAATCTATGAAGCAAGTGTGTACGTCAACATCATACTATCCGCATTTTTCTATAATATTTCTTATGTTGAGGATGTGATCCCTCGTGCCTCGCTCTTTTCCGAAACCTGCCTGTGCCTCATGTACCTCCCCGTTGAGCTTGTTTTCCAGCCTCTTCATGATGATCCGCAGGAGGATCCCTCTGGCATGACCTATTAATGCGATGGTTCGGTAACTGGTGCACTGCTTCATATCACCTTTCTTGGGGAGCGGTATATATACAGATCTTGTCCATGCTCTCTGACATATTGCTCTGTGCCATACCTTTCTATATAATGCATGGTCGATGCGGACCTTGGCTTCTCCTCCTGCCTGAATAAATTCACTGTGTATATCATCGCAACCTGGTGATTTCCCTTTCTTCAACCCTTGGATTTATGAACGGACCTCTGCTATACTAGGTTCCGGCTCTGGTTCTGGTACTTTAGGTGTTATGTTAGGGCCTCCTCCGATGTAACCATACATTTCCTTGCAGTACTCCTTCCATCTTGCCAGTATATCCGTGCTTTCCGTCAGTGTCCTGCCATCTTTATCGTGTATGACATGCAATGCGGGTTTGAATTCACCAATTAGTTTTTTATTTCTTTGAAGGCGTCTCCTTCTTTTCCTTGTTTCTGTAATTCTTCTATTCTGCTTCACGTATATGTGTTGTTTTTTTTGTCCTTCCGGATCTCTCTTCTGCTTCACGTATATGTGTTGTTTTTTTTGTCCTTCCGGATCTCTCTTCTGCTTCACGTATATGTGTTGTTTTTTTTTGTCCTTCCGGATCTCTCTTCTGATTTCTCTTGTGCTGTTTCTGTAGGTGTCTTTACTGTGCTCTATCCCAGATTGTTTTAGCTTTCTTCTTTCTTCGGTGAGTCTCATGGTTTTTTCTGTGATGTAACTTTGATGTTTGTGCTGCTTTCGAGGTATAATACTGCTTGCAGATGAGGTGAGAATATTTCCTGCTCACATATGTTAGAGAATGTAATTTCCATTGATTTGTAATAAACCACATGTATTTATACATGTGTGCTTGTTTCTCATTGTAATGTCAATAGATACGGAAAACGGGGTCGGCCAAGCAAGACGGACCAGGCAGCTAGGGAGGCAGCAATGGCAGCAGCTGCAGCAGAAGCAGTGGGTAGCATTTCCAGACCAGACTTGAATTTACCACAAGCACAACCAGCACCAGGGTCAGCAGTACCTGCAGTGGTAGGTTTATGGAAGTGAACTCATGAGTTTACACTATACACTTATTTATTTCATTAACATAAACAAATATGGTACTCTGATAACAAAGCCAGGTTTCCTCAACTATCTACTCCCAATAAAGAACTCTGATAACAAAACCAAAACCAGGTTTCCTCTCAACTTGCTACACCCAATATGCAGCTCTGGTAACAAAACCAGGTTTCCTCTCAACTTGCTACACCCAATATGCAGCTCTGGTAACAAAACCAGGTTTCCTCTCAACTTGCTACACCCAATATGCAGCTCTGGTAACAAAACCAGGTTTCCTCTCAACTTGCTACACCCAATATGCAGCTCTGGTAACAAAACTAGGTTTCCTCTCAACTTTCTACACCAAATAAGAAATTAGGAAGCCTTTTACAAGGTAAATATGATTAAACTGTTGAAAATCAAAGTAAAATCACAATTTATTTCCATTAGGAAATTGAAGGTCTGCATCAGAATTCATAGATAGCCATACAGTTTATCTGTAATCTGTGTTGGGTCACTTTTTGCCTCTTGTGGAGTTGACAATTTCAGAGAACATTTAAAAAATCTTTGTCTGTCCTTCTATCATTAGCATGTATCTGTGTGACAAATTGTTAATAAATTGAGCAGATCAAATCTGATTCTGGAGTTGCCAGTTTGCAATTTGAATATTATTTCTAATTTTGTTTTCTAACATGTACATATCCAGAGTTCTTCACTCTCAAAGAATTTTTTTTTTAGTTTAGCAATTTAGCAGTGCCTCTTCTTGCATTCAAGATTGTACTGAAGAAGGTGGGTACCGGGATCATCATGACTGTAGTGCAATATACTTCTCAGTAGACTCCCCACAATAGGGATTACAGTGTGAATTGTATCTTGTTGTAACTCAGTCTATTTCCAGGAGCACTGCATAGTAAGGAAGTGGGGCATTGATCAGTATTTTGCACCTGACCTTAATGTTGTTGGCTCCTAATAATAACGATAAAGAAATACTTCAGTTCGTCATTGCCCATTTGTTACAACCTGTATATTTGTTTCTCTATTTAATTGCATTTTTTCTTTGCCCTTGATTTCAGCAACAGGAGTCCAGAGTTATCTCCGTGGTGCCAGATTTACAGTTCCCAGCAATGACAGTTGAGAACGCTGTGTCAAGGGTGGTATGTCATATTTGATGTTTTTTTGTTTTTGATGTTCCTTCTGAAAAAGATATTGGGCTGTAGTTTACAGGGAAGCCGCGGTATCCATGCCTGTCAGCCCGACACATCCAGTTTCAGCTGGCCGTTTTTGGTACCAGATTTGCCTTACCACTGTGATCCCTGTTCTCTTAGCCAGATTACAATAATGCAGTCTGTTTCCAGGGTCGCTAATCGGAGGCGTAATAGGGTCTTGATCAGCTCGGGTTCACTGACTATAATGTTGCTGGTTGTCAGCTCATTCGCTGTGCTTCATCTTCAGCCCCTGAAGCTTTGACCCTATCTGGGGTTCAGGAGCTTATTTTTTGTGCTTCTTTGTAACTGGAAGTCTGGGTGATGTGCCATACCATTAAACAAAATATTTACTTGCCTAACAGTGAAATTGTTCCTTTATCCCCTCTAAAGCATTACCATTTTTGCTGTCATCTCAAAGTCGAAGTTTCAATTAGACGTATTGAATATCCATGTTTAATCCAGATACCTGATCAAATAATGCTATTTCCCTGCCTTTGAAGTCCAAATTCCATATCACGCAATCACAACCTCATTTGATTCACAATATGTATCAATTGTCAAAGACTCTAGATTTTAATTTAAAGCTGTGCATGTGACAGAAATCCGCCATACTTATTGTTAGTTTAACCAAAATGTCGTGTATATATGGTGACGTATTCAGCATTAAAAAAATGGCTGTCGGGAGTGTCTCGTTCAAAAAAATGTTTAACATTTTCCGCACACCGTTTTTGTAGGCCGAGTTGGTCCGCTAGGGTGTTACAAGGGCGTGCTAAAGGTTAAAACCCAGATCATTGTAGCTAAGTGACGATACAGCGAAACACCAATGTTAGATACTGACAGAGATGGGTGGCGTGGGGTTGTGCCGGTGTCTTCGTGGGTGCCTCACCGGTTACGGGATGACCTGACTTGAAGATTTCCAACATCTGGCAGTTTTAATTTTTGATGTTCTTCTCATTGACCAATAATGCTAGGCAATCAGCATATAGACAGCCGTGAACTCTCTTTAGGGTTTTATCAACTATGTCATTCCTGAAGATCAGAATAGCTGCTCTGCAATAATACTCCCTCCTTGTCTTAATTTAATTCTACGGCTTGTAGATCCTTGTATTTCCAATCTGTAATATCCATTTTGCTTGAAGTGGGCTACTAATTTGCACATGTGTCTGCAGATTTAATGTCTAAACAGTTTTTTTCTTTATCTCAGCTCTCAACACTTTGTGAAAAGCTTTTCTTGTGTCCACCAAGTCTGTTTTTGTCATCCTGACAAGCAACTTAGATCTCTTCATCATCATCATGTAGCATGTCCTTGATAGAACATCCCTCTCATCATAGCCATTCGATATGAATCTCAATCAGCAATCAGTCTGCCCGCCTGCTCCATGTTCATGTTTAGGGTGTCCTTGATGTCTTGTGTCCATCCATCTACGCCTTGGTCGACATCTGTCTCGTCTTCCTGGGACAATGCCCTTCAGAACTGCTTTTCCTAGTCCATCATGGCGCTTGATGTGGCAGAAAAATTTGTTTCCGAGACATAACGTGGTTTATAAGTCTGTTCTCTTTGACACTCTGATCTTGCATGATGGCGTTATTTGTTATATTTTTCCAAGGTATTTATTTTCCCAAGGTATTTTAGACATTCTCCTGTAATATTTCGTTTCAAAAGCCCAGATCCTCTTCCTAAATATTTGTATGATGGTCCATGTTTTGTATCTGTACACTGCCATTGAAAATGCGCATATCTATAGTATCTTCATTTTAATTCTTTGTTAGTACTGTGCCACAGAATTGGCATACTATTTAGTTTCTGTAGCGCTATGGACAATTGTCTCCTAATTTCCTTTGCGCAGTCCCCACAGTGTGTTATCATATAGCCAAGGTATTTAAAGTAATCCACGTGTTCAATTTCTTCATTACCAATAGATCTCTTACGTTATGTATTGATCTTCTATTGACTTATGTTGCCTAATACTAATCTGCTGAGGTACAATCAAATGCTTGCTTTCAAAGGGCTTCAAAAGTCTGTTATTTGCTCATCTTTTCATCAGCTTACATGTGCAGCTATCATAAATGATGCAGCAGCAGACTTTGCAAGGGCAAGAATGTTTCGAAGTGCAGCATCAATGGGTACCTGACTTATTGAAATGGAAGGCAAAGTGATAAGGAAGAGACCTAGTCACCTCACCTTAGAAAAAAACTTTTCGTTCTAAAAAGACATTTTGTTACGTTGTGTTGTAGTATAATGTGAAGCTGCAATATCTGCACCATTTGGCCTGACATATCCGGTTTCACCCCGGCATGTTTTGGAGACCAGGTTTTCCTTCTCTCTTAGATCCCTTTTTTTTCTCAGCAAGTCTGCACAGATGCAAGCTGTTTCCAAGACCACCACTTGGTGGCGGAATAATGTCTTGGACAGCTTTTTGTTCCCTCACACAAGCAGTCAGCTGTGAGTTGCTGTCTGCTGTTGTTCACTGCATCTTTGGCGCCAGTTAAAACTGATTTAAGTCACTGCTGCTTAATCCCTGGTGGCAATATCTACTATAGAACTACCATGACTTTTTATTTTTGTTCGGAACATATGTATGCCGAACAACAGAACAGAAAGTCACATTATAAGCACTTTGGAATCAAATTTATCCAAAACATCAGAAATATACCAACAGAATACTCTTCGCATTTTACTTTTGCACACAGCAGATCAGCTTTTATTTGTAAGACAATTTCTTGTTGAGATGTTGTTTGCGAATGCCCACAATGAGTAGGTTACTCTTTTGTGCTCTCTGAAAAGGACATTAAGTGGCGGATTGCAGAAGCTTTCCTCACATCCTGAGCTCGCTGATGAAGGTGGACCAGGGTCCTCCAGGCGGCTGTACTATGCTTGGTTTAATTTGCGTGTAACTCACTACCAATGGGATCATGTCGATCCTTGCCTTGTTTGCTAGGCTGACATGAAAACAGCTCGTTTCTAGGGAAGGGCTACTAGGAAGGCGAAGTCAGGGTCTTGGCCAGTATATTTTGGCTGACCTTGACTAACATGTCTGATTAGTTTATTTTGCCTGACCAGACATTAGTCTTCCTCCCCTTCTTGTTGAGAAAAAACTAAATGCATTTTGTTTTCTAAAATTGTGAATTTAGGACATTTTTCTTTGTACTTTTCAGATTCAGGGTCAGGTGGGGGATGCAAATTCCCTTGTGGTGGAGGTAGAAAACAACCTTGAACTTGGCTTGACTAGAGTTCATAGGTTACGGTGCATGAGAGGGGCAAAGGTCATGTGGGATCATATGTTAACATCAAAGATTAGTGCTATTTCCGGATCAAAGTAAGCCATCCATAAGATGATTATTAACAGAATGTGTGCTTTATTTCCATTTTGAAAGACGATTTTAGCATTGCTTCAAATGAGAAAGTTCCTGTGCTTTTTAGTTTCTGACTTTACCAGTATATATGTCTGTATGTGGCATGCAACACAGCTCATCTAAATATCTACAAAACTTTATCCACACTTTAACCATAGCAAGACTCTAAATCCTTCCCACATGTTGCCCTCCCCTCTTTCTATTGCTACAATTGTTCTTTTTTAAATTTAAATTGTTTTTTAACAAAAAATGTTCAGGTAAAAAATTCCCCTAGCTTTCTCATTTTTAAAATGTCTGTTCTGTTCCAAAGAATCGACTTTACTGCACTCCAGACATCTCCATAGGTGCTCAGTCTCTCCAAGTATATGGTGAAGGGTGTGGATACTGATGATTCCTGCAGATCATTGGTTGTACACACTTCCGCTGCATCCTCTCTTGCGACACAGTTCTCTCGAACCTTGTTTGGGATAAAAGATCTGCAGTCTGTGAATTGCTGATTCATCGAATTCGGTGTCGTCATCTAACAGATTTCTAAATGTCACTCCTATCCATATCTGGTGTACCCATAATTGGTGCCTGGGATGTCAGATCTTTTGTTGCCCTGAACCAGGTCAGTAGATCCACAAAAGCCCCTTCAGGTTTGCTGCCTTTATACCTGCCACCCACTTAGCCAACCCTTCTGAAGTAAGGATTAGGAGTGATGTGATGACTGCCCCTGTTAAAGAGCACTGAAACAGCCATCTCAGAGCTGCAGTCACTGCTTCCTTCTCCATTCTCATACTATAGGTTGTTGTTCTGTATACTCTGTTCCGTAAAGATCTACCCTCTCACTCTAGATTTTTAAAAATTGAAACCACATGTGAGAAGAAAGCTCTGTTACCACACTCTTCCTTCACCTTCTCGCTCCCTGTAAAGTATACGGCCACTACTACAGTTAATTCTTTTACAGGAAGCCCTGATCTGAACACTTGCAGTGACAGCTTAAATAGCATTCTTTTTACATGATGAGGTGGTGGTTGTTGTTGAATGCTCACAATGAGTAGGATTACTCTTTAGTGCGCCCTGAAAAGGACCTTAAGTGGTGGGTTGTCATACCTTTCCTCACATCCCGAGTGTGCTGATAAAGGTGGACCAGGGTCCTCCAGGCGGTTGTGCTATGCTTGGCTTCATCTATGTGTCGCTCACTTCTACGTGGATCATGTCGATTCCTCATTTTGCTAGCCAGGCTGCCATAAAAACAGTATATTTTGCCTGACCCTGACTAACATGTCTGATCTGTATGCTTTGCCCGACCAGACATTAGTCTTCCTTGCCTAATGAGGAAGTAGACAAGACTAACATCTGGGTTATGTGGAACATGCTGATCAATACCACACTTCATGTTTTCATTCTCCTGGAAACGGGCTGTGTCGTAGTAGTTTGACTGAGGAGAGGATACCATTGTCTGGTTAACCTTACGCACTCCACATTATTTTTGAAAAAAATTTGACCTAATTAATTTTCTTAATTAGTCGCTGTGGTAGTCGTCTTTCAAAATTTGTAACTTTTATGTTTGTTTGTCAATAAATATAATTTTCTGGCGTGTAGATACACAATAGCATAACGAACATGTGGGTGTTATTGTTTTTGTTGTATGTTTGTTAGTTTTTGAGATTTAAAAAGATGAAGTTGAAAATTTATGAAAATCTTGGGAAAAATTTGGACTCGACCACTAGGCCTAGTCGCTTCGATAGAAAACCATGGAAACCACAACAACGTATCGATACTGTGTTTACAATAACGCCACAACTGTTAGTTTCAATTCAAACGTAGTTCTTTCATTTAAACTAACAAAATAAACAGATCTACGCGATAAAAATCTTTCTCAACAACCTACTTCTCCTTTCGCAAAAAGTCGGCTTGCTCCAAACGGCGTATACAAAATTAAAACTGTTCAAAAGCCATTTGTAATCGAACACACAATACTTTAACCGGCAAAATATCGTGTATATATGGAGGGCGTAGTCAGCAGTAAAAAATGGATGTCAGGAGTGACTCCGTTCACAAAAAATTTTTTTTTTCCGGACACCGTTTTTGCAGGCCGAGCTGGTTCAAAGGGATCGGACAAGGGTGTGCTTAAGGTTAAGCAAAACTTACTGATCTTCTTCACTTCTTCATTCGTTCTCAATCTCCCACTACCAAACCCTGAAAGGGCAAGTAGCTGAATGTAGTCCAGAAAACGGAATGCGTTGTGTTGTTGTTTACAGCTTGGCTGCAATATTTGCACCTTTCGGTCCAACACATCCGACTTCAGCAAGCATTTTTTGAGTACCGGTTTAGCATTCTCTCTTCGATCCCTTCTCCTTAGCCAGTCTGCCCTGCAGCTGCCTGTTATCCAGGATCACCGCGTGGAGGTGTAGAAGGGTCTTGGCAGCTATGGTTCGCTGGCCCTGACGCTAGCAGTAAGCTATGGGTCACTGACCACTGCAGCTCATGCGCTGCTCAGCATCTTGATCCCACTTACTGATCTGACAATGTTAGGTGAAACATATTGATCAAGACCCCACCTCACTTCCATGCAGTTCTTCCTGGGAACAGGCTGTTTCATGGCAGTCTAGCTAATAAGGTGGGGATTGACATCTCCGTAAGGAGCAACACACAGATAAAGCCAAACATAGCAGAACTGCTTGAATTACCTCAGTCCATTTTCATCAGCCGCTCGGGATGTAAGGAAAGCCACTGCAACCCACTACTTAACGCCCTTTTCAGGGCGCACAAAAGAGTAAACATACTCATTGTGGGCATTAAACAATAAACAGTCAGATTAGTGAAGTGGAGATTGACACTGGTCCTCATAGTGGTGAACCTACTGAGAAACCTTGCATTGCACTACAGTCAGGAAGAGCCATGTTCACTTTCTTTAGTATGCCAAGGAATGTAATAAGGAGAGCCATTGTAACCTGCTAACAAAAAGAAACAATAATAAAAAACAACTACATCATTAGTTTGTTAGCCCCATGCAGAACCTTCTTTATCTGCTTTTGCGTTCTTCCTGAAAAGGATATTGTCATAGTTTACTGTGATGTCTGCACCGTTCAGCCAAATACATCCAGTTTCAGCTTACTTTTTTTGGGTACTGGGTTTCCCTTCCCACAGCTACCTCTATTCTCTTAGTCAGACTACACTAGTGCAGCCTGTTTCCAGGGCCGTTGCTTGGAGACAGAATAGAGTCTAAGTCAGCTATGGTTCACTGACCCTGATGCAAGCAGCCAGCTATGAGTTGCTGGATGCTGTCAGCTCTCACTGTGCTGCACCTTGTCAAGTGTTAAGACATTGTTGGAAAGTTATATTAACCTAATTTTTTTGTAAACCTGGGTTCTGTCTCTTAATCATTGCACTCTGGACAGACCCATAGGTACTCAGTCCCTCTCAGCTGTTGGTGAAGTGCATATACTGATGATTCCTGTAGCTTATTGATTGCACACACTCCTTCTCCATCCTATCAAATACTCCTCTCTGCTGAATCCGTGTATGATTTCACAGTTTCGCAATATGTACAATGCTGGTTCACCGATTTCAACCAGGTTTCCAATTGGTTATCTTGATTATATAATTATTTATCGACTGGGACATCAACCACCTTAAGGTGAAGAATGATGGAAAAAGAAACAAACGATTTGGGATCAAAATATGGATCTGCAGCGGTCAGCGACCTAAAGATGACTGCTAGTGTCAGGACCAGCAACACAGAGCTGTCAAGACCCTTCTACACCCCCACGTGATTAAGTGACACGGCTCACAATCCGAAGGTGCTAGGTTCGCTCCCCAATCACAGCACCGGACGTTACTCCGGGGAATCAAACTTTTAGAAAATTTCATAGGAAGCAGATCCTTATATAAAATGCATGCCGAAGTTGGATGCACTGGGCCGACAGGCGCAAAATAAAAATATAGTGCAACGCACATCACCTTGGGGAATAGAGAAATAAAGTGAATGCAAAAAAAAATGGTTAAATTCTCAATGTAGTGATGACATTCCTTGCCACCTGAGAGATCGTCACAAAGAGACAGAGGTGCAATGTCTGCTCGCCTGCATATCTTCCATGGGGATAGTTGATAGAGTACAAACAGCAAAGAATGAGACAAGAATGCATTTAACTCATGTAGTAGTGGTAGATTGGTGCAGCCCAGAGCATATATCACTCGTCGGTGCGTTCCGTAGCTACACCTATAGGACTCTACCTGCTCCTCAGCCCCTTGGTCTGACCACCTCCATTGGCCTGTCTGGTTAGGGTAACCTTGTCAAGAGTAATACTCCCACCAACATAACTCCTGGGATCATTGTGGCGTTCAAGCTCTCCAACCTCGACAACGTAGGCTTACATGTAAAGGTAAAGGTCAGTCCCTGCTAGCGTCAGGGCCAGCGAACCAGAGCTGCCAAGACCCTTCTACACCTCCACGTGGTGATCGCTGACTGCTAGCGTCAGGGCCAGCTAACCAGAGCTGCCAAGACCCTTCTACACCTCCACGTGGTGATCGCTGACTGCTAGCGTCAGGGCCAGCTAACCACAGCTGCCAAGACCCTTCTACACCTCCATGCGGTGATCCTGGATAACAGATTGCAACAGGGCAAACTGGCTAAGGAGAAGGGATCGAAGAGAGAATGCTAACCTGGTACTCAAAAAATGCTTGCTGAAGTCAGATGTGTTCGACCGAAAGGTGCAAATATCGCAGTCAAGCTGTAAACTACGACACAACGCATTCCGTTCTCTGGACTACATTCTGCTACTTAAGCCCTTTTAGGGTTTGGTAGCGAGAGATTGAGAACGAATGAAGCCAAGCCAAACAGACATGTTAATGTCTGTTGTCAGGTATCCGCAGTATGAATTTTAAAAAACTTCCTCCGACTTACTAGGTCTGGGGAAAGATACAAATAATTTTGGTAGATTTTTAACTATAATTTTTTTATTTAATTTTGTCCGGGCAGCAGCCGTTAATCCTACTCTTTTCGATTTCCAACTGTCAAGGGATTTTTAACGTGATTGACACTGAACACAGGAGTCAGATCTCACTACCCAGAGAGCAGGGGAATTTTTACCAGGTGAACAAATCTTGGTTTCCACCGCGATTCGAACCCGCAGACACCTTACCTCGAGACCACTGAGTTCCCCCAAATAATGATATCTTTGTTGAAAATGTATTTTGTTTCAGCTACATCATTTGTGCTGCCTGTTTAGATGGAAGTGTATCATTGTTCAGCATTGGTGGGAGACGGCTCTTGCCAGCTTTGGTAACTGGTGCACCGCCTGCCTTCTTCAGCTGTAAAGGACACTATGTGATGGTTGTGACTTCAAAGGGAATGCTGTATGTGTGGTAAGATATCAGAAAGAACATGCATACATTCATTGCAATGTCGTCCTTGTTGCTGGGGCCTGAAAAAAGTGGGGAGGAAAGAATAGTAACACTACAACCTGCCAGACATGTCGTAAAAAGACTTTTAGGGAAGGTTGGATATCTTCTTCTTCTTCGTACGCGGTCAGACAGTAACCATTATTTTTTCGAAAAAAGCGGCGGTCATCCTGAGGCTGTCGACACTGCCATAGAGCTCGTCTTGCAGTTCCACTGGTGATGGCCACATCTGCTCTCTCTGATCCTCGTATGTCGGGCAGTTCTGCAGCAGATGTTCAGCGGTCATTTTACCGGTACCGCACAGGCATTCGTCGGTACCACCTATCTTCAATTTGTTGAATAGGTGGTATCTCAGTCTATTGTGGCCAGTGCGAAGTCTGAAGACAACGACCTGCTCTCTTCTGTTCAACTTAATAGGCATCGTTTTTGGTGTAACCAGTATGTTCGGTTTCCCATTTGGTCATGTATCTGGCTTTGATAAGCCGTTTTGACTCTTCGTACGTCATACTAGTATCTGTTTATGGTAGTCTTGCACCTTCTTTTGCCAGTCTGTCTGCCTCCTCGTTGCCTTGGATGTTGCAGTGTGATGGGACCCGCTGTACCACTACCCTTTTTGGTGCGGACTGCTGGCACAGTTTGCAGAGTGCTGCTCTTAAGTCATTAAGCTCAGTGTTTTTCTGGCTTTTTAGCGCTGTGACTACGGCGAGAGCATCTGTAAGCAGGACTATATGGCTTTCATTTTCTTTATGCGTCACAATTTGGAAGGTTGGATATGAGACCAGCAGCCCCACCTGTAGAAATTATATGATGATGAAAGAGGGTTGTGTATGAAGTTAGCAACTGCATCATGTCTTCTTCATTCGTTCTCAATCTGTCACTACCAAGCCCTGAAAAAGGATTTGCAAGTAGCAGAGTGCACTCCAGAGAACTGAATGCGTTGTTTCATTGTTTACAGCTTGACTAAGATGTTTGCACCGCTTGGTCCAACACATCTGACTTCAGCAGACATTGTTTTAGTACCGGGCTGCCTTCCCTCTTCGACCCCTTCTCGTTAGCCAGTCTGCTCTGTTGTAACCTGTTATCCAGGATCACCGCATGGAGGTGTAGAAGGGTCATGCAGCTCTGATTCGCTGGCCCTGATGCTAGCAGTCAGCTATGGGTCGTTGACTGCTACAGCTCATGCACTGCTCAGCATCTTGATCCCCCCCCCCCCCCCCCTCATCATAAAAAATGAATTACTAAAGAAACCAGCATTGTAAGAACACACAAAATTACTTTGATACAGGCTTCCTGTAAGGGGCCTCAGTAGCAGTAGTCATCCTTAGCTTTATATGGAGCAAAAAGGTGGCAAGAAAAGGAGCATAGCCTTGCAAGAAACCTGTGCACAGCATTTAAGTGCTCTTGCAGTAGTGGTGTTCATAATAATGTTTGTAATAATGCTCATAGTATGTTTGTAATCATTTATATGGCAATGTTTGTTTTGTAGTAATGTTCATAGTAATGTAATGTTTATAGTAATGTTTGTAATAATGATTATAGTAATGTTTGTTATAATGTTTGTAGTAATGTTCATAGTAATGTAATGTTTGTAATAATGTTTATAGTAATGTTTGTTATAATGTTTGTAGTAATGTTCATAGTAATGTCTGTAATAATAAGTATTGAGATGATAATGAGAGAGAGACCATTATGGCCCTCATTAAAGAGGTCCCAGATAGCCACCTCACAGCCAAAGTCTCTGCCTCAATCTCAATTCTGATAGTGGACATTGTTGTCAAGTATGCAGTGCTCCTCTCAGCAACGACTTTACCTTTCATTCTAGCAGAGAAGCCCCAACTGGCTTTCTTAACGATTAGCACATCCATTAGTATATATGTCAGCATCAGAACCCTGGACATTTTCATTTATTAGTTGTTTGGCCTTGAAGTCCACTTTCCCACCACACTAGTCTCTGTATTCTCTACCCAGATTGATGATGACTTGTTAAACATAGGAGCATAAACGGATAGTCAAACTGTGTAAAGCATTAGTTGTACCTAGATTGGAGTAATGTGTACAGGTGTGGGGTTCTTATCATAGAGGAGATATAAACATGCTGGAAAGGATACAAAAAAAGACCGACAAAGCTGATAGTGGGATTCCAGAATTACAGTTATGAGGAAAGACTCAGAAAAACCGGCCTAAAGTGTTTAGAAATGAGAAGAATTCGAGGTGACTTAATACAGGTTTATAAGATAAACAAAGGAATGGATAAATTAGACTATAACAAGTTTTCCAAAATACAACCACTTACAAGAACAAGAGGGCATAGCTATAAATTAACTAAAGAAAGGTCCATATTAGGAAATATGCTTGGAATGCATTGCCACAGGAAGTAGTGGAGGCAGCGACAATGAATGCATTTAAGAATAGATTGGATGCGCATAGCTTTTAGATCAAGATAATGTAAATGAAACTGGTTGTATACAGACTTTGCAGTCTTCAAAACCAGTAGTGTGAATTAATTCTTTCCCCACTTAAGAAATATGCATGTATGACAAGAGTGATAATTGCTATTTTTGTTTCAGTGACCACTTTTCTCAAATGTATAATTTCCATTTCTACAACAAATCTGATCATTCAGTCAGGTGATGGCATGGGCTAGTGGTTAAGTTAAATTGCTCACAGCCCGCTGTGCTGTGCTCGCTCCACATTACAGCACAGGGAGTTACCCCAGGGAAGCAAACCCTTAGAAAATGCAGGAGGAAGCAGACCTTTACATAAAATACATGTCCAAGTCAGATGCACTAGGCCGACAGGTGCAAAATAAAAATAATGTGCAACTCACAACGCCTTGGAGAATAGAGAAATAAGGATGACGCACACATTAACTAATTCAGTCATTAACTATCATTGCTTAGTTTAGTTTTCTTTTATCTCTCACATATGCCTGTCTGTTTTCCGAGAGAGCTCTGTGTGTGACAGAACGAAAATAGGATCACTGCCACATTGAGAGCATGTCGTAAGAAGGGGCAAACGTTGTAGCCTTAGCCGTCCTGGATGAAAGACTAAAAAAATTCTTGGTACGAGAACGAGTTAAAAAGTCATCTTAATATAAGCGTTTTTATTTCTGTATGTGCATATTCTATCAATAAGAAAATAATAAGGCTACATTTTGGCTCCTCATATTTCACACCCTGTCATTATTCACACAGACCAAAAGCCTTTAGTGTGGAATAGCCTGGGTCTGAATGAAAGGTCTAGAAACAATACCTCAGATGTTCTTCTTCTTTGGTGTTCGCTCTCAATCTCCCACTAAGCCCTGAAAGAGACTTCACAAGCAGCAGAATGTTGTCCAGAGAACGGAATGCGCTATGTCGTAGTTTTTGGGTACCTGGTTAGCCTTCCCTCTTCGATCCCTTCTCCTTAGTCATTCTGCCCTGTTGCAGCCTTTTATCCAGAATCACTGCGTGGAGGTGTAGAAGGGTCTTGGCAGCTGTGGGTCACTGGCCGTGACGCAAGCAGTCAGCTTTTGACTGCTACAGCTCATGCACTGCTCAGTATCTTGATCCCTCCTATGTGAGATGGAAGTCAAAGTGTGAACAACTAATTTTTTCTGGAATGAGAAGATCTCTTCTTCCGATCAGGTCATGACAGTCAACTGGGAAATTTGTGCATGTGACTAGCAACCTCACCATATAAAAACGATACTGTATACAAATGGATTCAGGATTCCGTAAAAACTGGTTGGGGTAGACTAAATGCAATGTTGAACATGTTCTCCACAATCTAGAGTGACAGGTAAAGGATGGCGAAGATGAAGATCTTCCACATTATAAGTTTTAGATGTTCCAACTACCTGTGGGTTGCATGTTACCGGGCAACGAAAGGTGAGCAGGAATAGTATCATTGCAACCTGGCAAACAAGTCATAAGAGGTAACTAACGAGGGTTGGACATCCCATCCTGTCGAAATATGAACCACAAGAAAAGAATACCTCTATACCCTATAATAGAAGAGAAATGGCTAAGGCAAGACAAATTACAATGTTTTAATGTAGCCAGATGATATATTTAAAAAAAAATCATCTTTCTATCATTTAGGAATTGCCAGTCACTGAAAGCTGAAATTCGACAAGAATCTCTTACAACTATAATGTCAGGTATGTCAAAACTTGGAATATCTTCTTCTTCTTCTTCGTACGCTGTCAGACGTCAACTTGAATTTGTTCGAAGAAAGCAGCAGTCATCCTGAGGCTGTCGACACTGCCATAGAGCTTGTCTAGTGTTGCCACTGGTGATGGCCACATGTGCTTTCTCTGGTCCTCGTATGTCGGGCAATTTTGCAGCAGATGTTCAGCGGTCATTTTCCCTGCACCACAGGTGCATTCGTCAATGCCACCTATCTTCAGTTTATTGAATAGATGGTACCTCAGTCTGTTGTGGCCTGTGCAGAGTCTGAAGACCACAACCTGCTCTCTTCTGTTCAACTGGTAATATGCATCATTTTTTGTGTAGCCAGTATGTTCTGTTTCCCATTTTACCATGTATCTGGCCCTAAAAAACATTTTGGACGTAATTATTGCATCTACATAAACAAACTAAATAGATCTACCTCAGAAAAATCTGTTGCAGAAACTTAACTCCCTCATTCTCAATGATGGGTGAATCTTAAAATCCAGCGAAAAACAGAAGAAATCCTTTCCAGAATCCAAAACAAATTATAAAATCGCCATTATTTTCATCTAACCGTACATAACGAAGTTGAAACTCTCTACAATCAAAAGAGCAGTATGTTTATATGACATTAACCCGGTAGTTTATATACGATAAAGCAGTGACCCTAGAGCCGGCGATGTGCAGGGCCAGTGGAATGGAGCCAAATCGTGGTAATCTCACGCCGTAGGAACTGAAAAGGTTAACAGCTGCGCATTACACGCAAAAGATGGCCACAGTATCACACTTGTGCTGCGAGATGTGATCTCACATGACTGAAGAGTCTTAACATAGCATGTTATACCGCTCGGGGGGGGGGGAACTAACGTTGCCTGGTCAGGCAAAATATACTGATCAAACATGTTAGTCAGGGTCAGACAAAACATACTAGCCAAGACCCTCAATAGTTTTTTCTGCGTTTAGGGGTACAGGACATATTTCTAGTGCAAGGCTTATGGTGTAAATGGTTAACCACACATTTCCAAGACCTCCCATGTTGTTCACCCAGACTTAATTTGCAATGCTGGGTTCTAAACTTGTTACACTTCAAGAAAAACCATTATTATGCTCAAGGTTATTAAATTCCTGAGGATAAGGCATACAGTTTTAGGATTTTGAAGATTCTCATTATAAAGAGTCGCATAGCGCACTGGTTAGCGCGCTGGCTTCGCATCTGGGTGGTCCTGGGTTCATTCCCCAGTTGAGGGGACGGCGTGGCCTAGTTGTTAAGTGGCACGGCTCACAACCAGAAGGTGCTGGGTTCGATCCCCATCACAGCACCGGCC
The DNA here is from genome assembly GCA_036924085.1 of Ariolimax columbianus. NCBI lineage: Eukaryota > Metazoa > Mollusca > Gastropoda > Stylommatophora > Arionidae > Ariolimax > Ariolimax columbianus. The sequence goes on from JAVGWX010000015.1 coordinate 43,240,452, forward strand.
GTTACCCCGGGGATTCAAACCCTTAGAAAATGCAGGAGGAAGCAGACCCTTACATAAAATGCATGCTGAAGTCGGATTCACTGGGCTGACAGGCGCAAAATAAAAACCACAGTGTAACGCACATACGCCTTGGGGAATAGATAGATAAGGTGAACGCAAAAAAAAGAAAAAAATTCCCCAATTGAGGCGGAAATGTTTTTTCAGACCGCAACAGCTCCCGGGTCGACCCATCCTTAAATGATTACCTGTTCAGTCCAGGAAGTAAAAGCGGCGAGGGAGAGGAGATGGCTACCGCCCTCATATAGCCGAACCTTTGAAATGTGAGATCGCTAACATCTTACACCCCTGTGGCAGAAATGCAATGGGCTACTTTACTTTACTTTACATTGTAAAGTGTTTCGGGGCTTATCCCTGAAACTGATATACAACGATCATGAACTTCTTTGTGTCTCCTTTTATGGTTGTATAATTTACATAATATTAAAACATTTTATATAAACATGTTCCGTATCTTGTATCTTAATTTTAATTCTGCGACTACGAAAAAATAAATAGTGCTTTTTTTCTCCTCAATATTTTACAGATAAAGATGCCATAGATCAAGTAATATTAACTACAGAGGGAGTGCCTGTTGTGGCATTAATGAACAAAAAGTCTTACAGTTTTTCTACAGATATAGGCTGCTGGTAAGTTAATGTGGTAACTAAAACCGAACACTTATACTTGACTGGATGCTTGCGTCAAAGGTAAACAAGTTTTATCTCCGGCTCTTCGTCACCAGGTGAAAAATGAACGTAATATTGACATAATAGTGGAGTAGGAAAAAACATATGATCCTGAGCTGTGTGTCTACTAATTAAGTAATTGATTTTTTAATTTTTGCGTGTGCCTTATTTCTCTATTCTGCAAGGCGATGTGCGTTGCACTATGTTTTTGTGTTGCGCCTGTCAGCCCAGTGCATACTATTTCGGCATGCATTTTATGGAAGGGTCTGCTTCCTTCTGCCTTTTCTAAGAGTTCGCTTCCCCGGGGTAACAGCCGGTGCTGTGGTTGGGGAGCGAACCCAGCACCTTTGAGTTGTGAGCCCTGTCACTTAACCACTAGCGCATGCTGTCCCCAAGTAATTAATGATTTGGTGTCAGCGATCTTGCTCCATCTGAAAATGCGAACTTTTTGCTATAGTTAAATCAGAGTTATGCGGTAATGAATTGTAGGCTAATTAATGATTATTGTTTTTTAAATTTTGTAATGTTCTTTTCTGCACATAGTAAAAGTACACAAAACAACAATAGCAAATGTGCATTCCCTATATCTGTAGTATTCTGTATTGTTTAACTATGGAAGTCCTAGGGTGTCAGCTGAGTTGCTTGTAATGTTACACCTGATCCTGGTCAAAAGATCAGCTTTATATTAAATGCCAAATATTATTACATACATTATCTGCCAAATGACAACATAATTAAAGTGGTTGATTAATATTGTACATTTTAACAAAAACTACACATTTATAGACATTTATACTTCACATACGTTGTCATTTGTGCTTTCTCTTTCTCCCATTTTGAACTTGTGCACTTACAACTGGAGAAATTTGTAACAAATGCGTCTGCATTATGAATTCCAACTATGACAAGTTCTTCCTCCTCTTCTTCTTCTGTGTTCGTTCTCAATCTCCCGCTACCAAGCCCTGTACAGGGTTTTGCGAGTAACAGGATGTAGTCCGGAGGACGAATTGCGTTGTGTCGCTAGTTTACAGCTTCAACTGCGATATTTGCACCTTTCGGTCTGACACATCCGTCTTTAGCAGCAAGTTCTTCCTAATACCCATGCTTTTTTTTCAACCCTACTGTTGAATGTATAAGTCCATCTCAATGCATACCCAATCCAAACTCATACATTCTAATCCTCTGGATGAACAGGTGGGTGACGGGAACAACAGGTCACAGTGTATTTTGGCGAAATGTCACAGCCAAAAAGTAATGATGACATAAATAAACTACATAGAAGAGATCAAAGTCTTATCTTTCAGTTTTGAACAGGACATACCAGAGTCAATAGCCACTTGAACTGCATCAATCCCCAGCACCTGCCCTTGTGCAGAAACTGTTCTCATCCTGATGAAACAGTTCGGCACCTACTCATTGAGTTCAAGGCGCTTGTGGACATGAGGAAAAGATTCTTACAAGCACTGCCGAGCGGTGAAAAAACTGAAGAAGACCTTTATCTATATAAAAATGGCATTGGGCTGCCAAGAACTGGGATTATAATTCACTTTGCGATCTGAGCACCTTGTGCGGAACGGTTCAGTGCAAGCATCTCCATGTTAACGAGTGTGGCCTCCAACACTGGGCACAGGGCTTGCCTGATTCCTCATGGTGGTGATGGAATGCACAGTTTGGTGGGACTATTCTGTTTAGAAGTTTGCTGAGAGATGCATGGTCTCTTCTATTCAATTTCTTGGCTGGGTCCTGGGAATCTGGTTTTGCTTGGTGTCTAAAATATATTCAGCCTGTCTGGGATGTTGCCCACTGATTTAGCCATTCCTGTCTACAGTTGTTTTTCAGTATCTGCCTGCAGGTCTGTAATGTTGCATCTGACTAGCGTAGTTGTCAAGTAATTCAGATATACAGGGTTCAACTCATGTTACCGACTGTAAATGGCAGGGAACGAAAGGCAGTGAGACAGGGAAGCCGACAACTGTGTATGTTATGGGACTACCATTACATTGAACACAGTACTTCACCCATTATCGGATCACCATTTGCACGGTGTCCCAGTTCTCTTTTATTTCAGCTTCTATGGCTGTTTGCTAATTTATCTTAGATTGGTCTCTCTCTTAGTTTTCCCATGGGGTCAAAATTGTGGCGGTCCTGGTCATGTTATCAGTACCTCTTCTTAAACATGCTATGGACAGCACACCTTTCTCTCATGTAGACACACAGTCCACCTTTCTCTCATGTAGACAGTCAGTCCATCTTTCTCCCATGTAGATACATAGTCCACCTTTCTCTCGTGTAGACACACAGTCCACCTTTCTCTCATGTAAACACAGTCCACCTTTCTCTCGTGTAGACACACAGTCCACCTTTCTCTCATGTAAACACACAGTCCACATTTCTCTCATGTAGACACACAGTCCATCTTTCTCCCATGTAGATACATAGTCCACCTTTCTCTCGTGTAGACACACAATCCACCTTTCTCTTGTGTAGACACATAGTCCACTTTTCTGTTATGTAGACACACAATCCACCTTTCAAACATGTAGACACACAATCCACCTTTCTCTCGTGTAGACACAGAAAGAAATGTGGAGATTTTTTAGCATTGTTTGATTTTCTGTGTTATTAATAAGGATTATGGCCAGCACAGAAGATGACAGATTGCAGGCAGGATCTAACCACCACCAGTGTGTCCCGTCCAAAATCAGACCTCTTGGAACCTTGTCTTCTTTACAGAAGCAGTCTCGGTGAGTTTTATATGTTCCACCTAATGAAGGCAATCCCAAGTGTACAAGGTGTGTTCAAAAGTATCCGACCTTAATTTTTTTCAGCGGAAACAAATGTAGTATGGATGTTGTCCTTCAACGGGGAAACAGGGAGGTATAGCGGACCTTTATGCATATGCACACATTTTTCCCACCCACAGATTGCTTCAGTCGATGGCAGTCAATCTTTCAATGTTGAATGTAGTGAGCATCCATCAGGCAGATAATGAAGTCATTGACCAAGTGCGGACCTTGGTCTTACAGAACCGTTGTGTCACCATCCGAAAATTTGCGGATGAGATGGGGATAAGCATTGGTTCAGTACGCTCCATTTTTAGCAAGGATTTGGCTATGAGGAGAGTATCCGTAAAATTCATGCTGAAGCTGCCAACGATGGAGCAAAAGCAACTCTGTCTGGAAGTCTCACAGGACATGCTGGACTGTGCAAACAGCGACCTTGATTTCACCGAACACTGTGATGAGTCGTGGGTTTATGGGTACGACCTGGAAATCAAACTGCAGTCGTCACAGTGGAGGCATGCATCATCCCCAAAGCCATAAAAAGCAAGGCAGAGGTGCGCAGCAACGTCAAAGTCACGTTGACCATTTTTATGTACATCACGAGTACACACCAGAAAGTAAAAAAACATTACCAAAGAGTACTATCTGGAGGTCATCAGTCACCTTCGTGATGCTGCTCGATGCATATAACCGGACATGTGACAGCTCCATCATAACAACACACCTGGCCATTCTTCACATCTGATTCAGACTTTCTTGGCCAAACACAACCTTCCTCTGGTTTGCCAGGCTCCCTATTCTCAAGACATGTCTTCTTGCAATTTTTGACTGTTCCCCAAGCTGAAAATTTAGCTGAAAGCGACCCAATTTGAGTCACGAGAAGACATTAGGCAGAATGCGATGACCCAGCTGTACTCCATTCCCAAAGAGGTCTTCCTGAAATACTTCCAACAATGGCAGGACTGCTGGGAGAAGTGTGTCACAAGGAAAGTACTTTGAAGGGGATTAGGGTTTCAAACCTTCGAGTATTTGTATTTTTTCCAGCTCAAAGGTCGGATACTTTTTGAACACACTTAGAGAAAGGAAAGGACAAAACAGATCCAAATGGATACAGACCTATCAGCCTACTGAGCTGTGTCTGCAAACTGATGGAACGTATGATAAACACCAGACTGATGTGGCATCTGGAAGAAAAACGAATACTAATTCCACAGCAAGCCGGCTTTAGACAGCACAGATCCACTGAGGACCAGGTCATCCTCATAGCCCAGGAAATAGAAGATGCCTACCAGGTACAGAAACACACAGTAGCGGTTTGGGTGGATCTGGAAAAGGCATTTGACGAAGTCTGGAAAGACGGACTTAGAGTCAAGCTAAGGAGAAGTGAAGTTTGTGGGAGAATGTACAAGTGGATCAACCACTACCTCAAACAAAGAACGGCCAGAGTCCAAGTACAAGGGCAGATGAGCAAAAAGGTGACACTCGAGCAGGGAGTACCCCAAGGGGGAGTACTGTCACCCACACTCTTCCTGGTATATATAAACGATATTACAGAGAATATACCAAGAAGAGTCCATAGCTCAATGTTTGCAGACGATCTGACTATGTGGACCTCTGAAAAGAATCTCACCATAGCAAGAAATCGGATGCAGCAGGCCCTAACATCGCTGGAAGAGTGGGCGAACTCATAGCTGGTCAAAATAAACGACGAGAAAACCACATGTACAATATTCTCGCTTTCAATCAAACCCCAAAACACCAAATTAAGTCTAAATGGCAAATTCCTGCAGCAACCCAAACTATCTGGGAGTCACATTTGATCGGCGCATGACATGGAAAAGTCAGATCGAGAGAAACCGAATAAGAGCCAGAGAAAGAATGGCAATCATGAGGAAACTTGCTGGCACAAGCTGGGGAGCAGACGAAAGTATACTAAAGAAACTGTACACTGGAAGAGTGAGACCAGTTCTCGAGTATGGCATTGTGGCATGGACAACAGCAGCAAAGGCGAACTTCGATAAAGTTAACAAATAACACTGTCATTCGCTACTGGTAAGTACACAAGCAATTTCAGAGCGGAGGCAGAGGCACTAAGGGCGGCAGTGGAAGAAATGGTGACACATAAAGAAAATGAAAGCCATATAGTCCTGCTTACAGATGCTCTGGCCGTAGTCACAGCGCTAAAAAGCCAGAAAAACACTGAGCTTAACCTGTAGCACGCCCTTGTCCGTTCTCTTTGAACCAGCTAGGCCTACAAAAACGGTGTGCGGAAAAATTTTTTTTTTTTTTGAACGGAGTCACTCCTGACAGCCATTTTTTACTGCTGACTACGCCCTCCATATATACACGATATTTTGCCGGTTAAAGTATCGTGTGTTCGATTACAAATGGCTTTTGAACAGTTTTAATTTTGTATATGCCGTTTTGAGCAAGCCGACTTTTTGCGAAAGGGGAAGTAGGTTGTTGAGAAAGATTTTTATCGCGTAGATCTGTTTATTTTGTTTGTTTAAATGAAAGAACTACGTTTGAATTGGAAACTAACAGTTGTGGCGATATTGTAAACACAGTATCGATACGTTGTTGTGGTTTCCATGGTTTTCTATCGAAGCGACTAGGCCTAGTGGTCGAGTCCAAATTTTTCCCGAGATTTTCATAAATTTTCAACTTCATCTTTTTAAATCTCAAAAACTAACAAACATACAACAAAAACAATAACACCCACATGTTCGTTATGCTATTGTGTATCTACACACCAGAAAATCATATTTATTGACAAACAAACATAAAAGTTACAAATTTTGAAAGACGACTACCACAGCGACTAATTAAGAAAATTAATTAGGTCAAATATTTTTCAAAAATAATGTGGAGTGCGTAAGGTTAATGACTTAAGAGCAGCACTCTGTCAACTATGCCAGCAGTCCGCACCAAAAAGGGTAGTGGTACAGTGGGTCCCATCACACTGCAACATCCAAGGCAACGAGGAGGCAGACAGACTGGCAAAAGAAGGTGCAAGACTCCCACAAACAGATACTAGTATGACGTACGAAGAGTCAAAACGGCTTATTAAAGCCAGATACATGACCAAATGGGAAACTGAACATACTGGCTACACCAAAAACGATGCCTATTACCAGTTAAACAGAAGAGAGCTGGTCGTCTTCAGACTTCGCACTGGCCACAATAGACTGAGGTACCACCTATTCAACAAATTGAAGATAGGTGGTACAGACGAATGCCCGTGTGGTACCGAGAAAATGACCGCTGAGCATCTGCTGCAGAACTGCCCGACATACGAGGATCAGAGAGAGCAGATGTGGCCATCACCAGTGGAACCACAAGACAAGCTCTATGGCAGTGTCGACAGCCTCAGGATGACCGCCGCTTTTTTCGAAAAAATAATGGTTACTGTCTGACTGCGTATGAAGAAGAAGAAGAAGAACACACTAAGTATTAATTAGCAATCTAATGTGTAGTTTCCAGGATCCCTTATCTGGACTCAAAGAATGGACCAGTATTATAGCACTAGAATAATCAGCTCTAGTTTAAGGATTCTGCCTCTATTACTTCTTTGTTCTTAGTCGACCTGTACTACTACAGGGGCAGATGCCCCTGTGCAGGTCCCAGATCTGGTATGAGCTAGATATAGCCGGGAGAAGGATTTCCTGTTTAGCGGGCTAGGCTTGAGCAGCTTAATACACCGCTGCATTAGGTGGTTAACCGATGTGCGAGTTCATCTTAATAGACTCAAACGCCAGAGCAAAGTAGACCCGCAGTCTGTTAGGCACCATCTATTTTGCTCTAAACAAACCACCCAACCATGGCTGGTGTTATGCCATGTCACACAGTCAGTCACCTCTTACAACATTCTCTCTGTAAGGCAGTGGGGCTATTCTTGTCCTTGTCATACACAAAAAGCCCGGCAAACTACTCGGGTCCTCTAGTACTAGATTTGTTTATTCGTTTTGTCATTCTTTCATTCATTTTTTTCATTCATTCATTATTTATTCTTTCATTCTTTCTGCCTTCAGTTATGTTGTTTAGGGATTTTTCCTTAATAACTGAATTTATTCATTTTTCCATTCACTCATTCTTGTCATCAGTTATGCTGCACAATGATTATTAGTCTTGTGCCAGATCCATTCCTTCATTTATATATTCATCCATAACTGTAGTTAAGCTGGTTAAAAGTTCATCCTCTATTGCTAGATGTCTGTTCACACATCCATAACTGCAGTTAAGCTGGTCCTTCCCCTAATGCTAGATGTCTGTTCACACATCCATAACTGCAGTTAAGCTGGTCCTTCCCCTAATGCTAGATGTCTGTTCACACATCCATAACTGCAGTTAAGCTGGTCCTTCCCCTAATGCTAGATGTCTGTTCACACATCCATAACTGCAGTTAAGCTAGTCCTTACCCTAATGCTAGATGTCTGTTCACACATCCATAACTGCAGTTAAGCTGGTCCTTCCCGTAATGCTAGATGTCTGTTCACACATCCATAACTGCAGTTAAGCTGGTTAAAAGTTCATCCTCTATTGCTAGATGTCTGTTCACACATTCATAACTCTTCTTACATTAGTTTGACTGTTCTTAATTACTGGAAGATGGCTAACACATTTATCATGTATTTGTGCTTTGATTGTGCTAAGACATTTTTGTGTCCATGTACCAGGTCCAGCGAACAAGCATCTCGATCCTTCCAGTCCAATCCAGGAGCCCAACAGTCCATGACACTCAGCTACTTAGAATCACAAATAGCCTCTAGCTTAGCCCTCAAATCAGCCACAGAGTACAAATTTTGGGTGGAGACTTACATTAGATATTTGGCACATGAAGGTGAGGGTCAATTCTCTTCTTCTTCTTCTTCTGCGTTCATTCTCAATCTCCTGCTACCAAGTCCTGAACAGGGCTTTGCAAGTAGCAGGATGTAGTCCAAAGAATGCATTTGCGTTGTGTCGCTAGTTTACAGTTTGACTGCGATATTTGCACCTTTCGGTCCGACACATCCGTCTTCGGCAGGGTCATTTCTCTAATTCAGGTGTCAGTAACCTTCGTCCTGGCAGGGGCTGAAGACTATGTCAATGGATGGCTGACTACTTTTATCTATAGCTAATAAAATATTATTATAATGAAACAGGTGTCAGGAATGATATTATAATTTTTGTTTATAATATGAAAATGATAAGACTACACACCTTCTAAGCATGTCGTAGAAAAGGGACTAAAGAGGGCTGTGCTTGAGGAGGCAAGCAAACCTCACCATGTAGAAAAAGATGTTGCTATTATAATGAGTCACTGCAAATGCTCGGAGATAGGCTGCCAGTAAAGGGAGCAGATGGAGTTGAAACCTAGGCTTCACCAAAAGATTAATGATTGCAAATGCTTGTAAACAGGCGTCCCTTAATACTTAAGATTCTAAACAGGCGTCCCTTAATACTTAAGATTCTAAACAGGCGTTCCTTAACACTTAAGATTCTAAACAGGCGTCCCTTAATACTTAAGATTCTAAACAGGCATCCCTTAACACTTAAGATTCTAAACAGGCGTCCCTTAACACTTAAGATTCTAAACAGGCATCCCTTAACACTTAAGATTCTAAACAGGCGTTCCTTAACACTTAAGATTCTAAACAGGCATCCCTTAACACTTAAGAATCTAAACAGGCGTTCCTTAACACTTAAGATTCTAAACAGGCATCCCTTAACACTTAAGAATCTAAACAGGCGTTCCTTAACACTCAAGATTCTAAACAGGCATCCCTTAACACTTAAGATTCTAAACAGGCATTCCTTAACACTTAAGATTCTAAACAGGCGTTCCTTAACACTTAAGATTCTATAGGTATTTTTCATTATGATCTATAGAATACTGAATTAACTCATTAGTTTGCTCTGCAAAAGGAGTGAAGAAGCTTTCTGGAATCAATTGAAATAATCCACTGGCTCAGCGTCTAGGCCTAAATCATTATTTAACCTTTAGGTGTACTCTGGTCAAGAATTTCTGGACTCACTCTGCATTTTAAAAAAGGGTGTCGAAAAAAAATAATTTCTGAACGGAGACACTCCCGATAGCCATTTTTTAAATGATGAATATGTCGCCATATATACACGATATTTTGCGGGTTAAAGTATCATATGTTAGATTACAAATGCACATGCACAATATTCTCGCTTTAAATAAAACCCCAAAATACCAAATTAAGTTTAAATGGCAAATTCCTGCAGCCAAACGACAACCCAAACTATCTGGGAGTCACATTTGATCGGCGCATGACATGGAAAAGTCAGATTGAGAAAAACCGAATGAGAGCCAGAGAAAGAATGGCAATCATGAGGAAACTTGCTGGCACAAGCTGGGGAGCAGACAAGGCATACTAAAGAAACTGTACACTGGAAGAGTGAGACCAGTTCTCGAGTATGGCATTGCGGCATGGACAACAGCAGCAAAGGCGAACTTCGATAAAGTTAGCAAACTTCAAAACCAAGCCATGAGAGTTATAACAGAAGGCATGAAGTCAACGCCAATTGTAGAACTTGAAAAGATTACAAAACCGCAATCCATGACCGATAGAAGAGACTGCAGAGCCCAGCTGCAGTCAGAGAAACTCCGAAGACTGACTGACCATCCAATGCACCAGAGACTAAACAATTTGGGAAATGGGAAACTAAAGCGGAGAAACTTTGCAGAAATAGCCAAAGCAAAGATGCACGAAGATCCCATAAACGCACTAACAACACCAAAACCCATCACTACTGTACGAAAACCTACCTGGAGGCAGGATATATTTCCAGAGGTGGTAGAAAATATACCAGGTATTGGAAACAAAAACTGCCAGACTGAAAAAAGAAAGGAGAGATACTACCCTAAGCTTTATATCGAAAAGCTACCCAAGCATGGACTGGACCCATGCATACACCGACGGTTCTGTAACAAACACTACACAGAACGGAGGGGCAGGAGCATTCCTGAACCTACCAAATGGCAGAAAAATAACACTGTCATTCGCTACTGGTAAGTACACAAGCAATTTCAGAGCGGAGGCAGAGGCACTGAGGGCGGCAGTGGAAGAAATGGTGACACACAAAGAAAATGAAAGCCATATAGTCCTGCTACAGATGCTCTCGCCGTAGTCAAAGCGCTAAAAAGCCAGAAAAACACTGAGCTTAATGACTTAAGAGCAGCACTCTGCAAACTGTGCCAGCAGTCCGCACCAAAAAGGGTAGTGGTACAGTGGGTTCCGTCACACTGCAACATCCAAGGCAATGAGGAGGCAGACAGACTGGCAAAAGAAGGTGCAAGACTACCACAAACAGATACTAGTATGACGTACGAAGAGTCAAAACGGCTTATCAAAGCCAGATACATGACCAAATGGGAAACCGAACATACTGGTTACACCAAAAACGATGCCTATTACCAGTTGAACAGAAGAGAGCAGGTCGTTGTCTTCAGACTTCGCACTGGCCACAATAGACTAAGCTACCACCTATTCAACAAATTAAAGATAGGTGGTACCGACGAATGCCCGTGCGGTACCGGTAAAATGACCGCTGAACATCTGCTGCAGAACTGCCCGACATACGAGGATCAGAGAGAGCACATGTGGCCATCACCAGTGGAACTGCAAGACAAGCTCTATGGCAGTGTCGACAGCCTCAGGAGGACCGCCGCTTTTTTCGAAAAAATAATGGTTACTGTCTGACTGCGTACGAAGAAGAAGAAAAAGAAGAAGATTACAAATGGCTTTTGAACAGTTTTAATTTTGTATACGCTGTTTGGAGCAAGCCGACTTTTTGCGAAAGGTGAAGTAGGTTGTTGGGAAAGATCTTTGTAGAGTAGATCTGTTTATTTTGTTTGTTTAGATGAAAGAACTACGTTTGAATTGGAAACTAACAGTTGTGTCGATATTGTAAACACAGTATCGATATGTTGTTGTGGTTTCCATGGTTTTCTATCGGAGCGACTAGGCATAGCGGTCGAGTCCAAATTGGTTTCAGAGATTTTCATAAATTTTCAACTTCATCTTTTGTGTCTCAGAAACTAACAAACACACAACAAAAACAATAACACCCACAAGTTCTTTATTCAGTTGTGTCTCTCTCTACACACAAGAAAATTACATTTATTGACAAACAAACAGAAAAGTTACAAATTTTGAAAGTCAACTACGAAAGCGAGATGCAAATTTTTCGTTAAAAATTATGTGGCGTGCTAAAAATTAATGGCTCATAATCTTCACAAAATTGCTTACATGTGCACCTACATTGCTACAATTAAAGCTCCACCCATCGTGAGCAGTGCACACCAAACATGCATCACCTGCATTGTTCGCACTAGTGCCTCTAGGCCCACCATCATCGTCAATGAGCCAACCATCAATGTTACCAATTTCCGTGGTACAGATCTAGAACAAAGAAATAGAGGGCTCAGATATTTCTCACAATCTGTGACAATGTTTTAGTATAAGTCGAATGTTTTAAATGAAAGTCTGGGGACGGCGTGGCCTAGTGGTTAAGTGGCACGGCTCACAACCAGAAGGTGCTGGGTTCGATCCCCATCACAGCACCGGCCGTTACCCCGGGGAAGCAAACCCTTAGAAAATGCAGGAGGAAGCAGACCCTTACATAAAATGCATGCTGAAGTCGGATGCACTGGGCCGACAGGCGCAAAATAAAAACCACAGTGTAACGCACACACGCCTTGAAGAATAGATAAATCAGGCGAACGCACAAAAAAAACAAAAAAAATGAAAGTCTTTATTTCCTGATGAAGTCCTGTTCAATTTGTCTGTAACACATCTTTCATTATCTTTTGTGACGTTTCTGATTTACCAGCAAATATTTATTTGTTTTGACAGCATTCTTTCTTCTCGTCACATTTTATCTGCATTTCCCTTTTGTTCTGACATTTGCTTTTGTCCTACAAATAAAGCCAAAAGTGCGGCACAGTAAATGAGCTGCCAGCAGCTCATGGCTGGCTGCTTTCATCTGGGTCAGCAAACTAGAGCTAATGAATACTCTATTCCACCTCCAAGCAGCAGTCTTGGAAACAGGCTGTAATAGTATAGTCTGGCAAGGAGAATAGAGATCACAATGGGAAGGCAAACCTGGTATCCTTCTTCTTCTTCATCGTACGCTGTTTACAACGATATTTACGTTGCACTGTTTTATTTTGTTAAGCCTGTGGCTCAGTGCATCCGATTTCAACAGGCGTTTCTGTAGGGATGCCCTCCTTAGCCTTTGGCTGTCCCCAGCCTATCTGCAAGGCAGCAGTTGTTTTTGGTCAGAGTTGTCTCTCTTAGGGAAGTTGTCTTGCAGGACTAATGAGTCTTCCCCACTCGTGTCTATAGGGTTTAAACCTGGTATCCGAAAAAGCTAGCTTAAATAGGATGTGTCGGACCGAAAAGTGCAGCCTCATTGTAACCTACGAAATGTCATATTCAGAATGAATGCCAAAGAAGAAGAATGATGTCTTACAAATATTTATAGACAGTTCTTTTTATAGCCGTGTCCTTGTTTTGTCTTCAAAATCTCTAATCTCCTTTTTTTATGACAATCATCCTACAGGCAGCTGAGAAGCTGCTTGTGTTTTAGACCAACAGACAGGAAGACCATGAAACATTGTAGAAGTCTTAGTCTTACTCTTAGTCTTACTCTAGTCATACTCACACTCTTAGTCTTACTCTAGTCATACTCTTACTCTTTGTCTTACTCTAGTCATACTCTTACTCTTAGTCTTACTCTAGTCATACTCTTTGTCTTACTCTTAGTCTTACTCTTAGTCTTACTCTTAGTCTTACTTTTAGTCTTACTCTGTTTTACTCTTAGTCTTACTCTTACTCTGTTTTACTCTTACTCTTACTCTGTTTTACTCTTAGTCTTACACTTAGTCTTACTCTGTTTTACTCTTAGTCTTACTCTTAGTCTTACTCTTAGTCTTACTCTGCTTTACTCTTACTCTTACTCTTAGTCTTACTCTTACTCTTAGTCTTACTCTTAGTCTTACTCTGTTTTACTCTTAGTCTTACTTTTACTCTTAGTCTTACTCTGTTTTACTCTTAGTCTTACTCTGTTTTACTCTTAGTCTTACTCTTAGTCTTACTCTTACCCTTAGTCTTACTCTGTTTTACTCTTAGTCTTACTCTTACTCTTAGTCTTACTTTTAGTCTTACTCTGTTTTATTCTTAGTCTTACTCTTAGTCTTACTCTGTTTTACTCTTAGTCTTACTCTTAGTCTTACTCTGTTTTACTCTTAGTCTTACTATTACTCTTAGTCTTACTCTTAGTCTTACTCTTACTCTTAGTCTTACTTTTAGTCTTACTCTGTTTTACTCTTAGTCTTACTCTTAGTCTTACTCTTAGTCTTACTTTTAGTCTTACTCTGTTTTACTCTTAGTCTTACTCTTAGTCTTACTCTTAGTCTTACCCTTAGTCTTACTCTTACTCTTAGTCTTACTCTTAGTCTTACTTTTAGTCTTACTCTGTTTTATTCTTAGTCTTACTCTTAGTCTTACTCTTAGTCTTACTTTTAGTCTTACTCTGTTTTATTCTTAGTCTTACTCTTAGTCTTACTCTTAGTCTTACTCTTACTCTTAGTCTTACTCTTAGTCTTACTCTTAGTCTTACTCTTACTCTTAGTCTTACTCTTACTCTTAGTCTTACTCTTTTTTACTCTTAGTCTTACTCTTACTCTTAGTCTTACTCTTAGTCTTACTTTTAGTCTTACTCTGTTTTATTCTTAGTCTTACTCTTAGTCTTACTCTTAGTCTTACTTTTACTCTTAGTCTTACTCTGTTTTACTCTTAGTCTTACTCTGTTTTACTCTTAGTCTTACTCTTAGTCTTACTCTTACCCTTAGTCTTACTCTGTTTTACTCTTAGTCTTACTCTTACTCTTAGTCTTACTTTTAGTCTTACTCTGTTTTATTCTTAGTCTTACTCTTAGTCTTACTCTGTTTTACTCTTAGTCTTACTCTTAGTCTTACTCTGTTTTACTCTTAGTCTTACTATTACTCTTAGTCTTACTCTTAGTCTTACTCTTACTCTTAGTCTTACTTTTAGTCTTACTCTGTTTTACTCTTAGTCTTACTCTTAGTCTTACTCTTAGTCTTACTCTTAGTCTTACTTTTAGTCTTACTCTGTTTTACTCTTAGTCTTACTCTTAGTCTTACTCTTAGTCTTACTCTTAGTCTTACCCTTAGTCTTACTCTTACTCTTAGTCTTACTCTTAGTCTTACTTTTAGTCTTACTCTGTTTTATTCTTAGTCTTACTCTTAGTCTTACTCTTAGTCTTACTTTTAGTCTTACTCTGTTTTATTCTTAGTCTTACTCTTAGTCTTACTCTTAGTCTTACTCTTACTCTTAGTCTTACTCTTAGTCTTACTCTTAGTCTTACTCTTACTATTAGTCTTACTCTTACTCTTAGTCTTACTCTGTTTTACTCTTAGTCTTACTCTTACTCTTAGTCTTACTTTTAGTCTTACTCTGTTTTATTCTTAGTCTTACTCTTAGTCTTACTCTTAGTCTTACTCTTACTCTTAGTCTTACTCTTACTCTTAGTCTTACTCTGTTTTACTCTTAGTCTTACTCTTACTCTTAGTCTTACTCTTAGTCTTACTTTTAGTCTTACTCTGTTTTATTCTTAGTCTTACTCTTAGTCTTACTCTTAGTCTTACTCTTACTCTTAGTCTTACTCTGTTTTACTCTTAGTCTTACTCTTACTCTTAGTCTTACTCTTAGTCTTACTTTTAGTCTTACTCTGTTTTATTCTTAGTCTTACTCTTAGTCTTACTCTTAGTCTTACTCTTACTCTTAGTCTTACTCTTAGTCCTTGTCTTACTCTTAGTCTTACTCTTAGTCTTACTCTTACTCTTAGTCTTACTCTTAGTCTTAGTCTTACTCTTAGTCTTACTCTAACTCTTAGTCTTACTCTTAGTCTTAGTCTTACTCTTAGTCTTACTCTAACTCTTAGTCTTACTCTTAGTCTTACTCTTACTCTGTTTTATTTTTAGTCTTACTCTTACTCTTAGTCCTTGTCTTACTCTTAGTCTTACTCTTAGTCTTAGTCGACCTCTACTTCTACAGGGACAGATGCCCCTGTGCAGGTCCCAGCTCAGGCATGAGCTGGATGTAGCTAGGAGAAGGATTTCCTGCTTAGCAGGCTGGGCGCGAGCAGCTTATTACTCCTCTGCATTGTGACAAGTGTTACAGAGGGTGTTTAACCGATTTATGAGTCCATCTTAATAGACTCTAAACATACCACCTAACCATGGCAGGTGTTATGCCATGTCAGACAGTTAGCTGCCTCTTATGACATGCTCTCTGTGGTGCTGTTCTTGTCCTTGTCATACACTGCAGAAATATTTGTGTAGTTTTAATTATTAACAATGATGAATTTTATTTTGCTGCTTGGTTTAGGCATGGAGGAAAAGCTGCGGGAGATTTGCGATGAACTCCTTGGTCCTCTCTATAGATCACGCTGTCCCAAGTCATGGTCTCAGCATGTGTTGGTAAGTTTCAAGTTATAAAATGTTGCAGACGCAATCATCTTCTTCTTCTTCGTACGCAGTCAGACAGTAACCATTATTTTTTCGAAAAAAGCGGCGGTCATCCTGAGGCTGTCGCCACTGCCATAGAGCTTGTCTTGCAGTTCCACTGGTGATGGCCACATCTGCTCTCTCTGATCCTCGTATGTCGGGCAGTTCTGCAGCAGATGTTCAGCGGTCATTTTACCAGTACCGCACGGGCATTCGTCGGTACACCCTATCTTCAATTTGTTGAATAGGTGGTACCTCAGTCTATTGTGGCCAGTGCGAAGTCTGAAGACAACGACCTGCTCTCTTTGGTTCAACTGGTAATAGGCATCGTTTTTGGTGTAACCAGTATGTTCGGTTTCCCATTTGGTCATGTATCTGGCTTTGATAAGCCGTTTTGACTCTTCGTACGTCATACTAGTATCTGTTTGTGGTAGTCTTGCACCTTCTTTTGCCAGTCTGTCTGCCTCCTCGTTGCCTTGGATGTTGCAGTGTGATGGGACCCACTGCACCACTACCCTTTTTGGTGCGGACTGCTGGCGCAGTTTGCAGAGTGCTGCTCTTAAGTCATTAAGCTCAGTATTTTTCTGGCTTTTTAGCGCTGTGACTACGGCGAGAGCATCTGTAAGCAGGACTATATGGCTTTCATTTTCACTATGTGTCACCATTTCTTCCACTGCCGCCCTCAGTGCCTCTGCCTCCGCTCTGAAATTGCTTGTGTACTTACCAGTAGCGAATGACAGTGTTATTTTTCTGCCATTTGGTAGGTTCAGGAATGCTCCTGCCCCTCCGTTCTGTGTAGTATTTGTTACAGAACCGTCGGTGTATGCATGGGTCCAGTCCATGCTTGGGTAGCTTTTCGTTATGAAGCTTAGGGTAGTATCTCTCCTTTCTTTTTCAGTCTGGCAGTTTTTGTTTGCAATACCTGGTATATTTTCTACCACCTCTGGAAATATATCCTGCCTCCAGGTAGGTTTTCGTACAGTAGTGATGGGTTTTGGTGTTGTTAGTGCATTTATGGGATCTTCGTGCATCTTTGCTTTGGCTATTTCTGCAAAGTTTCTCCGCTTTAGTTTCCCATTTCCCAAATTGTTTAGTCTCTGGTGCATTGGATGGTCGGTCAGTCTTCTGAGTTTCTCTGACTGCAGCTGGGCTCTGCAGTCTCTTCTATCGGTCACGGATTGCAGTTTTGTAATCTTTTCAAGTTCTACAATTGGCGTTGACTTCATGCCACCTGTTATAATTCTCATAGCTTGGTTTTGAAGTTTGCTAACTTTATCGAAGTTCGCCTTTGCTGCTGTTGTTCATGCCGCAATGCCATACTCGAGAACTGGTCTCACTCTTCCAGTGTACAGTTTCTTTAGTATGCCTTCGTCTGCTCCCCAGCTTGTGCCAGCAAGTTTCCTCATGATTGCCATTCTTTCTCTGGCTTTCATTCGGTTTCTCTCAATCTGACTTTTCCATGTCATGCGCCGATCAAATGTGACTCCCAGATAGGTTGGGTTGTCGTTTGGCTGCAGGAATTTGCCATTTAGACTTAATTTGGTATTTTGGGGTTTTAATGAAAGCGAGAATATTGTGCATGTGGTTTTCTCCTCGTTTATTTTGACCAGCCATGAGTTCGCCCACTCTTCCAGCGATGTTAGGGCCGTCTGCATCCGATTTCTTGCTATGGTGAGATTCTTTTCAGAGGTCCACATAGCCAGATCGGCAGACGCAATCATCTGAGAGTAATTATTTCCTCTTTGTTTCTCTACCTGTCCTCTAATTACACACTACTAAGGTAGATTGTTATTGATGGTAGCACATACTGATATCTCATATTGATGTTGATATCTCGTAATCTTCTTCTACTTCTTCGTACGCTGTCAGACGTCAACCTGGTTTTTTTCGAAAAAAGCAGCGGTCATCGTAATCTCATATTGATGTTCATATTTCACATACTGATATCTCAAATTTCACACACAAGTATCTCATATCTCATTTACTGATGTCTCATATGTTGTTGTTGAATGCCCACAATTGGATCAAGATGCTGCAGTGGTCAGCGACCCATAGCTGACTGCTAGCGTCAGGGCCAGCGAACCAGAGCTGCCAAGACCCTTCTACACCTCCATGTGGTGATCCTGGATAACAGGCTGCAGCAGGGCAGACTGGCTAGGGAGAAAGAATCGAAGATGGAATGCTAACCCAGTACTCAAAAAATGCTTGCTGAAGTCGGATGTGTTGGACCGAAAGGTACAAATATCGCAGTAAAGCATTCCGTTTTCTGGACTACATTCTGCTACTTAAGCCCTTTCAGGGTTTGGTAGCGGTAGATTGAGAACGAACGAAGAAGAAGAATGCCCACAATGAGTAGGATTACTTTTCTATGCACCCTAAAAAGTACGTTAAGTGGAGGGTTGTCGTAGCTTTCCTCACATCCTGAAGGTATACCGGGGTCCTCCAGGCGGTTGTGCTATGCTTTGCTTCATCTATGTGTCGCACTCTGCTACAGGTATCATGTCGTGTCGATCCCTCACCTTGTTAGCCAGGCTGCCATGAAAACAGCCCGTTTCCAGGAAGGTATATGAGGAAGTCATGATGAGGGTCATGGTCAGTATGTTTTGCCTGAACTTGACTAACATGTCTGATCAGAATATTTTGCCTGACCAGACGTTAGTCTTTCTTCCCAATGTTTCACATAGATGTTGATATCTCATATTGATGTTGACATCTTACAAATGATATGTTTTAATGATATTATATAATCACACATAATGGCCAGAATAGCACAGATAATAATGGCACTTGCACACTTAACAAAATCTGGCAAGATAAATGGTTAGCACTAGCATGAAAATCAGATTAATGCGTACAGTGCTCCTGTCAATATTCCTCTATGCTTGTGAGACATGGACAGTTACAGCTGACCTTCAGCGAAGGATACAGGCTTTGGAGATGAGATGTTTTAGAAGACTTTTAAACTTCACATACAATGATCGAGTTACAAATGAGGAAATACGGGATAGAATTACAACAGCAATAGGGCCTTTTGAAGACCTCTTGGCAACTGTCAAAAGAAGGAAACTCGCTTGGTACGGTCACATATCGAGATCAAATGGTCTTGCAAATACGATCCTGCACAGAAAGGTGCAAGACAGACAATGAAGATACCGTCCCAAAAAGAGGTGGGAGGACAACATAAAAGAATGGACCAATCTCAGACCGGAAGAGGCACAGGCAGCGTGGGATTGTGAGGCAGTCTTCATGTGTGCCCAAATGACTTCACTGATTACGGGAGGACCTGACCTGACATAGTGATATCCCATATTAATGTCTCATGAAACACAAACTGGTATCTCATATACATACTTATGTCCCACATACTGATGTCCCACATACTTATGTCCCACATACTTATGTCCCACATACTGATGTCCCACATACTTATGTCCCACATACTTATGTCCCACATACTGATGTCCCACATACTTATGTCCCACATACTTATGTCCCACATACTGATGTCCCACATACTTATGTCCCACATACTGATGTCCCACATACTTATGTCCCACATACTTATGTCCCACATACTGATGTCCCACATACTGATGTCCCACATACTTATGTCCCACATACTGATGTCCCACATACTGATGTCCCACATACTTATGTCCCACATACTTATGTCCCACATACTGATGTCCCACATACTGATGTCCCACATACTTATGTCCCACATACTTATGTCCCACATACTTATGTCCCACATACTTATGTCCCACATACTGATGTCCCACATACTTATGTCCCACATACTTATGTCCCACATACTTATGTCCCACATACTGATGTCCCACATACTGATGTCCCACATACTGATGTCCCACATACTTATGTCCCACATACTTATGTCCCACATACTGATGTCCCACATACTGATGTCCCACATACTTATGTCCCACATACTTATGTCCCACATACTGATGTTTCATTACTTTTGATATCTCAATCTCACATATCTCATATTGATGTTGATAGCTCACATACTGGGTAGGAAGACTAACGTCCAGGCATAACTTACTGATCAGGCATGTTAGCCAGGGTCATGCAAAATATGCTGGCCAAGACCCTCACCTTGGCTTCCTCGTAGCCCTCCCTGGAAACATGCTGTTTTCATGGCAGCCTGGCTAACGGAGTGAGGGATCGACATGATCCCCGTAGTAGTGAGCGATACTTAGATGAAGCTAAGCATAGCACAACCACCTGGAGGTCCCTGGTCCACCTTCGTCAGCATGCTGGAGATGTGAGGAAAGCTATTGAAACCGTCACTAAACGTCCTTTTCAGGGCACACAAAAGAGTTAACCTGCTCATAGTGGGCATTCGAAACAACAACAGTTCACATACTGACATCTCATATTTCACATACTGATATCTCATATTTCACATACTAATATCTCATATTTCACATACTGACATCTCATATTTCACATACTGATATCTCATATTTCACATACTAATATCTCATATTTCACATATCGATATCTCATATTTCACATACTGATATCTCATATTTCACATACTGATATCTCATATTTCACATATCGATATCTCATATTTCACATACTGATATCTCATATTTCACATACTAATATCTCACATTGTATTGAAATACAACCGAGTTATTGTAATAAAAAATTAGAAAGCAAATCCAGATCAAGGATTGGCTGTAATGATTCTCCATTGTCTTCCTCTCTTGCCTTGATGGTACAATCTGATAGATGTTTTCCTGTTCTTTTCTTGATGTTATTGTTCGAAGCTACTCGTGCTGAGTTGAGTTAGTTCTTTGCTACATTTCTCTGGTTTGGGTAGTGAAAGATAGACAAAGCCATAAGTGGCAGGATAACATCAAGTGATTGATGCAGAAAAGTAAATAGATGGAAAGCATTGGAGATCCATTGCAGTCAACTTTTGATGTGCAGATGGCACCTGATCTGCTTCTGCCTCATTCACCACCAGATTTCCACACAAACAATGCTAACAAAGGCAGCAGTCAGCTCAATGCTCCCAACACTGTCATATAGCTTCTCATGCAGGCATATACGTTGTGGCCAGGTGCCTACCTGATTTAAATTTAAATAATTAAAATAATTTGGTTCTGCAGTCTGTCATACGACTTGACACATGTTGTTGTTTTCCCCTAATATAATTGTGCTTGCTTTATTAATTTTAATGTTGACGTTGTTTGCAGGGCATAGACAAGCATGTCATATTACGCAACACCCTGCCTTCAATTGGTGCCGACCTCAAGTTTCAGCGTTTGTACACAGAGTACAAGGATCAACTTGATTCAATTCAAGCACCAACTTGATTCAATACAAGACACTTAAGTTCCTCACACTTTTAAGGCAGCGACGAAGAAAACTTTGTGAGAGAGTAAGGATGCAGTAGTTTGATGAATGCAAGCAAGTTAAATGAGTGAAAATGAGTATGCAGATGTTGCTGATTTAGACATTAACCCTTTTCAGTTCAGGCTAATTTTACCGATTTGGGGTTTTTTCTGCCCGGGCGAAATGTCGGAATTTGATTATTCAAAATAAAATAAATTAATATTGAACAAATTGAGCTACACTTACAATCAAAACATCGTAAGACACAAAATTAAACAATCTGTCAAGTGAAGTATTCATTATAAAGATTTAATATTAGTATGAAGCGTTAAATGGCATTAATGCAGAGATGGAAATTGGAGATGAAAAAATGTGTTGTATACACTACTTTATCCATCAATTCCTTTACACATACCTCTCCTGTTATGTGATCAAATAATGAATCATTTCTTGGGTTTTGTAGCCCAACTTTACTTGCAAATAATTTTAACTTTTGCAAATGTCTGCCTATCGAAAACAACCTAACAGTTAAATGTCAATTGTGCATACGAGGGTGTTACTATCATGTAGAGCCATTTAAAAAAATTAAATTCACAAATTAAATCACAAAATGCAAATGCATGTTTCTGAAATCGGTTTTAGTCGTAGTCGGCGGCAATGTTAGATTATCTGCTGCCGATTTCGGCGTCTATGAGCTTGAAAGGGTAACAAAGTTCTGTTACTCCTATCAAATTTTCACTATGTTTGTTGTACAATATATCAAGTCTATCTTAGAGTTTTTGTTAAAACAAAATGTAATTTTTGTGTAAATTTATTGACAGCAGTATTTTATGTGTATGTGCATGTTTGTAACTGTTCATTTAAACCATCTAGGGTAGAAGGCTCTCCAGCTTATTGTACCGAACTCTAGACAGTCACAAATGTCAAAAACTTACCCAATTTGCAATTGTGGATTCGAAAGAAAGAGCATTCTAGAAACTATTTTACACAGTTGTAATAAAAGAGTGAATAACTATTTTGTTTCCAGGAGAATGCAAGAAGAGAAGTGCTCATTTTAATGCACATGTAATAATCGGGCAACAGCTTGTTCTCCTTAAAAATATGCCCAGGGTTGCACCTTGGAGAGGCCCTCGAATCTTATCCTTCGACACTGACACATCATGTGCCATATTGAATGCGGCACAGGGAAGCAAAGAGACAACGCCGAAAGGAAAAGGGAAACCAAGAACTCAGTAGAGAGTTGCTACTCCAAGGTTACATCAACCTATAGTCAGACATGACTGTAAAGGGGCTACTACTATATCAATTCGAATGGCATGTATTTCTTATAGCACTATAGCAATTTACAGTGTACACGAAATAAAGGCATTAGTTGATCAATCCGAATAAACAATATGTCCAGATTACGAGGCACAACGAACAGGCTCAATACAGACAATAGTCAGTGTGATTAGCAGCCTCATATAGTAAAACAAATTGTGACAGAACTACTTCTACTACTAATAATAAAGATGACTGACGAAGCGGTCAATGACCACGATGCGTGATGGAAAAACAGCAAACTCCAACTGGTCATCCATTGTGCAGCTCCCAGCTTCGATTCATGATCTTTATTTTGACATCAATGCATAATGTTCTCATGCCTTCAATAAAATCAGTCAGATAATTGTAAGCTCATTGAGTGCTGAAGCTAATGATTGAATGTGGTGTGTGTGTGATTACTTCTCATTGACATTTGTGTTTCTGGAGCTTATTCAAACTCATAAAGAATGTATTTGGGCAGTATTTTGTCTGCAGATGATAGGCTTGACGGAGAAATCGAGACTAGGTGTCAGAAAGCATCTGCTGTGATTTCTCACCTGTCACCACTGCTTAGGCACTCATGCATTTTTTCTTTGTAGGTGTGCTTTTGTCTTATTTCTCTATTCCCCAAGGCGGTTTTGCACTATATTTTTATTTTGCGCCTGTCGGCCATGTCATTATGTCATGTCATGGGCCTTGTTTGGGAAGGAGCTGAAAGTGACCAGAAATATTGACATTTGTGGGAGCTTTGAGAGTGACCATAAGTATTGACATTTGTGAGAGCTTTGAGGGTGACCATAAGTATTGACATTTGTATGGGATCTTTGAGAGTGACCAGAAGTGTTGACATTTGTAAGGGATCTTTGACAGTGACCAGAAATATTGACATTTGTGAGAGCTTTGAGAGTGACCATAAGTATTGACATTTGTGAGGGATCTTTGAGAGTAACCAGAAGTATTGACATTCGTGAGGGAGCTTTGAGAGTAACCACCACAAGTATTGACATTTGTGAGGGATCTTTGAGAGTGACCAGAAATATTGACATTTGTGAGGAATCTTTGAGAGTGATCAGAAGTATTAACATTTGTGAGGGAGCTTTGAGAGTGACCAGAAATATTGACATTTGTGAGGGATCTTTGAGAGTGACCAGAACTATTGACATTTGTGAGAGCTTTGAGAGTGACCAGAAGTATTGACATTTGTGAGAGCTTTGAGAGTGACCATAAGTATTGACATTTGTATGGGATCTTTGAGAGTGACCAGAAGTGTTGACATTTGTAAGGGATCTTTGACAGTGACCAGAAATATTGACATTTGTGAGAGCTTTGAGAGTGACCATAAGTATTGACATTTGTGAGGGATCTTTGAGAGTAACCAGAAGTATTGACATTCGTGAGGGAGCTTTGAGAGTAACCACCACAAGTATTGACATTTGTGAGGGATCTTTGAGAGTGACCAGAAATATTGACATTTGTGAGGAATCTTTGAGAGTGATCAGAAGTATTAACATTTGTGAGGGAGCTTTGAGAGTGACCAGAAATATTGACATTTGTGAGGGATCTTTGAGAGTGACCAGAACTATTGACATTTGTGAGAGCTTTGAGAGTGACCAGAAGTATTGACATTTGTGAGAGCTTTGAGAGTGACCAGAAGTATTTTACATTTGTAAGGGATCTTTGAGAGTGACCAGCAGTATTGACATTTGTGAGAGCTTTGAGAGTGACCATAAGTATTGACATTTGTAAGGGATCTTTGAGAGTGACCAGCAGTATTGACATTTGTGAGGGAGCTTTGAGAGTGACCAGAAGTATTGACATTTGTGAGGGAGCTTTGAGAGTGACCAGAAGTATTGACATTTGTGAGGGAGCTTTGAGAGTGACCAGAAGTATTGACATTTGTGAGTATTTATTGATGAGTCTGCAGTATTTTTTCACTTACAAGTTCAGTTGTTGGCACTAACCCAACCACTGAACCTCGAGAACCGAACTAGATAATCTGTCAACCTTTTACTATCCGATCTAACTTATTAGATTCTTGTCTTGGCATTCAATGCACAAACAATAACTCTTCATTAAATACTTTGTTTTAAAATAGAACAATTAACTGGCTGAACTAACATAATTATTAGACACATTTAATTCAAATATCTATCACATGAAGTATTGATAATAAATATATTTTAAAATCTTGCGATCAAATTTCTTTAATATAACGTGAAAAGTATACCTAGTCCAGGAAATCAACAACTACCACAACAACGATAAGGAGATCTCATACTGGAGAGCGGCGGCTTGGCTCAGCTTCAACCGCATTGAACCGATACTCCAGAAGATGACGGACGTCATGGCCAGGGCTCACACCTTCAATAGTATGGTTCTCTCAACAATGGTACATGGATGTTAGGTTAGAAGTCTACGCAAATCAAACGCATAAAAGTTCCACATTACCGAAAGACCAATGGAGCGAAGTTCTAAATATCTGCCTAAGAGACCACATTCGAAATACCGACATCCATGACCATATATAGTAAACAATGCATTTATCAGCCTCCTCTTAGTTGAAAGAAGCACTCTAGCGTGTTTTAAATTTGGTACAATTTGAAAGTGTATTCTGTTCGCCTTCTGAGTTTTATATATGATCTTTCTGTCCACTCCTGCCGTCATCAGCTAACATACTACCTAGCTATTTCTTCTTCTTCTTCTTCGTTTGTTCTCAATCTCCCACTACCAAACCCTGAAAGGGCTTAAGTAGCAGAATGTAGTCTAGAGAACGGAATGCATTGTGTCGTAGTTTACAGCTTGGCTGCGATATTTGCACCTTTCGGTCCAACACATCCGACTTCAGCAAGCATTTTTTGAGTACCGGGTTAGCATTCCCTCTTCGATCCCTTCTCCTTAGCCAGTCTGCCCTACTGCAGCCTATTATCCAGGATCACCACGTGGAGGTGTAGAAGGGTCTTGGCAGCTATGGTTCGCTGGCCCTGACGCTAGCAGTCAGCTATGGGTCGCTGACCACTGCAGCATCTTGATCCCCTACCTAGCTATTTCTTCTTCTTCTTCTTCTTCGTACGCAGTCAGTAAGTAACCATTATTTTTTCGAAAAAAGCGGCGGTCATCCTGAGGCTGTCGGACACTGCCATAGAGCTTGTCTTGCAGTTCCACTGGTGATGGCCACATCTGCTCTCTCTGATCCTCATATGTCGGGCAGTTCTGCAGCAGATGTTCAGCGGTCATTTTACCGGTACCGCACGGGCATTCGTCGGTACCACCTATCTTTAATTTGTTGAATAGGTGGTACCTTAGTCTATTGTGGCCAGTGCGAAGTCTGAAGACAACGACCTGCTCTCTTCTGTTCAACTGGTAATAGGCATCGTTTTTGGTGTAACCAGTATGTTCGGTTTCCCATTTGGTCATGTATCTGACTTTGATAAGCCGTTTTGACTCATTGTACGTCATACTAGTATCTGTTTGTGGTAGTCTTGCACCTTCTTTTGCCAGTCTGTCTGCCTCCTCGTTGCCTTTGATGTTGCAGTGTGATGGGACCCACTGTACCACTACCCTTTTTGGTGCGGACTGCTGGCACAGTTTGCAGAGTGCTGCTCTTAAGTCATTTAGCTCAGTGTTTTTCTGGCTTTTTAGCGCTGTGACTACGGCGAGAGCATCTGTAAGCAGGACTATATGGCTTTCATTTTCTTTGTGTGTCACCATTTCTTCCACTGCCGCCCTCAGTGCCTCTGCCTCCGCTCTGAAATTGCTTGTGTACTTACCAGTAGCAAATGACAGTGTTATTTTTCTGCCATTTGGTAGGTTCAGGAATGCTCCTGCCCCTCCGTTCTGTGTAGTGTTTGTTACAGAACCGTCGGTGTATGCATGGGTCCAGTCCATGCTTGGGTAGTTTTTCTATATAAAACCTAGCTATTTGAACTCCCTTACTTGCTTGATACTTTTGTCACTGCTGTGGAAACTTCTTTGCATGTGTTCGCGCACTATCATCATAGTCTCTGTAAAAAATCAATAGATGCAACAAAGAAGTTCAAATCTAATTGCTCTTATAAAAGTATCTCAACAAACTATTGGCACTTAACCAAATGAATGGATACATGTATATACTAGTGGATCTGCATTTAATGCTACCATTTTAACAGGTTATGGTGTCAATACTCAGACAGAGCCTCTGATTAACTGTCTTTTATCTTCTTCTTCGTTCGTTCTCAAAATCTCGCCACCAAGCTCTGAAAAGGGCTTTGCAAATAGCAGAATGCAGTCTGGAGAACGGAATACGTTGTGTTGTAGTTTACAGTTTGACTGCGATATTTGCATTTTTCAGTCCGTCACATCCGACTTCAGCATGACGTATGTTTTTGGTTACCGGGAACCTATTTCCAGTAGGTTGCTATTACTTTCCTTATTGGGAGTCTCTGATGCGAAGTGGTCAAGCCGTTTGCCTGATGTTCAGACGGTCGAGGTTTGAAATTGAGCTGCGACGGTCGGTTCATGATGGCAATTTAGTTTTTACGAAGATCCCTGGGTTCATCGCTGGAGCTACGGAGTTCGTGCTTTGCGTGATGTTCTTGACAGGCGGCATACTGTTCTGTGTAGAGAGACCGAGCCATATGGTGAGACCTGCGGCAATAAAGTCGAGCCCTCGCCTTTAACTTTCCTTACGCTGAGAAGCAATCGTACTGAGAAAAAAACCTGTATCTGCCAAATTGGACATGGCAGGATTCATACCTGGTGCTTTGGGATTATGGAACAAACATTTCATCCCAAGGTCATGCTCTCCAAGACACGACCTACAAATTCCCATCAACATATTTTCGAAAATGGTTTACAGAACTAATTTCATTGCACTTGCACACCCCCATATGTGCTTTAAAAAATGCAGACAGAGCACGAACTCCACAGCTTCCGCGGTGGCTCCTAAATTTTTCTCTGACTTCGTCAGGTACCCATTTACAGCTGGTTCGACTAGAAGAAAGGATGATACCATGAAAAAACCCACGGCATGCCCAGTCTGTCAATCTGAGCATGCCGTGACTAGAACCTAGTATATTGACATTGTAACCAAGATCACAACCCAAAGGGCCACCAAATCGCTTTATTCACGAATCTCCAGGACGTGGAGCAATTTAATAGTCAGTTCAGGCAAACGTGACCAGACACATGACGGCACAAATACGTCAGCGTAAGGAAATGTGGGTGCAAAACAGGACAAATAATTTACTCATACAAAGACAAAAGGCCGCCGTCCATCGTAGACGATGATGGCGTAATCAATTTTGCTAGCGCTATTTTTAGCAAGGATTTACTTCGCTACTTTTTATCCTCACTCTCTCGTCTCGAGCCGCCTGACCCCAGTGGCAAGTCAAGGACAAGACGACTAGGGGGCAACTACGAGATGCAGGAAGCTCCGCATCAAGTGAAAAAGACGTCGGAGTCCTGAGTCGAACCCACACCACCTAATCACGAGGCCGATGGCTTAACCACTTCGCCATGGAATCATACAGCTCTGATAAATAAAGGTATGCCTACGGCTCTTGATACACTATCATCTGTTTTCAGGCTTTTGGGTCATGCTAGAACGAAGTCTACAGTTCTCTCTAGATCCAGGTGGCAGCCCCACAGCTTCTTGGGTCACCTCAGCTCCCTCTGGCCAGAATTGTCATCGTAGGTCTCTGTGTATTGGGCAGTTCTGTAGGATGTGTTCAGGAATCTTGACTCCACATGGGCAGTCACATGTGTGTGATATCTTGAGCCGATGTAGGTGACTAAATAGTCTGCAGTGGCCAGTTCTCAGGTGAAAGATTGTGGTTTATTGGTGTCTCAGCTGGTGGATTGGATCAGGTATATCACTTCCATTTCTTTCATCCATTTTGAGTTGTACTGATTGTGGATGGTCGCTTTTGCCTCTCGGTAAGACACAGTGTGGATGTGTTACTCCATCTTGCCACCTGCTTTGGACAGGGCTTCAGCTCTCTCATTACCTGTGGTTCCACAATGGGAGGTTAGCCTCTGAAGATCAACTGTTGAGGTTCTTTGGATTTTGTTAGCTCTGATCTTCTTCTTCTTCGTACGCTGTCAGACGTCAATGAGCTCTGATCTAATTTCCCACAGCATTTATTCACCTCTGGTGTTTTGTATTGCTTCTAGTAGTGATCTGAAATGTTGGTGCAAGCAGACCGACCCAACGTTTATCTCCCACAGCTGACCAGAGTAACGAAAAGATAAGGACAAAGAATTTACTCATATCGCGGCTCTTAATGCACTATCAATTAACGGAAGTACTGTCAAATGTGTTGTGTGTACAAAAGTTAACTATGGGCCTCATGGAAAAGACATAGAAAACCTATGTCGGGTTTGTTATACAGATCTCTTCATAACCTGACGACAGAAGGCAATGCAGGAGCAGCGGAAAGAAGTCTACATAATATTTCTGCATAACATTAACGTTGTAATTAAACTAGTGGTGCATGCACAAATTCAAGCTAATGAATTACACAGAGAAGAATACATCAATTCGAACATGACCTGGACGCTGTGGAACACCCTGAAGATCTGGAACGTCCTGGAAGCTGTGGAACACCCTGAAGCTGTAGACGTCATGGAAGCTGTGGAACACCTTGAAGCTGTGGACGTCCTGGAAGCTGTAGAACACACCGGATACTGCACGTCGGAGTAACGGAAACCTGCTTTGTCTAACAATGCCTTTTCTTGAGCCGTTAACTGCGAATATTCTATTCTGGTATGATGGCTGTTCAGTGATTGTGATGGTTCATCTAGAACAGACAATTGTTTCGTACCATAGCAGTTTACAGTGCACACAAAATTAAGGCATTAATTCAGTGCTCTTAAACCTGGGCACTACTGCACACAAGTGGGATGTTTTTGCTTTCAGGTGGGCGTTAGCAGAATAATGACATGCTGTATTAAACACTTGAGGAACTTAACTAGAGAAAAGCTAGTCATCATCTTCAGACTGAGAGCTGGGTATAACAGACTCAAGGGTCATCTTTACAACAAAATGAGGATTGAGACAAGTGGGGAGCATATCACGACTGTGGAACACATCCTGCAAAGCTGCATACTCAAGCAGGAAGAGAGAGAACAATAGAGTTACAAACCACCGTGTCTTTTGTAAGAATGAGCGGGACCTTGATCTGAGGATGAACGAAGAAGAAAAACTTGAAACTATCGCAGAATACTGGCAAACCAACAAAAGTGCATTTTTTTAAAACCTGAGTTTTTCCTGTAGCAGCAGAGTTACCCAAATATCGAGTCCATAGAGTCGAGGTGTTTTCGAAAGGACCTTAAAATACAGTGGACCAACGACAAGAGAGTTTGACATAGACAAGAGCTGGTTCATAACATTTATCGTGAACAGAACATTGAAATACTTTGACCACATCAAAAGACACACCTGTCTTGGGAGAATGGTAAAGGAAGGTATGACGCCGGACAGGAGAGGGGGAGACAGATGAAGAGAAGGCGGCGATGGCATCAAGATGCCAAGGAATGCTTGGACAACTCTGCAAAGGACATGCCACGTGTAAATTACAAAACATCCGAAATACGCAGGCTCGGTGGACAATCGCGGAATTTTCTACAATTTAGATTTTAGTGGGCGGTAATGAAATGTACCCTCACGAAAGTTGTAAATCTGGGCGTAATGTATGAAAAGGCTGAAGAGGACTGATTTAGTTGATCAATCTGAATGAACAATATGTCTAGATCACGAGGCACAACGAACAGGATCATCACTAAATACGATAGTGAATGAGATTAGCAGCATCATATGGTAAAAGCAAATTGCGACAGAAACCACGGCTGTTATTCAGGATCACTACGTGAAAGTGAAGAAGGATCTTGGCAGCTCTGGATCACTGGCACTGACGCTAGCAGTTAACGTTGGGTCGCTGACTGCTGTAGCTCATGCACTACTCAGCATCTTGATCCCTCTGCGTTGGTTGATTCTGCCATTTGGAAGTACCATGTAGATTAGGTAGTTCCCTTTGTTGTTGATACTTGAGTTAAGTACTCTTGTACTTCATGAGCTGCAGCGGTCAGCGACCCATAGCTGACTGCTAGCGCCAAAACCAGCGAACCAGAGCTGTCAATACTCTTCTACACCACTACGTGGTGATCCTGGATAACAAGCTGCAACAGAGAAGACTGGCTAAGAAAAAGGGATCGAAGAGGGAGTGCAACCCGGTACTCAAAAATGCCTGCTGAAGTTGGATGTGTTTGACCGAAAGGTGCAGATATCACAGTCAAGCTGTAAACTACGACACAACGTATTCCGTTCTCTGGACTACATTCCGCCACTTGCAAAGCCCTTTTCAGGTTTTGTTAGCGGGAAATTAAGAGCGAACGAAGAAGAAGAAAGAAGTACTCTTGACGACTTTCTTAGGTGGTGGGTATAGTGGCTCTTCTCAAATCCCGATTCGTACTTTAGAAGGTGGACTAGAGTCCTCTTGGCTGTAGTGCAATACGAGAGCTCCTAAGTAAGCCTACAGTTATGGTAATCATAGTACCGATCCCCACCTCATTAGTCAGACTGCCATTAACCCGCCTGTTTCCAGGGACAACTGCTTGCAAGTGAGGTAGGGACTTGATCTGTAAGATCGCCTGACCGTGACTAACAAAGTCTGATCAGTATGATTTTCGTGGCGTACGTTAGTCTTCTCTCCACCATAACTGGCTGGGAAGCATGATTTTATGAGCTGTTATTCGTCTTGTCGTTATTTGAAGCGAATTAGCGCTTGACTACTCACAATCACGTGACCTTACATCGAGAAAACCTCTCTTGTTATGTCGATTTGTTCATTCGTTTGAGTTGTGTCTATTTTTTTCCCCCTTTGCCAGATATTAACACATGTGCTAGGACAGTTTATAAATATTTTGTGAATCAGAAGCACTAAATACATTGCACGTCACCCAGACTGATTATTTAACCATGCCACGGCGGTTTGTTAAAAAAAAACAGAGGAAAGCTAATAATGGACAACGATTACAGAATGAACGTGAGTATTTCTTTGTTATTGTGTTTGACATGATATCAAATGATTTAACGTGATATCAAATTGTTTAATTAACATGAAATAAAATTGTCTTTGCAGTACTTTACCAGCTATCACCGCTACTTTACAAACGCAGACTGATAAACAGTATCGTTTGATCACGTGTCACCGCTACTTACAAACGTAGACTGATAAACAGTATAGTTTGATCACCTGTCACCGCTACTTGTCACCCAGACTGATAAACAGTATACTTTTTTTATCAACTATAACCTCTACTTAAACACTGACTAATAAATTGATAAACAGTATATTTTTTTTTAAACACCAAGACTGATAAACAGTACATTTTTACCAACTTTTTTTTTACCAATCTTTAACACACCAGACTGATAAACACCGTATATTCAAACATGACGGTGGCAACAAAAACAATAAACAATGTATTCTAACGATCTGTAACTACTACATCCATAAAACAGTTTTTAATTAAATACTTGGTTTTAAATTAAACACTTGAAAATAAACTTTGAAACTAAACAGCTGAACAACAGTTTTTTTTTTAAACATTTAAATATTAACCCATTGTATGCCTAGTAATTGAAAGAAGTATACGCCCAGGTATTGAATGCAGGTACAGCGTACGACGAAGAAGAAGAACAATGCAGGTACAGTTATTGAAACTCCAAGGAATAAGAATTTTCCATTCAAATGTGAAGCCAGTCCTGCTGTATGGACGGAAACCCGGATGATGACCAAAGGCAATGACAGGAGACTGCAGGGTTTTGTCAACAGATGCCCGAGAAAGATTCTTGGTATAAAATGGTTTGACAAAGTTACAAACGACAGACTGTGGAAGAGAGGGACAAGGTAAATTGTTGGTTGATGGCCTATGCATCACTGGGTGATAGAAGGCGAAAGAGAGGTTGAATTAAAGCCTAATAATTGAATGCAGGCCTAGTAGTTGGATGTAAGCCTAGTAATTGGATGCAGGCCTAGTAGTTGGATGTAAGCCTAGTAGTTGGATGTAAGCCTAGTAATTGAATGCAGGCCTAGTAGTTGGATTTAAGCCTAGTAATTGAATGCAGGCCTAGTAGTTGGATGTAAGCCTAGTAATTGGATGCAGGCCTAGTAGTTGGATGTAAGCCTAGTAATTGAATGCAGACCTAGTAGTTTGATGCAGGCCTAGTAGTTGGATGCAGGCCTAGTAGTTGAATGCAGGCCTAGTAATTGACAGTGGGCCTAGTAATTGACTGTGGGCCTAGTAATTGACTGTGGGCCTAGTAATTGACAGTGGGTCTAGTAATTGACTGTGGGCATAGTAATTGGATGCAGGCCTAGTAGTTGGATGTAGGCCTAGTAGTTGACTGGGGGCCTAGTAATTGACTGTGGGCCTAGTAATTGACTGTGGGCCTAGTAATTGACTGTGGGCTTAGTAATTGGATGAATACCTAGCAGTTAGATACAGGCCTAGTATTTGGATGTAGGCCTAGTAGTTGGATGCAGGCCTAATCGTTGGATGCAGGCCTAGTTGTTGGATGCAGGCCTAGTAATTGGATGCAGGCCTAGTAATTGGATGCAGGCCTAGTAATTGGATGTAGGCCTAGTAGTTGGATGCAGGCCTAGTAATTGGATGCACGTCTAGTAATTGGATGCACGTCTAGTAATTGGATGCAGGCCTAGTAATTGGATGCAGGGTCAGTAATTGAATGTAGCCTAGTAATTGACTGTGAGCCTAGTTGTTGGATGCAAGCCTAGTTGTTGGATGCAGGGTCAGTAATTGAATGTAGCCTAGTAATTGACTGTAGGCCTAGTAATTGACTGTGAGCCTAGTAGTTGTATGCAGGCCTAGTAGTTGGATGCAGGTCTAG
Source organism: Ariolimax columbianus (assembly GCA_036924085.1). Classification (NCBI taxonomy): domain Eukaryota; kingdom Metazoa; phylum Mollusca; class Gastropoda; order Stylommatophora; family Arionidae; genus Ariolimax; species Ariolimax columbianus. Next base: position 43,274,061 of record JAVGWX010000015.1, read on the forward strand.
TAGTTGGATGCAGGCCTAGTAATTGGATGTAGGCCAGTAAATGACTGTGGGCCTAGTAATTGACTGTGGGCCTATTAGACTGTGGGCCTAGTAATTGACTGTGAGCCTAGTAGTTGGATGTGGTCCTAGTAGTTGGATGCAGGCCAGTAATTGACTGTGGGCCTAGTAAGTGGATGCAGGCCTAATAGTTTCATGCAGGCCTAGTAGTTGGATGCAGGCCTAGTAGTTGGATGCAGGCCTAGTAGTTGGATGCAGGCCAGTAATTGACTGTGGGCCTAGTAAGTGGATGCAGGCCTAGTAGTTGGATGCAGGCCTAGTAGTTGGATGCAGGCCAGTAATTGACTGTGGGCCTAGTAAGTGGATGCAGGCCTAATAGTTTCATGCAGGCCTAGTAGTTGGATGCAGGCCTAGTAGTTGGATGCAGGCCTAATAGTTTCATGCAGGCCTAGTAGTTGGATGCAGGCCTAGTAGTTGGATGCAGGCCTAGTAGTTGGATGCAGGCCTAGTAGTTGGATGCAGGCCTAGTAGTTGGATGCAGGCCTAATAGTTGGATGCAGGCCTAATAGTTTCATGCAGGCCTAATAGTTTCATGCAGGCCTAATAGTTTCATGCAGGCCTAGTAGTTTGATGCAGGCCTAGTAGTTTGATGTAGGTCTAGTAGTTTGATGTAGGTCTAGTAGTTGGATGCAGGCCTGGTAGTTTGATGTAGGCCTAGTAGTTTGATGTAGGCCTAGTAGTTTGATGTAGGCCTAGTAGTTTGATGTAGGTCTAGTAGTTTGATGTAGGTCTAGTAGTTGGATGCAGGCCTAATACTGCCCATTCTTTAATCATCCTCAACAAACACATCTCATGGTGTAATAGCAGTGGATTTTCAATAAAGAAATCAGTGTTAATCTGCACTTCGTTGACCAGGCTACTGTAAACTGTCCGGGTGCATGGTGATGACATGAGGTGGAAGTGTTTGTCAATACATTGTACTTTATCCTGACAGAGCAATCTATCTACAAATGCCTGTTTACCTCTGTCTTTATCGTATATATGTGTTTGCCCACCAGTATGCCCTCAGCAAATGGAGACGGGTTTGGATATTCAAATGGTTTCCGTTGGTTGAACACACTAATATTCTGCCTCTAGATGCCCCTGCGTGCTTGACCCACGATTTATTTCTACTCTTTAGTCTTGATTTCCGGTTTAATTTCATAACATTGTGGCGAAAGTCAACTATTTCATTATCAGTGTATAGTTGCAATGTATTATTTTACATCGCCTTTGTCCACAGAGCGAGATAAGGACACAAAACAGGTTATCTGTGTTGATTGTGGCCGCCAGAAAACGCATTACGCGGATACGAAACAGTTGCCGGAACAATTGCCTGTTCTAGAGGAACCATCGGAACCACCGAACAGCCTGCATCCCAGAATAGAATATACACAGTTAACGGCTCAAGAAAAGGCATTGTTAGACAAAGCAGGTTTCCGTTACTCTGACGTGCAGTATCCAGTGTTTCAGTATGTTCTACAGCTTCCAGGCCATCCACAGCTTCAGGGTGTTCCACAGCTTCAGGGTGTTCCACAGCTTCAGGGTGTTCCACAGCTTCAGGGTGTTCCACAGCTTCATGGTGTTCCACAGCTTCATGGTGTTCCACAGCTTCAGGGTGTTCCACAGCTTCAATGTGTTATACTGCGTGAGGGTGTTACACAGCGTCAGGGTGTCATACAACGTCAGTGTGTCATACAGCGTCAGGGTAATATACAGCTTCCAGACCGTTCACATTTTCAGGGTGTTCCGCAACTTCAGAGCGTTACTCAGCTTCAGGGTGTTCCACAGCTTGCAGGCCGTCCCCAGCTTCAGTGTGCTCCCCAGCTTCAGTGTGCTCCCCAGCTTCAGGGTGCTCCCCAGCTTCAGGGTTCTCCCCAGCTTCAGGGTGCTCCACAGCTTCAGGATGCTCCACAGCTTCAGGGTGCTCCACAGCTTCGTGTTCCTCCCCTTCACGGGGTTCCACAGATTCACGGGGTTCCACAGATTCACGGGGTTCCACAGCTTCAGGGTGCTCCACAGGTTCAGGGTGCTCCACAGCTTCGTGTTCCTCCGCTTCACGGGGTTCCACAGATTCAAGGTCAACTTCAGGGTGTTCCACAGTGTCAGGGTGCTCCAGAACTTCGTGTTCCTCCGCTTCACAGGGTTCCACAGTTCCAGGGTGCTCCACAGCTCCAGGGTGCTCCACAGCTCCAGGGTGCTCCACAGCGTCAGGGTGCTCCACAGCTCCAGGGTGCTCCACAGCTTCAGGGTGCTCTACAGCTTCAGGGTGCTCTACAGCTTCAGGGTGCTCCACAGCTTCAGGGTGCTCCACAGCTTCATGTTCCTCCACTTCACGGGGTTCCACAGCTTCAGGGTTCTCCACAGCTTCAGGGTGCTCCACAGCTTCGTTTTCCTCCGCTTCACGGGGCTCATCAGATTCAAGGTCAACTTCAGGGTGCTCCACAGTGTCAGGGTGCTCCAGAACTTCGTGTTCCTCTGCTTCACGGGGTTCCACAGATTCAAGGTCTACAGTTCCAGGGTGCTCTACAGCTCCAGGGTGCTCCACAGCTTGAGGGTGCTCCACAGCGTCAGGGTGCTCCACAGCGTCAGGGTGCTCCACAGCTTCAGGGTGCTCCACAGCTTTGTGTTCCTCCGCTTCACGGGGTTCCACAGATTCAAGGTCCTCCACAGCTTCAGAGTGCTCCACAGCTTCGTGTTCCTCAGCTTCACGGGGTTCCACAGATTCAAGGTCCACAGCTCCAGGGTGCTCCACAGCGTCAGGGTGCTCCACAGCGTCAGGGTGCTCCACAGCTTCAGGGTGCTCCACAGCTTCGTGTTCCTCCGCTTCACAGGGTTCCACAGATTCAAGGTCAACTTCAGGGTGCTCCACAGTGTCAGGGTGCTCCAGAACTTCGTGTTCCTCCGCTTCACGGGGTTCCACAGATTCAAGGTCCACAGCTCCAGGGTGCTCCACAGCTCCAGGGTGCTCCACAGCGTCAGGGTGCTCCACAGCGTCAGGGTGCTCCACAGCGTCAGGGTGCTCCAAAGCGTCAGGGTGCTCCACAGCGTCAGGGTGCTCCCCAGGTTCAGGGTGCTCCCCAGGTTCAGGGTGCTCCTCAGCTTCATGGTGCTCAACAGAACACACAACCGCACGTCAGCTCAGGACCGGTATTACTGGCAAAAGTGCGTGAACGGATCCACAACATTCAACTACGCGCTGAGGAGAAACACACACAAAAGCAAAAACAGCAAACAGAAGTTTCTCTCCAGCTAGAAGGTAAGTTCAGTCTCTTGTCGCAATTGTCAAAGTTGGCAGTGTAAAAGTGTAAATATAGAACTGGCATGTGTAAAAGTGTAAATATAGAACTGGCATGTGTAAAAGTGTAAATATAGAACTGGCATGTAATTGGCAGGTAGCGACCACAGGCCAATTAGGCTAGATATTGATATGGAAGTAGGCCCCCAGGAAATAAAATCGCTGCCACGTTGGAACTACAGACGAGCCGACTGGGACAGATTTGCAATACTGGCAGATGGACAGTGTGAAACTATCAACACACGAAATAACAATATGAAACCTATGGTGGAAAGCCTAAGCAAAGCAATACTGCAAGCAGCCACCGAGACCATCCCAAGAGGGGCAATGACAAATTACAAGCCATATTGGAATCATGAACTGCAGAAAGCTGATGACGCTAGGAACACGGCAGAGAGAGAGAGAGAGAGAGAGAGAGAGAGAGAGCAATCTATTGAAGCAAATATCTCCCTCAAGGCCATCACTGCGAAATACAAAAGAACACTGAATCAAATAACAAGAGACAGTTGGGAAAAAAACAAACCCAGAAAGCCTCAATCTAGATAAAGAAGGGAACAAACTATGGAAATTAGTCAGAGTCATGAATGATGAAATACCATCAAATAAACAAATTACCATCAAGCAGGGTGACAACATGCTTTCCGGAAAAAAAAAAGCAGCAAACGCTTTTATAGAACATTATGCCAGAGCAAACCAGATTGATGTCCCTACAGACAGGCATACAGACATAAGTGAAGAACAAAAGAGCCACGACAACATCAAGATGGCACCAGAGGAGCACATGATGGCAAAACTAACAATGAATGGAATGGATGAGACCACGAGAACTTTAAAGAAAAAGAAATCGCCCGGAAAAGTTGGGGTAACAAATGAAATGCTGATGGGGTTGGGCCAAACAGAAAAGAGGAAGTTACTTTCAGTCCTGAACCAAAGCTGGAAAAGGGGAATTGTACCGCAGGCATGGAAAGATGCTGTACTTATACCAGTACCAAAGAAAGAAAAAGATAGAACATATCCAAATGGATACAGGCCTATCAGTCTACTGAGCTGTGTATGTAAACTGATGGAGCGTATGATAAACACCAGACTGACGTGGAACCTGGAAGCAAAACACATTAATTCCACAGCAAGCAGGATTTAGACAAAACAGATCCACTGAGGACCAGATCACTCTCATAGCCCAGGAAATAGAGGATGCTTACCAAGAGAAAAAACATACAGTAGCGGTTTGAGTGGATTATAGAAGGCATTTAATGTGTGGTAAGAGGGACTTAAAGTCAAGCTACGAAGAAGTTGGAGGAGTGGGCGAAATCGTGGCTGGTCAAAATAATTGAAGAAAAAACATGTACGATATTTTCCCTTTCAAATAAACCACAGAACACCAAAATTCGTCTAAATGGCAACTATCTGCGGCTAAACGACAACCCAAACTACTTGGGCGTCACATTTGATCGGCGCATGTCATGGAAAAGTCAGATCGAGAAAAACCGAATGAGAGCAAGACAAAGAATGGCAATCATGAGGAAACTTGCTGGCACAAGCTGGGGAGCAGATGAAAGAATACTTAAGAAACTGTACACTGGAAGAGTGAGACTAGTTCTCGAGTATGGCATTGCGGCATGGGCAACAGCAGCAAAGGCGAACTTTGATAAAATTAGCAAACTTCAAAACCAAGCCATGAGAGTTATAACAGGAGGCATGAAGTCAACGCCAATTGTAGAACTTGAAAAGATTACAAATCTGCAATCCATGACAGAGACAGCAGAGCCCAGCAGCAAGCAGAGAAACTAAGAAGACTGACAGACCATCCAAAGCCCATCCCTACTGTACGCAAACCCACATGGAAGCAGTATATCATTCCAGAGGTGGTAGAAAATATACAAGGTATTGGAAACAAGAACATCCAGACTGAAAAGGAAAGAAGAGACATAACCCGGAGGTACATAGCGGAAAACTACCCAAGCATGAACTGGACCCATGCATAGACCGACGGTTCTGTAACAAACATAACACAGAATGGAGGGGGAGGGGTATTCCTGAGCCTAACAAATGGTTAAAAAATAACACTATCAGTGGCAACTGGAAAATTCTCAAGCAATTTCAGAGCGCCGGCAGAGGCACTGAAGGCTGCAGTAGAAGCAATGCTGACAGACGAAAGTAATGAAAGCCAGATAGTCCTGTTTACAGATGCCATGGCCGTGGTTACAGCACTTAAAAGCCAGAAAAATACAGAACTAAATGATTTAAGAGCAGCACTTTGTCAACTATGCCAGCAGTCCGCACCAAAAAGAGTAGTGGTACAGTGGGTTCCATCCCACACTGTAACATTCAAGGCAACGAGGAGGCAGACAGACTGGCAAAAGAAGGTGCAATATTACCACAATCAGATACTAGTCTGACCTTCGAAGAGTCTAAAAGGTTTATTAGGGCCAGATACATCTCCAAATGGGAAACAGAACATACTGGCTACACAAAAAATGCCTATTACCAGTTGAACAGAAGAGAGCAGGTCGTGGTCTTTAGACACCGCACAGGCCACAACAGACTGAGGTACCACATATTCAATAAACTGAAGATAGGTGGCACTGGCGAATGCACTTGTGGTACAGGGTAAATGACCCCTGAACATCTGCAAAATTGCCCGAAATACGAGGACCAGAGAAAGCACATGTGGCCATTACCAGTGCCAACACTAGACAATATATATGACAGTGTCGACAGCCTCAGGATGACAGCTGCTTTCTTCGAACAAATTCAAGTTGACGTCTGACAGCGTACGAAGAAGAAGGACTGGCATGTGTAAAAGTGTAAATATAGAACTGGCATCCGGTTCGAGCGCCATTACAGGCTGCTGAATTGTGTTGCTACCAATGTCGGAGTGATTTATGTGTGTTTACCAGGATTATCCCGCGATATTCTCGTTCATTCTTGAATATACTTGTGCATAATCTAGATAAGTATGTGAAAATTAACTGGGCCTGTGTTTCCACTGTTTAGGATCGTGGAAAGTGCACTTCCCAATTCACTAAAGGATCACAGCTACCCACGCAAGCCTTGCCGTAAGGGGATCTGGGTAATGTTTACGGTCAGAAATTCGCCGTTGCATGACGCGATAGCGACCCTACCATGAACCGACCAGCGGGAGAAAACGGTTTAACAGCAGCCGTGAAAACCGTCAAATATTCAAGAATCCATCTCTTAGGACTACGACTCGCAATAGATAGCATCATGCACAAACAAACTACTCAAACATTTGCGGGAACATCCTCCAAAACTCGGCACTCCAAACAAAGACAGCCACAAATATCACACCGACACATAAACTTAAACTAAACTTAACGTCTTTATACTGGTTTAGAAGAGTCTGTATACAACCAGTTCCAATTACATCATCTTGCTCTAGAAGCTGTACGCATCCAATCTATTCTTAAATGCATTAACCGTCCCAGCCTCCACCACCTCACTTGGCAATGCATTCCAAGCATTCACAACTCTCTGGCTAAAGAAATACTTCCTAAAATATAATCTGGACCTCTCCTTAGTCAACTTGTAGCTGTGCCCTCTTGTCCTTGTTGGTGGTTGTAATTTAAAAAACTTGTTATAGTCTACCTTATCCATTCCTCTGATCATCTTATACACCTGTATTAAGTCACCACGAATTCTTCTCTCTTCTAGACACTGTAGGCCGGTTCTTTTTAATCTTTCCTCATAACTGTAATTCTGGAATCCCACTATCAGCTTTGTCGCTCTTTTTTGTATTCTCTCCAGCATGTCTATATCCCCTCTCTGATAAGGACTCCACACCTGTACACAGTACTCCAATCTAGGTCTAACTAATGCTTTATACAGTTTGACTATCACCTCCTTGCTCCTATGTTTAATATTTCTTTTTATCATACCTAACATTGCATTTGCCTTTTTACTGCTACCTGAACTCACTCCCTCACCTTACATGTATGATCTATTATAACCCCGAAGTCCCTTTCTTTATCTATCTTTCTAATATTGTTCTCTCCCATTCTGTAATTATGTTCCATATTAGATCTACCCATGTGGATGACTGTACATTTATCTACATTAAACTCCATTTGCCAGATTACAGACCATTCTCTAATTTTATCTAAATCCGACCTCAATATATCCACTTCTGCTTTAGATGAGACACTACTGCATAGTTTTGAATCATCAGCAAATTTTGCAATAATGGATCCCATACCTATGTCCAAATCATTTATATATATCAAGAATAAAATTGGTCCCAAAACCGAGCCCTGTGGCACTCCACTTTTCACTTTACACCACTCAGAGTACTCCTTATTTATACCCACCCTTTGCCTTCTTCCCGTTAACCAATTTTCAAACCATTTGGCAACTTCCCCACCTATTCCATGTGATTTTAACTTTCGAAATAATCTTTGATGAGGTACTCTATCAAAGGCCTTTGCAAAATCCAGATAAATAACGTCCACTGGCTCCCCTTTATCTAACATTTTGGTAACCTCCTCCATGAATTCTAATAGATTTGTTAAGCATGATCTCCCTCTGGTAAACCCATGCTGACTATTTCTAATTAGATTAAATTTATCTAAATGCATTACAATGTTTTCTTTGATTATTGACTCTAACAATTTACAGACTATGCTCGTTAAGCTCACAGGTCTATAGTTTGCTGGATCTGCTTTTTTGCCCTTTTTGAATAAGGGGATCACTCCCGCATCTTTCCAATCTCATGGAACAATCCCTTGTGCAAGTGATTGAGAACATAATATAGCCAATGGTTTTGCTAATTGGTCTCTAATTTCAAACAGCAATTTTGGATGAATACCATCTTGACCTGGACATTTATCCACTTTCAACCCCTCCAATTTTTTAAAAACCATTTCCTCTGTAATACAGATTGATCCTAATCCTGCTGTATCCATGTCTCTTTGAAAGATATCTACAGGCTCTGGGATCTTGGAGCAGTCCTCTTTTGTGTACACTGTGCCAAAGTAGTGATTGAGTAGATTTGCTGCCTCCCTATTTTCACTTATTTTTTTTCCGGTGCTGTCTATGAGAGGGCCTACTTTGTCCTTTGATCTTTGTTTATTTCTAACATAAGAGAAGAAGCTTTTACTATCAGTCTTGATTCTCTGAGCAAGTTTCTTTTCGAAGTCTATTTTTGCTGTTTTATTCGCTTTCTGGGACATGTATTGCTTGTCCAAATATTTTAAATATGTTTCTTTTGATTTACCTGCCTCTATATATTTTTTCCATGCTTTATTTTTAGCTCTTCTACATTTAACTACAATTTTAGTGATCCACATACGATAAGGAGTACTCATCAAACTCTCCCTCCTCGCGAGGCAGCGGAGTACAGGGTTCCCTCTCTGGATCCCACATTGACCTTGGTCAACACACCCTCCGTCCAGTCAACACAGTTGCGCACAAAGTATGAGACTAAAGATAGGCCCACAATAGGGTGCTATAGAGGATGTAGTCAGGGAATTGTTTGGGTCAGAGAAGTGGGAATTAAGTAGTGGAAAAGCAAACATTAAAATGATGCAGCAAAAGCAAAAAGTGGAAAAACAACAAAATTGTAAACTAAAATGTTTTTATGCAAATGTGAGAAGCATAGTAAATAAAAGAGAAGAATTGGAACTGTATGTAGAAGAAGACAAACCAGATATAATAGGGTTAACAGAATCATGGGCATATGAGGACATTGCAGATGGTGAACTTGAAATAGAGGGATATACAATGTTAAGGAAGGATAGGGTAGTTGGAGACAAGGCTAAGGGGGGTGGTGTTTTATTATACTGTATAAATTCTGTTAATATAACGAGCAGAGAGGATTTATCATGTGGTAACAAAAATGAAAGTGTATGGGGTGAAAGAGAAAGTGGGGGTGACAAAACAGTGATTGGAGTATGCTATAGATGTCCATCAAGTCAAAAGGAGGAAGATGAGGAGCTGATTAGTAGCATAGCAAAGACAAGTGATAGGAAATTATTATTAATGGGGGATTTCAACTTTCCAGAAATAAAATGGGATATGGCAGAAGCACTTGTAGAGTCAAAACCTTTTGTTAATTGCATAACTGAAAATTTTTTAATTCAACATGTAGAAGCGGCCACCAGAGGCAAAAACATACTCGACCTAGTTTTTACTACAGAGGAAAATATGATTGAAAACGTTACCGTTGGGGAACTGTTTGGCTCATGTGACCATCAAATCATCCGATGGGATCTTATTGCAGGGAAAGAAGTAAACAAACATGTGAACATATGACTACTCTAAGACAGATGTTAAGAGGATGAAAGAGGCAGCGAACCACATAATCTGGAAAGATATTGTTGTAGGAACAGATGTTGAACAGGAGTGGGAGAGTTTTAAAACAGTTCTAGAAACGCTAAAAGAGGAATGTGTTCCATATAGGGAGGTAAACCCCAAGTGTAAACAGTGGATAACTAGAATTGTAGTGAAATGTAGAAGAGCTAAAAATAAAGCATGGAAAAAATATATAGAGGCAGGTAAATCAAAAGAAACATATTTAAAATATTTGGACAAGCAATACATATCTCAGAAAGTGAATAAAACAGCAAAAATAGACTTTGAAAAGAAACTTGCTCAGAGGATCAAGATTGATAGTAAAAGCTTCTTCTCTTATATTAGAAATAAACAGAGATCGGAGGACAAAGTAGGCCCTCTCATAGACAGCATAGTGGAAAAAATAAGTGAGAATCATTAGTTAGACCTAGATTGGAGTACTGTGTACAGGTGTGGTGTCCTTATCAGAGAGGGGATATAAACATGCTGGAAAGAATACAAGAAAGAGCGACAAAGCTGATAGTGGGATTCCAGAATTACAGTTATGAGGAAAGGTTAAGAAAAACCGGCTTACAGTGTCTAGAAGAGAGAAGAATTCGTGGTGACTTAATACAGGTGTATAAGATGATCAGAGGAATGGATAAATTAGACTATAACAAGTTTGTAAAAATACAACCACCAACAAGAACAAGAGGGCACAGCTACAAGTTGACTAAGGAGAGGTCCAGATTAGATATTAGGAAGTATTTTTTTGGCCAGAGAGTTGTGAATGCTTGGAATGCATTGCCAAGGGAGGTAGTGGAGGCTGGGACGGTTAATGCATTTAAGAATAGATTGGATGCATACAGCTTCTAGAGCAAGGTGATGTAAATGGAACTGGTTGTATACAGACTCTGCAGAGTCTTCTAAACCAGTATAAAGTCGTTAAGTTAAACGTGTAAATATGTAACTGGCATATGTAAAAGTGTAAATATGTAACTGGCATGTGTAAAAGTGTAAATATGTAACTGGCATGTGTAAATATATAAATGGCATGTGTAACTGTAAATATATAACTGGCATATGTAAAAGTGTAATTTAGAGCTATCATATGTGTAAAAGTGTAATTTAGAACTGTCATATGTGTAAAAGTGTAATTTAGCACAGACATGTGTAAACATGTAATTTAGAATTTTCACGTGTAAACATGTAATTTAGAATTGTCATGGGATCAAGACGCTGAGCAGCGCATGAGTTGCAGTGGTCAGCGACCCAAAGCTGACTGCTAACATCAAGGCCAGCGAACCAGAGCTGCCAAGACCCTTCTACACCTCCACGCGGTGATCCTGGATAACAGGCTGCAGCATTGCAGACTGGCTAAGGAGAAGGGACCAAAGAGGGAATGCTAACCCTGTACTCAAAAAATGTTTGCTGAAGTCGGATGTGTTGGACCAAAAGGTGCAAATATCGCAGCCAAGCTGTAAACTGACAACACATTCCGTTCTCTGGACTACTTTCTGCTACTTAAGCCTTTTCAGGGTTTGGTAGCGGGAGATTGAGAACGAACGAAGTGAAGCCAAGAACTGTTGTGTGTAGGGGCGAGTAGAAAACATACTGATCAGACTGTCTCATTTCTGGCCCAATATCAATCACATACCGTTAGTTTTCCACGGAAAATGGCTGCTTTGTGCAGTCTAGCTAATGAGGTGGGGATCGGCACTTTGATCCCCATTGTGGTGAGCTTACAGAGGAGCTTCACATTTCACTACAGACAGGACCCCAGTCCATATTTTCAAGTATGTCTCAGGACGTTGAATATCGCAATTGTAATCCACCATAAAATAATTCAGGAGTACTCAAGTACATGGCGTTAGCCATAACTATCATGTGTGTAAAAGTGCAATATAGCTCTTTCCTCACTTGTCATCTTTAGTGTGCATGGTATTCCTAACATTCTGTAAAATCGTGTGTATGAAAGTACAAAGAGGATTGTCCATGACCTATTTACATAACTATCATTATGGTGGTTGTCCATTGAGTCTAACATAACTCATTATGGTGGTTGAGGACGGCGTGGACTTGAGGTTAAGTGACATGGCTCACAACCAGAAGGTGCTGGGTTCGATCCCTATCACTGCACCGGCCGTTACCCCGGGGAAGCAAACTCTTAGGAAATGCTGGTGGAAGCAGACCCTTACATAAAATGCTTGGTGAAGTCAAATGCACTGGGCCAACAGGCGCAAAATAAAAACCACAGTGTAACGCACACCGCCTTGGAGATTAGAGAAATAAAGCGAACACAACAAACAAAAAAAACCAAAAAAAAAAAAAAAAAAAAAGTGGGTGTCTATAGTTGACCATGAGTTATTTACATAGCTAGCTTTATGGCTTGGCTTCATAGGTTCTCAATCTCCTGCTACCAAACTCTGAAAAGCTTAAGTAGCAGAATGTAGTCCAGAGAACGGAAAAGCTAGCTTTATGATAGTTGCCCATGACTTAGCTACATAGCTATCATTATGACGGTTTTCCACGTGTGTCCATACGTTAAACTCTATCGTAGAAAATGAATTGTTAGACTGGGTCTATTTTTAAAATGTCATGGCCAGTTCCATTCAGAGCTGCCAAGCCTTCCATAATAAAGTACCAATTCGCAACTGAGTAGACTGAAACATACCACAAATTATCATAGCGGTGTTTTGCTCCTTTTGTCACTCGCTGCGGAAATGTATATCTAAGGCCGAGGAATATAGGCCGCTTGCCCCACCTATGAGAGGGTGCAGTAATAAAGAGCGTCTTAGTAGTTGAATGGCAGAAAACTCGCTTATTAATGGGACGGTACCTGGTTCGAGCTCCGCCGAGACACTCCAAACAACGTAGCTGCGTATGGATACTTGACTTATTTCTAGGGAAGGAATTGCGGTGAGAAAAATGGAATTGGCCATCCTGTCTCATACACTGTACACTAGTCTAACACTTCATCTTCGACATCAATGTCTGCTATGGGGCTACATTTCCCGTACAGTAAGCCTGTTTATACATGTAGGTTTAATCATTTTGCAAGTTTCCTCTACTGTATTTTGGATAAGCAAATTACCGTCGACAGCGGTAAATATCTTAAGACAAGCATAAGTTAAGCTTTCTGGAACCATTGTTTAATTAAAACAGTGGCCTTCAACCTGGTCGCTGCCGTCTACTAGTGGGCGATTTTAGATTTTTGGTGGGCGGTAACAGAATAATGACATGCTGTATTAAAAACATAAACTTGAAACTATCGAATACCAGCAAACCAACAAAGGTGCACATTTTGTGAACTTGTTTTTCCTGTGGCAGCATGGACAGTTACCCAAACCTTAGTATTTCAAGTTGAAATGCTCTAGTAAGGTCCTCAGAATATGGTGGACCGAAAAAAAAAAAGAATGCCGGCATTTCACAAGAGTTGGGCATAGAGAACTGGTTCATACATTTAATCATGAGCAGAAAAAATTAAATACTTTGGCCATATAAAAAGTCACAACGGTCGTGAGACAACGGTAATGGAATGTTTGGTGCCAGGCAAGAGAGGCAGAGGCAGACCGAGAAGGCTATGGCACCAAGATGTCAAGGAATGCTTGGACATAACTCTGGAGATTTAGCAAGAGATTTGAGCTTCTCTGACGAGCTGTGGATGGGAGCAACATTCAGCAAAGGACATCCTTCATAATTAAAAACATATAAAATACAGACTCAGTGGACGAACGCGGAATTTTCTTCAATTTAGATTTTAGTGGACGGTAAAGAAAATTTAGATGTTAGTGGATGGTAAAGAAAATTTAGATTTTAGTGGACGGTAAAGAAAATTTAGATGTTAGTGGATGGTAAAGAAAATTTAGATTTTAGTGGACGGTAAAGAAAATTTAGATTTTAGTAGACGGTAAAGAAAATTTACTCACGAAAGTTATAAAAGAGGGCGCCACGTATAGAAAGGTCAGGGAGCACTAATTTAAAATAATGCACGTGTCTTTGGCATTTGTCTCAAAGTTTATTTTGTTTCATGTCTATTGAACAATGAACACTACTGCATGTAACATTTGTATTAGATTTGTTGTGTCCCCACTAAATTTACTCCTAATTCCTCATCCGCAGATGGTATAATCCACAACAGCGAGTCTAGAATGGCCGCCGGGGGCGAGACGCCGACCAAATTGCCTTGTGAAACAGAAACTCAGTTATCAAAGGTACAAAGGACAAATCCAGACTTAAATATATCTTTAGAAGTTGGACAGACAGCAGTTTACCAAGCAAGACTTCTGTCTAAGTCTATCCCAAACTCTTCGGCTGATGTAGATGAAATAACTAACTATCTTGCTGCAGCCACAACAAGCATGTTTATGAAGCAACCGCTATTAAGCAGCAATTCTTCAGCAATACTTGATATGTTTTCGTTATATGGCATTGCTGATTCAGAGGTGGCAGAGGTTGAGTACCTTCACTCTTTTGGTGGGATGGACAATCATATACGTGTGACCGAGATCATGCAGAACATGGTTAAGGATGTTCGCTTGTCGCGTTCCAACGGTCGTAAAGTTAGCGATTCTAAGGTTAAATTGGCTAAAAAATATCTAGAACTGTGTAATTACGATTCGTACAAGGATCTTGAAAAGCTTCTACAGAGACGTCGAGCTAACCTGATAACAATACGAGCAGCTATAAATCAAGAGATGTCCGCTACCGGACAACCATGTTCTCAGACTGACATCTTCCAGCAATTGTCTTTGAATGAGCAGATTGAGTTTAACGAGGAGCCTGAAGGTTCCGACTGTTCAACGATTGACAGCCAGAACTCTTTCAATCCTGCAGATCGTCTTCAACCCGATACTCAGCCATTTCTAGGCGTTAAAAACCTACGAGCCGTAGCTAAAAAACATCAATCCTTAGATAAAAAGCATAAACGGATTCGGGGAAATGACGCAAAAAGAAATCAAGATAGACTAAGGAAGGAAGAACCGGAAAGTAAGCAAGAAATGTATGCAGATATAAGACATGATGATGCTTCACGAAATGACAAACTAAGTTTAGAGGAACCAGCTGCACCTTCGTTCCAGTCTCTGATACTAAATACAATCTCAGATACAAACAATTTAGAAATCACTGGATGTTCTGAATCACTCAGCCCCAAAGCACCTGGACATCTAGGAATCCTTTCTTCAAAACCAACCGGATTTTCAGAAACTATTTCTCCGGATATAGCAGGATATTCAGGAACTATTTCCCCGGACATAGCAGGATATTCAGAAACTCTTTTTCCGGACATAGCAGAATTTTCGGAATCTCTCAGACGGCCCAAAGCTTTTGGACAGTTAAAGAAACCAGGATACCTAGGAAAAACACGGTATGCAGTCACGTCCAAAGCCTGGCAGAAAGAAACACAGGCCGCGATGAAAGAAACACGAGAAAAGGACAAAGAGATCTTAATTCTAGCGGGTGTTAAACACGACCTGCTTCTATCAAATTTTGATTCCCTTTTCCAACCACTCAAGGAAGTTTCTAGAGCCAAGGATATGGATTTATCACACCAAGATCTCAGTCTGCACAAGTCGAATATCTGGAGAGAGTCTACACAAAGTCATGACCCCAATCCTCAGCTTTCATTGACGCCACAATCAACAGCTGCAACAAACACATGTGACAATGGCAGTGTGCAAAGTACAAGCGATCAACTTGATATTGGTCTATCAAGCTCATCTGCTGATCCTGAAACTCCAGACTTGAATGTAAACACTTTCGCAACTTGGCAGAGCAGAATCCGTGGTTATTATAAAAAAATAACACAGACTAGACCTTCTCTGAAGCGAAGGGAGTCTGGTCGGAACGTTTTTAAATTAAAAGATGTTTGCCCCATTTGTGGTGGCAACTACCGGTGGCCGAATCTTCTTCACTGCTGTCACCGATTCTGTTTTCCGTGCATAGTAAACCTGTACCAGGAGAGTATGAAATATTTTAAGTGTCCAGTCTGTCAAAGTATGACCATGCCCGTGGGCCCACATTTCGGTCCTCAGTCCTTGAAGATTGATATACTTTTTGCTCGAGAAATGTGCGAAGCAAATATGTCGCCGTTTTGTTGTACGATGTGCACAAGCAACGAAGATGCTACAAAGTTCTGCACAATTTGCTTGGCATATTTATGTTTGGATTGCGGGCATCTGCACGGTGAAATGAAATCTACATCTTGGCATCTGCTGGAGAATTCAGATATGAAGGTTGGTGCAAAGCCAAACGGCGAATTATGTGCCATGTGCGCGGCACATCCTGGAAACGCCATAGCAAGGTTATGTAACACGTGCGGAGTTGCAGTTTGTAGTATCTGCTGCAGCGATCATATCTTCCATAATCTACAAGAATTACAAGACGCTACAGTCAGTGCGAAGGAAAGAATCGGTTCAATTAATGCAGAGTTAATAGAAATAAAGAACGCTCATCAGGGAGCGCTCATCAATTTGAATAAATCCAAATGGCAGCTTGAGACACTACATGGATCGGAGCGACGCAGAATTGTAGAGATGAACCATTTGTATGTGGGACAAATTGAAACCCTGAAAAAAGCTGCTAAATCCTTTAAGGAGGATTCTGTAGAAAATATCAGCACGCAGTCCTTTGCCTCGATAGCTGAAATTGAGCGATATCACAAGAATCTGATCACTTTTCACGATTTCGTGACCAAATATCTACAATGTGGCGATATTGAAGAGATTACTATTGTTTTTCCACTGATCAAGAACAGATACAATCAGTTGACGCAGGACTATGAAAATAGCTTTGTTTTTAAGGATGGTGTAACGGCTGAATTAAAGTTTGAGCCAAGGTACCTGGAAGTTACAAGTTTTCTTGACGAGACGTTTTCGTCGCTGAAATGTCACTACAACTGTTTACTGGGACACATGCTGAGTCCTCCACTAGTACGAGACAGGCATCACGTAGAGCCGTATAGATCTCTTTCACACATCTTAGAGAATCAGTATGAATCTGAACCAACACGAGAGAGACTAGAAATGATCGCTGGAGTCAACACGGAAGAGAGCTATGGAAATTTCTTTGACAGCTTCTTCAGAACTACTCTTCCTCACAACAGAGTTTTTGGTTTCTACGGCAACGGGGAATACGAATTCGCGGAACCAAGCGGGGTCTTGTACCTCCATGATTGCTCTCTTGCCGTTTGCGACTCCAGAAATCACAGGATTGTTGTGTACCGCGAAGATGGGACTTATCAAAGAACTATTGGCCAACCCCACAGTATACCTGGCCTTCCAGCTGCGTTTGAAGAAATAGACAGACCGTTTAAGAGGTATATTGGCAAGCTGTACTTCCCCTACCGAATCGCACAGTGTCCGAAAACCTTGAACATTGTTGTTGTAGAGAGAGCACCCAGTCTAAACGTTCAGATTTTTACTTTCGAAGGAGAGTTTGTAACATGTTTTGGGAACTGTTTACTGGAGAACCCACGAGCGGTCGCAGTCGACGAAGAAGGATTGATTCTCATCCTGGAAAACGAAACAATGAACTTTTTTATTTTCAGTCCAGAAGGCGAACTGATCCGAAAATCAGTCCTTGGAACACTGGAGTTTCCGAATGATGTGAGTGCCAGGCGAGGCACCATCTATATCAGCGATAACAGACAGCATTGTATCCAGTCCTTCGACTACTTGCTTAATTTTAAAGAAGCCATAGGTAACGACAGCCTGACTTATTTTCCCATAAGTGTTGGGTTCAACCACAACGACCACTTAGTCATCACCGATAACCACCACAACACGTTCAACATCACAGTGTTTGACAGCAAGGGTATGATCATGCGGGGTTTTAAGTCTCGAACTAAGCACGTCAACTGTTGTAACACAGCCCTTCACCCCTGCCGCTCAGAGCTGGCAGTTACCACCAAAGATTGCCAGGTATTGTTTTTCAAATATGGTTGCCCCCAGCCGGAAAGGATTATGAACCGGGATGAGGTTAACAAAATCTGAAAGATATTACAAGAAACAGGATTAGATTGACAGATAGTAGCAATGTCGCCAGTGTGCTGATTTTTCGCGACAAAACATCTAGGTTATAATCCTCTGTCACGCCCTGCTAGTCTACCCAAATGTAAATTGATAACTAACTTACTGCATGAAGGCAAGGTAGCAATGAAGGGAACTGGTCAACACCCTAACACAAATGTAGGCAAGTTACCACTCGGCAGAGTTTAACATGTTGGACCACGATTATTTTCTTTTTGGCTTTCATTGTTAAAAGTTAGCTTTTTTTAAAGCTGTTTTGGCTTTAGAAGGTACAAGATTAGCTTTTAATTTTACTTAACTTCATTTATATCGGTTTAGAAGGCTCCACAAACGTCATTTATACTGGTTTAGAAGGCTCCACAGAGTCTGTATACAATTTATTCCACTCCACCGTTACTGAAAATACTGTGAAGCAACTAATCTATTTGTGAATGCATTAACTCACTCTGCCTTCACCACATCCTGCGGCAATGCATTCCAATAATTTACCATTATTGACTAAAACGATATTTCCGAATATCTAATCGGGACCTGTCTTTAAACAATTTAAAACTCTGCACTCTTGTTCTTGTAGCCGGTTGTACTTTGAAAACCTTGGTAAGTCTAATTTATCCTTTCCATTGATTCATTTATAAACTTGTAAGTCCTCTCGAATTCTTCTGTTCAGGACGCATTCACCTACAGGAGACAGCCAAATGTTCTTTAAATTCATTCCATCTTTACTATGGAGTACCGTGTTGGACCAGGGCTGTACTCAGACCATCTCTGCTCATTGGTAAACGTCCGAATGGGCGCATAAAGTTAGACCACCAGGACGCCACTTTTCGTGTTTGTTGTCGGCATACCAACCCCACGACAACCCAATTGCATTTTCTTAAATGTATCAACGTCCTTGGATTTCTTGTCATTCTAGTATTTGATAATTTATATCTAGTGCAAATGTCTTGTCTATTTTTGTAATTGTTTATGTTGCTTATTTTACTTGAATCACAAATTATTGTAGTTTTGGTTAGTTTTCAACTAGTAGAATCATTTCACATTTGCGATTATTTACTGACCTCTGCCAGTAATCCAGTCCTGGAATTTCCTCTAACCTTTTAATAATCTTTAATTTATGTGTTTGTTTTCAAAGTATTATCTTGCACATTGTTTATATCCACTGTTCTTTTTCTTGTCAGAGCATTTTAGATATCTTGTGCATTGGTTTATATCCACTATTCATCTTGTCAGAGCATTTTAGATATCTTGTCCATTTCTTTATATTCTCAGGTTTTCCCTCCCCCCAATATTTCTTTTGTCATCTCGATTAAGATGTAGTCTTTAATCTACATTTGATTTTTCTCAATGGGTAGAGTTTTATTTGCTGCTGACGATCATATAAATTCCCCCACTTTATATTTTACATTTTTTCATGATCTGTCACTAGGCTGACACATTGATTTTGGACTTTTTTTTATTTCTGGCTGCTTTAAGCTTCTGTTCTTCATATCCTGTTCTTCTCTATATTATCATCCTGCATTTGTCAACTTCATTGCTATTTCATAATAACAGGATTGCGATTTAATTTGTTTGCCTCTGTGTTGCTTTTGCCGTTGTGACAATGTTTTAACCTGTCATTTATCATAATAAAGTCAATTTGATTCCTCTGGAGCTTTTCCGCGCCTTATTGCTTGTTGAAAAAAATATAACAAGAGGACCAGACAATCCATCAACCTATAGACAAATAATGTATTTTATCTTGTATGTGATGATTAAAATGAAAACAAATTGAAACAATCTTCAGTGCCATGAGACAAGCAGCTGAAACCCTTATAGACCATAAGGAGCAGGCAGAAAAGCAAGTAGTAATTTTCACAGACGCCCTAGCAGTGTTAATGGCGCTCAAGAACCAGCACAAAAATGAACTCTGTGATCTGGCAGACTCGCTCGAACGACTGTCCCAGTGCTTAAAAAAAAAAGCACAGTCCAGTGGATACCAGCCCACTGCAACATTCCAGGCAACGAGGAGGCAGACAAGACTCGCCAGAGAGGGAGGAATGCTGCAGCAAAGTGATACAGAAATCACATACAATGAGACAAAAGCATTCATCAGGGCAACGTACAGTGCAAAATGGAAAAAAAGACCACCCTTGCCACATAGAAAATGATGCCTACCATCAACTCTCCAGGCGAGACCAGGTGATAATTCTCACAACAGACTTAGATGCCATCTGTACAAGTTCAAGATTGGCGCTACAGACCTTTGTACCTGCGGCACAGCCCTCATGAAGGCAGAACATATTTTGCAGTCCTGTCCATTGTATATCAATAAAAGAAGTAGCATTTGGCAACAGCTAGTGTCCTTCCACAAGAAGATGTACGGAAGCGTACAAAGCCTTGAGTCGATCGCTGCCTTCGTTAGAGTCATTGAAGTTGAGGCCTGAAGATAAACGAGGAAGAAGAAGAAAACAAATTGCAGTTATCAATCCACTACCCTAAAGATTTTTGTGTATGTAAAAGGTTTGCTTCTCTATATTATACTGGCGAAGGCACACTCCTTTCCACCCCGGATCTTAATCTTTTAGGCGATATCGGAACGTATTAACTAGTGCTTTGATGCCTCAGTATGTATCTATGATAGGGCGATTCCGGTGTTCAACCCCAACCAAAGTATAATGGAAGGGCCTCGCACTGGGGGTGCATGTTAGAGTTGTGTAAGTACAGCCGACCCTAGAGACACAATGTATTGTCTTGTATGTGGTTTACAATTTTTTTTTAATGGTAGTTCATCGTAATATAACAGATGAACTAAGCAATCCAGTACCTTAGACTAATTTTGTATGCGATTTCACCATCATGATGAAGCATGTCCTTTGCATAACATTCGATCTCTCGTCAGTTCTCTCACTGTCAACCTTAGAACCTCTGTAATGTCATTTGTCACTTTTCCTGGGTCTGCCTCTTTTGCCAGGTACAATACCCTCCATCCAGTATCTTTTTTTAAAAATCTATTGTGATGAATGATATGGCCAAAGTAAGTTAATTTTCTAGACGTAATATTTACTAGCCAGTCCGAACATCTTTACAATTGTTTACAAAACTCTAAAGGGGTTTGTATACAACCAGTTACATTTGCATGGTACTCTGCTCTAAAAGTTATGCGCATCCAATATATTCTTAAATACATTAACTGTCCCTGTCTCCACTACCTCCTGGGGCAATGCATTTCAAGCATTCGGCACTCTCTGACTAAAAAAGGATTTTCTAGTATCTAATCTAGACCTTTCTTTAGTTTATAGCTATACCCTCTTGTTCTTGTAGGTGGTTGTATTTTGAAAAACTTATGTCTAATTTAACCTTTCCTGTGATTATCTTATAACCTGTATTAAGTCACCTCGAATTCTTCTCTTTTCAAGACACTGTAGGCCGGTTTTTCTGAGTCTTTCCTCATAACTGTAAATACTATCAATTTTGTCACTCTATTTTGTATCCATCCCAGCATGTTTATATCCGTTCTATGATAAGGACTCCACACCTGTACACAGTCCTCCAATCTAGGTCTAACCAATGCTTTATACATTTTAACAATCACATCCTTACTATTGTTCTATATTGAACTCCTGTAGGATTTCTGTGTTTTTCTCTTTCGCTATCCATAGTATTTTGAGCATCCTCCTGTATTATTTTAGCTCGAAGTATAATTCAATATTCTTCCGCAGGGTTTATATGGTCTCACATCAGTATGATATATAATATACACTGTGGTGAGCTTAGTTATCCAAACTCGGATCTTCAAAGCTACAGGCTGTACTAGGGGACTCCTCCCTATATACAGCTGCGAGACAGTTCAGTCAGTATTATAGAGGGGTGACCTACATAAAATCATCCTTAAAACAAATTCTACTATAGTCATCCAAAAAGCCATTCTCTAATTAAAAATCAAGAAAGGCATTAATTAAAATCATCCAGACATGCATTCTCTAACTAAAATCTTAGACATCCATTCTCTAACTAAAATCTTAGACATCCATTCTCTAACTAAAATCTTAGACATCCATTCTCTAACTAAAATCTTAGACATCCATTCTCTAACTAAAATCTTAGACATCCATTCTCTAACTAAAATCTTAGACATCCATTCTCTAACTAAAATCTTAGACATCCATTCTCTAACTAAAATCTTAGACAGCCATTTCCTAACTAAAATCTTAGACATCCATTCTCTAACTTAAATCTTAGACATCCATTCTCTAACTAAAGTATTAAAGACGGCCATTCTCTAGCCAAAATCGTCCGGACGGCCATTTTTTAAACTAAAATCATCCAGAAAGAAATAATAATAGCTGTCCATCGTTGTCGATGAAGACCGCCGACATCATCCTTGTCACAGATTTCCCTGCTGGGTGTGGGTGCGCATGTGGCTGAACAGGCCAATGCGAGCACGAAAACATCTGCTACATATCGGGCACACGAGGTTTGTAGAAGGGGATGGTGTTCCCGCTGCTCGGAATTTCGGCGTCTGTTCTGGGCTTTCACAACACGGTCATCTTCACCAGCAGCTACACCCGATTTGACTGCGCTTCTCCAGTCAGATCTGTTTTTCGCAAGACATTCCCAGGTGTCGATGTCTATCTGGCAACTTTTTAGTGAGTCCTTCAGACCGTCTTTAAAACGTTTCTTTGGGCGCGCCATCCCTCTCTCATCTCGCCGTAGAGAAGCTTCTTTGGGAGCCGCTCGTCTGACATACGGACGAGGTGTCCGGCCCATCCTAGTCGTGCTTTTTCTAGCAGTGCATGGATGCTGGGCATGTTAGCCCTCGAGAGAACCTCGATGTCAGTGACACGATCTTGCCATCGGATGTGGAATATTCGCCTCAGGCAACCTGTGTGGAAGTGGTTTAACCTCCTTGCATGTCCAGAGTATACAGTCCAGCTTTCGCAAGCGTATAGTAGGGTTGGAATGATGGTTGCACGGTAGACTTTGAGTTTGGTCTTGACGCTGATGTCACGACGTGCCCAGACCATCGAGCGCATTCTACCAAAGGCTGTGCTGGCCTTTACTATTCTGCTTGCCACCTCATAGCCTAGGCTGACAGATCTCGACAGCGTGCTGCCCAGATATGTGAATTGGTCTACGGCATTCAACGTCTGCCCGCTGACTGTAGTCTCTGGTTTTGTGTACGGCATGCCTGGTGCTGGTTGGTACATGACCTGTTTTTTTGGCATTTATGGTCAGACCAAAATTTTCGCACGCGGCAGAGAACTGGTCCATTCCAACCTGCATGTTCAGTTCTGAGTTGCTCATTAGAGCGTAGTTGTCAGCAAATACAAGTTCCCTGATTATGTCGCCAGCCACTTTGGTTTTGGCCTTCATTCTTCTGGAATTGAGTAACTTGTCATCTGTGCGGTACTTTATGGGTATTCCAAGCTCCAATGATCTGAAGGCGTCTGTCATCGTGGCCGCGAACATCATGCTGAACAAAGTCGGGGCGAGTACACATCCTTGTTTTCCTCCGTTTGATACTAGAAACGTTTTAGAGATTGCACCACTGTCCAGTACACGAGCACACATGCCTTCGTGTGGCTGTTTCACCATCGTTATGAACTTGTTGGGGCAGCCAAACTTAGACATTATCATTCACAGCCCTCCTCTGTTTACTGTATCAAATGCCTTTGTCAAATCAATAAATGTGGTGTACAAGGCCTGATTTTGCTCTCGACACTTCTCTTGTACTTGGCGAGCGGCAAAAATCATGTCCACTGTTCCTCTTCCGGCTCTGAATCCACATTGACTTTCTGGGAAGTGGTGGCTTTGTTCAAGGTGTTTGTTGAGCCTGTTTAGCAGTAAGCGCGCTAGGATCTTGCCTGCTACGGAGAGTAGCGATATTCCACGATGATTGTCGCATTCCTGACGATTGCCTTTTCTTTTGTATAGGTGAACGATTGAGGCGTCCTTAAGCTCCTGCGGAATTTTACCTTCAGCCCACATGTGACAGAAGAGTTCAGTGATCCTTCTGGTGAGGGATGGGCCAGCTGTCTTATATACCTCTGCTGGTATTGCATCAGCTCCTGGAGCTTTTCCTATAGATAGTGAACTGATTGCCCTGTCGACTTCCTCCTCAGTAATTACGTCATCCAACGCCAGGTTCAGTTCCACCTGCGGCATTCGCCGGATGGCCTCTTCATTTATGGACGATGGTTGGTTTAGTATTTTGCAGAAGTGGTCTGCCCATCTGTCTAGAATCTGAACCTTATCTGTTAGCAGTACCCCATCCGCACTGCGAACTTGAGTATTACTAAAGGGCTGCGGGCCGTAGAGAGCTTTCAGTGCCTCGTAAAACCGTTTGGTGTCATGACGCTCGGCGAACATCTCAATTTCGTCAGCTCTTTTGCTGAGCCAGGAGTCTTGCATCTCTCTAAGCCTGGTCTGGACAGCTTTGCGAGCAGTATTGAAGGCAGCTTTTGCTGCCGGAGATGGTGTGTCCCTCTGGTATTCCCTGTGCGCTTCATGTTTTGCATCGAGAAGGCCCTGTATTTCTAGATCGTTCTCATCAAACCAGTCCTTATGCTTGCGCGTGAGTGGGCCAATGTGTTTAACAGCTGTATCGTAGAGTGTGTTTCTCAATGATGCCCAGTTCTTTTCGATGTCGTTCTTTTCAAAACGAAGCTCAGACAGTCTACTCTCAAGCTCTTCCTGGAAGCCTCCTCTCGTGGGTTCGTATTTCAGCCGAGAGAAAGTAAAAGTAGCCAAATAATGTTGCCATCTTTGAAATACCCACAATGAATAGGTTTACTCATTTGTGCGTCCTGCCAAGGTTTAAGTGTAGTAGCTTTCCTCCCATCCCGAGCGCGCTGATGGTGGACCAGGGTCCACCAGGCGGTTGTGCTATGCTTGGCTTTATCTGCATGTCGCTCACTACTACGAGAATCATATCGATCCCTCACTTTGTTAGCCATGCTGTCATGAAAACAGCCTGTTTCTAGAAAGGGCTACGAGGAAGCCAAGAAGAGGGTCTTGTCCAGTATATTTTGCCTGACCAGACACCAGTCTTCCTTCCCTCCATATAAACTCCATATCAAGAAATACCGTAGTGCATTGAATCGATACAATAAACCAAATCAATCAAGATACTGATCCTACAAGATTGAAAACTTTTAACACATGCCCACTGTTGTTGGCAGAACGTGGAAGACAAATCTCTCAATAACAAATCTCTGGTACATAAAACATTTCTCAGGCCTAGTTAGCCAAAAGAAGGAAACCATATGAAAACTGCGAGTAGACAAGAGTCCGACAGACGAGTCATTGAAGACATGGGATATTATTTTTCACACACAAACGCGATTTCTCTCGCTCACAAACCACATGATGATGATTGCTTAAATACAACCAAATTAAAATACGGCGAGACTGCGCAAGACCCTCCTACATACATAAAACATAACGCAACAGTAGCCGCGCTACCATTTCTACCTTTAAAGGAAGAGAGAGGTGACAATATTCTTCTAATAATTTGTCTTTTGGAAGATTATTACAAAATGTACGTCAATTATTCCAATAACGATGTCTTTCGTTTGACACGACTATTACTCCATAACAGATATTCCTGTGTTCCAGTGTTATTCGACCTGTGTGCTAGCGCCCACTAGTGGACGATTTTAACTTTCACTTTCAAGTGGGCGGCAGAAGAATAATTGCATTCTTTATTTCTTTAAATATTAAGGCACGGCAGTGGCTACACAACCTGCAGAAACTGTCAGAATACAAGCAAACCAACAAAAGTGAACAGTTAGAGAACCTGTGTTTTTCCTGACTGCGAAACACTGACAGTTACCCACACCTTTTTATAAATAATAGAGTCCTTCGAATCAATATATTACAGAAAGGTTCTAAGAAAATCTTGGACCGAAAAAAAGAAGAATGCACACATTCGGCAATAGTTGGACATTGAGAACTTGTTAATAAATTCCATCATGAACAAATAAATGTCAATACTTTGGTCACATCAAAAGTCACGGCGGTCTTGGGAGAACGATAATGGAAGGTATGGCGCCGGGAAAGAGAGGCAGAGGAAGACCAAGAAGGGGATGGCAGCTCCAAGGCGTTTCAGCATGACTCTGGAACAGTCTGAAGATTTAGCAAGAGATCGATTTTCTTTCAGTCGGCATGTAATGAGAGCGACTTTCTGCAAAGGACATGCCACATGATGATTGTGATGATATATTTTAAATATGCAAAATAAACGGAATCAATGGACGATCGCGAAATGTTCAATTTAGATTTTAACGGCCGGTAAGGACAATTTACCCTCACGAAAGTTATAAAAGTGCCGACATGATAAGCTACTATGATAGATGAAAACATTTATTACTCAAGATAAAGCATACGATAACCCCTGCATCCGCCCACCTCCTCCTTACAGGAAGCCTGTAAAATCCGTCATTGAAGTGGTGGTTCTTGTTGCTATTTGTTTAACGTGATGATGATGGTGATGTTGTCAAGCCTTATCCTCTTTAATCACCACTTACATGTTTTGAAAGTTACAGTTGTCTTGTTTCCATCGGGGAACCACTCGATTAAACGGCCACTGGAATTTAAAAGGAAAGTTTTCAGACTCGTTGCCAGCTGGCCCTTATTACATAATACATGGAAAGCATCGTGATTTTCTTGTCTCTTTTTATTTTAAGATTAAAAACGGACGGTAGTAAATAAAGTTATTGCCCATCGCAAAGCGACGAGAGCCACAACATCAGAGAGTTTTATCTTAATAATCTGATGTGCACTGTATGAGGATTATAGTGAGGAAGAATATGCGCTGGTCACCAATCTCACTCTTATCTTAATAATCTGATGTGCACTGTATGAGGATTATAGTGAGGAAGAATATGCGCTGGTCACCAATCTCACTCTTATCTTAATAATCTGATGTGCACTGTATGAGGATTATAGTGAGGAAGAATATGCGCTGGTCACCAATCTCACTCTTATCTTAATAATCTGATGTGCACTGTATGAGGATTATAGTGAGGAAGAATATGCGCTGGTCACCAATCTCACTCTTATCTTAATAATCTGATGTGCACTGTATGAGGATTATAGTGAGGAAGAATATGCGCTGGTCACCAATCTCACTCTTATCTTAATAATCTGATGTGCACTGTATGAGGATTATAGTGAGGAAGAATATGCGCTGGTCACCAATCTCACTCTTATCTTAATAATCTGATGTGCACTGTATGAGGATTATAGTGAGGAAGAATATGCGCTGGTCACCAATCTCACTCTTATCTTAATAATCTGATGTGCACTGTATGAGGATTATAGTGAGGAAGAATATGCGCTGGTCACCAATCTCACTCTTATCTTAATAATCTGATGTGCACTGTATGAGGATTATAGTGAGGAAGAATATGCGCTGGTCACCAATCTCACTCTTATCTTAATAATCTGATGTGCACTGTATGAGGATTATAGTGAGGAAGAATATGCGCTGGTCACCAATCTCACTCTTATCTTAATAATCTGATGTGCACTGTATGAGGATTATAGTGAGGAAGAATATGCGCTGGTCACCAATCTCACTCTTATCTTAATAATCTGATGTGCACTGTATGAGGATTATAGTGAGAAAGAATATGCGCTGGTCACCAATCTCACTCTTATCTTAATAATCTGATGTGCACTGTATGAGGATTATAGTGAGGAAGAATATGCGCTGGTCACCAATCTCACTCTTATCTTAATAATCTGATGTGCACTGTATGAGGATTATAGTGAGAAAGAATATGCGCTGGTCACCAATCTCACTCTTATCTTAATAATCTGATGTGCACTGTATGAGGATTATAGTGAGGAAGAATATGCGCTGGTCACCAATCTCACTCTTATCTTAATAATCTGATGTGCACTGTATGAGGATTATAGTGAGGAAGAATATGCGCTGGTCACCAATCTCACTCTTATCTTAATAATCTGATGTGCACTGTATGAGGATTATAGTGAGAAAGAATATGCGCTGGTCACCAATCTCACTCTTATCTTAATAATCTGATGTGCACTGTATGAGGATTATAGTGAGGAAGAATATGCGCTGGTCACCAATCTCACTCTTATCTTAATAATCTGATGTGCACTGTATGAGGATTATAGTGAGAAAGAATATGCGCTGGTCACCAATCTCACTCTTATCTTAATAATCTGATGTGCACTGTATGAGGATTATAGTGAGAAAGAATATGCGCTGGTCACCAATCTCACTCTTATCCCGAGTTACCTTGGATCAGTGGCAAGACTATTGGTGAAGGCGACTGGAGGTAACTATGGATGCAAGCACTCTGGTCTTACCTCCCGTGAGACCAGGCGTCGCTTGAAACTTGCGGGATTCTATCGCCAACCGTTTCCGTTCATCACTGTGAGTGACTTAATCTCTTGACTACAGCTGTCCCCTAGTAGTATTAAATAGTAGCTCCTAAAACTCGCTTACCGATAAATAATGCCACAACGACATGAAGGACTCAAGTCTTACGAGTAGCAAATACTTAACTTCATTATACTTGTCTAGAAGGCTCTATAGAGTCCGTAAACAGCCAGTTTATTTCACTTCACCGATACTAAAAATAACTGAGAATCAAATCTATTTTTTAATGCATTAACATATATTGCCTCCACCACTTCCTGTGGCAATGCAATCCAAGCATTCACCACTCTGGCTACAAAATATATATTAATATATAATCTGGACCTGTCTTTAAATAATTTGAAGCTGTGTCCTATTGTTCTTACAGCCGGTTGTACCATGAGAAATTTTGTATAGTCTTCTTCTTCATCGTACGCTATTTACAGCGATATTTACGTTGCACTGTTTTATTTTGTTAAGCCTGTGGCTCAGTGCATCCGATTTCAACAGGCGTTTCTGTAGGGATGCCCTCCTTAGCCTTTGGCTGCCCCCAGTCTATCTGCAAGGCAGCAGTTGTTTTTGGTCAGAGTTGTCTCTCTTAGGGAAGTTGTCTTGCAGGACTAACGAGTCTTCCCCACTCGTGTCTATAGAGTTTGGCAATGATATATGATGGACTATGTACTAGTTTGTACTATCCCGGAAGAGAGGCAGTCCAGTGTGACTGTGTCTCAGGATCGTCACGTCCTGCCAGAAACGTAGCATATGCATGTAAGTGTGGTATCTCTTTGCTCCCTTTTTTCTCTCGGCTCATCTGCAGTGATGGCACGCCTAGCATTCCCCGCCACTTGAGACGTTGTCACAATAGGGCAGAGGTGCAATGTCCGCAGGACTGCATCTCTTCTGCGTCCATTGGGATGGCTGATAGCAGACAGAGGTAAAGAGCGAGGCAGGAATGCATTTGGCCAGGTGCATTTCTGCGGCTCGACCGGGCCGGGCTGAGACGCGAGCCCCAGGTTCCAACCGTATCGTAGCCTCCCATCACAGCGGTGCTGAGATTTAGGGCGGGATTCTGGCTTAGAGGCGTTCGGCCGTAGTCCCTCAGGTGGTAGCTTCGCACCATTGGCTTATCAGCCAAGCACGTGGACCAAATGTCAGCGACCTGCGATTCCTCTCGAAGGAGTGCATTTAACCAGGGGACTAGCCTGGTAATGGCACGGAGATGTTGTTCGGCTGGTGTGCGGACATATCTCAAGATTTGGTATAGTCGAATGTATCCTTTCGGTAGTGGTACAGTGGGTCCCATCACACTGCAACATCGAAGGCAACGAGGAGGCAGACAGACTGGCAAAAGAAGGCGCTAGACTACCACAAACAGATACTAGTATGACGTACGAAGAGTCAAAACGGCTTATCAAAGCCAGATACATGACCAAATGGGAAACCGAACATACTGGTTACACCAAAAACGATGCCTATTACCAGTTGAACCGAAGAGAGCAGGTCGTTGTCTTCAGACTTCGCACTGGCCACAATAGACTGAGATACCACCTATTCAACAAATTGAAGATAGGTGGTACCGACGAATGCCCGTGCGGTACCGGTAAAATGACCGCTGAACATCTGCTGCAGAACTGCCCGACATACGAGGATCAGAGAGAGCAGATGTGGCCATCACCAGTGGAACTGCAAGACAAGCTCTATGGCAGTGGCGACAGCCTCAGGATGACCGCCGCTTTTTTCGAAAAAATAATGGTTACTGTCTGACTGCGTACGAAGAAGAAGAAGAAGAAGAATGTATCCTTTCTACTGATCATCAAGTCCCAGTCTCTATAGACCATGCTCGTGGCGCCCTGTAAGTTTTGTCCAGCTCTGTCTCCTGTATTTCGACATTGTCTACTATGGCTGTAAAACTGATAAACGTATGTAATCACTTCGAATTCTTCTCTGTTCTTAACACTGTAGACCAGTTTGTGTTAGTCCTTCTTTATAACTATAATTCTAGAATCCAATGATCATTTGTGCAGCTCTTCTTTGTATCCTGTCTATAACCACTATATGGTAAGGACTCCACACCTAAACAGATTACTCCAATTTAGGTATACCATTAACTAAAAAACGTTGATGAATGTCAGGGATATCGCACAAAATCCAGATTGGTAGACATGCAGCGTGCATTGGATGCACTTGTTGTACTGGGAAAATGGCACCTGCACATCTGCTGCGAAATTGCTCAATATACGAGAAGAGAAAGTACATGTGGCCATCCCTAGTGTAGGCACTAGACAAGGTCTATGACCAGGACATGAACATTGTTGGTGGCTCATCAGTCAGTCAAAAATTTCACCAGTCAGCGTGGTTCGATTACAGACATGCAATTTATGTTAAAAAGTTTAAACTGGGCACTAATTCACTTTTATTTCTGCATAACAATGCGTAATACGTAACAAACCAAAATATATTGTACTACTTACACAGCATTAGCCTATTTCTTCTTAAGAAAAAATGCACTGATTTCAGATGCATGACGTTTGTGTCCTTGAACATGCTTGGTAGTTTTATCACTGAAGTACTATCTATCAATGCTTGTAGTAGGTTTAAATTGTGGTAGGTGAGGTCCATTTAGATTCACCATCAAAATCAAACTTATGTACAATTTATCATATCGTAATAATCATTAATAATTGTGCGAGAGTCGTTGTGTAGTAACAATTATAAACGTAATTAACGATTAAAAGCTTATTTTTTTTTTACTCGTCAAGCGAAAATGTGTACTCGTCACAAATGAGCAGAAAAGTGCTCTTTTCAAGTCCTTTCTATGGCAGTGTCGACAGCTTCAGGATGCCCGCTGCTGTCTTTGAACAAATGCAAATCGACGCCTGACAGGGTACGAAAAAAAGAAGAAGGAAGAAAGATGGAAGACACATTCTCTGACTGCAGCGAGTCACTAATTTAGGCTTGTTAAAAACATTATCATATTAGGAAAACTACAATTTAACAATTTTCAATTGTTCAGCTCTCAAAAATCAGCACACAAATGAACTTGCCGCCCTGAACAGATTCACTGGAACTGTTGGTACGGTGTCACAATGGTAAACTTATAAATGTGTGTCAATGCCAATCTGAGTAAGATGCAAAGAAGAAGGTACATGTATCATTCATAACATATGATATTAGACAGATATCTATGTCTGTCTATTTGTCTGTGAGTGACAAGCACGGAGATATAAGTATGCGAAATATGTTAACAAGAAAAATGGATATTAAGGGAATTTAGCTGTACTGTCTTAAATCTACAAAGGGGAATAATTAGTCTGATATTATCTGACAGTGATAATAAAGGTTTCTTCAGAAATTATTGCTACATCAGACAAAATATTTTAAAAAATATATGTAACTATGTGATATTACAAGAATGCATATAAAGTATATAAGTGTACAACCCTATTTAAGAAACAACAGTTATATTATTTATAGGATAATAAATTTTAATACAACAAAATACACTATTAAAACATTAGCAGAGGCATATAACCGACTAGTCACGAACTATTTCCGAAGTGGTGGTAACGCTTGCATCGAGGGGCTACAAACAGGTAAACAATTACCTCCCTGCCCCTGGGAAGGTCTGAGTCAAAGGTCATAAAATCGCCAAGCAGGCGACCCTGTCAATCACGGGGGTGGTTCACCAGAAACTTTAGGCGTGGACGAGGTCGCACATTGTCTAAGCATGGGAGGCCCCACCTGATGTCAGGGGGCTGATGCTATGGCGCCTTGTCTGACTTGAAACGAGCCGTGACCAGCAATCTAAGTTCAATGTGCGAGGTGGTACACGCGTACCATAACTCAATTCAGACTACTCTACTAGCACTTCATTTTTTAGGTGTTCAAATCGCGAAGTATTATTCATTTTTCTTTTATTAATTGAGTAATGTAACATAACTTTGTTTTTGTGTGTCTACAATAATATTAATTAGAGAGCTACGGAATACATGAGAGGAGGATTTAGTTGAAGAATTTTAAGATTTAGTCTCTGACGGTTTTTATGATGATAAAAGGTAAATGGTGTCCTCCAGCAGAATGAAGTGTTAAAGACTTCAGTATACTAATCCAAAGCTTGTGTGAAGTAGGGTGTCCAGTTCTCCTCGCTCCCTTTTCATTCATTCCGTAACCGTACGTTACAGCTGGTTTGAATGGTAGCGTGACGGTTGTGTGAATTGAACCTCGCAGCTTTGCCTAACAAAGCAAGTGCTCTTTCACTGCAACGATTAAAAAAAATAATGGAATAATCGAATGGCAAAGAAAACTGTTAGGTCTAGATAATGTAAGCCGACTACTATATGAACAAAACTGATAGTAATAGGAACTGCTGATGCTTTTCAAATAATAATAACAAAAATAATAAATATAATAATAGTTGTTTATGGCAAGAGAAGATGTCGAAAGCATTAGACTGTACATGCTGTGCTATATGGTTGTAAGGACACAAGCCATACTGGGTAGATTCAGTAGTTGCGCTGTCGTACAATACTTACTTTCAGACACTCCCTTTCTCCGAGCATCTACTTTTCAATTAACCACAGAGTACGACAGGGATGTGCGCGTTCATCACTACTGGCTGCTGAAGACGGATGTGTTGGACCGAAAGGTGCAGATATCGCAGTCAAACTGTAAAATAGTGACAAAACACATTCCGTTCTCCAGACTACATCCTACTTCTTGCAAAACTCAGTTCAGGGCTTGGTAGCTTGAGTTTGAGAACGAACGCAGAAGAAGAAGAAGAAGAAGAAGAAGAAGAAAAAGAATAAGATCATTTCTGCTCCACATATTTGATGGATAACACTAACAGACATTCGACAACACAGGCTTACATAGAATGATACAACACACTTGGTCAAAGGAGGTTAACTGCAGCTTACAAGTGCCTCAAGTGGGCGTGAAAGTAAGTTAATTTATTTAATTAAGTATAAATTGTCTTTTCTCATCTAGTTCCACTTGGAGGAATGGGAATGGGTGGCTGAACGCTTGGCATATCTGTTTAGATTCCAGACTCACGGGTTCAAAACCCTGGTGAGGAATAACTTTAAAAAAAAATTGTAATAGAAAAAAAGCAGCTAATTTTGAATTCCTTCTGGTTAGACTGCACTTCGGATATAAATTTACAGCAGTAGCAGTCTATCCATTTATTATTTTATATATTTGGTCGTCTTTTCTAGTCAAATTTGAAAATTCAGCTTTACAAATATTTTGCCTATAGACAGCTTGCCAATTAAAGACAATCTTCTTCTTCTTCTTCGTACACTGAATTAAAGACTATATTTAATAAGCTGAATTTTTTAATTTAATTAAAAGAAAGATGACCCAAAAACCAGTTTGATAATTCACCTGCGACTCCTGGGACACACAGCATATGACAACTGTTTCCTTCTTCCATGTCGAAAGGTAACTAAAGAAAGTTGTGCATAGAGTTGCCAGCTTCATCATGTAAAAACCATTGCTATAAAACCACACAGTAAGTTACTAGAATCAGGCTTTCTTTAAACCTAGTTAGGGCAGCCATATGCAGGGTTGGAACTAGATCTATGTGTCAACAACTTATGTGACAGTGACAGTGACTTATGTGACAGAGGAAGTAAAGCTTCAAAATTATCTCCAAAACATAAATCACTATTATTTTTTAAAAGCAGTCTAAAAACCAGCAAATGTATTTTTTTTCCCAATGTTATAATCTTAAAGAACTGCCCATACAATATCAACCTACGATGCCAGACTAGGTCAGTGGGGGCAGAGTTGAGACAGAAGGTTGTGGGTCTGTCACCCTGACCATAGACATGGAAAAGGATATGGACTTCGTTCAAGCGATGAACATACAGGCTGACTAAGGTATTGACCTGAACGCAGAAGAAGTACCTCCCATTGAGTTACTAATAATTATACCGTGACCACTTGTAACGAACGTACATCTCAGCCTATTCTAGCAGTGGTCGTTTCTTTTATGTGAAGAGGTTGCTAGCCTCATACAGCAAAGAGACCTGGTTCAATCCCAGGTCTCAACATGATCCAGCTTGCCAAACTGTAAACTGGTACCTGACTGACAGTTAGGGAAATCAAGATAATGAGGAAGGGACCAGGTCTCCCCACCTCGAAAAAGACCCAAGGCCTATTTAAATAAAGTCTTGAATACGTCGTCCTTGACATGATGACACTGTCTGCTGTTTGGTGACACAATTTCATATCCATCACCAGGAGAAGACAGAAATTGAGAAAGCATGGACAAGCAAGTGTTAATTAAAATGACTTGTTGAGACTGAATTGCTTTGTTGTGCAGCACAATTTCAAAATATATTTTGTACGACAACGCAGACGCTGAACAGCCTGAAGAAATGATGGCAGAGCACCAATAAAACGAACGTGAAAATCTTGAGAGCCTGTGTATTTCCTGTGACAGCATATGGCTGCGAATCATGGACGATTACCAAAACTTCTAGACAAAAGAATCAAATTCTTTGAGTCAAATTGTTAAAGAAACATCCTCAGAATACCCTGGAAGGAGAATATGACAAATATAGACATTCGGCAAGAGTTGAACATAGAGGAGGACTGGTTTATCAATTCCATTTTGGCTAGAAAATGTAAATACTTTGGTCACATCAAAAGATACCATGGTCTTGAGAGAACAATGATGGAAGGTATGGTGCCAGGCAAAAGAGGCAGGGGTAGACCGTGGAGGCTGGAGTTTTTACAAGGGAAAGAGTTTCTTTCAGACAGACGTGACGGGAGCGACGTTCTATAAAAGCCATGCTACATGATGATGATGTTTAGTATAACAACTAAAGTCATATAGTTGCAAATGAAAAATAGAAAATTAACAGTTTTAGAGATCAATAATTCCTTAAACAGGTAATTTTTGTGCTACACTAAATGATTTTTATTTAAATGGTTTCGAGCAGCTCATGAGCTGCAGCGGTCAGTGACCAATAGCTGACTGCTAATGTCATGGCCAGCGAAGCCAGAGCTGCTAAGAACCTTCTACACTTTCATGCGGTGATCTAGGATAACAGGCTATAACAGAGCAAACTGGCTAAAGAGAAGGGATCGAAGAGGGAAGGCTAACCAGGTACTCAAAAAATGCCTGCTGAAGCCAGATGTGTTGGACTGAACGGTGCAAATATCGCAGTCAAGCTGTAAACTTTGACACAACGCATTCCGTTCTCTGAATTTCATTCTACTTCTTGCAAAGCCCTTTTCATGGCTTGGTAGTGAGAGATTCAAAACGAACAGAGCCTAAGCCATGCCATTTTTAAGATGCAATGACAAATATTTTATTGAGCAACAATTTTACAATTACCGCACCAGAAAAAACTGTTACAATGAAGTCACAAACACTGTATCAGCTATGAGACAAACTGTGCAGTACAATATTTCAGCATTATTTATCTATAATTCCCCAGGCAACGACTGGTTGAGCAGTTAGGACACTCTTCTCTTGATCAAGCAGACACAGGCACAAAATCTCAGTAGGACATGTTTTTCATCTACCACGGGTAAAATAAAAACCTAGTCAGTACACTCTGTTGTGACTACAGGTGTAAGCGGCTTTTATTCCCCAGCCCTAGATATTCTATGGGAGGGGGGGGGGGGAGTAGCGAGGTCTGGGCTGGAAGTCCTGCTCGTTAAAGTAAAGTGAAGCGTCTGATATAGGTTCTCATTTCCAGATGTAGAGATAACCGCTGGATTCACTGTTTGGCTTGCTGTTTAGGAGTTTCCATGTCAATGGCCTCTCCTACATTATTGTGTCCCCAGCTGCACCTTCATGAGGGGCCCCCTATTTCTTACAGAGCCTGCTGTTGGGCGCGACCGAGCACCCGGTGGTATAACTGGGTGGGCAGATTGAGCTCATTAGCCTTGATTGGCGGTCAATCTAAGAGAAAGTAAACTCTGACTCTAAACCTGGGTAGACGAAGCTCGCTAGCCTGTTCAGGTAGTTCACCTAGGAGAGGAGGAACTCTGATTTTAAACTCACAAGTCCCAGAGAGTTCTGGCTAGTCTTGGGACGATGAAAGTATCATCGGATGTCTCGAGTAACTAGCATCTGCGAGCAACGACTCGACTGCCCTGTGGAAATCTTGGGAGAGTGCATGGCTATAGGAGTAAACCCAGACAGAAAATCCAGAGTGATAGCACCTAAGGCGGATGGTTTCAAACTTGCAAACTTCTTCCGACAGCTCCTGCAGCTGAGCTGGTGCCAAATTGTCACGCTTTGCATTCCTTTGGATTACACCAGCGAGGTCGACAGGGAAATCCTGCAGTTTAAGCAGCCCAGGGTCTCCATATTCAGCGCCCAGAAAGGCTACTCACAGGAAGCCATGTGCATGGTCTGCAAAGACTGAGATGCCAATGAATGAAATATTCTACCCAGCAGCCTCAGCAATGGAATCAATGTCGTAATGAGACTATTTTATAATCATCAAAATGATGCATTTCTCAGCAGGGAGAATGGCGGTATAGCAAAAAGGTTAGTGATGTGACTCATACCCCGACATCCATATTAGGGTCCACAAGGTCAGAGCCCTATAGGAAGTATAAACCCACTTAAGAAATGTTTCTTGATGCCAGATACTAAGGCGCAAAACACAGTACAACGCACTTTGCCTTACAGACTAACAAAAATATAAATAAATACTGAGCGATCAAAGAGAGTTGTGAATGTAGCAAGCTACCTCATCTTATGGGGAACTGAGGTGCTAGTCCCGTCAGGCACAAAATACTGACCAGGACGTCCCGTCAGGGTCAATACACTGACTAAGATCACAATCTTTCCTCCATGTAGCGTTCCCTGGAAACAGGCTGTTTTCAAGGCAGTCTGGCTGATGAGATGTGAATAAATGTGATCCCCATAGTAGTAAGCACCACACAGATGAATCTAAACATAGTACAACTGCCTGCAGGACCGCGGCCTACCTTCATCAGCATGCTTGGGATATGAGGAAAGCTACTATAACCTGCCACGTAATGTCCTTTTCAGGGTGCACAAAAGAGTAAACTTACTCATTGTGGGCATCCAACAACAACAACAACCTCATCTTATAAAAATTAAAAGCCACAAAAATAAAAGAAGCTCTTACACCACATGGTAGATGGAAGGATTGGCTAAAGCGGCTTGTGAATAGGGCAAGCTACATCATCTTGAAAAAACTGTAAGCCATGAAAATAAGAAAGGAAGACCTCTACACTTAATGGTTTAATGGCAGATGAAGAACGAATAAGTCAATTTACATATTCAATTCTCTGTCCATCTATATTTAGCAGGGGTGGTGGCCAAACTTAACGTAGTAGTGCTTAACGTAGGAGTCACATATGTCAACTACAGATATTTGAGAGTCATAAGGCAAAAACACATATTACACACAGATTTTTATTGTTAAATGCACATTTTGTATATATGTAAGTAATAATTTTTATTCATTTATGCAGTTTTTAAAACATTGTATTTGTATTAGTTTCAATAATCACAAAGTACACAGATATTGACCAGGTGTTTTCAAAAGCCTGAATAATTATTGTTTGAACTATATTGAGCATATATATGTATGTGTGGCAACTTCAAATAGTTTCAGTAATGATAGACTTGTGTTTGAATAAATGATTATGTGATGGAAATTATAGTTCCATAAATTGGTAGGGACCTTGAGAAAATTTCAATACTGATGCAACTTTCAATAATGCTATCAAAAATAAGTTTGTGTTTTGTGTGTAGGATCATCAGAGTTGAAAATGTCCTTGATAGAACAATGTGCAATTGTTAAATTTTGTCTTTAGCTAGAGAAGTCACTCCCAGAGAATTGTTAACAAGGAAATATATGTTGATATCTTCTAAGAAGAGGTTGATAAATACACTATTTATACCTACATTGTGTTACCAATATCTGTCTTGGTCCTTACTAGCAACCCATAAGAGTAAGGTCCAGAGCTGTGAGATGTGCTGTGTGAGAAGTGCAGCCGAAAAGACAATACGTGGCCGAATCCGAGCTGAGGCAGATAGTAGGGATAAACCTAGTCAATGCATACACTGACTCTCAACAAACCTAGTTAATGCCTACACTGACTCTCAACAAATCAAGTGGTTTGATCATTTAGTCGGAATACATTATGACGAGCCTGCATCAAAGAGCATATCATGTGCAGGTCCACGAGCAAGAGGCAGACCAAAACATCGATGGATTGCGTGTGTCTTGGACACTCTCAGGAAGTTACACCTAACGATAGCACATGCCTCCCACTTGGCGATAACAAGAAATATTTGCATCCCACCTCTCTGCGACGCTGAATGGCAAGGGCAGTAGGACAAAAGAAGAAGATCTTCTAAGAGAAGTAATCAGAATAAAAAATAATGGATTCTGCAGTATGACAATCTGTCAGCATATCATTTGCTACTGGTGAGGCAGCACCTTCCAACACAGAATGTGACTGTCCTGGAACATCCTCTATATTCTCCTGACCTGACACTGGCTTTTCTTGTTCCCTCACCTAACATCAACACTGAAATGGCAGCGATTCAAAGATACTGAAAACATTTTCACCAATGCGGCAAAACAGCTGAGAGAGATGTCAAAGAATGGGTTCTATGAATGTTTTCAACAGCTACATGGGCGTTGGCATGTGTAGTTGCCAAAGGGAACTATTTTGAAGGATGTATTAACAATTGCGTTATTATTTATTTCTATAAAATACGCAAATTCTGAGACCTATTTGAAACTGCAACTCAAGCTTATAACACAAAACTTCATACAAGAAGACAAAGAAAATGGTGGATCAATGGTGTGAAAGAAACGCTACAAAGACATAGATAGAAAATAACCCTAACCATGGAGATGACACATGAAAAAAGACTGCACCTTCCAACAATGTCTTATGACAAATGGACAAACGAGATGACATAATATCATATTGGGTGAAGTGTGCCTGTTATTCTTTCGGAAAACAGGAAATCTGCACTTAGCATTGTGTGCAACATCAAGTAATGGGAATTCTGCTTTCCTAGACTCCTTTTAAAATAAACTAATGTAATCATCATTACACATGAAAGATGCGTAATCACACAACACACAACATAATGGTGGACACTTAGACTCATCATCAGTCAGTTATCCCGTAACTGGTGAGGTCGTTGGGAGACATATGAAGAAACCCCAACAACCACACGCCACCCTTCTCTGTCAGTGGCAGCTGCCTGTGCCTCCTCTGGTTGGAGATTGGTCCATTCTTTTATGCTGTCCTCTCTACCTCTTTGTGGGATGCCTCTTCGTTATCTGCCTTTCACATTTTCATGCAGGATCGTGTTTGCAAGACCATTTGATCTTGATATGTGACCGTACCAAGCGAGTTTCCAAGGCATGTTGTTTAATATATATGGCGAGTTGTTTTTCTGTTGGAGGTGTAATAAACAAACACAGCCAGCACACGACGTGGTGACAGCAGTTGCAAAGCGGCCTGTTTTCCTCAGCTTAAAAACCCCTTAACTACCCTAGTAATGAGAATAAAGTCGTATGACAGTTTTCAAAGATAGTTATTCATTAATTTTATAATATGACACGAAACTTAAACAAAGAGACCAGAGTTTGATCTTTAAGCTGAGAACAGGCCATGTGCCTCTCAACAAACAACTGAATAGAATATAACCATTATGTGAACCAAACTGCAGATTCTGCCACGACCACCAGAAGTCAGTCGGGCACCTCCTGACTTTCTTCTCAGGGCTGGCCGATCTGCGGAACCTGCTGCTCCCACCACATCCCACCATACACATCACTACAATAATTGAGCAGGACAAGTGCTCTTATCCGGGAGGCATTGGGCTAATAAGAGCTGCCAGCTCACAGCTAAAGGGATTATATCATCATCATCATATGACATGATAATACACAGAAAGTCACTCAAAAACTTTCACCTGGGATTAACAGATGGTATATATTTAAATAGCTGCTATCTACCTGAAAGGAGTTCTCATACAAACTAGGTAAATTGTTCAAAGTAGTTGCATAGATATCAGGACTTGATAAGGGTTAGAAGGTTGTTAATCATTAATGATAAAGAATGCTGGATACTTGTAACAGGTAGCAAATAAATAAAAATTCTAAAAATAATTTAGTACTTCATGGGCATGAAAGAATACTTTACAACAGATTGTCACGAACATTGTGCTCTTCGTAGTTCAGTCTGAACAAAATATTATTTTTTTAATAATATGCGCACAATATGGAAAAAAAGTGATTTAAATGATAACTTAATAAGAATTACAACACAAATGAGAACTTCAAGCATGAAAAGAAGATATTTGGACAAATTTGTTAAAACTAGGATTTTGAGGTGTTTTTTTTTTCATTTACTGTTGTTTGCATTTGTTGTTCCATATACTATTGTTATTTGATGCATTATGACCTTTTTTTTTTTAATGTATTGTTCTCTTTGTTGTTCTTTTTATGTTTGTGTTTTGTTCTCTTCTGCTTTATTCATTCTTACCATCCTTTTCTGTGCTTGTGAAACCTGAACAGTGGACATTCAAATATCCTGAATTTAGTCGTGTGGTGTAAGAGGATATTCAAATATTCTGAATTTAGTTGTGAGATGTAAGGGGACATTCAAATATCCTGTGTTTACAGATCCCTGGCCGTGGTTACAGCACTAAAAAGCCAGAAAAATACTGAACTTAATGATTTAAGAGCAGCACTCTGTCAACTATGCCAGCAGTTCGCACCAAAAAGAGTCGTGGTACAGTGGGTTCC
This sequence comes from Ariolimax columbianus, assembly GCA_036924085.1. Lineage (NCBI taxonomy): Eukaryota > Metazoa > Mollusca > Gastropoda > Stylommatophora > Arionidae > Ariolimax > Ariolimax columbianus. The sequence continues at coordinate 43,314,867 of JAVGWX010000015.1, forward strand.
ATCCCACTGTAACATCCAAGGCAACGAGCAGGCAGACAGACTGGCAAAAGGAGATGCAAGACTACCACAACCAGATTCTAGTGTGACCTATGAAGAGTCCAAAAGGTTTATTAGGGCCAGATACATGGCCAAATGGGAAACAGAACATACTGGCTACACAAAAAATGATGCCTACTACCAGTTGAACAGAAAAGAGCAGGTCGTGATCTTCAGACTCCGCACAGGCCACAACATACTGAGGTACCTTCTATTCAATAAACTGAGGATAGGTGGCACTGACGAATGCACCTGTGGTACAGGGAAAATGACCGCTGAACATCTGCTGCATAATTTCCCGACATACGAGGACTAGAGAAAGCACATGTGGCCATCACCAGTGCCAACACTAGACAAGCTCTATGGCAGTGTCGACAGCCTCAGGATGACTGCTGCTTTCTTTGAACAAATTCAAGTTGACGTCTGACAGCGTACGAAGAAGAAATATCCTGAATTTAGTTGTGAGGTGTAAGATGACATTCAAATATCCGGATTTTAGTCATGAGATGTAAGATGACATTCAAATATCCTGAATTTAGTTGTGAGGTGTAAGATGACATTCAAATATTCTGATTTTAGTCATGAGATGTAAGATGACATTCAAATATCCTGAATTTAGTCGTGAGGTGGAAGAGGACATTCAAATACGCTAAATTTAGTTGTGAGATGTAAGGGGACATTAAAATATTCTGAATTTAGTCATGTGATGTAAGGGGACATTAAAATATCCTGAATTTAGTTGTGAGGTGTAAGATGAGGTGTAAGATGACATTCAAATATACTGAATCTAGTCATAAATAATAGTAATATAAATACATAACCTTACATGACAAAAAAGGAGTTTTTCTTCTAGGTCAACATTGCAATCACAAAATGAGATATAAACAATTCTTTATAAACATTGGATAAAGCTGCACAAAACTAATGCTGATGTGAAGTTGGCACCATAAATATAATCATGAATAACAATTCTTCACAAAGCTTACTAAAACACATATAAAACAGACAATGATTCATTTTGGCATCGGCAACTACAGAACTAAAAGTTTTCTGATTGTAATTAAATACAAATTAAATACAGCAGAAATGTCCCCCACCATAGTGGGAAACTGCTAAAAAGTCTTACATTGCACTACATTCAAGAGGAATCAAGTCCACCATCTTCAGCTTGTCACTGGATGTAAGAAGAGCCACTGTAAAATCTACACCAGAAAAATTTTATTGAAAGTTAAGAACTCGGATATGCCTAGTTTTGAAAACAACAGCAGAAATGTGTTTAATTAGTTAAACTTTATACAACATCTTCCTGGATAAACATTGAGTATTCTATCAATCAATTTTATCATATTATCACTATATTCTGCGTCAGTCCAGCAAGTGTGCTGTGTGCGAGGAAGCCAATAATATTCTGTATATGTCCAGACCTTTTGCAACACTGTACCAATGCATGCCAAGGTATTTAGACAGTCCATCTCACCGTCACATAGGTAGACAACTCCATGGACATGTACAGGCATATGGCAACTAAAGCATTGTTCTACATGTCCATCTCTTGTCTGATAACGCTGCTTCCATGTCTCAAAACAAAGTTTGATGTTGGAATTTCTTTGTTTCTAATCTTATCCCGTACAAAAAGTTTTAGTACGAGCCGTTCCATTGCTTTCTGAGTAACTGTGAGCTTCTCAGCATCTGCTCTGTGCAAGTTCTACACTTCACATCCCTAAATCATTGCTAGAATGTTGATGGAAGTGTGTACTCTTGCTGTGATGTCTTTCATTTCCTGGAGTATTGACTTAATGGAGTAAAAAGATTATCGAGATGACGAAAAGCCTCAATTTTAATCTTTCATTGATTTATTTATAATTATAAATAGAGGTCTCCGCATCAAAGTGGTCAAGCCGTTGTCTTGTGTTCAGATGGTCTTTTTTACTTAGTCGCTCCTCTTCTACCGCAAGGTGTAGAGGTTGTTCATATGGTCAGGGTTTGAATTCGAGCTGCGGCGGTTGGTTCATGATGGCAATTTTTTCAGGAGATTCCTGGGTTCCTCACTGGAGCTATGGAGTTTGTGCTTTGTGCAATGCTATTGGCAGGTAGGATACATTAGAACTATGGTAGAGACTGCAATCTGTGCTGACTACATTTCTGAGCAGAAATTCTGATGGTTCAGTTGTCTTGTGTCTCTGCAGTGACCAAATCAACTCCAACTGTGAGCTTAATTTAACTTAACACCTTTGTACTGGTTTAGAAGATTTACAACCATTTTCATTTATATTTTCTTGCTCTAAAAGCTATGTGCATCCAATCTATTCTTAAATGCAGTAATTGTCCCTGCCTCCACTATTTCCTGTGGCAATGCATTCCAAGCATTCACCACTCTCTGACTAAACAAAAAAAATATCTCCTAATATCTAATCTGGACCTTTCTTTAGTTAATTTGTAGCTATACCCTCTTGTTTTTGTAGGTGGCTGTATTTAAAAAAAAAATTTGTTGCAGTCTAATTTATCCTTTCCTTTAGTTATCTTATAAACCTATATTGTCACCTCGAATTCTTCTCTTTTCTAGAAACTGTAGGCCGGTTTTATTCAGAGTCTTTCCTTGTAACAGTAATTCTGGAATCCCACTATTAGCTTTTCCGCTCTTTCGTATTCTTTCCAGCATATTTATACCTCCTCTACGATAAAAACTCCACACCTGTACACAGTACTCCAATCTAGGTCTAACTAATACTTTATACAGTTTGACTATCACTTCCTTGCTCCTATGTTTAATATACTTGTCTATATTTTATATATGCTTACAATGCAAGAGGTTATGTCTTCAAGATTCATCCGAGGCAATCTACACGGCAGATGGTATGGGGTGATCCTACAATGGCACAACGTTATGATTGTGGACGTTACACGAGAGAGATGATTTAAGCTCTCCACGACGGTTCACGGCACAAGTAAGCGTAAATCTGACTGAACTGTAATTATTACAAACAGTTTTAAGCATAGCCATACAGAGTCTGTATATCATAATGAGCTGGTGGTCAAGAGGTTAGGGTACTGGTCTCCTAGTCACAAGGACATGGGTTTGAACACAAGGAAGAACTTATGTTTTTTTCTTTTAGGAATGAAACAAAATGCACAATATGAGATGGCAGCAAGGACAAGCAACTTTTATTTCCTTATCTCTATAAATCTCCCAGTCGGACCTCAGTAATGAAGACAAAGCCATAATAATGACCATATTATATATATATATATATATATATATATATATATATATATATATTATTGGGGAGGAAGACTAACGTCCGGTCAGGCAAAATATACTGATCAGAATCAGACATGTTAGTCAGGGTCAGGCAAAACATACTGGTCAAGACACTCACCTCGGCTTCCTAGTAGCCCTCCCTGGAAACTGGCTGTTTTCATGGCAGCCTGGTTGATGTCAGTGATTGACATGATCCCTGTAGTAGTGAGTGACACGCAGATGAAGCTAAGCATAGCACAACTGCCTGGACGACCCCGATCCACTTTCATCAGCACGCTCAGGATGTGAGGAAAACTACTGCAACCCCCGCCACTTATGTCCTTTTCAGACCGCACAAAAGAGTAACCTACTCATTGTGGGCATTCGCAAACAACATATATATTGTTGATATTTATTATTAATTGTCATTATTTATTATATATTGTTATTATTTATTTATCATACAAAAGTGTGTATATGGCGCATTATATAAATAATTTTCCTGCGTTATTACGATTAATAAACTACTTGAATAAAATAACTATCTCTACAGTGTTTATTATCTTTGCTGAGGTTCACCAATATACAGGGTTGAGGAATAACAAGGCGCTTGCTGCTGCAGTCTCCATGCACTGTACAGACTAGAATTTTACTTTACTTAGCTAGAAAAAACGCCTATGCCTTACAGAGAATTTCAAAACATGTCCATCTAGTTAAAGACTGACATCTAAACTGTTTGGCCAACCACGCAATAAAATCTTTATGAAATAATTCATGCATAACATAAGACTCCACAATACTGATAAAACAGTTTTTATATGAATGCATTTTCTGTAAGAAAATGTTGAGATTTTATACAAAGTTTTCATCATAAAAAAATGTTTAATAATACAAAAAATATTGTAAGCATATCTTTGTTAAGTTAAAACATCTAAAAAATATAGCCAATGAGATCATATTTGTAGATTTGCAGAGATTGCCTGATATGTTAAAACATTCTATAAAACAATAACATGTCTAGGCTCATAGACTAGGTAAAAGCAATCTAGAATAACAAATCTGGAACCAGTAGGACAAAAAAACACCACAGTTATTAACAATGTAATAAATCATTATATGAGGATAATAGACATACAATTGTATAGACAGAAGTACACTCCCCAACAAATAAGTGATTCTGGAGATGTACAACACATCAGACAACAGAAGACAAAGTGTAGCATAATGCATTTCAAAGATATGAACACGTTTCACTGAAAAATATGTTTTGGCATAGGAAAGAAATGCTAAGCAATATGTTGCACTACAGCAAGCTATAGGAACAATCAATATCCACACCTTTCATCATTTGGTGAAAGGGACTGAGCACCTATGGGTCTGCTCAGAGTGCAGTCATATTGATTCTGTTTAACATGACATAATATAATTTTATCAAATAAATGCAACCCTATTTGTTTTGTTTTTTATTGTGTAGCATTTTGTTTTTACTCAGTGTTTTTAATTTACTTGTCGTTGTGATATATAGTCATTATTTCACAACTTTGTTCCATGAAGGCTTTTCTATAACTAATTCTGGTTTGATTTATCTCCCTCGCATTATCACAAGCTTCGGTATTTAACATTCAGATCAGATAAGCCCCCATCCTTAAATCGAAGTTTAGCTGCAAAAGATTCCAAAAACCTGTGTCTTCTGTCTTGACATGCAATCTAAGGTTTTCTCTGTCATTTTCTGGATATTTAACATTCAGATCAGATAAGCCCCCATCCTTAAATTGAAGTTTAGCTGCAAAAGATTCCAAAAACCTGTGTCTTCTGTCTTGACATGCAATCTAAGGTTTTCTCTGTCATTTTCTGGATATTTAACATGCAGATCAGATAAGCCCCCATCCTTAAATCGAAGTTTAGCTGCAAAAGATTCCAAAAACCTGTGTCTTCTGTCTTGACATGCAATCTAAGGTTTTTTCTGTCATTTTCTGGATATTTAACATTCAGATCAGATAAGCTCCCATCCTTAAATCGAAGTTTAACTGCAAAAGATTCCAAAAACCTGTGTTTTCTGTCTTGACATGCAATCTAAGGTTTTCTCTGTCATTTTCTGGATGGTATCTTCCCAATTCTGGCAAAGATGGCGCCGTAACTGGCTGCGAGTCTACATTTCTCTACTGTTTTGGATCATTATGGATGCCGCCAGACCACGGATTTGCCTGGAATTGACACTAGTCGACGACTTACACTTGTGTTCACGGATACGTGGAGTTGTTTTCCGTCTGGACTTGTTATTTCGTTCTTTTTTTGTGATTTCTTCCATCCGTTTATCCTGGTCTGGACGCCGGCTGAATGGCGCTACGCTTAAACTAGTTATACCTGTGTCGTATCTCACGGGTTAGTTCTGCCGGTTCACCTTCACGAATTTGGCGTGTGGGAATTTTAGATGCTACTATGATGAACTGAATACAGCTGGGTAGAGATGCCAGACTCACTCACATGCTGAGTGTTGTCCATACGACCTCTTGTGGTTATCGAAAAGGCACGACAAACTGCGTTAGATGCCATCCCACCTTTCTACCCTGCGGGTTACATGTTTACGGAAAGGCTTCGGTGGTAACCCTGAGGCAAAATCTGCATCCTATGCATCTCCAGTCGTCTCGCTGAATGTCTTGCCACTGGCAAAAGGTAGCTTAGGCTCTGTGAGTGAGGTTGACAAAAGGCGCAGTTTCTTCCTCACTTTAATCCAAATCTCCGCGCAAGTCACCCATTTCAGCGGACACAGCAAGAGATACGACTGTCCACACGGCTGAACAAAGAGAGTGGTCTTCATCACTTGTGATGGACAAACTATCAACACAGCAAGAGATACGACTGTCCACACGGCTGAACAAAGAGAGTGGTCTTCATCACTTGTGATGGACAAACTATCAACACAGCAAGAGACACGACTGTCCACACGGCTGAACAAAGAGAGTGGTCTTCATCACTTGTGATGGACAAACTATCAACACAGCAAGAGACACGACTGTCCACACGGCTGAACAAAGAGAGTGGTCTTCATCACTTGTGATGGACAAACTATCAACACAGCAAGAGATACGACTGTCCACACGGCTGAACAAAGAGAGTGGTCTTCATCACTTGTGATGGACAAACTATCAACACAGCAAGAGATACGACTGTCCACACGGCTGAACAAAGAGAGTGGTCTTCATCACTTGTGATGGACAAACTATCAACACAGCAAGAGATACGACTGTCCACACGGCTGAACCAAGAGAGTGGTCTTCATCACTTGTGATGGACAAACTATCAACACAGCAAGAGATACGACTGTCCACACGGCTGAACAAAGAGAGTGGTCTTCATCACTTGTGATGGACAAAACTATCAATCCTCCCAATTATAGCTTTGTTTTCCTTTGGTAAATATGCCATCTTCTATTCATTCCAGTAAAGTTTTCAGTAAAGTCTTATGTATTTTGATATGACCAAAATATAGAAACTGCCAAAATAATTGCTTTTAACGAGTCGGTTTCAACATTTAAAACAAACAAAATAAACTCTAGAAATGCTCCCAGTAGACCTCAACAATAAGAAAAACAAAACAGCAAAAATTTTATTTAAAAAAAATAAATAATTCATTGAAAATAATTGCCAATTGATTGTAGTTTTGCTTCATGGCAGTGTCAAACATGCAGACAAGGAGTTCATGACCTCTTCTCTGATCTCAGAAGGAAGATGTATCTGTTGGAGCCAACAGCTACTCTAGGAAAGTGTTCCTGTCTATCATTGTCAATGCAGTAGACACCTTGAGGTAGGTCAACCAACTGCCCTGTGGTCTAACAAAATAGAAAACATACAAGGGTTATGTTCCTTTGTGCATTCATAAGATACAGGAAACATAAAAAAGTTTAAGTGACTTGGCAATATGCCAACGAACAATGATATGTTAAATTAAGCAGAAGTGACATTGTTGCACTGCAGGTAGACTCACAGATTCTCAGTTTCAGTTAGCAGATGGGGAAGAGTGGAAAGATAAACAACTCTCCCTCGCCATAAAGGTCAGACTAATGCGCTCACGGGTTCTTTCGATATTCCTCTACGCCTTTTAAACATGGACCATTACAGCTGATCCCCGGAGATAAATCCTAGCCATGGAGATGACATATTTTAGAAGACTCCTAAATATCACCTATAAAGACCATATTATGATAAAGTACGACGTAGAATCGAGAATGCAAGTAGACTATATGACGACCTCCTCACAGCGATCAAAAGGCAAAAGCTGACTTGGTATGGCCACGTCTCGAGGTCCAATGGACTGGCAAATACCATACTAGAGGGCACAGTACAGGGCAACTGAAGGTGAGGACATCTGAGAAAACGATGGGAAGACAACATCCACGAATGGACTAACCTACGACCCGAGAAGGCACAAAAAGCAACTGCAGACAGAGAGGGATGGTGCAGGATTGTGGATGTCTCAGCAGGGGTGCTCCAACCATGTCAAGAGGTCACGGGATGAACTGAACTGAACTGAACTGAAAGAGTGTTGAAACAATTAGTCCCTGAAGTTTGTTAGTTATACCTGCTCATCACCGACATCCCTCAGTGCTATGCCTATGTTTGATTCCAAACTCATGCAGTCTGTGGATTTGTAATTTTCCACAATCACTATCTAGCAGTCATTGAGCTATTTTAGTATGTTTCCTTTATCCATATGTCCCCACTTAATGGGTGTTTTCAATGCTAGGACATAAACTCCTTCAAGAAGCTCTGGAAGCTGGAAAAGGCCTTAAGTGATAAAAACAGCTACAAGCCAACAATTGCAATTGCAAAAGAAAGAAAAGTACTAATCAGGAAAATAGCAGCTGATGTTCTAATCCAAAATTACGCAGAAAACAAGTAGAAACAAAATCCCCACAGACATGAAAAGGTATTTAAGCAAGAATTAAACCACACACGCACTCTTTGTGAGAACTTGAGGAACATCTGATAGTAAATATCACCAAGACAGAACTGGAATCAGCCATTAGTAAATTCTAGAAGAGAAAAGCCCTATGAAAGGATGACATCACAAATCTTTTGTTTGTTTTTGCATTCATCTTATTTCTCTAATTCCCAAGGTGGTGTGCACTGTACTGTGGTTTTTATTTTCCGCCTGTCAGCCCAGTAATCAGACTTTAGCATGCATTTTATGTAAGGGTCTGCTTCCTCCTGCATTTTCTAAGGGTTTGCTTCCCCGGGGTAACGGCCAGTGCTGTGATGGGGAGCAAACCCTGCACCTTAGGGTTGTGAGTTGTGTCAACAATTTAAACTGTCTTTTGATCTAGCAAAACTTACAATAAACATTTTAAAACATGTAACTTGTCGAATTTTCTAACACATCAAAGTATACCAAAACTAATAAATGTATTTCTTCTTCTTCTTCTTCGCCATTCTTTATGTAAAGGACATTTTGTTACATTGTTGTGTCGTAGTTTACAGCGAGGATGCGATATCGGCGTCTTTCAGTCTGAAACATTTGGTGTCCGTATTTAAGACCGGGTTTGCCTTCCCACCGCAATCCCTTTTCTCTCAGTCAGGCTGCACAAATGCAGGTCATTTCCAGGGCCTCCACCTGGAAGCAGAATAGGGTCTTGGACAGCTCTGTTTCACTCACCCTGATGCAAAAAGGCAGCTATGAACTGCTTCCTGTTGTCATCTGGTTCACTGTGTCTTCAGACCAACAAAATGTATCCAATTCTTGGTCTTTTCTACTAATGATTACCTCTGGAGTTTACAACTTGAAACCAAATGTAACATTACAGTTATGAGAAAAGTCTATTAGAAAAATCGACCTGCGGTGTCTAGAAAAAACAAAAAGAATTTGAGGTGATGTAATACAGATTTATAAGATAATCAAAGGAAAGGATAAATTAGACTATATCAAATTTTTCTAAATACAATCACCTACAAGAATAAGGGGGTATAGCTACAAATTAACTAAAGAAAGGTCCAGATTAGATATTAGGAAATATTTTTTTAATCATAGTGGTGAATGCTTGGAATGCATTGCCACAGGAAATAGTGGAGGCATTAATTGACCCTGCCTCCACTATTTCACAAGAATAGGATGGATGTGCATAGTTTTTAGATCAAGGAAATGTAAAAGGAACTAGTTGTATACAGACTGCAGTCTTTTAAACCAGTATAAAGACGTTAAGTTTAAGTTAATTTATATAATTGCTCTACTTAGTTTACAATAGTCTGAACACGAGAGGTGTTGCCCAACACTTACATTCAAGGTTCCTCTGTCAATTGTCCTGGCCATATTTTGATTTGTTCCGCCACAGACGATGCTGTCTCTCCCCAACCACTGGGCACAGTAAAGCTAAAATATAAAAACAAAATTATTATTTAAAATTTCATCATTATTCTTACTTAGCTTTTCACTTCATATGGGCCACCACTACAGCTGACCACTTTATCGGAAGCGTGTGTATCTGAGCATTTGCGGTGGATGTTTCAGCAGTAATAGTTTTTACATGATGAGGTTGCTAGCCTCCGAGCTCAACCCTCTTTAGTCACAACATACTTGGAAGGTTAAGTAGATTGGCATCTCTCATCTGATTTTTAATTTTCCTTTAAATGAAGCAAAACATGAAGGCAATTGAAAATTTAATTGCTCGTACCAGATGCAAATAAATGAGTATGAATTGAGGGGAAAATGTAAATGAGAACAACAGGTTTGACCCAATCATCAAGCTTGGAACTGTTGTCAAGAACCCCTGAAAAATTCCCCAAAGCTGTCCAGCCTTTGGTGACCTTAGTGTCCAAACTGGCAAGCTGGTGCAGAACTGAAGCAGAAGCTACGAGCCACAGTCCTGACCTGGAAATGACTGCTGACTTCATGTTGACAACAGGCCTGCAGATCTAGCGAAACCAATTAACTTGAATGCTGAAGAAGAATAATCACACAAAGTATGAATCAGTTTTAAGGGGCACAGTTATAATCAAGAAACTACAAGAATGGGATCTTCAGCAGTGAAGAGAACTTGAGCCAGACGTTAAAGGGAAAGATGACCAGGACAGAGCTGAAATGGATAGGATGGAATGATGGGAAGACTTGGCATGTAATTGTTAAAAGCACGTGCTCCACCAGGATCCGTAAAGTTTTAAATTGCTTAGTTAGTTAGTTGGGGACGGCGTGGGCTAGTGGATAAGTGACACGGCTCACAACAAGAAGGTGCTGGGTTTGATCCCCATCACAGCACCGGCCGTTAACCCGGGGAAGCAAACCCTTAGAAAATGCAGGAGGAAGCAGACCCTTACATAAAATGCATGCTGAAGTCGGATGCACTGGGCCGACAGGCGCAAAATAAAAATCACAGTGCAACGCACACCGCCTTGGGGAATGGAGAAATAAGGCGAACGCAAACAATTTAAAAAAAAAAAGGTAGTTTTCTTTCCACTCGTGCCATAGAGTGTCACGGGGAGAATAAGTCGTCTATTCTGCGCTGTGTCTGTTAATGTGTGCCCGTGTTGTTGCATAATCACTCTAATGTCATCTATCTACCTGCCTCACGGCCACCCCTTTGTCCTGCAGCCAGATCTACCAGCGTTGTAAGCCATCAGTGGAAGTTGATGAGGGTGTATTCTCATGAGATGACCAAACCAACTTATTTTTTGCCTGACATGACAAAATACACAAGAGTAAATAACCTTGATGACCTTATTGTCAGATTTGGCAAAAGAGTGTAAAACTGACGCAGAAGCTATAGGGCCCACAGTCTTCTGAACTATCAAATGGGACAAACAGTACCATCACACCCCCAAAATAGTATAGCTCTGCAGAAATCTGTTATAAGAACAAAACTGAATAACTGACCTGGCTATGGTTTATGGGATCATGAGGCACATCCTTAATCTTGACAGCCATTGCAAAATCCCAGATCTGAAAAGTCAACATTAAATAGAGGTATTATAAAGATACCTGAGTTGTCCGTCGGGGTCTTTGTGTATGACAAAGATAAGAATAGTACCACTGCCCCACAGCGAGCATGTCATATGAGGTGACTAACTGTGTGACATGGCATAACACTGACCATGGTTATGTGGTTAGTTAGCAACAGCAAAGATGGCGTCTAACAGGCTGCGGGTCTACTTTGTCCTAGTGTTTAAATCTATTAAGGTGGACTCGCACATCGGTTAACCACCCTTCAGTGGCACTTGTCCCAACACAGGAAAGTAATAAACTGCTCAAGCCTAGCCCACTAAACAGGAAATCCTCTACCCGGCTACACCCAGCTCACTCCAGAGATGGGACCTGCACAGGGATATTGACCCATGTAGAAGTACAAGTCGACTAAGGCTAAGATTATAAAAATTGTTATCTCGATCACATCTGTATGAAATATTGCACCAGTTATGTGGAGAGCATATTATTCAAATCACTCGTGTCAATTATGGGTCGGACAGAATAGGACAACTGTAGTGTTCACAACATTCTTAAGAGACAACACAAGAGTGGTGTGCATGGGCTTGCAACCTCAGCATGTAATATAAATTGCAACAGAAACGACCACTGGATAGTCGTCCTTAAGTGTTTCATGACAAATGTCCAGCTGCAGTGATTTTTTTTTTTTTTTTTTTTGGTATTTGCCTTATTTCTTTATTCTTCAAGGCGCTGTGCGTTGCACTACGGTTTTTATTTTGGGCCTGTCAGCCCAGTACATCTAACTTCGGCATTCATTTTATGTAAGGGTCTGCTACCTCTCTTCTGCATTTTCTAAAGGTTTGCTTTCCCGGGGTAACGGCCGGTGCTGTGGTGGGGAGCGAACCCAGCACCTTCGGATTGTGAGCCATGTCACTAAACCATTAGCCCATGCCATCCTTGCTGCAGTAATGATTCTATGCTTCATTTTGTTTGAAAAGGAGATGGGAAGAACAAGAAGATATGTGAACACAAATGATATTTATATCTGTCATGTGTTTCATGAGTAAATCAAATCAAGAGCAGGTCTGTCACAATACGAATGTCTCTAATATCATCCCAAAGTTGCTTGTCTCACTGGTCAAGTTTATACTAGAAATACATGGTACTAATGTGAAGCTATTGTAAAGAATCAGCCAATCCCCAATGGGACAGGGCATAATGCGGAGGAGGAGAAGGTGGCTGAGACATCTTTTTCTTTGGTGTATGTCCTGAAAAGGATGTTGTATCATAATTTACAGAGAGACTGCAATATATGCTGCTTTTGGGACGACACATCCGATTTCAGCTGGATATTTTGGGTACTAGTTTTGCTTCCAACTGTGATCCCTATTCTCTTAGCCAGACTACACTAGCACAGCCTGTTTCCAGGGCTGACGCCTGAAGGTGGAATAGACTCTTGGTCAGATCTGGTTTGCTGACTGGTGCAAGCAGATAGCTATGAGTCGCTGACATTTGTCAGTTCCTTCATTGTGCTCCTTCTTCAGCCTTGCTGGTGCATCTATTAAGAAAACAATTTAACAGCATTATCTGTCAGTCTCTATTTTGTGCCCCAAAAGCGCAAGAGGAGTTGAGGACGGCCCATGCACACTTGGAGATGGGAAATAGATGTAAACATGGCAGATGTGGGAATAGCTATACATGTTTGTATAAGTCCGAAAGATTTGGTGTGGGATTTTTGCGGGCCTATGCCCCACTGGTGGTGATAAAAGTGAATGAAATTTGTGTGGATCTACTATGCTGGCATTCATGACAATGGAACACCTGGGTAAGGGATTTATAGTTGAGACATTAGATATAGATGCTGGGAACATTAGATATAGATGCTGGGAACATTAGATATAGGATGCTGGGAACATTAGATATAGATGCTGGGAACATTAGATATAGATGCTGGGAACATTAGATATAGATGCTGGGAACATTAGATATAGATGCTGGGAACATTAGATATAGATGCTGGGAACATTAGATATAGATGCTGGGAACATTAGATATAGATGCTGGGAACATTAGATATAGATGCTGGGAACATTAGATATAGGATGCTGGGAACATTAGATATAGATGCTGGGAACATTAGATATAGATGCTGGGAACATTAGATATAGATGCTGGGAACATTAGATATAGATGCTGGGAACATTAGATATAGATGCTGGGAACATTAGATATAGATGCTGGGAACATTAGATATAGATGCTGGGAACATTAGATATAGATGCTGGGAACATTAGATATAGGATGCTGGGAACATTAGATATAGGATGCTGGGAACATTAGATATAGGATGCTGGGAACATTAGATACAGATGCTGGGAACATTAGATATAGGATGCTGGGAACATTAGATATAGGATGCTGGGAACATTAGATATAGGATGCTGAGAAAATGAGATATAGGATGCTGGGAACATTAGATATAGGATGCTGGGAACATTAGATATAGGATGCTGGGAACATTAGATATAGGATGCTGGGAACATTAGATATAGGATGCTGGGAACATTAGATATAGGATGCTGGGAACATTAGATATAGGATGCTGGGAACATTAGATATAGGATGCTGGGAACATTAGATATAGGATGCTGGGAACATTAGATATAGGATGCTGGGAACATTAGATATAGATGCTGGGAACATTAGATACAGATGCTGGGAACATTAGATACAGATTCTGAGAAAATGAGATATAGGATGCTGGGAACATTAGATATAGATGCTGGGAACATTAGATACAGATGCTGGGAACATTAGATATAGATGCTGGGAACATTAGATATAGATTCTGAGAAAATGAGATATAGGATGCTGGGAACATTAGATATAGATGCTGGGAACATTAGATACAGATGCTGGGAAAATTAGATATAGATGCTGGGAACATTAGATATGGATGCTGGGAACATTAGATACAGATGCTGGGAACATTAGATATAGATGCTGGGAACATTAGATATAGATGCTGGGAACATTAGATATAGATGCTGGGAACATTAGATACAGATGCTGGGAACATTAGATATAGATGCTGGGAACATTAGATACAGATGCTGGGAACATTAGATACAGATGCTGGGAACATTAGATATAGATTCTGGGAACATTAGATATGGATGCTGGGAACATTAGATACAGATGCTGGGAACATTAGATATAGATGCTGGGAACATTAGATACAGATGCTGAGAAAATGAGATATAGATGCTGGGAACATTAGATATGGATGCTGGGGATATTTATATGAATATCTGGAACATTAGATTACGATTTTGGAGACATTAGATATGGATGTTGGGGACATACTCAACTCAATCGATGACCATTTCTTAGATGAAGATACTGCTATCGATAACTGTTAGCCAACATAATGCAGGAGTTTCTTCTTCGTTCGTTCTCAATCTCCCACTACCAAACCCTGGAAGGGTAAGTAGCAGAATGTAGTCCAGAGAACGGAATGCGTTGTGTTGTAGTTTACAGCTTGGTTGCGATATTTGCACCTTTTGGTCCAACACATTCGACTTCAGCAAGCATTTTTTGAGTACCGGGTTAGCATTCCCTCTCCGATCCCTTCTCCTTAGTCAGTCTGCCCTGCTGCAGCCTGTTATCCAGGATCACCGCGTGGAGGTGAAGAAGGGTCTTGGCAGCTCTGGTTCTGACGCTAGCAGTCAGCTATGGGTCGCTGACCACTGCAGCTCATGTGCTGCTCAGCGTCTTGATCCCATGCAGGAGTTTGATCAGGGAGAACTTAACTTAATTATACTCGTCTAGAGTATACACGCACTGCCGACAATTACCAACACACTACGGAGTGGTGACACAACTGAAGAGGACTTGTATATATATTAGAATGGCATTGGGCTGCCAACATTTTTGGATATTTTTTTAAAGGGACTGAGCACCTATGGATCTGTCTAGAGTGCAATAATGTAGATTCTTTATAACATAATGTGTTAGCTTCTTCTTCTTCACTCTTATCACTTTGGGGTGTATAGACCGTCAACAAACCCTCTTCAGGCAGTCCTGTGCTATTTTCTCCAGTTCTTTCCAGATTCTCCCTGTTTTTCTTGTTTTGGCTCTATGTCTCTTCTACATGTGCTTTTGGCCTTCATTTGCCTATTTTTCCTTAGGGGTTCCATGATAGAGATTACCTCATGATACTGACTGGGCTTTCACAGTGTGTGGCCTATCAAACGCCTCTTTTTTCTAAATATTTCCTGTTCCACCCGTGTTTGTCCTGTTCTGTTCCAGAAGCTTTCATTTGTAACCTTGTTGAACCACAAAAAGCCCACAATCTTTCTCAGGGATTTGTTGATAAAGCAGATCACGATGCTGAACAGCTCATCAGCTGTAGTGGACAGCGAACCTCTTCCTCATTCACCTTCAGACCTCAACTTCAATGACTCTAACGAAGGCAGTAGTTGACTCAAGGCTCTGTACGCTTCCGTAAAGCTTCTCGTGGAAGGACACTGGCTGTTGCCAAATGCTACTTCTTTTTTCGGTATACAGTGGACAGGACTGCAAAATATGTTCTTCCTTCATGGGGGCTGTGCCGCAGGCACAAAGGTCTGTCGTGCCAATCTTGAACATGTGTACAAATGGCATCTAAGTCTGTTGTGACCTGTGTGTAGTCGGAGTTTTTATCACGTGGTCTCGCCTGGAGATTTGATGGTAGGACAGCGAACCAGAGCTGACTACTAGTGCCAGGGCCAGTGACCCAGAACTGCCAAGGCCCTTCTCCACCTCCATGTAGTGATCCTGGATAACAGGCTGCAACCAGACCTACTGGCTAAGGAGAAGGGATCGAAAATAGAAGTCCGACCCAGTACCCAAAAATGCCATGCTGAAGTTGGATATGTCGGACTGAATGGTGAAAATATCGCAGTCAAGCTGTAAACTACGACACAACACATTCCATTCCCTCACCACTTCCTACTGCTTGCAAAGCTCTAGCCAGGACTTGGTAGCAGGAGTTTCTTCTTCTTCTTCGTTCGTTCTCAATCTCCCACTACCAAACCCTGAAAGGGCTTAAGTAGCAGAATGTAGTCCAGAGAACGGAATGCATTGTATCGTAGTTTACAGCTTGGCTGCGATATTTGCACCTTTCAGTCCAACACATCCGACTTCAGCAAGCATTTTTTGAGTACCGGGTTAGCATTCCCTCTTCGATGGTAGCAGGAGTTTGAGAATGAATGAGGAAGAAGAAGTTGGTAAAGCCCTTTAATCTCTTAATATTGGGTTTTACCATCTCCCATGTTTCTGCTTCACGAGGAAGGATGTCAGTTTCTTAGGTAATGATTTATGTTAATGGTAACATCACAAAGAGAATATTCTAGCATCATCAATAATTCTACTCTAACTTCCTCTCCAGGTGAAGTTTTTACCTGTAAAACATGCGACTTGCGCCAAGACCCAGTGAGAATATGATTGTGTACGGCATCAATATCAAGAGCATCGCCACAGAGATGGGGGCCAATGAACTTTCTGCAGAGGTAAATTGTCATGTTTTGTAAGACACTTTTCTGTGAGATTACAAAGTCAATGTTAAACTTAACGTTTGACATGTCAGTACATCTCAACAATATCCGCAACCACACGGGTTCCCCAATTGCCAGCCACTTCAATGGTCCTGAGCACCGGGGTAAGGCTGACGTTAGTATCACTGGTCTAGTTTCTTGCTTCTCTGACGATTGTCAGCGATTCGCCCTTGAGAATAGACTTTATCTCTAGTATGGGTTGCTTCCAACCGCATGGCATTAATATCTTGCATACCTTTTCTTAAAATCTCATACTGGCCCCCATATATTTGTCTTCCTTTGAGACCACTCTCTCCTCCGCCCTTCAATGGGTTCTTCTTATCTCCCGTCAAGACTCCCTCACTCCCACTAACCATCCTCCCTCTGACCGTATGAAACTCGTTCTCACTAATCACCCTCATTGCGTCTCTGTCCGAGAAATCCTATTCGGCCATCTCCCTATTCTTCACTCTGATCCTGCCACTCGTATAGTTTTTCCCGATCCTCCTCTTGACGCCTACAAACGGGTCAGGAACCTGAGGGACTTGCTGGTCAGTAGTTGCCTACACACCAGCCCTCATAGTCTTCCAGGCACCAGGCCGTGCAAAAATACACGTGGCTGTGTTACCTGCCCTCATGTCATCCTTTCTCGCTCCATCACCTTTCCTAAAGCAGAATTCTTCATCAAAGAGGGATTCACATGCAATTCTTGTAACCTCATCTATTCTATCATCTGCCGCCAGTGTGGTATGACATACATTGGGGAAACTGGTATGGAACTGCGGGAGCGTTTCCGCCAACACCTCAACGACATCTGCAACCGCACTGGATTCCCAATTGCCAGCCACTTCAATGGTCCTGAGCACTAGGGTAAGGCTGACGTTTGTGTCACTGGTCTAGTTTCTTGCTTTTCTGATGATCGTCATCAATTCGCCCTTGAGAATAGACTTATCTCTAGTATGGGTTTTCTCCAACCACATGGTATTAATGTCTTCCATACTTTTTCTTAAACCCTCACACTGGCCCCCATCTATTTGTCTTCTTTGTACCCCCCCCCCCCCCCATTCTTCTACTATCAGTTCTCACACCCCCCCCCCCATTTTAATCTCACGCCCTCCCGGCTTATATTACCTTCTCTTTGTTCTTCCATCTGGACCACTATTTGGCCACTATTGGCTTATCCGGCGCATTCCCCCACATTTCTTACGCTCTCCTGGCCACTTTGTGTTTGACCGCTCCGATTCAGTTTCAGTCAGCATCTGGCCCAGCCGGTCGCTTAGACAGACTGGGTCTACAATCAGAAACAGATGAGTTGACCATTTTTTCTTAAATGTTGATTTGTTAGTTCAGTATTGTTGTCCCTGATGAAGGCCTATTGGTCGTAATGTAGGTTTTGTTTGTGTTCTCGTCTCGGTGCGATATCTTCTTTGTACGCTGTCAGACGTCAACCTTTATTTTTTCGAAAAAAGCAGCGGTCATCCTGAGGCTGTCGGTGCGGTATCTGACCATACCCATTTTAAAATTTTGATTAAACTGAACTTTAATCAACTTTTACATTTTTTTCATTTGTTTTTTTTCACATGTCAGTGCAGAAGGCCTTAAATATCTGTCGTTAAACGGTATGATGGATATAGAGATGAAGGATGTAGAGTCATATTCTGTCATATATGAATGCTGTCTGCATAGGCTGCTCAGGATCAGGTGAAAGGACAAAGTGAGTAACTCTGAAATTCTTAGCAATACTAACAGGTTGAACATCCAAACGCTTCTGAAATTGGCTCAGCTACGACGGACAGGACATATTTTTCACACGTCAAATAAGCAAATTTCCAAGCAGCTGTTAAACGGTGAGTTCAAAGCAGGCAGTCGCTCATCAGCAGGGCAGAAGAAACACTACAAAGACTTCTTGAAAGTGCTTCTGAAATGGTTCAATATTGATGTCACATCCTGGGAGATGGTAGCACGAGACCGTACTACCTGGCAAGCTAGAATCACTGAAGGTGCTCAGATCGCAGAGAGTAGAGTCATCGCAGAGACTCAGCAAAAGCGTGCTGTCCAAAAAAAACCAATACTCACAATGATTCCACTTCTGGCTCCCCACATGTATGCCCTGAATGTGGCAAGGTGTGCCATTTCTGGATTGGTCTTTACAGCCATCGGAGAACACATTTTGCAGCAATAGTCTGTTGCAGTTGCCATATTTGCTTGCGATGGGTAACTATTATTATTTTATGAA
Organism: Ariolimax columbianus; assembly: GCA_036924085.1. Taxonomy (NCBI): domain Eukaryota; kingdom Metazoa; phylum Mollusca; class Gastropoda; order Stylommatophora; family Arionidae; genus Ariolimax; species Ariolimax columbianus. Next base: position 43,333,861 of record JAVGWX010000015.1, read on the forward strand.
TGAAACCTTTTCGTGTAAGCGACGTACTTGAGCACTAAACTACTTTGTTATAGTAAATAAACACCAATAATGATTAGATTTTCAACACTAGGATGTATGTATTCAGAGTGATTTCTACTTTACAAAATATGCTTGACTGTTCAAGAGCTGAATAGAAAAGTTAAGGAAGATTGGTATTTCTGTCCTCTGGGATGGCGATTGTAGGCTCTCGTTTACATCTCATACTTTAATCCAGCTATAAGTACAAGATGCTTAAGATGGATAATGACAGTTATGAGAATGGATGATGACGGTTATGAGAATGGATGATGACGGTTATGAGAATGGATGATGACGGTTATGAGAATGGATGATGGCGGTTATGAGAATGGATGATGACGGTTATGAGAATGGATGATGACGGTTATGAGAATGGATGATGGCGTTTATGAGAATGGATGATGACAGTTATGAGAATGATGATGACGGTTATGAGAATGGATGTTGACGGTTATGAGAATGGATTATGACGGTTACGAGAATGGATGATGACGGTTATGAGAATGGATGATGACGGTTATGAGAATGGATGATGGCAGTTATGAGAATGGATGATGGCAGTTATGAGAATGGATGATTGACGGTTATGAGAATGGATGATTGACGGTTATGAGAATGGATGATAGCAGTTATGAGAATGGATGATTGACGGTTATGAGAATGGATGATTGACGGTTATGAGAATGGATGATTGACGGTTATGAGAATGGATGATTGACGGTTATGAGAATGATGACTGATTTAAAATTTAAGATGTCAAACAGTAGGCGGTAGTCACTCAAACATATGGACTCCTTGTCGTTGGATATCGCAGGCCTAATGTTTTTCCCTTTGTAGAAATTTTGTGAAAAGTGAAAAATTAATAATTATTGTCATTCAAATATACCGATCAGACATGTTAGTCAGGGTCAAACATGTTAGTCAGGGTCAGACATGTTAGTCAGGGTCAGGCATGTTAGTCAGGATCAGACATGTTAGTCAAGGTCAGACATGTTAGTCAGGGTCAGGCATGTTAGTCAGGGTCAGGCATGTTAGTCAGGGTCAGGCATGTTAGTCAGCGGCAGGCATGTTAGTCAGGGTCATGCATGTTAGTCAGGGTCAGGCATGTTAGTCAGGGTCAGGCATGTTAGTCAGGGTCAGGCATGTTAGTCAGGGTCAGGCATGTTAGTCAGGATAAGACATGTTAGTCAGGGTTAGGCAAAACATACTGAACAAGACCTCACCTCGGCTTCCTCATAGCCCTTCTTGGAAATGAACTGTTTTCATGGCAATCTGGCTAACGAGTTGAGGGATTGACGTGATCCCCATAGCTTTGAACGACACGCAGATGAAGCCAAGCATAGCACCACCTGAAGGACCCCTGTCCACCTTCATTAGCACGCTCGGGATGTGAGGAAAGCTACTGCAATCCGTCACTTAACGTCCTTTTCAGGGTACACAATAGAGTAGACCTACTCATTGTGGGCATCCGAATCAACATCGTCATTCTCGTAGACACACAAAAGGTCAGCTTATGAAGAATTTTGACAAATAAATAAACGTATGGACATATCTTTCATTTATTTCACTTACTTGATAGAATGAGCTTTCCTGTCATCCCAGTACTGTTGAGAACAATAAAATAGTATGATTCACAGAAACAGTTTTAATTTAAAATAGTGAAACAATGGTCAGTACAGTACGCTATGAGGAGTTGGTCTTTGACCACGATGACATGCAGTAAAATCCTCGGTACGGCAGAGATTTTTTTCTAATGAAGAAACAATTAAAACCTAGTCTGTGCATAGTGCGGTGACTGTAGGAGCAAGCGACCTTTAATCTTCAGTCCTGCAAATCCTCTCGGTGAACCACATAAATGAGAATAATATCCTAGTGATAATTTATAGTAGTTTACAGTAAACTACAGAGGAGCATGTGGTCGAATGGTAGCAATACTGGTCTCTTAGCCAGAAAACGTGGGTTTAAACCACTGTAAAGCCTATTTAATTGGAATTTAAATAAAAACCTAGCCTGCCGGGGCAGGTGGCACCATTCAACTATGGTTTTTTTACAACCTGATGGCCATATGGGATCCATTGATCATTAAATTCATTTCATTCAATTAATTTTATTATTCATTCTTCTTCTGTTTTGTTGTTTGTTCTCATACTCCAAAGCCCTGAAAAAGACTTTGCAAGTAGCAGGATGTAGACCAGAGAACGGAATGCATTGTGCCATAGTTTACAGCTTGACTGCGATATTTGCAACTTTGGGTCCGAGACATCCAACTTCAGCAGGCATTTTTGGGTAGCGGGTTAGTCTTTCCTCTTCGATCCCTTCCTCTTAGCCAGTCTGCTCTGTTGCATCCTATTATCCAGTATCACCATGTGAAGGTGTAGAAGGGTTTTGGCAGCTCTGGTCCGCTAGCCCTGGGTCGCTGACTGCTGCAGCTCATGCACTGCTCAGCATCTTGATCTCATTCATCATTAAATTAATTTAATTTAATATCAGCTGTTTTAATTCATTAACCTTATGAATTTTCTTCAGGACCCCAGTAATTCAGTTAATTCTGTTCAGAACAAAGGGATAGCTTTTGACTACCTGGCATCATAGACTTCTTTTTCAGCGTTCTTCTTCTTCATACACTGTCAGACATCAACTTATATTTGTTTAAAGAACACAGCAGCCATCCTGAGACTGTCGACACTGCCATAGAGCTTGTCTAGTGTTGGCACTGATGATGGCCATGTGTACTTTCTCTGGTCTTCATATGTCGAGCAATTTTTGCAGCAGATGTTCATGGGTCATTTTCCCAGTACGGCAAGTGAAGTAGCACCATCAGTTTATTGAATAGATGGTACATCAGTCAATTGTGGCCTGTGCAAAGTCTGAAGACCAGCACCTGCTCTCTCCTGTTCAAGTGGTAACAAGCATCATTTGTTTGTGCAGCCAGTATACTCTGTTTCCAATTTGTCCTTGTATCTTCTTCTTCTTCCTCGTTCGTCTTCAGACCTCAACTTCAATGACTCTAACGAAGGTGGCAGTCGACTCAAGGCTATGTACACTTCCGTACATCTTCTTGTGAAAGGACACTGGCTGTTGCCAAATGCTACTTCTTTTGTCGGTATACATTGGACAGGACTGCAAAATATGTTCTGCCTTCATGGGTGCTGTGCCGCAGGCACACAAAGGTCTGTAGTGCCAATCTTGAACTTGTTGTACAGATGACATCTAAGAATGATCACCTGGTCTCGCCTGGAGAGTTGATGATAGGCATCATTTTCTATGTGGCAAGGGTGGTCTTTTTTTCCATTTTGCACTGTACCTGATGAATACTTTAGTCTCATTCTATGTAATTTCTGTCCAACGCCAGGTTCAGTTCCACCTGCGGCATTCGCCGGATGGCCTCTTCATTTATGGACGATGGGTGGTTTAGTATTTTGCAGAAGTGGTCTGCCCATCTGTCTAGAATCTGAACCTTATCTGTTAGCAGTACCCCATCCGCACTGCGAACTGGAGTATTACTAAAGGGCTGCGGGCCGTAGAGTGCTTTCAGTGCCTCGTAAAACCGTTTGGTGTCATGACACTCGGCGAACATCTCAATTTCGTCAGCTCTTTTGCTGAGCCAGGAGTCTTGCATCTCTCTAAGCCTGGTCTGGACAGCTTTGCGAGCAGTATTGAAGGCAGCTTTTGCTGCCGGAGATGGTGTGTCCCTCTGGTATTCCATGTGCGCTTCATATTTTGCATTGAGAAGGCCCTGTATTTCTAGATCGTTCTCATCAAACCAGTCCTTATGCTTGCGCGTGAGTGGGCCAATGTGTTTAACAGCTGTATCGTAGAGTGTGTTTCTCAATGATGCCCAGTTCTTTTCGATGTCGTTCTTTTCAAAACGAAGCTCAGACAGTCTACCCTCAAGCTCTTCCTAGAAGCCTCCTCTCGTGGGTTCGTATTTCAGCTGAGAGACATTTAGCCTCCTCTGTGGTTTCTTTCCCTGGGGGCGCATTTTGGGCTGGATCTTGAAGTTTAGCTTGGCAAATGAGAAGTCGATGGTCGGTCCAACATTCTGCACCATACATGCTCTTCATTACCATAACATCCGCTTGATCCCTACGTCTGATGATAATATAGTCAATGAGGTGCCAGTGGCGGGACCTTGGGTGCATCCATGTGGTTCTATTTCGGACAGGTAGTCGGAAAGCTGTGTTTGTAATGAGTAGTTCTTCTTCTTCTTCTTCTTCGTTCGCCTTATTTCTCTAATCCCCAAGGCGGTGTGCGTTGCACTGTGGTTTTTATTTTGCGCCTGTCGGCCCAATGCATCCGACTTCAGCATGCATTTTATGTAAGGTTCTGCTTCCTCCTGCATTTTCTAAGGGTTTGCTTCCCCGGGGTAACGGCCGGTGCTGTGATGGGGATCGAACCCAGCACCTTCGGATTGTGAGCCGTGCCACTTAACCACTAGGCCACGCCGTCCCCTGTAATGAGTAGTTCATTTGCGGCACATGTCCTCAGAAGGAGCAGTCCGTTACTATTGCATTTTCCGATACCATGTCTGCCAATGGCCCCCTCCCAGGCTGTATGGTCTGTGCCAACCCTAGCGTTAAAATCACCGAGGATGACCAGTTTGTCAGATTTGGGGACTGCAGCGATGAGCGCCTCAAGGTCCTCATAAAACTTATCTTTTGTTTCCTGAACCTGGCGTTGGATGAAGTAATTACTGAGGAGGAAGTCGACAGGGCAATCAGTTCACTATCTATAGGAAAAGCTCCAGGAGCTGATGCAATACCAGCAGAGGTATATAAGACAGCTGGCCCATCCCTCACCAGAAGGATCACTGAACTCTTCTGTCACATGTGGGCTGAAGGTAAAATTCCGCAGGAGCTAAAGGACGCCTCAATCGTTCACCTATACAAAAGAAAAGGCAACCGTCAGGAATGTGACAATCATCGTGGAATATCGCTACTCTCCGTTGCAGGCAAGATCCTAGCGCGCTTACTGCTAAACAGGCTCAACAAACACCTTGAACAAAGCCACCACCTCCCAGAAAGCCAATGTGGATTCAGAGCCGGAAGAGGAACAGTGGACATGATTTTTGCCGCTCGCCAAGTACAAGAGAAGTGTCGAGAGCAAAATCAGGCCTTGTACACCACATTTATTGATTTGACAAAGGCATTTGATACAGTAAACAGAGGAGGGCTGTGGATGATAATGTTTAAGTTTGGCTGCCCCAACAAGTTCATAACAATGGTGAAGAAGCTACATGAAGGCATGTGTGCTCGTGTACTGGACAGCAGTGCAATCTTTAAAACGTTTCTAGTATCAAACGGAGTAAAACAAGGATGTGTACTCGCCCCGACTTTGTTCAGCATGATGTTCGCGGCCACGATGACAGACGCCTTCAGATCATTGGAGCTTGGAATACCCATAAAGTACCGCACAGATGGCAAGTTACTCAATTCCAGAAGAATGAAGGCCAAAACCAAAGTGGCTGGCGACATAATCAGGGAACTTGTATTTGCTGACGACTGCGCTCTAATGAGCAGCTCAGAACTGAACATGCAGGTTGGAATGGACCAGTTCTCTGCCGCATGCGAAAATTTTGGTCTGACCATAAATGCCAAAAAAACAGAGGTCATGTACCAACCAGCACCAGGCATGCCGTACACAAAACCAGAGACTACAGTCAGCGGGCAGACGTTGAATGCCGTAGACAAATTCACATATCTGGGCAGCACGCTGTCGAGATCTGTCAGCCTAGACAATGAGGTGGCAAGCAGAATAGCAAAGGCCAGCACAGCCTTTGGTAGAATGCGCTCGATGGTCTGGGCACGTCGTGGCATCAGCGTCAAGACCAAACTCAAAGTCTACCGTGCAACCATCATTCCAACCCTACTTTACGCTTGCGAAAGCTGGACTGTATACTCTGGACATGAAAGGAGGTTAAACCACTTCCACACAGGTTGCCTGAGGCGAATATTCCACATCCGATGGCAAGATCGTGTCACTGACATCGAGGTTCTCTCGAGGGCTAACATGCCCAGCATCCATGCACTGCTACAAAAAACACGACTAGGATGGGCCGGACACCTCATCCGTATGTCAGACGAGCGGCTCCCAAAGAAGCTTCTCTACGGCGAGCTGAGAGAGGGATGGCGCGAGAGAGGGCGCCCAAAGAAACGTTTTAAAGACAGTCTGAAGGACTCACTAAAAAGTTGCCAGATAGACATCGACACCTGGGAATGTCTTGCGAAAAACAGATCTGACTGGAGAAGCGCAGTAACATCGGGTGTAGCTGCTGGTGAAGATGACCGTGTTGTGAAAGCCCAGAACAGACGCGAGACGCGGAAATCCCGAGCAGCGGGAACACCATCCCCTTCTACAAACCTCATGTGCCCGATATGTAGCAGATGTTTTCGTGCTCGCATTGGCCTGTTCAGCCACATGCGCACCCACACCCAACAGGGAAATCTGTGACAAGGATGATGTCGGCGGTCCTCATCGACAACGATGGACAGCTATTATGTGATTTCTGTGTCACTCTGCTGCAGCATTCCTCCCTCTCTAGCGAGTCTGTCCGCCTCCTCGTTGCCTGGAATGTCGCAGTGGGCTGGTATCCACTGGACTATACTTTTTTTTGAAGCACTGGGACAGGTGTTCGAGCGAGTCTGCCAGAGCACCGAGTTCATTTTTGTGCTGGTTCTTGAGCGCCATTAACACTGCGAGGGCGTCTGTGAAAATGGGCACTTGCTTTTCTGTCTGCTCCTTATGGTCTATAAGGGTTTCAGCTGCTTGTCTCAGGACACTGGCTACGGCACTAAAGTTCCTGCAGCGTCTCCCAGTGGCAAATGCTGGTAAGTATACTTTGCTTTTTAGTTTTATAGTGATGCCTCCTGCCCCGTTTCCAATGGCATCTTTGGCTGAGCAATCCGTATAGGCGTGCGTCCAGGCTGTTTGTGGAAATTTTCGGTTGATGTAATTTGTAACAATGTGTTTTTTCTGTTTCTCTGTTTGTGACTTTTTGTCTTTAATGTTGGGGTTATTGCATATAATATCAGGGAAGGGTCTTTCTTTCCAGAGGCGTCGTTGTATCCGGCCCTAATAAACCTTTTGGCTGGGACATCTTTTTCTTCAGTGTTCGTCCTGAAAAGGACATTGTATCATAGTTATTAGTAAGGCTGCAATATCTGCACCTTCTGACCCCACATATCTGATAACCGGGTTTGCTTCCCACTCTGATCATTATTCTCTTAGCCAGAGTATACTAACGCAGCCTGTTTCCAGGGTAATGCTTGAAGGTGGAAGACGGTCTTGATCAGCTATGGTTCGCTGACCCTGATGCAAGCAGCCAGCTGTGACTATGAGTCACTCGCTGCTGTCAGCTTTCACTGCTGCATCTTCACCCTCATTTGCCTGATCCAGATTTAAATGTGACTTATAAAGAGTTGAAAAAGTTTATTAGGACCAGATAGATGGACAAATTGGAAACAGAGCATACTGGCTACACAAGAAATTATGCCAATTACCAGTTCAAGAAAAGAGACGAGGTAGTGGTCTTTAGAGTCTGCACAGCCACAACAGACTGAGGTACCATCTATTCAATAAACTAAAGATAGGTGCTACTAACCAGTGCACCTGTTGAACTGGGAAAATGACCTCTGAACATCTACTGCAAAATTACCCGACATACGAGTACCAGAAAAAGCACATATGGCCATCGCCAGTGCCAAAACTAGACAAGCTCTATCACAGTGTTGACAGCCTCAGGACTGCTGTTGCCTTTGAATAAACTCAAGTCGTCGTTTGACAGCACACAACCAAGAAGAAGATTTGTCCAATTGAATACCATGAATATATATATTTTCCCAGTACTTTGAGAATTATTTGTCTTTGTGATCTTAGCCACTGCTCAGTTTATAACTCACTAGCCTCGGGTTGCCCTACTTTCCCAAAACCAATTACCTGGACAGTGTCATCCCAACCTCCTGATATGAAGACATGTGGGTGGTTTGGATTGTACTGCAAGGCGAACACCCGAAACCTGTGGCCATCCATGACATCATGTACATCACTGAAACAAGATTCGGTGGCATTAAATGTAATTTTTTCAATTTCTAAAATGTCTATATTACTTCTTGTACAGGAAGAACGTTGAATCCTTTGAGCAAAAATGGACAATGGAGAAAAATGGAGAATACAATAGACAGTAACAAATAAACTTGTGTAGTGGTAGAGTACTCGCTTTTCATGCCGATGACACAGGGTTCAACTATCATTACTGGCATATTCGGTCAACCTAGATGCAAATGAGTACCTAGATACATTCAGTGAAGGAAAAGGCAGCAAGGAAGGGAAATGAAGATCCCCAACTCATAAACAAGCTGTAGTCTCATTCAATGAAGCCTCTAACACTTCATCCCTGACAGCAGTGTCGAATATGGGACTGTCTTTGTCATTACCTAAAGGAGATGGATCCAGAACAAAATTGATTTATAAACAACATGTTGTCTAAGAAACTAAAAAACTCTGCCATATCAAACAGCCGTATACAACGATACTGGATGATATGGTACCTGGAAAAGAACCAACGAGAACATGGACACAAGAAATGCAAGATGGCAGAAGCAGGAGAACTGGCCAAATTGAGAGTCTTACAGAGCGGTTGTGATGAGAGTGCCGTTCTGCAAAGGACATGCTACATGACGACAGTTCCCTCTTATACTGATCCTAGTGCCATTTTGGGGGGGGGGGAGGGGGAAAGAACAGACAGGCCAAAGAAAAGATGGACACAATATATTGAAGATGGCAGAAGCAGTGGTAAAAGATCGAGAGTCTTACAGAGTTGCTGTGATGTGAGCGACGATCTGTAAAGGACATGCTACATTATGACAATCCCTTCTTTTGCTAATATCAGAGCCCTTTATTGGGAAGGAAAGAACAGGACCACTGCACTTTACTACCATCATCATATTTCATTTTTCCCACCAACAGGAGTATGGGGTCACCAAAACAGCTGGCTTCATTACAGGAAGTCTGTGCCAAAGGGTTTATGTGCTCATGGAGATATGGTTTCTGTGGCACTTCAATTTGAATGATAGGGTTGGCAGCTCCATGCACAATCATACTTAGTTGCCTTTTATGATATGTTTACAGGATTTTTTTCTTCTTTTTTGGTGTTCATCCTGAAAAGGACGTTGTGTCATAGTTTACAGTGAGGTTGCGATATCTGTGCCTTTTAGTCCAACACATCCAATTTCAGCTGGCCTTTTTTTAGGCACTGAGTTTGCCTTTCTAAATAGGATCCATATTCTCCTAGGCAGACTGCACTAGTGTAGTCTGTTTCCAGGGCTGCCGCTTGGAGGTGGAATAGGTGCTTGGACCACTATTCTTCACTGTATCTGATGCAATCAGTCAGCTATTAGTCTTTGGCTGCTGTCAGTTCATTCACTTTGCTGCATCTTTGGTATCTAGGATTCAAGGAGAAGAACTCTATTTCCATGCAGGTTGTAAAAGGTGACTAAAGAACGCTATAAAACCTCATCATGTAAAACAAAGTGATACAGAAACTACAACTACAAGTCCAAATAACACTGAAATGCAGGCTTCCTTAAAGGAGGGCAAACTCTGTGGTGGTAGTCAGATGCTGTTATTAAGGTATATAAAAGTTGGATGAACTTTTATTGTTTCTGAATTTTGGCTAGATCTTGCCAATGTGTACAGTGGCATGTGCAGCCTTTACTCACATGTCAACCTTTACCAGAAAATGTCTGAACTCTAGACCAATGAAACTATATTAGTACCAAAAAAAATCAAAAATCATTCACGTAGAATATCATTGTGTTTATTTACATGGAATATCATCATGAACCTTGACCTTATCACTCTGGCATTGTACAGGAACCAAAACTGTATTTGGTTTACACTGACCAGATTTTAGGGAATCCTGAATCCATTTGTTTGTAGGTTGATTTCAGTAGCAAAGGTTTTTATATGGTGAGGTTGCTAGCCCCATGCCCAATCTTCCCTTGTTGTTGCTGTTGTGACATGTAAGGGTGTATAAAATATGCAAATTTGTAAATAACTTTCTGACAAAGGGCATGTATTTATACTGATATTTGTTTATAATTATGTTTTAGTACTGGCAGAAAGGCCATGTGGTCTACATGACTGATGATAAATGGACTAGGAGAGTGTCTTTTTGGTGGCCATAGAACTACAACCGTCCGCGCAGGTGCCCGCCAAAGAGATGATCTGCACCACGCCTTCCCTCTCCAGGCAATGTGTCCCTCCACATTGTGAATTTTCTATGATCTCCTTGTTTACCCTTGATTATCTTATAAACCTGTATTAAATCATCTTGAATTCTTCTCTTTTCTAGACATTGTAGGCCGGTTTTTCTGAGTCTTTCCTCATAACTGTAATTCCAGAATCCCATTATCAGTTTTGTCACTCTTCTTTGTATCTCTTCCAGCATATTTGTATCCCCTCTACGATAAAGACTCCACACCTGAACACAGTACTCCAATCTAGGTCTAACTAATGCTATATACAGTTTAACTATCACCTCCATGCTCCTATGTTTAATATTTCTGTTAATTAAGCATACCTAACATTGTATTCGCCTTTTTCACTGATACCTGGACTTGCTCACTCACCTTACCTGTATCATCTATTATAACCCCTAAGACTCAAGACAAGAGATATATGATATTGGAGGTTCATTGCAGCTTACCTTCGTTGCGGAGACTGCACTTGAATTGCATTGATAAGTGAACTTCTATAAACCAAACCACTGTAAAACGAGAGCCAGTTTACTAACCTGGGCTCCAGTGTGTTTATCCTCAGCTTTGTCTCTATATCATACAAGTGAATCTGTGAGTCAGACCCAGCAGTGAGGATGTGGGTTCCCTCTGGGTTGACAGTCAGGGCCAAGGTTTGTCGTTCTTCGGACATGGTGTGTAAGCACTTGCCAGAAGTGTAATGCCAAAACTTAACATGGCCAGAAGCATCTAAGGGAAACAAAAAACAACTAACTAATAACAAATCTTGAATGCAAAGGCATTAATAGCACCGGAAATAAAATGAAGCGAACATTTTAGAATGGTTAGAGAGTATGTATCTTCTTCTTTGTCCGCTCTTTTATTATTTTGAGTGTAGATAAGTTGTGCCTCAGTTTTCAGTTGAACTATGATATGAATCTTTCAGCCTGGCACATCAGTTTTTGACAAATAAGGTTAACTCTACATAGCCTTTAGCCGTCACTAAAATACCTATTTGGCAGTAATTCGTTTGAAGTCCAGTTTTCCTTCTCCTAGATGAATTACCACCTACAGCTTATAGGTTTCATGTTCTAAGTGGATTGTGGTATCAGAGACTCACAATTCTTCCTTTCTTCTTTTAGTAGGAACAATATGCAGAATAATGAAACAGTCCATAAACTGGGATTATATTGTCATAAATATATGTTTGGAAATATTTAGTTAGTCAGAGCTATCATCTTCTTCTTCGATCAACTGATGCTGTGCTTCTAGTCTGGTGAGGTTCACGAAGGAGACTGTGCGTTTCAGCTCTTCGCCGGTCCCCCACAGCTTTCCAAGCATGGTCGCTCCCACAGGCCAGACTGTCTTTCTTTAGTCTGCATAGGTCGGACAGTCCTGCAGGATATGTTCTGGTGTTTGTTTGGGTGCTCCACAATCGCCCGTGGCGGTGTCTCTGAGACCCATTTTTGTGGAGGTGGGCCTTGAGTCTACAATGTTCTGTTCTGAGTCTGAAGATCTTTGTCTGCTCATCTCTGCCAATTTTTGTCTATGCTGTTATTTTATAGCTTGTATTCTTTATGCTGGTCTGTCCATTCTGTTCTCATGGATCGTTTGATGAGCGTCTTTGCTTCTTCATAGCTATGTGGATGGGGAGTCTGCATGCCGCCACTTTCGGCTTTTGCGAGCTCATCTGCTTTCTCGTTCCCAGTGGGCCAGAATCCACTTTAGGACTAAATCTGTTTTTTGGGACCTCAATGTTGTATTTTATTTCATGTGAGAGTCTATCTTTTTTGGAGCTTGAGATGGCTTGGAGTACACTCCTAGAGTCTGTTAGAATAACTGTTTTCATTCCAGTTATGTTTTGGCTGATAAGAATCTGAGTTGCTGCATGAATAGCTCTTGCTTTAGCTTTGAAATTGGTACAGGTCTCCCCTGCTGGTATGGAGTGATTTTCTATGTTACCATTAGAGTGTACGATGTAGATTCCACTGCCTCCCCTTTTATTGCTCACTGAGGTCGATCCATCTGTGTACGCTTGTGTCCAAGAGTAGCTAGGGTAGTCTATTGAGCTCCTGCAGAACATGTATTTTTTGTTCTGTTGCTGACTACTCACTTTTCTTCGTTAAGTCAGAGCTATGTGTTTGGAAGTATCTAGTTAGTCAGAGCTACGTGTTTGGAAGTATTTAGTTAGTCAGAGCTACGTGTTTGAAAGTATTTAGTTAGTCAGAGCTACGTGTTTGAAAGTATTTAGTTAGTCAGAGCTATGGCTATATGTTTGAAAGTATTTCTTCTTGTTCTTCGTACGCTGTCAGACGTCAACTTGTATTTGTTCGAAGAAAGCAGCTGTCATCCTGAGGCTATCGACACTGCCATAGAGCTTGTCTAGTGTTGCCACTGGTGATGGCCACATGTGCTTTCTCTGGTCCTCGTATGTCGGGCAATTTTGCAGCAGATGTTCAGCGGTCATTTTCCTTGTACCACAGATGCATTCGTCAGTGCCACCTATCTTCAGTTTATTGAATAGATGGTACCTCAGTCTATTGTGGCCTGTGCAGAGTCTTCTTCTTCTTCTTCGTACGCAGTCAGACAGTAACCATTATTTTTTCGAAAAAAGCGGCGGTCATCCTGAGGCTGTCGCCACTGCCATAGAGCTTGTCTTGCAGTTCCACTGGTGATGGCCACATCTGCTCTCTCTGATCCTCGTATGTCGGGCAGTTCTGCAGCAGATGTTCAGCGGTCATTTTCCCAGTACCGCACGGGCATTCGTCGGTACACCCTATCTTCAGTTTGTTGAATAGGTGGTACCTCAGTCTATTGTGGCCAGTGCGAAGTCTGAAGACAACGACCTGCTCTCTTCGGTTCAACTGGTAATAGGCATCGTTTTTGGTGTAACCAGTATGTTCGGTTTCCCATTTGGTCATGTATCTGGCTTTGATAAGCCATTTTGACTCTTCGTACGTCATACTAGTATCTGTTTGTGGTAGTTTTGCACCTTCTTTTGCCAGTCTGTCTGCCTCCTCGTTGCCTTGGATGTTGCAGTGTGATGGGACCCTTTTTGGTGCGAATTGCTGGCACAGTTTGCAGAGTGCTGCTTTTAAGTCATTAAGCTCAGTATTTTTCTGGCTTTTTAGCGCTCTGACTACGGCGAGAGCATCTGTAAGCAGGACTATATGGCTTTCATTTTCACTGTGTGTCACCATTTCTTCCACTGCCGCCCTCAGTGCCTCTGCCTCCGCTCTGAAATTGCTTGTGTACTTACCAGTAGCGAATGACAGTGTTATTTTTCTGCCATTTGGTAGGTTCAGGAATGCTCCTGCCCCTCCGTTCTGTGTTGTGTTTGTTACAGAACCGTCGGTGTATGCATGGGTCCAGTCCATGCTTGGGTAGCTTTTCGTTATGAAGCTTAGGGTAATATCTCTCCTTTCTTTTTCAGTCTGGCAGTTTTTGTTTGCAATACCTGGTATATTTTCTACCACCTCCGGAAATATATCCTGCCTCCAGGTAGGTTTTCGTGCAGTAGTGATGGGTTTTGGTGTTGTTAGTGCGTTTATGGGATCTTCGTGCATCTTTGCTTTGGCTATTTCTGCAAAGTTTCTCCGCTTTAGTTTCCCATTTCCCAAATTGTTTAGTCTCTGGTGCATTGGATGGTCGGTCAGTCTTCGGAGTTTCTCTGACTGCAGCTGGGCTCTGCAGTCTCTTCTATCGGTCATGGATTGCAGTTTTGTAATCTTTTCAAGTTCTACAATTGGCGTCGACTTCATGCCACCTGTTATAATTCTCATGGCTTGGTTTTGAAGTTTGCTAACTTTATCGAAGTTCGCCTTCGCTGCTGTTGTCCATGCCGCAATGCCATACTCGAGAACTGGTCTCACTCTTCCAGTGTACAGTTTCTTTAGTATGCCTTCGTCTGCTCCCCAGCTTGTGCCAGCAAGTTTCCTCATGATTGCCATTCTTTCTCTGGCTTTCATTCGGTTTCTCTCAATCTGACTTTTCCATGTCATGCGCCAATCAAATGTGACTCCCAGATAGGTTGGGTTGTCATTTGGCTGCAGGAATTTGCCATTTAGACTTAATTTGGTATTTTGGGGTTTTAATGAAAGCGAGAATATTGTGCATGTGGTTTTCTCCTCGTTTATTTTGACCAGCCATGAGTTCGCCTACTCTTCCAGCGATGTTAGGGCCGTCTGCATCCGATTTCTTGCTATGGTGAGATTCTTTTCAGAGGTCCACATAGCCAGATCGTCTGCAAATATTGAGCTATGGACTCTTCTTGGTATATTCTCTGTAATATCGTTTATATATACCAGGAAGAGTGTGGGTGACAGTACTCCCCCTTGGGGTACTCCCTGCTCGAGTGTCACCTTTTTATCTCATCTGTCCTTGTACTTGGACTCTGGCCGTTCTTTGTTTGAGGTAGTGGTTGATCCACTTGTACATTTTCCCACAAACATCACTTCTTCTTAGCTTGACTCTAAGTCCATCTTTCCAGACTTTGTCAAATGCCTTTTCCAGATCCACCCAAACAGCTACTGTGTGTTTCTGTGCCTGGTAGGCATCTTCTATCTCCTGGGCTATGAGGATGACCTGGTCCTCAGTGGATCTGTGCTGTCTAAAGCCGGCTTGCTGTGGAATTAGTATTTGTTTTTCTTCCAGATGCCACATCAGTCTGGTGTTTATCATCCGTTCCATCAGCTTGCCGACACAGCTCAGTAGGCTGATGGGCCTGTATCCGTTTGGATCTCTTTTGTCCTTTCCTGTTTTTGGTACTGGTACCAGTATTGCATCTTTCCATGCCTGGGGTACAATTCCCCTTTTCCAGCTTTGGTTCAGGACCGATAGCAGTTTCCTCTTCGCTGTTTGGCCCAGCCCCATCAGCATTTCGTTTGTTATCCCGTCTTTTCCGGGAGATTTCCTTTTCTTTAATGTTCTCATAGCCTCTTCCATTTTGCGCATTGTTAATTTGGCCATCATGTGCTCTTCAGGTGCCGTATTCATGTTTTCGTGCCCCTTTAGCTCTTCGCTAATGTCTGTATGCTTATCTGCAGGGACCTCGATGTGGTTTGCTCTGGCATAGTGATCGACAAAGGCGTTTGCGGCTTTCTTACCTGTGATCAAGTTCTCGCCCTGCTTGATGGTAATTTGTTTATTTGACGGGGTTTCGTCGTTCATGGCTCTGACTAGCTTCCATAGCTTGTTCCCGTCTTTGTCCAGGTTTAGGCTTTCCGTTTTATTTTTCCAGCTTTCTCTTGCTGTTTGCTTGAGAGTGTGTTTGTATTTCGCCGTGGCGGCTTTGAGGGCGATGTTTGCCTCCATGGATTTTTCTCGCTCTGCCATGTTCCTAGCATTTGTTACTGCATCTTCCACTTTCTGCAACTCATCATTCCAGTAGGGCTTATAGTTTTTCCTAGCTCCTCTTGGGATGGTTTCAGTGGCGGCTTGCATTATTGCCTTGCTTAGGCTTTCCACCATGGGCTTCATTTTGGTGTTTCGTGTGTTGATGGTTTCACACAGCCCATCTGTCAGGATTGCAAATCTGTCCCAGTCGGCTCGTTTGTAATTCCAACGTGGGAGCGGTTTTGTTTCCTGTGGGCCTACTTCCATGTCAATGGTTAGCCTGATCGGCCTGTGGTCGCTACCTGCCAGTTGGATTAGCACCTGGCGGTCTATTTTATGGTGTATGTCCTGTGTGGAGAAGGCCAAATCTGGAGTCGAGGTGGTATGCCATGTTCTTGAATAGAAGCTAGGGCTATCCTCCGGCCTATTGATTAGGGAGAGATTTGCATCTATCTCCCAATCTTCCACTTCGTCACCTCTGCTGTCTGTGTCAGAGTATCCCCATCTCTCCGAGTGGCTGTTGAAATCTCCAACTACTATGCAGTTGGAGTCTCTGACCTCCATACTCGAGAGCGACAGGCCTTTGTTGGGTGGGCCATACAGGTTGAATATACGGGTTTTTGTTTCCTGTGTCATTATGTCTACTCCTACAATTTCTGCTTGTCCGGTGTGATTTACAGATACTGCGCTACTTGGTATGCAGTTACGTGTCAGTATCAGAACCACTCCTTTGTGACCTTCTCTATCAAGACGGAAGGTCTGTTATCCTCTGATTGAGAATCTGTGGTTTTTGTTGAGGTGCGTTTCTTTGATGCATGCCACGTCTATCTTACCTTTGTACAGGCGATTTGTTAGGGAAACCTTTTTGTTAAGGACTCCCTCCGCGTTCCACTGTAGTATTTTAAGGGTCTTGAGTTTTTGGTCAATAGCTCTTGCCTCATCTCCTCGTGCCTTGACTCCACATCACATAGGTGGGTGACCACCAGTAGTATCAGGTGGGCCCCTTCGAGGCGTGGGGCCTGGCACTCTCGCTGCCAGGTGGGACTCCATAGGATGAGCACCATACTTTCTTCGTTTAAGTTGTGACATCATCCTACAGCGATTTACGTTGCACTGTTTCGTTAAGCCTGTGGCCCAGTGCTTCCTGCTTTCCAATTGCCGGTCCCTAGCTCATTGCGAGAGAGGGACCTCGAGCGAGACGAACTGTCGAAATCGGCTATACGCGCTAACCTTCGACGAACCACACAGACTGACAAAGCTTCTCGATATGGACTACAGTAACGCACCGTTACCAGCGGTACGACGCCACCAAAATGGTCCCGCTCGATTGCCGGGGAGACGCAGGCTAGCTTCGTAGGCAAGCCGCACTCTCACTCTGCCTGGCGGGACTGAGATCGCTGTACGAACACTGGATGCGCGCCAATCGAGCCACAGAGAGACCCGCCCCAGTATTTATTTAGTCAGAGCTATGTGTCTGGAAGTATATAGTTAGTCAGAGCTACGTGTTTGAAAGTATTTAGCTAGAAATGAGAGCTCATCCTTAATTCAAGACCAAAGTTATGACGGAGTTTGGAACGTTACGGCATTAATGACATCATCTATGAAATGTTCTTCTTCTTCGCTCGCCTTTAAACTTTGACTTCAATGACTCTAACAAAGGACACATTCCTGTACATCTGGATAAGGTTTTCGAAGTAAATTTGCTTCCTCGCATCATCAGCATCACATGCCCTACACACTGACATTGGTGGTCTTGGATCACCACAACATCATGTCTCTGGCAATGTCTATAATTTTTATGTTTAATTTCTTCCTTGACATGCTGTCACTCTGGCTTTGTTCTACAACAGAATTCGGCAGGTCAACATTTGATGACTTGGCATGTATTTGTATAGACCTATGATCCACAGGAAGCTGTGATATATTTATTAATAGATCTAGGTCAGGGGGTGTCAAATCTTTGAAAGTTGTATGCCAGATAGTCTATTTTGATAGACCCTAGGTGTCGGCATGAAATAAAATAATAATTGCATAATAATAGTATCAAAATCTATATATACAAACGTCTGCATTACAATATTGGTGTACTGATCAAAGTTCAATCTGCACCAGTAAGGTTATTTTAATCAGTACACTCTGTCTACATTTTTCAAACCCTAGAGTAGTACTCTTCAAAATGAGCACTATCACGCACTGCTGGATGATTTTAACTTTCATGTGGGCTGCAGCACAATAATTACATGCTATATTTAAAACATCCAAAATACACAGACTTGTTGGTCGATTGTGGAATTTTCTTCAATTTAGATTGTAACTGGTGGTAAAGAAAATTTAGCCTTATAAAATTTATAAAAGTGGGCGCGAGGTACAAACAGGTTGAAGAGCACTGCCTTAGAGGAATCTATGTTTTTTCCTGTTTGAACTGGATTTTTGTTAAAGTAATTTGTGGGCCAGATTAAACCCCTTGGAGGGTCGAAATCTAGCAGGTCATAGGTTTGACACAACTGATCTAAGTTTTTCTTGATGTCTTCCTGTCATTCTACAGCTTGTTGAGCTGGAGACATCAGCCAGGCCTCATCACATAATGCATTAGTAAAGTTCCATCGGATTTTAGATTCATCAGTAGTCTATTTTGAATTCCTCGACTTTCAGGGGAACTCTTCCAATTTGTAGGGTTAAAACAGTATATTGTAAAACTAAGATAATGACCACCGACAAAACAGTCAACATAAATTCAGGTTCGTGGTACTGGAAATGGAACAGGTCACAAACTTTGAGTATCTGGGCTCCAGAATTAACAATAATGGCATTGCTCAAAGGAAATAAGAAGAAGATTTACAATGGCAATGCATACACAATCTGAGGAAAGTATGGAAGAATACCAGCAATCCAACAGAAGTGAATATATTTTAAGAACCTGTGCTTTTCCTATGGCATCACATAGGTGTGAGACATAGACAGTTACAGAACATCCAGGAAGAGAATCAAGTCCTTCAAAACAAAATGTTATAGAACGGTCCTCAAAATACCATGGACTGAAAAAAGAAGATTGCAGACATTCAACAAGAGTTGGACATAGAGAAGAATTGGTTCAGACATTCAACAAGAGTTGGGCATAGAGAAGAACTGGTTCAGACATTCAACAAGAGTTGGACATAGAGAAGAACTGGTTCAGACATTCAACAAGAGTTGGACATAGAGAAGAATTGGTTCAGACATTCAACAAGAGTTGGACATAGAGAAGAACTGGTTCAGACATTCAACAAGAGTTGGACATAGAGAAGAATTGGTTCAGACATTCAACAAGAGTTGGACATAGAGAAGAACTGGTTCAGACATTCAACAAGAGTTGGACATAGAGAAGAATTGGTTCAGACATTCAACAAGAGTTGGACATAGAGAAAAATTGGTTCAGACATTCAACAAGAGTTGGACATAGAGGAGAACTGGTTCATAAATTCCACCATGAACAGAAAATTAAAATATTTTAACCATATAAAAAGATACAGCGGTCTTGCGAGAACGGTAATGGAAGGTATGATGCCAGGCAAGAGAGGCTGAGGCAGACCAAGAAGGTGATGGCACCAAGATGTCAAGGAATGTTTGGGCTTGACTCTGGATCAGGCTGGAGATTTGGCAAGTGATCGAGTTTCTTTCTGACGGGCTGTGATGGGAGCGACGTTCTGCAAAGGACATCTTACATGAGAAGAATTTATATGACTCAGATTTTGGGGCAATTGTCACATGTTGCATATAGCAGCATGTCCACCCTCATCCGTAGCTATTTAATCATTATTATGTCCTACTTCACGCATGAATATGCACTTTTTGTCTCCATGGACAGCAATCATTACTACACCTAGCTTCTTTACAGGAAGCCTGTATCTGAACATTTGCAGTGGCAGTTTAAATATAAATGGCTTTACATGATGAAGTTTCTAGCCTCATGAACAACCCTCTTTAGTTACCTTTGGAAAGTATACTTAACAAATATGAGTCTTTCCATAGTACAATATTGATTCTTAACAGACCAGTTTATTTTAGCCTGTCATATGGGTTTCGTCTGGAAAAATTTACTTTACTGCATGAACACCGTGAGTTTCTTAAGCATCTTTAAAAAACGAAACAAAGAAATTAGACAAATTATATGAATCATGTAGTTACAGGAGGCAATCAGGATGTGTCCATACTCTGTCTTTTCTCCTACTGAGTAAGGACGGAACCGAATCTGTGTGACAGGAAGTCTGCTTTTGTTTGTGTCCTCATCTTGCAGGACATACAACTGTTGGCCAGTAGAAGGATTGTAGATCTGTTCAAAATATATGTGAGGAACTAATGTAGCAACAAGCATATTTTAATGACGAAAACCCAAAATAGGTTAGAAATAGTCAGGGGCTGAGTGACAATCGAATCCAGATATTTAAAACGATCGACCACTTCGAGTTCATGGTCATTAACTTTTATCCTACTGTTGAAGCCCTCTACGTTGTTGGTCATTAATTTTGTCGTTCCCGCGTTTATCTCCATACCATAGTCAAGAGCTGTTTCATTGAGCCTTCTGACCCATTCCTGGAGTTCTGCTTCTGTGCCCGTTAACTTGTCACTGTCATCTGCAAAACGTAGGTTAGTAATTTTTCTGTCCCCTATCTTGAGAGTACCAACGTGACCTCTAATTCCCTCAAGGAATATATTGAAAAGTGTTGGATGTCAGTGTTATGGAAATGGAATATAGCAATACACACTCAGAGAAGAAAGCTAAAGAAAGACCTAAATGAGATAAGGAAGATGAGGACAGAAATTAAACTGATGACTCAGGATATTAAACATGTGTTCCTCAGGGGGCTGAAAGGTATTGATGATTTGATGACAGAAAAGAAAAAAATAGAGGCTTGAAGCTAGTTTTGTTGTTATCCAATATCTGCTGAGCAAGTCTGCCCAATGCCATTCTTATATAGATACAGGTTGTCTTTAGTTGTTCCACTGCTTCATACAGTGTGTTGGCAATTGTCGGCAGTCCTTGTTAGAATCTTTTTCTCATGTCCGCAAGCAGTCAATGAGTAGGTGTCTAACTGTCCCATCAGGATGAGAGCAATGTCTGCACAAGGGCAGGTGCTGGGGATTGTTGCGGTTAAAGTGGCTATTAACTCTGGTGTATCTTGTTCGGAACTGAAAGATGAGACTTCAATCTCTTCGATGTAGTTTGTTTATGTCATTACATTTTAGCTGTGACGTTTCGCTAAATTCACTGCGACCTGTTCCCATCTCCCACCTGTTCATGCAAATTTCTGAGGCTAGTGTAAAAAAACAAACATTTATAAATATGGTTCAGATACTGTGCTTGGACAAAAACAAGAATGAAACCTATCTTACAACCTAAAGGCCTTCATAAAGGACAACAGACAAAACAGATACGAGCTAACACATCATAGAAGAATAGAGATAGTACATCAAAAAGATAAATGAACACATAAATTAGCATGAACCGGTTGTTAGATGGATCCGTCATATGGACATCAATGGTGGACTCATCAGGTGAGGAGCAGAAGTGGCTGGCCAGAAAGGTGGACAAAGTGAGAAAAGTAGAAGAAGACCAGATAAGCCGATAGTGGCAAGTGATTAGATGGTGATATCTATACACAACGACTTGAAGTTAAAAATTTGTGTACAAATTACCAGTGAACCCTAAGGTTCTTGTACAAACTATCTTAGAAGACTAATGTCTGGTCAGGAAAAACATACTGATCAGACAATATTAGGGTCAAGCAAAATATACTGACCAAGACCCCCACCTCCCTTCCATGCAGTTTTCTCTGGAAACAGGTTGTTTCATGGCAGTATGTCTAATGAAGTGGTGGAGATTGACGTGATCCTCGTAGTAGTGAGAGTTCCGCAGATAAAGCCAATCATAGCACAACAGCCATAACTTAAATTAACTTAATGTCATTATACTGGTTTAGAAGACTCTGCAGAGTCTGTATACAACCAGTTTGTTCTACTTCTTGTCTTGTTTTTGCCATAAGTCCAAGAAGTCGTAGGGGTTTCACTCAGGGTGTGAGCGATGTGTCTTTGGCATGTTGCTAACTGGACAGGGCTCAATCTCTCCAAAGCAATGTGTTTTAGTTCATTATTGACCCATGTGTACATTTCCCAGCCACACAGAAGCCAGCAATGTCTTCAAACAGGACGAAGGGCGCCACTCTCGGGAAGTTCAGCTGTGTGCACTGGGTCGTGGAAATACAGAGTAACTAGAATACTATTTCAAATAGCTGATGACCATGCCAGGACAACACCATTAAATGAACAAACAAACTATCCAAATGAAAAACCGCAACATGTTTCCGTCGACTCAAGTGTAAGTTGCCGACTAGTGTGAATCCCAGACAAATCTGTAGCCTGGCAACATCCATAATGGGCTAAAACACTAGAGCAAGGTTAGACCCACATCCTGTTAGGCACCATCTTTGCTACTTTCCTGGAGGACCCCGGTCCACTTTCATTAGCACTCTCGAGATGTGAGGAATGCTACTATAACCTGCCACTTAATGCTCATTTTAGGAGGCACAAAAGAGTGAACATACTCGTTGGCATTAAACAATAACAACATCTTAGTAATTTAAAAACAGATTTCAGTCACTTCTATGTTTTCACCAATAATAGAAATACCTTAATAGTGCCATCACATAATCCCACTGCCAGGTGGGTGCCATCACTGTTGAAGCGGCAACACATAACGTCAGATGAAAGCTCTCTGTCAATCAATTATATCAATTGTCTGTCAATCAATTATATCAATTGTCTGTCAATAAATTACATCAATTGTCTGTCAATCCATCATATCAATTGTCTGTCAATCAATTATGTCAACTGTCTGTCAATTAATCATGTCAACTGTCTGTCAATTAATCATATCAACTGTCTGTCAAATCAATTATTTCAACTGTCTGTAAAATCAATTACATCAACTGTCAATCAATTATATCAATTATCTGTCAATCAATTATATCAACTGTCAATCAATTATATCAACTGTCTGTCGATCAATTATATCAACTGTCTGTCGATCAATTATATCAACTGTCTGTCGATCTTTTAAATCAACTGTATGTCAATTTATTAAATCAACTGTTTGCCAATCTATTATATGAAGTGTTTGTCCATCATATCAACAGCCTGTCAATCAATCATTTCAACTGCCTGTCAATCAATCATATCAACTGTTGTTTATCAATCAATCATATAAACTGTCTGTCAATCAAGTATATCAACTGCCTGTCAATCAATCATATCAACTGATATTGCTATTAGGATCAAAGGTATTTTTTTTCTATACATTTAAAGCAAAATCAAAATGGTAACAGCTGCAATAAAACAAAATCTGACTTTAATCTCAATGTAAACACATTTACACAACACATTTACATGACATATTTACACGACACAAATGTAACAGCTGTTGTTATCCACAACTTCTTTTTACAATTGTTCTCTGGTAGTGGGTCACAGTGGTTTTCTTCAATCCTAATATGTGCTAAACAAGGTAGGTGTGGGTCTCCTGGCTGTAGTGTAATACCAGGCTTCTCAGTAGACTGACCACTAAGGACATCAGTGTTGATACCCACCTCATTGGCCAGACTGCTGTAACACAGCCTGTTCTCAGGAGCATGATTAATCCATTACAGTCAATCATAATTTATTAGATTCGTGTCATTAGACACAAATTTTATCAATTAGGCCGGACTGCAAGGGACTAAAACACGAATCTAATGAAGTAGACCAGACTGTAAATGGTTAAGTAATGATTATCATTAATTAGTTTGACCCGTACACGGTTAATACACAAAGCTAATGATCTAGGCCAGACTAAATGGCAAAGTAACAAATCTAATTTATTAGGCTGGACTGTAAAGGGTTATGACATGAAGTTGTGTCTTAGTCACTATGTTACACCTGAGCCTGATATTAGCCTTCACTCCCATCTACAGTTCCTCAGTTTCAACTCATCTGTCTACTTATGTCATTGCATGTCATAGGGAGGTGCTATCTGCTGACAACCATTGTCTCTATAAAGTTAACACTATCAATCAAAAGTTGTATGAAACGTATATATGGTGATGATAAAAAACAGCGCAAAAATATGGCACAATCTGATAATAAAAGAAGTATTAAGGTTACTTTCTGACTTCCCTCGTATACATAAATAAATTAAAGTAATGTACAGAAGTATATTCAGCACATGCACAGCAACAAAAACAAAAAGAGCATAAGAAAAGCAAATATAACTGAGAGTATATAGCAAGTGCAAACATTCAAGATCTGCAATTGTAATATGAGGCTTTTCTATACACTTTGTATCAGTAGTTTTGAATGGAATAATGAACAATACGAACAAAGAAACAGCTGTGATTTAATGTAATTGAGAAGATGGCATTCTGCAGACTGGGCGGCTTTCTCTTCGATGTAGCACATACTAGACAACATCCACAATCAGAGCCTCTATTCAACTCCACAGTACTACCTGTAATATGCTATGCAGCAGAAACATGGACACTCACAAATGAGATGGAGTTCAAACTCAGAGTGATCCAAGCCTCCCTTGAGAGACGCATGGTCGGCCTCACGCTTCATAGCCAGAACACAAAAGGTTTTCATAACTCGGACATACGTCAATTGTCCCTGGTGGAAGATGCAGTTATTTATGCAGACAAGATGAAACATCGCTGGGGTGGGGGGGCACTTACTGTGAAGAACGGACGATCGATTGAGCACAACGACAGCAATATGGTACCCCAGAGACAAGAACGACCACCAATCCGTTGGTCCGACCACCTTGTATCCCGCAACAACATTCACGATGCCACAGATCTCCGACTCATTATCCACTAGTCCACTGTGGCCCAAGACAGAGACCATTAGAAGAGGAAGTTGGAACCTGCTATGGTGTAATTGCCGCCGAAAAATGGGTCGTCCAGTAATCCAATAATTGAGAAGTAAAAAGTAGGAACGATACAAATTTAACAAAAAACCAGATACATGGAAATGAAAGAACAGACAAGAATAAAGGATAAATTATATATTACATTTTGATGTCAAATGGACAGACAGATGAACTATGTATGAATCAAGAAACAGTTGGCCAAGATTGGTAATGATCTGGACTCCACCAGGAAAAAGATAAAAAGCACACAAAACGAGCACATTTAGACCATCATTAGATGCATAAAGTCAAAGAAAAGAAAACATCAAATGAAAGGCAGAGAGATGACCCAGGACCTGGTTTAGTGGAAAGTATTTTGTCTATATATTATGCTTTGAGAGTGTGATGGGAGATAATTGATATGTATATATGCATAATGTTTTACTATTTTCACAACAATACTTTTTCATTTACAGTAATTTAGAAACTTCCAGACAAATTAGAATGAGCTTGGATATCACAGGACAACACTAAAGCATAGATACATGACTTCAATGGTGATTAGAAACAGAATAGAATTAATGGAAAGAATGAATACACTGCTTGATCTGGCCACAATATAAAACATGGAAACCTACTACTGAAATTACTGGAGGGAAAAATTCATGGGAAAAAGTACAGAGCATCCAAGAAATAAGTACATCACACAGATGTGAAAGAACATCAGTTAGCAGGCCTATGTTGAGCTGGAGAGATCTGATGAGAACAGAGGCTTGACATGATCAGATGACTTCAACACCAGTCTCCAGACTGACTAACCTGATGATGAGGATGTAAATAAGGACATCCTATATCACAGGTTAAAAATGATTCTTAGCTGATAAATGATATTTACACTAAACAAAACATTTGAACTCAGTATATAACAAAGTGAAAGAGAAAATACAACAAATTTGAAACAAACAGAAAATAATATTGAGCTGAATGTATAACCTATGAGTCAACACATGAAACATCCAAACACAGACAAATCTCTTCCTTCTTTGTGCTCTCCTAAATGATGCTGGAGTCATCCCTACAACTGAATTACTTGCTAGGAGCCTGCTCTGGAAACTTAATGTGATGATATTTTAAGCAATTTCTTATTATACAGATTATTAGTTTTGCCTGCAACGTTCCTCGGATGTTGCTTTTAACATGCTTCATGGGGAAGAGTGGGTCTTCTTCTGCGTTCGTTCTCAATCTCCCACTACCAAGCCCTGAACAGGGCTGTGCAAGTAGCAGGATGTAGTCTGAATAACGGAATGAATCCTTAGCCAGTCTGCTATGTTGCAGCCTGTTATCCAGGATAACTGTGTGGAGGTGTAGAAGGGTCCTGTCAGCTCTGGTTCGCTGACTCTAAAGCTAGCAGTTAGCTATGGGTAGCTGACCGCAGAAGCTCATGCACTGCTCAGCGTCTTGATACCAGAGAGTGGGTCTATTTTTTGCTTCATAAAATCAGGATTCATGACGCACACAAGTATAACTTATAAGAACCTTTACACATAGACATTGACAATGCTTGCAAATTATAAATGTCTATGATATAACAAAAGATCTATTTTAACCACAACAAGATAATATGTCAATGTAACAATAAAACAATTTTTCACCTGTCCTTTGATTTGCTGTCACTGAAAATCAGAAGCAAAATTCCCATAATTATGTATTAAATCTTAAAACTGCATGATTAGCAAAAACTGTGGTTAACATTATATTTTACATTCCTGCCAAAAAACATTACAGCAAATTTATAATTTTCCCTTTTTCATATCATCAAAAGTAGGATAGCAAAGCTTACCATATATATAGCATTTCTGTTTTATTCAGGAATTAACTTAATTGAGTGTCTTTATACTGGTTTAGAAGACTCTGCAGAGTCTGTATACAACCAGTTTCATTAACATTTTTGTATTCTAAAAGCTATGCGCATCCAATCTATTCTTGAATGCATTAATTGTCTCTGCATCTACTACTACTTCCTGTGACAATGCATTTTAAGCATTCACCCCTCCTTGACTAAAAAAATATTTTCAAATATCTAATCTGCGCCTTTCTTTATTGAATTTGTAACTATGCCCTCTTGTTCTTGTAGGTGGTTGTATTTTGAAAAAAAACTTCTTATCCTCTTATTTATCCTTTCCTTTGATTATTTTATGATCCTCTATTAAGTCACCTTGAATTTGTCTCTTTTATAGACACTGTAGGTGCAATTATAGAATAACAGTAAACAAAGACGCATTGATAATGCAAAGACAAATATTTGAGCAATCAGAAAACATATTCACCAACAAACAGAAAAAAAAGTTATCTTATAGGCCCTTTTGAATAGTACACTAGTCCACCAGGTGACGTATGAACCTTGCCTAAAAAAAAGACTGAGTTTAACTAAACACCCTCCCCCAAACAGTTTTATTATTCGGCTATCAATTGACCTGCTCAATGGGATTGTTGACATATGATGTCACGTAGTGAAAGCGAAGGATGGGGAAGGAGGGAGGGTGTCTGTGTTAAGATATGTCATATCACACAATCAATATTATTATTATAATCTTCTATTTTAAAGTATTGCTATTTTACCATATTATTCAGGAAGGAAGACTAATATCCGGTCAGGCACAACATACTGATCAGACATGTTAGTCAGGGTCAGGCAAAATTTAATGGTCAAGACCCTCACCTCGGCTTCCACGCAGTCCTTCCTGGGAACGGGGTGTTTTCACGACAGCCTGGCTAACAAGGTGAGGGATCGACATGATCCATAAAGTAGTAAGTGACCCGCAGATGAAGCCATCATAGCCCAATCGCCTGGAGGACTGCGGCCAACCATTATCAGCGCGCTCAGGATGTGAGGAAAGCTACGACAACCGGCCAGTTAACGTCCTTTTTAGGGCACACAAAAGAGTAATCCCACTCAGTGTTGGCCTTCAACAGCAACAATATTATTCATTTTCTAACCTGATGTTTGATACCAGTGTCAACTATAGCAGCCATTTATGGGCTAGGTATTCTCACACTGCTGTCAACATCACAGTGTGAAAGGTTGGAACTTATCTATAATAAAGTTATGTAACTGGTCCTAGCTGTACAAGGAATAATATTATAGTTTCCCATCGCAAGCAAATATGGCAACAGGATCAGATGCGCTGCGAGATGTGATCTCATGTGACTGTAAAATCCAATCCTGACATGACAAACTCTAGTCGTGTGTTATGTTATTTTGGGTGGCTCCCTTTCTCAGAGCCTCTGCGATGTTTTGTGCTATGATTTGAGCACCTTGTGTGATGCTAATGTGCCAGCTGGAACGGTTCTGTGCAAGTATCTCCCAAGAGGTAACATCAATGTTGAAGTTTTTCACAGACATTTTGAAGTCTCTATAGCATTTTCTCTGTCCCTATGATGAGTGACTGCTTATTCTGAGATCATTGTATATCAGTTGCCCTGGTTGGCGCTCATCAAGCATGCAAACAACCTGTCCATCTTATCTGGGCTTTCTGCAGAAGCATTCAAGGGGGAATGTCCAAAAAAAAATTTCAAGTACAGACTGAAGGAGTCACTTAAGTGCTGTCAAATAGACATTAACACCTTGGAAAACCTGGCTCAAAATCAATCAACCTGGAAGGGTGTGGTCAAAAATGTTGGAGCAACCAGTGGAGGGCTCTGTGTTCACGCAGCTCAGGATAGACGTGCAATCAGTGGAGGGCTCTGTGTTAACGCAGCCCAGGATAGACGTGCAATCAATGGAGGGCTCTGTGTTCAAGCAGTCCAGGATAGACCTGCAATCAGTGGAGGGCTCTGTGTTCAAGCAGCCAAGGATAGACGTGCAATCAGGACGCCTAGAGCAGAGGAAATAACAGTGGCATCTGGAGATTATGTTTGCCAGTCATGTCACAGAACTTTCCGTGCTCAAATTGGCTTCATTACTCACAAAGGCACACACAGACTCAAGGATGCAGTATAACAAGGCACGATGTTGACAGTGCTCATCAGCAACAATAAATGAAAAATTATAAATTATACAAGAGATACTCTCACTGTAAAGATGTGATACATGTTTAGGCACTATGAAGTGTCCCTGAAGTTACAGATATGACATGTACAGTTCTACATGAAGGTCAGCTATCTGAGCCATTTGAAACAAGAACTGGTGTGCAATAGGGATATCACTTCACAATTTCTTTTTCTGACAGCTATTGACTGGATGATGAAGGCAACAACATCAACCAACAGAAATTAAATTCAATGAAATTCAATGAAATTTGACAAAACAACTTGATGATCTGGACTGTGCTGATGATTTGGCTCTACTGTCTTGTAACCACAATCAGATGCAAAATAAAATCAGTGTATTTGGTGAGAGGTCACTGAAATTAAGACTGAGATAACCGAGGGTAAAAAAAATAAATTTATGAAAATAAATGCAACTAATGACAATCAGATTGTTGTGTTGTTGGGATCAAGATGCTGAGCAGCGCATGAGCTGCAGTGGTCAGCGACCCATAGCTGCCAAGACCCTTCTACACCTCCACGCGGTGATCCTGGATAACAGGCTGCTGCAGGACAGACTGGCTAAGGAGAAGGGATCGAAGAGGCAATGCTTACCCGGTACTCAAAAAATGCTTGCTGAAGTCGGATGTGTTGGACCAAAAGGTGCAAATATCGTCAAGCTGTAAACTATGACACAACCCATTCCGTTCTCTGGACTACATTCTACTACTTAAGCCCTTTCAGGGTTTGGTAGTGGGAGATTGAGAATGAACGAAGAAGAAGAAGAAGATTGTTGTGTTGGCATATACACTAATACAAGATGTGAAATTCATATGTCTTGGTACCAATATAGACAAAGAAGTAGGGACAGATTCTTCTTCTTCTTCTTCTGCGTACACAGTCAGACAGCAACCATTATTTTCTCGAAAAAAGCGGCGGTCATCCTGAGACTCTCGCCACTACCATAGAGCTTGTCTTGCAGTTCCACTGGCAATGGCCACATCTGCTCTCTCTGATCCTCGTATGTCGGGCAGTTCTGCAGCAGATGTTCAGTGGTCATTTTACCAGTACCGCACGGGCATTCGTCGGTACACCCTATCTTCAATTTGTTGAATAGGTGGTACCTCAGTCTGTTGTGGCCAGTGCGAAGTCTGAAGACGACGACCTGCTCTCTTCGGTTCAACTGGTAATAGGCATCGTTTTTGGTGTAACCAGTATGTTCGGTTTCCCATTTGGACATGTATCTGGCTTTGATAAGCCGTTTTGACTCTTCGTACGTCATACTGGTATCTGTTTGTGGTAGCCTTGCACCTTCTTTTGCCAGTCTGTCTGCCTCCTCGTTGCCTTGGATGTTGCAGTGTGACGGAACCCACTGTACCACTACCCTTTTTGGTGCGGACTGCTGGCACAGTTTGCAGAGTGCTGCTCTTAAGTCATTAAGCTCAGTGTTTTTCTGGCTTTTTAGCGCTGTGACTACTTCGAGAGCATCTGTCAGCAGGACTATATGGCTCTCATTTTCACTGTGTGTTACCATTTCTTCCACTGCCGCCCTCAGTGCCTCTGCCTCTGCTCTGAAATTGCTTGTGTACTTACCAGTAGCGAATGACAGTGTTATTTTTCTGCCATTTGGTAGGTTCAGGAATGCTCCTGCCCCTCCGTTCTGTGTAGTGTTTGTTACAGAACCGTCGGTGTATGCATGGGTCCAGTCCATGCTTGGGTAGCTTTTCGTTATGAAGCTTAGGGTAGTGTCTCTCCTTTCTTTTTCACTCTGGCAGTTTTTGTTTGCAATACCTGGTATATTTTCTACCACCTCTGGAAATATATCCTGCCTCCAAGTAGGTTTTCGTACAGTAGTGATGGGTTTCGGTGTTGTTAGTGCGTTTATGGGATCTTCGTGCATCTTTGCTTTGGCTATTTCTGCAAAGTTTCTCCGCTTTAGTTTCCCATTTCCCAAATTGTTTAGTCTCTGGTACATTGGATGGTCCGTCAGTCTTCTGAGTTTCTCTGACTGCAGCTGGGCTCTGCAGTCTCTTCTATCGGTCATGGATTGCAGTTTTGTAATCTTTTCAAGTTCTACAATTGGCGTTGACTTCATGCCACCTGTTATAATTCTCATGGCTTGGTTTTGAAGTTTGTTTACTTTATCGAAGTTCGCCTTCGCTGCGGTTGTCCATGCCGCAATGCCATACTCGAGAACTGGTCTCACTCTTCCAGTGTACAGTTTCTTTAGTATGCCTTCGTCTGCTCCCCAGCTTGTGCCAGCAAGTTTCCTCATGATCGCCATTCTTTCTCTGGCTTTCATTCGGTTTCTCTCAATCTGACTTTTCCATGTCATGCGCCGATCAAATGTGACTCCCAGATAGGTTGGGTTGTCGTTTGGCTGCAGGATTTTGCCATTTAGCCTTAATTTGGTACTTCGGGGTTTTAATGAGAGCGAGAATATTGTGCACGTGGTTTTCTCCTCGTTTATTTTGACCAGCCATGAGTTCGCCCATTCTTCCAGCGATGTTAGGGCCGTCTGCATCCGATTTCTTGCTATGGTGAGATTCTTTTCAGAGGTCCACATAGCCAGATCGTCTGCAAACATTGAGCTATGGACTCTTCTTGGTATATTCTCTGTAATATCGTTTATATATACCAGGAAGAGTGTGGGTGACAATACTCCCCCTTGGGGTACTCCCTGCTCGAGTGTCACCTTTTTGCTCATCTGCCCTTGTACTCTGGCCGTTCTTTGTTTGAGGTAGTGGTTGATCCACTTGTACATCTTCCCACAGACATCACTTCTTCTTAGCTTGACTCTAAGTCCATCCTTCCAGACTTTGTCAAATGCCTTTTCCAGATCCACCCAAACAGCTACTGTGTGTTTCTGTGCCTGGTAGGCATCTTCTATCTCCTGGGCTATGAGGATGACCTGGTCCTCAGTGGATCTGTGCTGTCTAAAGCCGGCTTGCTGTGGAATTAGTATTCGTTTTTCTTCCAGATGCCACATCAGTCTGGTGTTTATCATCCGTTCCATCAGCTTGCCAACACAGCTCAGTAGGCTTATGGGCCTGTATCCATTTGGATCTGTTTTGTCCTTCCCTGTTTTTGGTACTGGTACCAGTATTGCATCTTTCCATGCCTGGGGTACAATACCCCTTTTCCAGCTTTGGTTCAGGACTGATAGTAGTTTCTTCTTCGCTGTTTGGCCCAGCCCCATCAGCATTTCGTTTGTTATCCCGTCTTTTCCGGGAGATTTCCTTTTCTTTAGTGTACTCATAGCCTCTTCCATTTCGCGCATTGTTAGTTTGGCCATCATGTGCTCTTCAGGAGCCGTATTTATGTTTTCGTGTCCCTTTAGCTCTTCGCTAATGTCTGTATGCTTATCTGCAGGGACCTCGATGTGGTTTGCTCTGGCATAGTGATCGACAAAGGCGTTTGCGGCTTTCTTACCTGTGATCAAGTTCTCGCCCTGCTTAATAGTAATTTGTTTATTTGACGGGGTTTCGTCGTTCATGGCTCTGACTAGCTTCCATAGCTTGTTCCCGTCTTTGTCCAGGTTCAGACTTTCCGTTTTATTTTTCCAACTTTCTCTTGCTGTTTGCTTGAGAGTGTGTTTGTACTTCGCCGCGGCGGCTTTGAGGGCGATGTTTGCCTCCATGGATTTTTCTCGTTCTGCCATGTTCCTAGCATTTGTTACTGCATCTTCCACTTTCTGTAACTCATCATTCCAGTAGGGCTTATAGTTTTTCCTAGCTCCTCTTGGGATG
This sequence comes from Ariolimax columbianus, assembly GCA_036924085.1. Classification (NCBI taxonomy): domain Eukaryota; kingdom Metazoa; phylum Mollusca; class Gastropoda; order Stylommatophora; family Arionidae; genus Ariolimax; species Ariolimax columbianus. Next base: position 43,366,155 of record JAVGWX010000015.1, read on the forward strand.
GTTTCAGTGGCGGCTTGCATTATTGCCTTGCTTAGGCTCTCCACCATGGGCTTCATTTTGGTGTTTCGTGTGTTGATGGTTTCACACAGCCCATCTGTCAGGATTGCAAATCTGTCCCAGTCGGCTCGTTTGTAATTCCAACGTGGGAGCGGTTTTGTTTCCTGTGGGCTTACTTCCATGTCAATGGTTAGCCTGATCGGCCTGTGGTCGCTACCTGCCAGTTGGTTCAGCACCTGGCGGTCTATTTTATAGTGTATGTCCTGTGTGGAGAAGGCCAAATCTGGAGTCGAGGTGGTATGCCATGTTCTTGAATAGAAGCTAGGGCTTTCCTCCGGCCTATTGATTAGGGAGAGATTTGCATCTATCTCCCAATCTTCCACTTCGTCACCTCTACTGTCTGTGTCAGAGTATCCCCATCTCTCCGAGTGGCTGTTGAAATCTCCAACTACTATGCAGTTGGAGTCTCTGACCTCCATACTCGAGAGCGATAGGTCTCTGTTTGGTGGTCCGTACAGATTGAAAATGCGGAGTTTCGTCTCTTGAGCCATTAGGGACAGATTCAATTCAATTCAAATCAAGTGCCATCTTTACAAGGTTGGTTGAAATGGATCTCTAATATTATCTCTCGCCCTGGTGGTGCACATAGACAGACTGCTGCTCGTCCATTGTTCGATTTTATTCTCCCACTTGTAGGGCTGCCTGCCACGTGATCAACTGTCTTCAACCTTTCCCTTTAGAATGTCATGTCTTTTAATGTGGTCAAAATATATGATTTGTCAGCACCTCTCCATTTATTCTGATGTACAATTTGGACTTCTCCTTTGCACTGCTAATTATCATAGTTTAAAGAAAAAATATTTGTCTAGACCACACATTGCACTGCAATTATTGACTTGCTACGCAAGGTCTTGTATTTCACTTGCAGCCAACAGTACTATATCATCAAGATAATGATAATCTGGCAAAGATGGGGCCATAACTGGCTGCGAGTCTACATTTCTCTACTGTTTTGGATCATTATGGATGCCGCCAGACCACGGATTTGCCTGGAATTCACACTAGTCGACGACTTACACTTGTGTTCACGGAAACGTGGTGTTGTTTTCCGTCTGGACTTGTTATTTCGTTCTTTTTTTGTGATATCTTCCATCCGTTTATCGTGGTCTGGATGCCGGCTAAATGGCACTACGCTTATACCTGTGTCGTATTTCACGGGTTAGTTCTGCCGGTTCACCTTCACGAATTTGGCGTGTGGGAATTTTAGATGCTACTATGATGAGCTGAATACAGCTGGGGAGAGATGCCAGACTCACTCACACGCTGAGTGTTGTCCATACGACCTCTTGTGGTTATCGAAAAGGCACGACAAACTGCGTTAGATACCATCCCACCTTTCTACCCTGCGGGTTACATGTTTACGGAAAGGCTTCGGTGGTAACCCTGAGGCAAAATCTGCATCCTATGCTATCTCCAGTTGTCTCGATGAATGTCTTGCCACTGGCAAAAGGTAGCTTAGGCTCTGTGAGTGAGGTTGACAAAAGGCGCAGTTTCTTCCTCACTTTAATCCAAATCACAGCGCAAGTCACCCATTTCAGCGGACACAGCAAGAGATACGACTGTCCACACGGCTGAACAAAGAGAGTGGTCTTCATCACTTGTGATGGACAACTATTATAATGATGACTGTTTATTATTCTTCCATTCGCCTTTAGTCCAGACATTTCTTTGACTTGTCTGAAGATGTTTTTTGTGTACAGGTTTTAAAAGTTAAGGTGGACAGCACGTACTCATGCTACACACCATTTTTGATTATTGCTATTTACTACCAGTACAAATTACTAATGAGTCTGATATCTTTTCCATCTAGGCCAACTTCTTGGGGGCATGCTATTCATATTGGAATCTGTCAAAAGCTTTCTTGTGGTCTATGAAAGGTAGATAAAATATCAAAATAATAATACAAACGGTGAGGGGAGCTTTCTTTGCTTTTGGGAACTTATGAAAATAAAAAGAAATGAAGTTCCTGACCCAAATTAAAATCTTCAAATTCAATGTGAACTCATTTATATTGTATAGTTCTGAAACATGGATAATAACAGAAATGATACAGACTTTTACAAATGGGTGCTGTGTTGAATATATAAATTGAAATAGTATGAGATCACTAATATGAAACTGTTGGAAAGACCTATACATATTTCAGTGAAACATGCCGCGAGGAGAAGACGCTGAATGAGACAAGCATTAAGGAAACCCGTTGATAGAATTAGTCATTATAAGACTGTCTTTGTTCTGAATTAATTTTAAATCCTAAGTGCCAAGACCCAAGCCACAAGTGGCAGAAGGCAAGAGAATTGGGGCAGAGGAAAAAACACTCACACATGGAAAGAAAGAATACGTTGATACAGATTGAACAGATTACACAGAACAGGAAGACTTGGCATGTATTTGTTTAATACTGGAGCTGAGTGGTTTTGGTTGATAGATGTGTTTTTCGCAGCATTGAGTATTCAATCAGCTGCATTCACAATTATTGGTTTATTAAGTAAACTTTAAGTTAACTCTTTACTTACATGACGTCCAATAATCTCAAGTTGCCTTCCAGATAAGATCCATTTTTACCTCTGCCAAGATGACTAAAGATGCTGCTCCGACGACTGTATAAGCTCACTTCACTACTAGCTACGTCTCCATGACTATCAGATCTAAACCTAATATCTTGGAAGTCAGAAATCGCATCCCCGGTATCTCCACTCATTTTCTTAGTCTTAAGTTCGTCTTGAAACAGCTAGGCGCGATGTCGTTGCCTTGCCTCCATATAAACTAACCGAAAACGAGGTTTCATACAAAAGTGTTTTAGTTTGAGGAGAGCTCTTAGTCTTCTTAGACATTCTTCTCGTTTAATAACATAAACTGACCAATACGTCCTGATATAACCTTAAAGACTAACGTCTGAGGTTGAGAGAGCGGGCCTTCGCTAGAAAGGCAAATCTTCAACAAAATACAGAAAAGCGTAGGTCAGCTGTCCCACACACACGGCCACAGAACCATCTGCAACTCAAAGAAACTGGTTGTAAATATATACTAATATTAATGTCATAGCACTGTAACTTAACTAAACTTAACGTCTTTATACTGGTTTAGAAAACTCTGCAGATACATATGTAAGTGTTATCCTCATCAGCACTTGCCCGGCTCTCACAGAAAGTGTGAAATAACAACATGCTGACCATCTCCACAAAAGTTGCTGTGTACAGATCATGTGTGATTAGTACCCTGCTCTATGGCAGCGAAACACGCCACTCGGTCTTGTGCCAGGATATTAGTTGTAGCTATGGACCTTTCCGTCCCCTCTCTGATGTTGTCTTCCCATGTCTTTTTCTGCCTCCCTCTCTTACGCTTCCCAGGCACAGTACCCTGCAAGACCGTCTTGGTCAACCCTGGCGATCTTGAAACATGCTTATACCATGCGAGCTTGCGTGTTTTTACCATAGTCAATACGGTAGGTCTTTATATTGGCAGACCATTCTTTTAACGGTGTACCGAACTGCCTTATTTGTGACTGGTGTGGTCTAGATACGAAATGCCGAGGATTCGACGCAGACATCTCATCTTCTTTGCACAAATTCCTTGCTCTATAACCGCTGTCAGAGTCCAAGTTTCGCACTATACGGAAGTAACAAGTGCATACACTAAACTCAACTTTGATTTCAGGTCTTTGCTTTTGTCCCTCCAATAGTGGCCCCAGTTTGGTCAGAGCAGCCATGGTCATTACTGTTCGTGTCTGAATCTCAGTTCTCCAACCGTCCGCATCCATTACTGCTCCCAGGTATTTAAACTGTTTAACAATTTGCAATGGTTCGTATTTGATAGCAATCGTACTTGATAGGCAGTCTGGGAAGTTGCCCACGATTTTACTTTTCTCTGCACTAATTTCCATTTCCAATTTTTTAGTGGCATTGTCAAGGTTTGAGATTACATTTGGCGAGTTCCAGCCAGCCCTGTAATGTCATCAGCAAACCAGAGATTGTGAGTGTACGACCATCGTACCTATGCTGGCAGTACCCGCGTGATCCTCCAGAGCTTCGGACATGAAAAACGTTGAATAGAGTCAGTGAAAAAATATATCCTTTACGTACACCAGTTGACGTGCAGAACCATTCCCAAATATCCCGTTAATGTAGACTGCACTAGGGGCTTAGGAGTAGTTTCTCACTGATGTAGGTAAGCCGACACCCCAACTTATATTTTTGTATAGTTGCCTACAGGACTTTATGCCAGACCATACCGAAAGCTTTTTTTAAAGTCAACAAGGACTTAGTATAGCTTTTGATTATGCTGAAGATATTTTTCGTCACAGACGCAAACTAAAAAAATGTGTTCAATTGTGCTGCAAACAGTCCGAAATCCGGTTTCTTCTTCTGCAATAAGGTTTTATGTACTTGATTGCAGTCTGTTCAAGATAACTTTAAGCACTACTTTGCGTATATATATATTATATATATAAATATATTTTCCACTCCCTATCCAACCACTTTCGTTGGTCTTTAGCGTGTATGGTGTGTGTGCTTGTGGTTTGTTTTGCAGGCTAAATTAAAGTTTATATTTTATATTTTATTTTGTAAAAACCTTCATCGGAAATCTACAGGAAGCGGCAATGTCGTCTACTAACATTCACAAAATGTTAAGGTTACCAGCTTTATATTTCTGCAAAAATACAGGAGTGCAGCTTTCAAGTCATAGCATTACAAATCCTGGTGAGTATGTACTATGTAGTTATTGCTGATCCTTTGCGTCTGAAATAGACAGCTGCCAGCAATTGCTGCAATATTTTATCATTTTAATTTATGGTCTTGTCTTGTCTTCTAGTCTGACTTAGTGACTAACCTAACTTTACTACTACTACTACTACTACTAGATAATGATAATCATAAACTACTAGTACCACTAGACCACTAGTAACAACTTCAATGAGTAACTTTCAGTTTCAGTAATTTGAGTAAGTCTTATATACTCTTAGGAAGTTAGTTTAGTTAGTCTTAGTCAACTTAGTTCTTACAGTTACTAACTTGCACAGTCTTATTTTAAGTAACTTAAGTTAACATTAACATAGTTACTATCAGTACTTAGTACTTGTTAGTAGTAGAGTTGTTAACCAAGGAAGAGGTAGCTGCAGCGGTAAACTGATAAAGGATAAAAAATATTAATTATTATTTATTATTGGAAGAGGGAAGGCGCCGGCGTGGACAATATACCAGCAGAGCTCTTACAGGCAGACGTGGAGGTAGTGGCGGGAGGCCTGACACATATCTGCAACAAAATATGGGCGACAGGAAACTGGCCAGACTTATGGACAAAATCAATGGTTTTACCGTTACCTAAGTCTGGAAACTTTCATAAAGCTGTGCCAAAATTACAGAACCATAAGCCTCATCAGCCACCCTAGCAAGGTCATGCTTAGATTAATCCCCGACTGATTGAAACCCCAAGCAGAGAACATCATTGCTGAGCAGCAACCAGAGTTTAGACAGGGAAGAAACACTACAGAACAGATATTTAATTTAAGACTGCTAAGCGAGAAATTTTTAGAACAGCAGCAAAAACTGTATTGATTTCAAGAAGACGTTTGATAGGGTATGGCATAAAGCGCTATGGACAACCATGAGAATATATAAAATTAATGGAAATATTTATAAAGGTCCTTGATCAAGGCGTCCAGTGCAATTCTTGTGTATGGGAGGCGTGGTGACTGGTTTCACATATCAGTCGATGTGAGACAGGGTTGTACACTCTCCCCAACACTTCTCAATATATTCCTTGAGGGAATTATGAGTGAGGCACTTTGAGGTCATGTTGGTACTGTCAAGATAGGGGGCCGAACCATTACCAACCTTCGTTTTTCAGATAACATTGATGGGCACAGAAGCAGAATTCCAGGAATGAGTCAGAAGGCTCGATGAAACAGCTCTTGACTATGGTATGGAGATAAATGCTGGAAAGGCAAAAAAATTAATGACAATCAACGGCGAGGGCTTCAACAGTAGATTAAAAGCAAATGGCTAGGAACTCGAAGTGGTTGACTGTTTTAAATATCTTGGTTCGATTGTCAGTGAATGAAGGATCAAAATGTGGCCAGAATAGCACAGACAATAGCGGCGCTTGCACGGTGTAACAATTTCTGGCAATATAAACGGTAAGCACGGTGCGCAAAAATCAGATTAATGTGTACATTGGTCCTGTCGATATTCCTCTATGCTTGAGAGACATAGACAATTACAGATGACCTGCAATGGAGGATCTTGAAGATGAGATGTTTCCAAAGACTTCTAAACATCGCGTAGAAAGATAGAGTTACAAATGAAGAAATACGAGAAAGAACTACAACAGCAATAGGGCTTTTGAAAACCTCTTGGCAACTGTCAAAAGAAGGAAACTCGATTGGTACGGTCACATATAGAGATCAAATGGTCTTGCAAATACGATCCTGCATGGAAAGGCAGATGACAAAGAGGCCGTCCCAAAAAGAGGTAGGAGGACAAATAAAATTAGGACCAATCTCCGACCAGAAGAGGTACAGGCAGTGGCCGCTGACAGTGAAGGATGGCGTGGGATTGTGAGCATGTCTTCATGTGTACCCCAACGACTTCACTGATTATGGGATAACCTGACCTGAGTAGAGTTTCAGATCTGAGATTGTACTCAAGAGTCAACACTCAATGTATATAATCTATGTTAAATATCCTCACTGTCAGTGTTCTTAAGACTTAAGATAGATTAGAAATAACACATTAAATAATAGTTAAATAGTCTAAATATGAGTCTGATGCTGCTTGTTCTTCTTCTTCTGCGTTCGTTCTCAATCTCTGGCTACTAAGCCCTGAACAGAGTTTTGCAAGTAGCAGGATGTAGTCCGAAGAACGGCATGCGTTGTCACTAGTTCACAGTTTGACTGCGATAGTTGCACCTTTCGGTCCGACACATCCGTCTTCAGCAGAGATTCTGCTTGTAAATCATTCTTTTGAACATAATTTTTTCTGATAAAATATGATAAGAAAATGAAGCAGTTAGTAAAAGATTTTACTTTATCCTATCCGCTAAAGTTTATTGTAATAATTGTCTTCTACTATTCTTATCCAATATCCATGTATTATGTATATTTTCGACTTCCTGACTTTCAGGTCCTCTCTTATCCTGGGGGTTTCAATCGGTTATATTATATATCCTGTGAAATTGTTAGGTTACTTTTTTATATCAATTTCTGGTTACATTTTGATTTTTCTCTCATCTTCAAGTCTAACCAGTGGTTGAACCACCAACTTGTTGTTGTATAAAAGCTAGTGTAGTCTGGCTAAGAGAATAGGAATCACAATGGAAAGGAAAACCCTGTACCAAAAGAAGCCAACTGAAATTGGATGAATCAGACTAAAAGCCGCATTGATCACAGCCTAACTGTAAACTGGGGCACAACGTCCTTTTCAGGACAAACCCTGAAGAAGAAAAAGAAGGAAGGAATCTCACAGTTTACCATTGTCAATTGTTATGTAGGGATATGTTTTTATTTATTAACTGCTCCATTTTCTTATCATTTTTTCAGAAAGAATTTTGTTCAAATGAAGAGTTTACAGTCAGCTTCAGGCTCTTATTTGAGTTATTTGACTATTTCTGTCATTTAAGCGTTACTCCTGATCTACTTGAAGTTCACTGACATATAAATAGGTCTCCAATCATTTTCAATAAATCAAAACTTTTCAGCTCCATGTGAATCATAGGTCATCAACAAATACATTCTAAATTTTAAAATGTTGACCTGTCCATATCTAAAGAGTTTTTGGTGGCTTAAAGTTTCAACAGGATGTGGAAGCCGACCTCGTATCTAAGTTAATATTGCAGCCAATCTGTAGTTTTATTACTAAAATTAATAAAGTTTGAAACATTCCTGTTTTTGAAAAGTTACAGTTTTGCCCAGGTTAAATACTTTATTTATGTCTAACAGCTGCTGTAGCTTCAACATGCTGTGCAAGATATTTGAGTTCTAGCAGTAGAAAACTTGCAGATAGTCCAAACCAAGATTATGTTGTGAGTCCAGTCTATCACAACAGAAACCCAAGGTAAGCTGTTGGGAATGGTTGTTACTAATGGCTTGATTAAATTGAAATTCATTTGTATTTATCCATGGCCTTTGAACATTGTTTCTTCAGTCAGTTTTAGATTTTTAATGAGTTATGTCTCTTTTCTTTTAGTCGCTCCCCTTCTTCCCTTGTTTTGTATTTAAAACCTTTAGCACTACCTTGTCCGATCCCTTCTAACCAACTCGGCCTACAAAACGGTGTGGGGAAAATTTTTTTGTTTGTTTTTGAACGGAGTCACTCCCGACAGCCATTTTTTTACTGCTGAATACGCCCTCCATATATACATTATATTTTGCCGGTTAAAGTATCGTATGTTCGATTACAAATGGCTTTTGAACAGTTTTAATTTTGTATACGCCGTTGGAGCAAGCCGACTTTTTGCGAAAGGGGAAGTAGGTTGTTGGGAAAGATTTTTATCGCGTAGATCTGTTTATTTTGTTAGTTTAAATGAAAGAACTACGTTTGAATTGAAACTAACAGTTGTGGCGATATTGTAAACACAGTATCGATACGTTGTTGTGGTTTCCAAGGTTTTCTATCTAAGCAATTAGTCCAAATTTTTCCCGAGATTTTCATAAATTTTCAACTTGATCTTTTTGAATCTCAAAAACTAACAAACATACAACAAAAACAATAACACCCACATGTTCGTTATGCTATTATACACGCCAGAAAATCATATTTATTGACAAACAAACATAAAAGTTAAAAATTTTGAAAGACGACTACCATAGCGACAAATTAAGAAAATTAGTTAGGTCAAATTTTTTTCAAAAATATGTTGGAGTGCTAAAGGATATATAAGCAATTCAGTGTGTAGGCAAATAGGTAATTGGCATGTTGGGTCTTTGTATGATAGAGGGCTGCCTCCTTTTGTGCTTCATGCAAGTGCAATTCACCAATGAGTAGAAATTTTGCTACCTTTAGAATTATTTCCCTGACAGCAGCTAGCAGCCTGACCATTTTAATGTTCAATTGCCAATGGTTTATTTTTAATGTGGACAGCATGTACACATGGCCTCTGAGTTTATCATCCATCTCCGATAGAAATAGCCATAATTTTCACCTACCTTGATATCAGATGATGCTTGAAACACACAAGATTTGAACACTCACCATTTCTCGCTTTCATTCATTCATAATTTGAGAATTAGGCACCGTACCTCCCACCTTTAAACCTCACCCATTTTAGTTATATGTGTTTGCAAAAATGTGTGCGTAAATAAAGTTTGTGTATAGGAATAAAACTGAACTATCTAGATGAGGATATGTTTCAGTACAATTTCTTTGCTAAAGACGAATGTGTTGGACCGAAAGGTGCATATATCGCAGTCGAGCTGTAAATTAGCGGCACAACGCATTCCGTTCTCCGGACTACATCCTGCTACTTGCAAATCCCTGTTCAGGGCTTGGTAGCGGGAGATTGGGAACGAACGCAGAAGAAGGAAGAAGAAGTTACAATTTCCTTAAACGTCACTGAAATGTCAGTGTGTAGCACGTACATATTATAGATATCCATGATATTACAGAACATCAGTTGGAGCACAAGACTGCAACTGTCATTCTACCAGTTCACATTTTTGGCTGTCACCTTGAGCTCTGCTCATGAAACTCCAAATTGCCCTGGCCTCTCATTGCGCCTCACCACATATTCCCTGGCTCTACTCCTATATTTCTATTTCTGTGCCATTCAATCTACTGCATATCTGGCTACATTATTATGTTTCATTCTGAAGGTGTGTCCTGTCCATCTATACCTGTTCTCCTTAATCTCCAGCTGTGTTATTTGTTGTCATGTTCTGTGCCACATATCTGTGTTTTTTGTAGCATCTGCCATCTAACAAAATCTGTCCAAAAGATACATCCTGAGTGGTCCGCAGGGGTTTTTCTGTATGGCAAGAATAGCACCACTGCCCCACAGAGAGCATGTTGTAAAAAAGTGAATAACTGTGTGACAGGGCATAAAACCAGTCATGGTTAGGTGGTTTGTTAAGAGCAGCATAGATGGCGCCTAACAGGCTGCTGGTCTACTTTGCTCTAGTGTTTGAGTCTATTAAGATGGACTCGCACATCGGTTGACCAACCTCTGCAGCATTTGTCCCAACACAGTGGAGTAATAAGCTGCGCGAACCTAGTCCGCTAAGCATAAATTCCTCTTCCCGGCTACATCCAGTTCACATCAGAGCTGGGACCTGCCCTGTAGAAGTACAGGTCGACTAAGACTATGTTGAAATAACTTGTGTGTTATGCAGTATCTTAAACATTGGTTGTAGATTGATAATTTTTATTGTGCAGAAACCTTGAGAAATTGGCATTAGCAAGAAAACGAATTGGCTGGAAGTTCCAAGCACCTAACAAGGAATATTATCACAAGTAAGTGATATGGTGCAAACATTTAAATGTAACAAATAAACATTGTGACATCACAAGCCATATATCGCAAGTATTAACCATTTTCAGCCTGGTACTGTGGATTTGGTGGCGCACAAAACATGTTACAGTCTGATTGGGTGGAAATCAGTATCAAAACACTAGCATCGGCCATAGTAACATAGCAAAAAGTCTTTGTTGGTTAGGAGACATAAATTTCAAAGGACATTCTGAAAATTTGACTAACGTTTTCTCAAGACATTGAGTGATTCTGTTCAGTTTTACATTTTCTATAATTTTTACAAGTACTGTTAATTTTTACAAGTACTGTGAATCTTTACAAGTACTGTGAATCTTTACAAGTACTGAGAATTTTTACAAGTATGACCTTCCAAATGATGAATCCTGTGCATCTAGGGGTAAGAGGTTGCTTCGTAGTTCCCAGGGCGACGATGATTCCTGTAAATTGGGCATTGATATTGAATTAAATGCAGATTTAGACGAAAGTGTTGACTCTGATGCTTAAATAACTAGTAATGAAGCTGAGTCTAATGTTGATGATAGAGAGAAGAAGACTGGTCGACACAGCTTCAACCTGTTGAAGCTTCTGACTTTGTAGGAAATCTTGGATACAAACATGATTTGGGTATTGACGCTACCCCGTATTACTTCAGGTTATTTATAAAGGAAGAATTTTATAACCAATACAAATAAATGTACTGCCGAAGACGGATGTGTCGAACCGAAAGGTGCAAGTATCGCAGTCAATCTGTAAACTAGCGACATAACACATTCCGTTATCCCGACCACATCCTGCTACTTGCGAAACCCTGTTCAGGGCTTGGTAGCTGGAGATTGAGAATGAACGAAGAAGAAGACAAATAAATGTGTATGTTGAGCAAAGGCAAAGAAAGAAGAGGAAAGTCAAACAGTGCTGGAAGCCGACTGAAGAAATTCAAACTTTCTACAATGTTAGTTTTATTTTTGGCATATACACACTGCCTGAAATAGACATTAACTGGTCATCTGATGAGATACTGAAGAGTATCAGCAGTAACTAATGTAATATAAAGAAATAGATTTTGCCTTAACACTGCTACATTATTTTTAAATTTTTTTTAGCATGTCACATTTTACTATAGTTGTGGACTTTGAGGGCATGTAACTGGTAGCCCGGCTGTATATTTATGATTAAAACGCTTTGAAAAAAAACATTGCTTGTGAAACGTAAATTCGGTTGAATAAAAGTGACAAACAACGTCCTGGACAAATTTTTCCGCCAATGGTTTCGTAAAATTAAAAAAAATGTCAGTATTCCAGATCAATGACTCTGGGAAGGCTATTCTTCAAGATTAGCCAGATTATGATGCACTCTGTAAAGAGTGACTGCTGATAACTTTTATTGGTGAAAATTATAATTATATGTCAAATTATTATCCTCATGGAGAGCTCAGTATTGGTGTGGCAATAATAATAATAATGTTCGTGTATGCGTCAAAAGCCTGTTGCATTGATTGACCACTACCATGTCCAACTGCTGAGGCTGTGTTCATGCGTAGCGTGTTGATCGAAATCACTACAGATTCCCCTGGTACTCTGCTGCCTTGGGATGAGGGCCGCGAGGAGTGTGTTAGACCAATGTTTGTGTCAAGCATTTCGTGTCTGTCCGTATCATACTCCCTGCCTTTCCGTGTCTCACCGCCGATGTTACTAGACTGTCCACCATTTGGTCAGTGCAGCCCTTCATGTGCTGAGAATGCGAGGTTTGGAGAGGTATCGTGTAACCTCCCGTGGACGGAGGGCAGGCAGAAGGAAGGCAGCCTCAGTCCGAGCAGCAAGGTCCCTGTGCAGTTATAACTTAGACTGAACTCTGGTGTGCAGTCAAGCGTAACGCCAAACTCCATCACGGAATGGCTTCCCACAGATCAAGCCTGGCATGAAATGCAGCATAACAAACAGGATAATCGACTGAAAGTCCTTTATATCACCTGGTGAATGAGTTGTGAGTTATAATCTGAACAGGAACCACCAAACATCAGAAAATGACAAAAACACCGGAGCAAGTCGAGAGCTCAGTCATTAAGGCGTGGCAATCCTACTTTATCAAATGATTGTAATGATGAAGGTGTTGATTGTCTTCAATGGCAGAGTATTTTTCAAACAGTGCATCAAAGCCAACCCTCACCTTGAGGCATAAGGGTTTAGTGTTGTGTAGATCCACGACATGGATGTGTATGCACTTTTGGCGTCTGTACACGTAATGTTGATCATCCTATGCCAAATGATATAGGTTATCATGTGATGCTAGGCATAATAGACTCAAGGGTTATCTCTGCAACAAAATTGGGACATATGACATGTGGGGAGCAGGCCATGGCCGTGACACACATTCTACAAAGCTGCACATTCATGCATGAAAAGAGAGAACAATGCTAGTCTCATGAGACAGATATGGGACAAAAACTGTATTGGGATAAAATAGACTTACAAACAATGGTGTTTTTTGTAAGAGAAACCGGGACCTCAATCTGAGGATGAATCATGAAGAAGTTGTGATGCTAGATGTTGCTAGCTCATATCTTGGAGACTTTGAGTGTTATAACCATGCTTCTGGAAGAACAAACATAATCAGGTGCAACCATGCAGACAAACCAAAAAGGGCGTGACTTCAATACACAAGCCAAATTGAAAAAGGGTGAAAACCTTCCACCTTTTTTTGCCAGTCTGTCTGCCTCCTCGTTGCCTTGAATGTTACAGTGGGATGAGATCCACTGTACTGCGACACTTCTAGGTTAGAACTGCTGGCATAGTTGACAGAGCACTGATCTGAGGTGATTTAGGCCTGTATTTTATCTGGCTCTTAGCACTGTAACCATGGACAGGGCATCTGTAAAAAAAACTAACTCGCTTTCATTGCTTTCGCCTATCAGCATGTCTTCTACTACAGCTTTCAATGCCTCTGCTCTGAAATTATTGTATTTTTTTTTATATGAACTTTTCCCTGATGTATGTATTATTTTGATGTTGAATACCCACGATGAGTAAGTTCACTCTTTTGTGTGCCCTGAAAAAGACGTTAAGTGGCAGGTTGTAGTAGCTTTCCTCACATCCTGGCCGCCCTGATGAAGGTGGATCGCAGTCCTCCCGGCGGTTGTGCTATGCTTGGCTTCATCTGCATGGCGCTCACCACTACGAGGATCAAATCGATCCATATCTTGTCAGCAAGGCTGCCTTGAAAACAACCTGTTTCCAGGGAAATCTACATGGAAGAGAGATTGTGGTCTTGGTCAGTGTATTGACCCTGACGCGACATCCTGGTCACTATGTTGTACCTGACTGGACTAGCATCTCAGTTCCCGTCCTTATAATGTAAAAATTGTGTAAATTAGGCCAGACTGCAAAGGGTTAATAGGATGCTAGATGCCCATATCATATATCAAAGTGTTTTAAGGAAGGGCTCTGTCTGTCTCATATCTCTTCTCCGAATGTGATGTAATCTCCCTATATTTCTTTTACCCTGGGGATTCCAGAACAGAGACTGCCTTGTAATGCTATCAGTTGATTTCCTTAATGTGTATATTCTATCCAACACCAACAGCATCTTCTTCTCACCTACCATTCTACTTCCCTTGTCAGGTGCTTTCCAACACTTCTACATTAGTTAACTTATACCATTTCAACCCTTCTATTCTGTGCTAAATTTAAGTTATGTAAGTCTGTGTAGAATTCTTACTGTTTTATAATTATATAATTAATTAGGTTTTCTTCTCTTTCTCTCTCTGAAGGCTTATGGTCATACATAGCCTGCGTCACACAGATGCTTGGGTTGAGCACAGCACTGGAGAGAAGGTACTGTCTGCTTCTACACGAGAATGGGCAATACGGAACCAGCTTTACAAGTATGTCCTTATTGTCCTAAGAGAATGGTATTCATAAATAACTTTACACGTTCAGTGGAATCACATTTTAAGTGCATTTAAAAGGTAAAGGTAGACAGTCCCAAAAGAGATAAAATATTACACATTCATTGTACTACGCATTAGCTTTTTATGTTTGGTTTTGGGACTACAGGGAGCCAAGGTATTTGTAGTGGCTAGTGCCCGTGGCCGATTGGTTTCGAGGCCTGTCTGCAAACAAGGAGGGCAGCTGTTTGAATCCCGGTATGGTATATGTTGTTTTTCTGTTGGGGGTGAAATAAACAAACATACCAGCACACGACGTGGCGACAGCAGTGGCGAAGCGGCCTGTAGTTCCCAGCCTAAAAAAAACCCTCGACTACCCCAGCATTGGGGAAAAGTCATATTGACAGTGCACTGACTTTTCAACTGAGCGATCAGGGTTTGGTCCCCAATTGGTGTGGGATTTTTCTAGTCATAAAACAGCTCCTGAGATCGTCCCAGCCCAACAAAATTTGGTACCAGAATATCTGGAAAAGTAAAGGTAGTTGGTGTAATGTTGATCACATCACCCATAGTGTCTGTTGGTCAAGGAAATTGTGGGCCTAACTCCATATTACCAATATGCCACACTGGCATGTGAACCTTCCATTTGTTATTTTTGGTGACTACAAATAGAGCAGAAAGTTCGAACTATGCAGTTTGCAGTATATGTGGTCAGGTCAGGTCATCCCGTAATCAGCGAGGTCGTTGGGGCACACATGAAGACATTCTCACAATCTCACGCCACCTTTCTCTGTCAGCGGCCGCTGCCTGTGCCTCTTCTGATCGGAGATTGGTCCATTCTTTTATGTTGTCCTCTAACCTCTTTTTGGGATGGCCTCTTAGTCGTCATGCCTTGCATCTTTCTTGAGCAGAGATGAAACCTATGTTACGACCACAAGGCATTCTTCAGGAAGAACACACATATAAGCTAACAAATCATGGAAGAAGAGATGAATACATCAAAAGGAGATTGGAACACATGAAAATGATACTTATTGAATGACCACACATGTAGACTGGTGGTCGTTATGGAACTAACATAAGAAGAAAAGGGATTGAAAAAAACTAGCTATGATAGTGTACACAACATATTAGCTTATATATGTATTGTCCATAGTCCCTGAAGAAAACTTTTAATCTGTAATGTAGGTTTTGTTCTTTTTTTTTGTCCCACAGTGATGTCTGAATCATATCTATACCTGTTTTGTTTTACACTGATGTTGTATGTCTGCAGTGGTAGTTGGATCAGGTGCATTAATATGAGATAACCAAACATCTTAACTCTTAAAGGCCATAAGAGTGCTGTCAGGGTTCTTCCTGGCATCCGCTTGATGCCAGAAAAACGCTCATATCGTTAACAGCACATTGAATGAAATTTGTTTTATTTATTCAGTGTTTTAAAATTTTAATTGGTTTTAATTGGTAAGGGACGTGACGCTTATATTTGCGTTTCAATTGTAAAAGCAGACACATGCTTTGTGTGGACCTGTCAAAGTTGGAAAACATTTGTCATCTTTCAAGTCAGTTTATCACAAAAATGTGTAGCGAACTTAGCACTTCAAAATTGTTTAATAGTAGGTTGTTTTTGTCTGTAGAAAAGGCTAGGGAGTTGTGTACTCTAGAGGAATTTAGTGATAAGGATTCACATTTTTCTGATGTTGAATCGGAGTTAGGCATAGAATATAATATTATTCAACCTACTCAGCGGACTGAATTTGATGCTGAAGATGAGGGGGCGTTGTCATAGCTAGGACCTAGAGTGCTGCTAAAAGGCAAAAACGTTTGATTGCACCATCAACAGAAAAACGAAGATGCAAAATTTTAGAGAAACATGAAAGCGAATGGATTTCAGTACCAAATTCCATCACCACTGACTGACTAAGACCCAGAACTAATTCAGATTGCTGCCAAAATGTGGTCGACCATATGGAGTGAATGGAGACCTGCAACTCAGTGACACATCAACTCCAGTTGGCTGCTACAGAGAATTATTTTCTTGTAGATATTATTCATTTCTGGATTGCTGTTATTCTGAAGTACACTAGACTAATCTGCATTACGTTTCAGTGGTTATTCATGGATTGGTGACATTTTTGTGTGTGAAAAATAGTTTTTATTACAAAAAATTACAATATAATTATTAACAATTACTTGTAATATTTTATAAATTCTACAAGACCATATTCTTACTGCATATTAATTTTCCTTTAATTTTATATAATATGTTTGTCTTCCTTGTGAAATAATTAAGAAAAGTTATGAAGAGTCTGCTTTTATAGAAAAAATAATTCTGGCAAAACTAGTTATAAAATTATGGCCTTTAAGAGTTAATTGTTGTCTTGTCACAGGAGTAATCAGAATATTTCTCATGTCATAATTTTTCATTCTATCTCTTCCTGGTGACATTGGTGATTCTTCTTGGGCATTTCATTTCATCATCCATGCTACCCTGTATACATTGTTGTTTTTGGGTGGACTTTGTGTGATGTGTATCAGGGATGAGAGTAGGGCCATGACCACGCTGTGGGAACTGAGAACGCCGTAAGATGTAGCTAGCAGTACAGTGTAATCTCTCTAGGGTTGTTGTTGTTGAATGCTCACAATGAGTAGGATTACTCTTTTGTGCACCTTAAAAAAGGACGTTAAGTGGCGGGTTGTCGTAGCTTTCCTCATATCCCAAGTGTGCCGATGAAGGTGAACCAGGGTCTTCCAGGCAGTTGTGCTATGCTTGGCTTCATCTGTGTGTTGCTCACTGCTATGGGGATCACGTCGATCCCTCACCTTGTTAGCCAGGCTGCCATGAAAACAGCCCGTTTACAGGAAGGGCTACGAGGAAATCGAGGTGAGGGTCTTGTCCAGTATATTTTGCCTGAACCTGACTAACATGTCTGATCAGTATATTTTGCCTGACAAGTCAACCTTAGTCTACCTTCTCAATCTATCTAGGGTAGAAGACTCTCCAAGTTAAAGGTACACACCAATGACATGCATAATTGAGTAGTTGCATAATTGACCAAAACCAAAGTGGCTGGTGACATAATCAGGGAACTTGTGTTTGCTGATGACTGCGCTCTGAACAGCAACTCAGAACTTAACACAAAACTAAAGTGGCTGGTGACATAATCAGGGAACTTGTGTTTGCTGATGACTGCGCTCTGAACAGCAACTCAGAACTTAACACAAAACTAAAGTGGCTGGTGACATAATCAGGGAACTTGTGTTTGCTGATGACTGCGCTCTGAACAGCAACTCAGAACTTAACATGCATGGACTGGTTTTCTGCTGCATGCGAAAATTTTGGCATGGTCATAGATGCCAAGAAAACAGAGATCATGTAGCAACCAGCATCAGGCATGCTGCACACAAAAACCAAAGTGGCTGGTGACATAATCAGGGAACTTGTGTTTGCTGATGACTGCGCTCTGAACAGCAACTCAGAACTTAACATGCATGGACTGGTTTTCTGCCGCATGCGAAAATTTTGGCATGGTCATAGATGCACACAAAACCAAAGACTACAGTCAGTGGGCAGACACTGAATGTCATAGATAAATTCACGTATCTTAGCAGCACACTGTCGAGATCTGTCAGCCTCAATGATGCGGTGGCAAGCAGAATAGCAAGGGCCAGCATAGCCTTTGGTAGAATGGGCTCGATGGTGTGGGAATGTCGTAGCATCAGCGTCAAGACAAAACTAAAAATCTGCCTTGCCACCATCATTTCAACCCTGCAAAAGCTGGACTGTCAACTCTGGACATGCAAGGAGGTTAAACCACTTCCACACAGGTTTCCTGAGGT
The DNA here is from genome assembly GCA_036924085.1 of Ariolimax columbianus. Lineage (NCBI taxonomy): Eukaryota > Metazoa > Mollusca > Gastropoda > Stylommatophora > Arionidae > Ariolimax > Ariolimax columbianus. The sequence goes on from JAVGWX010000015.1 coordinate 43,384,393, forward strand.
GAATATTCTACATCTGATGGCATGATTGTTTCACTGACATTGAGGTTTTCTTGAGGGCTGATATACCTAGCATCCATGCACTACTAGAAAAAGCACGAGGGCGGGCCGGACACCCTGTTCGTATATCAGACGAACGGCTCCCAAAGAAGTTACTCTATGGCGAGCTGACAAGGATGGCGCGAGAAAGGACGCCCAAAGAAACATTTTAAAGGAATGTCTTGCGCAAAACAGATCTGACTGGAGAAGTGCAATCAAAACGGGTGTAGCTACCAGTGAAGACCACAGTGTTGTGAAACCCCAGAGCAGACGCGAGACTTGGAAATCATGAACAGCAGGAACACCAACACCTTCTACAGACCTCGTGTGTCCGTTATGCAGCAGATTTTTTCATGCCCACATGGACCTGTTCTTCCTCATGAGCACCCGTCAGAGAAAGCTGTGATAAGGATGATGTCGGTGGCTCTCATCGACAACGATGGACAGCTATCAATTAATTGAGTAGTGTGATGTTCATATTCTTCTTTTCCTTCTTCTAAAGAACCCTGGAATGTACACATGGATTATTATGTACAATAATTGCATCTATCTGTCCTACAGTTGTACAGGTGTTGCTGCATGTGCCAGTATCGGACAAATTCTAGCTCGGAGATGTTTACAGAGTGGTATAACTTGCTTATTCTTTGATGAGACTGACTTGTCCCAATCTTCTGAAAAGGTATTCTTTTTCTTGTCATCCGTTAGCTTCTTAAGAGCGATGGGGTCGTCACTTCATGTTGATCCCTGATGGGAACCATTTGCTGAAGCATTTGATGCTGACAGTGGTGGTTTCTGTAGTGAATTATTCGGCCTGATGTAGTTGTCATGCACACTTTTTTCTAGTTTCCATTTGTAACATGCTTGGAAGAATACTTGGAATACTGTATTCAAACAGGCATGTTGTTAATGTCTGTTGCCAGTTAACCAAAGACTATCTGAAGTAGGTATTTTAAACTTCCTGTGGCTTACTACGCTTGGGGAAGGTACAAATAATTTGGGTAGATTTTAAAGTTTATCCGGCCAGCGGCTGTTAAGCCTACTCTTTTTGATTTCTAACTGCCAAGGGATTTTTAACGTGCTCGACAATGAACACAGGAGTCTGATCTCAGTACCGAATGATCAGTGAAATTTTTACCATAAGATCCGCGGGAGAAAAAAACCCAGTCTCCATTGTGATTCAAACCCGAGGCAGACACCTTACCTCGAGACCACTGAGTCCTCCTTGGAAGAAAACAAATTTTATTCTTTGTTCCACATCCACACAGGGTTCTAGAAAAGTTTATAGGTGGTAAAAGGGAAAACATTGTAATTATATCTATTTTTGAGATCAAAGAGGGGTTTACCTATAAGAAACTTGCATGCCAAAAAGTAAGATACAAACTCAAAACTCGCCTCATAGACAGCAGCACCTTACTTTGCAAAAACAAGCTTGGTTGTGTTATGTGTTCTCCATAACATCTATTTTTTTAAAAAGATAAAACCACTAAAAATGTGTGCTGAAGTTGGACATACTAAAGTCATTAGGCACTAAACACAGTACAATGCACTTACCTAGGTAAACTATTATTGACTCTGAGGTCAGTAACAGAATCTCCAAGGCCATTTGGGAGGCTCCGCAACAGCATTTGGATTCGGATGGGTCTTAGCCTTGATACGAAACTCAAAAGTTCACCGAGTCATAGAGCTCCCCACCCTTCTGTATGCCAGTGAGACGGGGACTGTGTACAGCAGGCATGCTAGGAAAGTAAATCACTTACATACAATCCGCCTCTGTCGATTGTTCAAAACACATTGGCAGGATAGGGTGCCAGACATCGAGGTTCTCATGGAGGTACAAATGCAGAGCATCCACACACTGTTGCAGAAGACCCAGATTAGGTGGGCCGGCTACGCAGTGCACATGCCAGACAACGACATCCCCAAACAACTAATGTAAGGTGAGCTGAAAGAGGGCCTGTGTCTGGTCAGTGGTCAACAGAAGCGCTACAAAGACTCCCTCAAAGTATCTCTGACACGCTTCAACATCAACGCAAACTCATCGAAATGCTTCACACAGAACCACAAGCCATGGCATGTAACCCCCGTCAGAGGCACCTCCATTGCAGAGAAACGCCGAGCCTCCAAAACACAGAAATAATGCACTTTGCGAAAAGACAAAATAACTAACACCCACATGTCCAATTCTGTCCTTAAATGCAACATATGTGGAAGGGGTTACCGTGCCAGAATTATACAGCCACCTCCGGACATACCGGTGAGTTGCAACACAACATGTCTGACTGCTGTTGTCATCATCGCTTGCAATGGACAACTATTATGGAAAAGAAAAAGCCAACTATAATTTTAAAATGTTGAAGTAACATAACACTTCTTCACTTAAAGCGACAACAATCCAATTGTTGATGTTGAATCACAGTGACCAAGACACTATCAGTGTAAAAATATAAACAACTGCAGCACATCATTACACTACAAAAGACAAATAAGCATGATTCAATATCTTTCACCTTCCTTATTAATAAAACCTGAGATTCAAGAGTAGTCAGTGTTCTTTTTGCTTGGCTTGGCTTCATTCGTTCTCAATCTCCCACTACCAAACCCTGAAAGGGCTCAAGTAGCAGAATATAGTCCAGAGAACATTATGCGTTGTATCGTCGTTTACAGCTTGACTGCAATATTTGCACCTTTCGGTCCAACACATCCGACTTCAGCAAGCATATTTTGAGTACCTAGTTAGCATTTCCTCTTCGATCCATTCTCCTTAGCCAGTCTGCCTTGCGGCAGCCTGTTATCCAGGATCACCGCTTGGAGGTGTAGAAAGGTCTTGGCAAGTGTTCGTTTGATTATAAATCTGACTTTTGTGTGCTTTATCTGTGTACAATTTTGAGTCGTAAAATAATAGGGCAGTCACATTTTTTTTAAAATTGGAAAGAACAAATTTCTACATTGTGAACAAGTGGGATTCCGGAATTATAGTCTTAGTGAACCTGTGCATCTATAAGGGTGTTAGCTCTTGTGCAAGTTGGTAGTAGCCGGGTGCTTTGCGAGCTGGGTTCAAGCAGTGCTAAGTTTTTTGGTTTTGTGCTGGTCTCATCTCGGTTTCAGTCGATACTGTCTTGGCACGGGTTGTCCAGTGGATAGCCAACTTGTTTGTTTCAGGATCGCGACTGTTGTGCAGCTGGAACGATTCTGGTCAACTTCAGGGGAAGGGGAGGGGGGGGGGGGTGCCCTGCCAGGTGGCCTTTTTTTTTTAGGTGCGCGGGTACCACAGAGTTATTGCTGTGCTCCAGCGTTCATCTGTCCTTCTGACTACATGACCATCCCAGCGGTGCTTGGAGTTGTTGACAAGATGGATGACATCCTTGACATATGCCAATGCCCTGATGTCACTGTTGTGTAAGCGGGGATGGTGGGCTAGTGGTTAAGTGACATGGCTCTCAAGCCATGACTGCATGAATCACTTCATCATCTTCAAACCTTGTTTCACGGAGTGGACCAAACAGATGAAAATCAGAGGGTGCCAAATCGGGACTATAGGGTGAATGGGATAGTACAGTCCAACCCAATTTAGTGATTACTTCCTGTGTTATCGGACTTGTGTGAGGGCGCACATTGTCGTGAAGGAGAAGCAGGTCTACTGGATTCTTGTGTGGCCAGACTCTGTGGAAATGTCAATTGATTTTTTTCAATGTCTTAATGAAAGATTGCGAATTGATTTTCTCTCTTGGCATTACATCCACAAATATCACACCTGCAATGTCCCAAAAGACGTTGATTATGACCTTTCCAGCTGAAGGAGTTGTCTTGAATTTTTTTCTTCGTGGCGATTGCGGGTGATGCCATTCAATGGAGTCTTTTTGTCTGCGGTTCAAAATGATGTGCCCAGGTTTCGTCACCTGTAACGATATTAGCCGAAAAGTTCTCTCCATCAGCATTGAAATGCTCCAACAATCCAGAAGAAATTATTTTCCTTTGCAATCGTTGGTCATTTGTGAGGCTTCAAAGAACCCATCTTGCGCACACATTAGAAAATCGTAGTTTTTATAACTATTTGCACTACCAATGCTGATTGACAACTATAAGGCCAGTTGTTGAGTAGTGATTTGTCTATCAGTAAGAAGAATGCCCTCAGCGCATTTCAACATTTCTGCGTTGGTGGCTGAGACAAGACGTCCACTGATTGGCCGATCAAGCAGCTCTGTATCTACACTTCCTGATTCTCTGAACCCAGAGACTAACCATATTTCTGTCGAATACAGAACTTCCGTACACATCACATAGACGCTTGTGAATGTTGAGGGATTTCAACTTTCCAAACATAAAATGGGATATCGCAGAAGCACTTGTCGAGTCAAAACCGTTTAAGTGCATAACTGACAATTTTTTGATTCAACAAGTAGAAGAAACTACCAGAGGAAAAAATACACTGGACCTAGTATTTACTACAGAGGAAAATATGGTTGAAAAAGTTACCGTTAGGGAACTGTTTGGCACAAGTGACCATCAGATTAACCGTTTGGATCTCATAGCAAGGAAAGAAGTAAACATAAACACGCAAACATATAACTACTCTAAGACAGATGTTAAGAAGATGAAAGAGGTAGCGAGCCACATAATCTGGAAAGATATTGTCAGAGGAACAGATGTTGAACAAGAGTGGGAGAGTTTCAAAACAGTTCTTCAAAAGCTAAAAGAGGAATGTAGGGAGGTAAATCCCAAGTATAAAAAGTGGATAACTAGATTTGTAGTTAAATGTAGAAGAGCTGAAAATAAAGCATGGAAAAAAATATATAGAGGCATGTAAATCAAAAGAAATATTTAAAATATTTGGACAAGCAAAACATAGCTCAGAAAGTGAATAAAGCTACAAAAATAGACATAGAAAAAAAACAACTTGCTCATAGGATCAAGACTGATAATAAAAGCTTCTATTCTTATGTTAGAAATAAACAAAGAATGAAAGACAAAGAAGGTCCTCTTATAGATAGCACAAGAAAAATAATAAGTGAGAATAGGGCGGCAGCTAATCTACTCAATCAGTACTTTGGCAGTCTACACAAAAGAAGACTGCTCCAAGATTACAGAGCCTATAAATATTTTCCAAAGAGACATGGGTACAGTGGTATTACTGAGAAAATGGTTTTAAACAAAATTGTAGCTGTTGAAAGTGGATAAATGTTGAGGTCAAGATGGTATTACTCAAAAATTGCTATTTGAAATTAGAAACCTACTAGTAAAACCATTGACTACATTATGTTCTCAATCACTTGCAAAAGAGATTGTTCCAGGGGATTGGAAATATGCAGGAGTGATCACCTTATTCAAAAAGGTTGAACAATCAGATCCAGAGTGCATGGTTTAGCTTACAGCATAATGCATGATCAATTAAATTGAAAGTGTGCTCACGGTCAGTACCCAGACAACTGACCGACGAACATAAAATTAATTGAATGGGTATGTCCTCTCACTGATAAAATGATGGTATAAGTTTATCAATGTTGGTGAAAATAATATTGAGAAATAAGAGACAATGAAAGTGGAATAATAAATGATTTTAAAATTTGTATCTCATTTAGGTTGTTTTAAAAATAGCATATTCATTGATATTCATTAGGGAGTTGAGTTAGCGCGCTGGCTTCGCATCTGAGTGGTCCTGGGTTCATTCCCCAGTTGAGGCGGTAATGTTTTTTTAGACAGCAATGGCTCCCGGGTCGACCCAGCCTTAAATGGGTACCGGTTCAGTCCGGGAAGTAAAACTGGCGAGGGAAAGGAGATGCTACAACCCTCATATAGCCTAGCCTTTGAAATGTGAGATCGCTAACACCTCATACCCCTACGGCAGTAATGCTGTGGGTTTAAAAAAAACCCCAAAAAACAAACAAATTCATTGACTTGCCCTTGTATATGAATGTCACTGCTGTCTTTCAACAGAACAGGCTTGTCATCCAAGCGTTCAAGGACGCTAATATTTCATTAAAAGAACCAGACATGATCAAGCCCATGTACAAGCCAGGTATAAACTATGATGGATATAACAGATATGCAGAGCCCAAGGTCTGGAAGGAAGACTACCAAGATGTTTGAATGGTTTAGTGTTAAGAATGTTGACGTTGAGGGGAGAAGTACTTTCCGGAAATGTCAAGTGGTCATGTTGTGAGCTTTTATGTTTAATAAATTGCGTAGACAATTAAATCAGACTTCTTTTTCTGTAACATTTTGAGGAAAGTGGGTTGTTCACTATTATATTACCTGTATAATTTGAGATAGTGTGTGTGTAAACATTGACATTTAGAATTTATCATCTTTTTCTTTCAGTAGCATTCAAGGACAACAAGTTATCAATCAAAGCCAGTTACTGATCTTGGTGCATAGACCATTGACAACATCTCGCCAGCATACAATGTCCTGGGCTGCTCTTTCTGTCTCTCTACAGGTGTAATCATTTACTCTTTCTGTCTCTCTACAGGTGTAATCATTTAATTTTAGTTTCTTCTCACATTCTCTTCTCCGCGTATTTCTGTTTCTACCTCTTCCCCCTTGAGTAGCCATGTAAGAGCATGTCTGGCTATGTTGGTTGATGCCTTTTGTCACAAATGTCCTTTCCAGCACCATTTTCTTTGCTTAATTTGTTGTTCCAGTGTCTGTTGACTCCTTACCTGTTGGTCTCCATTCCTCTCAATGTCCTGTCACTTTAAGTTCATTATGAAATTTAGGTAGGTACTTCTTCGTTCATCCTGGAAAAACCCCTTTCTTTACATTGTGTTGTAATTTTCAGCGAGGCTGTGATATCTGCGCCTTTCGGACTGAGACATCTGGTTTCAGCACATATTCTTGGGACTAAGTTTGCCTTCCCTATTCTCTCAGCCAGACTGCTTGCGTGCAGGGGAGGTGTTATCAGCCCATTTTCACCTGAGGTTGTCTTTAATTATGGCCTTGCTTAAATTATATGTGATGCTCAGATCTGTTTATGTGGAAGCTCCTCCACACTTTGCTAGTTTGTCTGCAGCTTCATTGCCTTCGATATTCTAGCGGGAGGGGATCCACTGAATGACCATCCTTGGGTGTTCTGCTGAGAACTATGTCAGGGAGTGGCTTGGCTTCGTTCTTTCTCAATCTCCTGCTACCAAACCCTCAAAGGGCTTAAGTAGCAGATTGTAGTTCAGTGAACGGAATGTGTTGTGTCGCAGTTTACAGTTTGACTGCGATATTTGCACCTTCTGACACATCTGACTTCAGTATGCATTTTTTTAGTACTGGGTTAGCATTCCCTCTTCGATACCTTCTTCTTAGCCATTCTGCCCTGCTGTAGCCTGTTATCCAGGATCACCGCGTGGAGGGGAAGAAGGGTCTTGGCAACTCTGTTTCGCTGGCCATGACGCTAGCAGTCAGCTATGGGTCGCTGACCACTGCAGCTCATGCGCTGCTTATTATCTTGATCCCTGTCAGGGAGTAAATGCATTGCTCGAGATCTCCATCTTTATGTTGTTTAAGTGCTGCTGTTACTGACGAGACATCAGGCAGGAATACTCTGTTTTCTTGGTGAATGTCTTCATCTTGTATTACAAGATCACCGGCAGCCTTCAGTGTCTCTTCTTCCACACAGAAATTATTGAAGTAGGTTTCAGTTGTTTGTACTAGAGTTGAACAAAACAAGAAGGATGAGATGATGCAGAAAACTAAATACAATTATTGATTGAAAGTCCAAGAATTTAAGAATGGATTATTCAAGTTTATAGGCATAACAAACGGAAGGAGGAAAATATAAATTAAACAATAAATGTGCAACAGATAGACAGAAGAAGAAATATACAACCTACATAGATGGATGAAAACTAGAATAAAGAAAAATACAATCATTGGCAGGCGGTATTTTGGAAACACAAAAACAGTTATGTCCATCCATAGACAAACAATAGGTAAGAAAAAATAAATAAATATAAAACCATTGATTAAAAGCAATGACCACAACTCCAAAAAGCCAGCTACAATCCTCAGAGATGAGGTACTTAAGAAAGGTGGTCCAACTGACAAGAAAGGACAAGATCTCAAAGTCCAACTCCTGCAGGCACAAGTGGAGCAGTCTCAACTGCATCCCGAGCATGCTGATGAAGGTGGACTGTGGTCCTCCACGTGGTTGTGCTATGCTAAGCCTCATCTGCATGGCGCTCACTACTGTGGTGATCACATCGATCCACATCTCGTCAGCCAGACTGCCTTGATAACAGTCTGTTTCCAGGGAACGCTACATGGAAGAGAGATTGTGGTCTTGGTCAGTGTATTGTGCCTGACCCTGATGCAATGTCCTGGTCAGTATATTGTACCTGACTGGACTAGTGTCTCAGTTCCTTAAGTAAGTAAGGTAGAAGACTCAACACCTCAGGGTAGAAGAGGAAGGACTAAGTAAGTACAGAAGCTATTAAACGAAAGGGAGAATGAAGAAAAGACTATATGGCGACTTCTCCTTTTAGTTTTGAGCCAGCAAGATATTTGAGCCTTGTGGTCGAAGATGCGACACATTGGATGAACTGACAGCAGCCAGCGACTCATAGCTGGTTGTTTGTGTCAAGGTCAGCGAACCAAAGTTGACCAAGACCTGATTCCACTTTCAAGCGGCAGCCCTGGAAACAGACCACACTTGTTCAGTCTGGTTAAGAGGACAGGGATCGCAGTGGGAAGGAAAAATGGCTAACTGAAACTGGATGTGCTGCCCGGTCAAAAGGCCCATATATCGCAGCCTCGATGTAAACTAGTCCTTTTCAATACGAATGCTGATGAAGAATATTTGGGTTCATCATAATGATGTGCACTTTACAAATCGTCCAGTCGGATTTCAGCAATGGGATTGAACACGTGTTCAGGTTTATTTTTGTTATTAGCTCATATTTTAGGTATTGTTTCGAGAGCTTTCATTGAAACTAAGAAGGCTACTGCACACTCAATTGTATTACCTCCTGAGTGAATTGCAAACCCTTGAGTTGGATAGTCTTTTACCTTAGAGTGGCTAGACAGTACTTTTATTCGCTTTTAACAACATATTTTCAAAGTGTTGTGTACCTATTCTCACTTCTGGCTCACATAACGCCCTCTAGGAAACCACTCCGTTAATATGATGACATAAGTGGCAAAACACTCACTTATTACAGCAAATGTACAGGGTTCTACTCACATTATGGGTATGCTCCAGTTGACCTAGCTGTAAATGGGTACCTGAAGTACGGTTAGGGAAGGAAAAGCAGTGAGGAAGGGAACTGTCCACCTCACAATCGTGCTGTGGCTTACATACACATCATTTCTCGAACAGTACTTACTGCTGTGGGACTATCTTTACCTTTTTACATGTCTGGTCAGACAAAATATACTGGCCAAGACCCTCACCTTGACTTCCCCGCAGTCCTCCTTGGAAACAGGCAGTTTTCATGGCAGCCTGGCTAACAAGGTTAGAGATCCTCGTGATCCCCATCTAATTTATCCGTTCCTCTGATCATCTCATAAACCTGTATTGTCACCTTGAATTCTTCTCTTTTCTAGACAATGTAGACCGGTTTTTATGAGTCTTTCCTTATAACTGGAATCCCACTATCAGCTTTGTCGCTCTTTTGTGTATTCTTTCCAGCATATATCCCCTCTATGATAAGGACTCCACACCTGTACACGGTAATCCAATCTAGGTCTAACTAATGCTTTATACAATTTGACTATCATTTCCTTGCTCCCATGTTTAATATTTCTTTTTATCATACCTAACATTGCATTTGCCTTTTTTTTACTGCTACCTTAACTTGCTCACTCACCTTACATGTATGATCTATTATAACCCCTAGGTCCCTTTCCTTTTCTATCTTTTTAATATTGTTTTCTCCAATTCTGTAATTATGTTCCATATTGGATCTACCCATGTGGATGGCTCCATTTATCTAAACTCCATTTGCCAGCTAACAAACCATTCTAGAATTTTATCTAAATCCGACCTCATTATATACACTTCAGCTTTAGATGAGACACTACTGCATAGTTTTATGTCATCAGCAAATTTAGCAATAATGGATCCTATATCAAAGTTCAAATCGTTTATATATATCAAAAACAAAATTGGCCCCAAAACCGAACCCTGTGGTACTCCACTTTTTACTTCACACCACTCAGAGTACTCCTTATTTATGCCCACTCTTTGCCATTTTTCCCCGCTAACCAATTTTCAATCTATTTTGCAACTTCCTCACCTATCCTATGTGATTTTAACTTTCAAAATAATCTTTGATGAGGTACTGTATCAAAGGCTTTGCAAAATGTAGATAAATAACATCTACTTGCTCCCCTTTATCTATCATTTTAGTAACCTCCTCCATGAACTCCAATAGATTTGTTAAGCACGATCTCCCTCTAGTAAACCCATGCTGATTATTTCTGATTAGATTAAACTTGTCTAAATGTATTACAATGTTTTTTTTGATTATTGACTCTAACAATTTACAAACTATGCTCGTTAATCTCACCAGTCTATAATTTTCTGGATCTGATTTGTTGCCCTTTTTTGAATAAAGGGATCACTCCTGCACCTTTCGTATCCCGTGGAACAATCCACAGTTTCTTCTTCTTCTTCGTACGCAGTCAGACAGTAACCATTATTTTTTTGAAAAAAGCAGCAGTCATCCTGAGGCTGTCGACACTGCCATAGAGCTTGTCTAGTGTTGCCACTGGTGATGGCCACATCTGCTCTCTCTGATCCTCGTATGTCGGGCAGTTTTGCAGCAAATGGTAAGCCACAGTTTGATGGTATCCACTCCTGCACTAACTTCTCTTGACTTTTAGTCCGTCTAGGCCTTTTTAAGCTCTGCCAGTTTATCAATCTGCTCAATACATGACAATGGTCAAAATTGAAACAAGCCTAAGACAAAAGTTTTACCAAAAGATCAGTAGCAGACGCTCATTGATGTCTTCACATGAAGCACTCAGCCAAGGACTGAGGACAATCAAGAAGAACAGGGACTAAAAGAAGGCGAACTAAGCTAAAGAAACGTTAGTGTAAGATAGATAGCAGGTAGTCAGGTCAACTAAAACATATATAGCGAAATGCTCAGTGAATGGACCTACGTTACAGTACAGGGGCATTCGTCAGGAAGAAAGGACGAACGAAAACAGTCACACAAACTCATTAAAAAAAAAGCGTATCAAGTTAGCAACAATACCCGGAAGTGGCCAGGAACGTGTGAGACACAGTATGCCAGTTATAAAATATAGGGGGTCAAACAAGAAATAATCGTTTGATTACACACAGAAAAAAAAAAATAAATACCCACACCAAAAAAAATCACAAAAAACTAAACAAATATCAAATATGGCCGTAACGTAGGCAACGCTTGGTTCTTGTCCTGATAGGGTCAAACGACTTTTTGACCTCCAGTAGCCGCTGCAGCTAGATTTATTCATTTCTGAAGGTCATGTAAGAGAAAAGATCCCTATTTTACGACTGTTTGGCGTAACAGGAATATGGTGTTGAGCCCATATTTGTCTTGACCAACGCGGTACTATGGGATGATGTGGTCAACATCACGACCACCTTTACTTTCCCAGATTAACCTCGTATTCCATTTTTGAGAATGGGTGGACCCTGGGAGACGTTTTGCGATCGGGAAATATCGCGCACCAACTAGGCACCAAACCGCGATCGCTCAGATGGGAAGTAAATGCACTAACCACCGCGATTTCTCGGCTATCATGTCATGCAAGAAATGACAACAATCCAATGAATCGCGTTCGCCTTGGAGGTAGGATGTAAAATGCAGCAGGTTAATGACGTATTATTGCAACATTCTTAACAATGGCGAGGCTGACAGACTGTCGAGTCAAGCTAGAACGTCATCTCAACTTGTGAAGAAGCCAAAAGGTTAACAAGGTATACAAACTGTAGGGATCAAGATGCTGAGCAGCGCATGAGCTGCAATGGTCAGCTACCCATAGCTGACTGCTAGCGTCAGGGCCAGCGAACCAGAGCTGCCAAGACCCTTCTACACCTCCACGCGGTGATCCTGGATAACAGGCTGCAGCAGGGCAGACTCGCTAAGGAGAAGGGATCGAAGAGGCAATGCTAACCCGGTACTAAAAAAAATGCTTGCTGAAGTCAGATGTGTTGGAACAAAAGGTGCAAATATCGCAGTCAAGCTGTGAACTACGACACAACGCATTACGTTCTCTGGACTACATTCTGCTACTTAAGCCCTTTCAGGGTTTGGTAGCTGGAGATTGAGAACAAACAAAGCCAAGCCAAACCATACAAACTGTAACAACCATATTACCTGACCAACAGACCCGAACTGATGGATAGCTTTATACCCTGTATAAGCTACATCAGAACGTGATACCTCTTGTTTAAAAAACCAAGAATAGAAAAACAAACTGATAAATGTGTCTGCAGCTATTAGTTGCCCATCGAAAGCGATGATACCACATCAACAGACAGTTTTGTGGGGATGATGTGACTTGCTCTGTATTTGGATTATAGTGAGGAAGAAACTGTACTTGTCATCGACCTCTCTTCTCGTCTTAAATTAGTGGCAAGACATTAGTCAAGACGACTGGAGGCAACTCAGGATGCAGGCAGTCTGGTCCCACCTCCCGTGAGACCTGGGATCATTTTAAAACTTGCAGCACTGAATTAATGACCGCCGAACAGTGGTCCAACATACGATGAACTGGGAAAGCAGATATGATCATCACCAATATTATGCGTGGACACGCTCTGTGGAAGCCACTGCTTTCGTTAGATTTATTCAAGTTGATGTCTGAAATCGAAGGGGGAAGACGAATTACAAGCTGCCGTACAAATAAACATCATTGACAATCAGAGTAAGTTCAAGTACTTACTTTCCATTTCCGGCAACCTCACAAAGTAGTGAACCATAAATCAGATACCATAGAAGCTCTTTCATTTGCTGCCATGAGATCCGCCAAGGTACATGGTTCTTGCATTCTTGGGCAGATGTTCGTGATCTTCGATGACTCAATATTCGCAGACATCGTCGTCCGCAAATATCCTCATTTTTTAAAGTTCGATCTAAGCCTGGACACTCCCGTTCGTAATCTGTTCAGGGCTCTCCACAAAGGGCTTGACATGTTACGCTCTGTCGTAACTTCTTCTTTGATCACCATCCATTCTTCACCATATCTTTGACGCCATTTTTCGGTGCGGTTTTGGTCAGGTTTCTGGTTGGTGAACTGTACCTTTTGAAGAAAACTATTCTTTGATTTCAATCGTCCTCCATCTAGATTATATACAAAAAGGGTGTGTCTCTGATCACAGCACTGCTTTTTCCTTTCGACTTCTGACGCAACACATTTTCCGATTTCTGTCGGTTCGATGCAGCGATTGCATACACTTTCCCCTTAGGTGTTGGCTGAAGGCACCCTGTTACAATGCGACCTACCTCATTTACTGCCATATGGACGTGTCTCGTGTGCTGACTCGTTTCATATTGGCGCGGTGTATTCTGATGCATAAACGCACAATGCGAGGGCCGATGTGTGCAATACCGTTGGTGATGCTCCCCATGCGGTGTTTTTTTTTTAGCTTACACAGTATGTTACTTCTTGCGCCAACTTTGTGTTTCAACGCCTTATAGTGTTCTTTGTAATACAAATGGTATGTAATGTAATGGTAAATGGTCTGAAAATGTTATGTGTAATTAATATATAATAAAGACATTTTCCAGGACACATCTGCACCAGTAATCCACGTGGGTCCGGAAGGCGGGGCCTGGCTATATACGCGAAGCAAGAACAAAACACACACATGGGTAGATACTAATGTCAGCACAATTGAGAATATCGAACTACAGGGGATTACAATGACAATCAATAACCAAGATAGGAGAATTTATAGCTTGTATGCACACGTCAATCGCCTAATTGATGAGAGAAAATGGGATTTTTGGGCGGAATTCTCAGAAGTGCATAGTAAAAAGTGTCTAATTGCTGGAGATTACAATGCTGCATGGAATCAGTGGGGGAAACGCCACTGAAAATAGGCATAGGATCGCTTTGAGTCAGGCACTATTTGACACGAACCTCACATTCGTGAATGATGAAGTCCAACAAGAATGGCGTCCCGGTCTGGGGAAACATATGGTGTCATCGATCTGGCACCGATGTCAAGCGACGTTTCCTGTCTGGACTGTGGATACTTCTTCTTCTGCTTCTTCTTCTTCTTCTTCTGTTTCTAATTCTTCTTCGTCGTACGCTATCAGACGTCAACCTGTATTTTTTCGAAAAAAGCAGCGGTCATCCTGAGGCTATCGACACTGCCATAGAGCTTGTCTAGTGTTGCCACTGGCGATGGCCACATCTGCTTTCTCTGATCCTCGAATGTCGAGCAGTTTTGCAGCATATGCTCAGCGGTAATTTTCCCGGTACCTCACGAGCATTCCTCAGTGCCACCTATCTTCAATTTGTTGAATAGGTGGTACCTCAGTCTATTGTGGCCAGTGCGAAGTCTGATGACCACGTCCTGCTCTCTTCTGTTCAACTGGTAATAGGCATCGTTTTTTGTGTAGCCAGTATGTACTGTTTCGCATTTGGTCATGTATCTCTAATAAGCCGTTTTGACTCTTCGTATGTCATACTAGTATCTGGTTGTGGTAGTCTTGCACCTTCTTTTGCCAGTCTGTCTGCCTCCTCGTTGCCTTGGATGTTGCAGTGGGATGGAACCCACTGTACCACTACTCTTTTTGTTGCGGACTGCGGGCATAGTTGACAGAGTACTGCTCCTAAATCATTAAGTTCAGTATTTTTCTGGCTTTTTAGTGCTGTGACTACGACCAGGGCATCTGTAAGCAGGACTATATGGCTTTCATTCCTTTTACTTGTCACCATTTCTGCCACTGCCGCCCTCAGTGCCTCTGATTCCGTGTTGAAATTGCTCGTGTATTTTCCAGTTGCCACTGACAGTGTTATTTTTCTACCATTTGGTAGGCTCAGAAATGCCCCTGCCCCTCCGTTCTGTGTTGTGGTTGTTACAGAACCGTCGGTGTATGCATGGGTCCAGTCCATGCTTGGGTAGTTTTTCGTTATGTACCTCAGGGTTGTATCTCTTCTTTCTTTTTCAGTCTGGTAGTTTTTGTTTCCAATACCTGGTATATTTTCTACCACCTCTGGAAATATATGCTGCCTCCAGGTAGGTTTTAGGACAGTAGGGATGGGCTTTGGTGTTGTTAGTGAGTTCATAGGGTCTTCGCTCATCTTTCCTTTGGCTATTTCTGCAAAGTTTCTCCGCTTTAGTTTCCCATTTTCAAAATTGTTTAGTCTCTGGTGCATTGGATGGTCAGTCAGTCTTCTGAGTTTTTCTGCTTGCTTCTGGGCTCTGCAGTCTCTTCTGTCGGTCATGGGATGCAGTTTTGTAATATGTTCGAGTTCTACAATTGGCGTTGACTTCATGCCTACTGTTATAACTCTCATGGCTTGGTTTTGGAGTTTGCTAATTTTATCGAAGTTCGCCTTTGCTGCTGTTGTCCATGCCGCAATGCCATACTCGAGAACTGGTCTCACTCTTCCAGTGTACAGTTTCTTTAGTATACTTTCGTCTGCTCCCCAGCTTGTGCCAGCAAGTTTCCTCATGATTGCCACTCTTTGTCTGGCTCTCATTCGGTTTCTCTCGATCTGACTTTTCCCTGTCATGCGCAAATCAAATGTGACTCCCAGGTAGTTTGGGTTGTCGTTTGGCTGCAAGTATTTGCCGTTAAGACTTATTTTGGTGTTTTGGGGTTTGTTTGAAAGCGAGAATATCGTACATGTGGTTTTCTCCTCGTTTATTTTGACCAGCCATGAGTTCGCCCACTCTTCCAGCGATGTTAGGGCCTGCTGCATCCGATTTCTTGCTATGGTGAGATTCTTTTCATAGATCCACATAGCCAGATCGTCTGCAAACATTGAGCTGTGGACTCTTCTTGGTATATTCTCTGTTATGTTATTTATATACATTAGGAAGAGTGTGGGTGACAGTACTTCCCCTTGGGGTACTCCCTGCTCAAGTGTCACCTTTTTGCTAATCTGCCCTTGTACTTTAACTTCGGCTGTTCTGTTTTTGAGGTAGTGGCTGATCCATTTGTACATTTTCTCACAAACTTCACTTCTTCGTAGCTTGACTTTAAGTCCCTCTTTCCAGACTTTGTCAAATGCCTTTTCTAGGTCCACCCAAACCGCTACTGTGTATTTTTGCTTCTGGTAGGCATCTTCTATTTCCTGGGCTATGAATGTGACCTGATCCTCAGTGGATCTGTGCTGTCTAAAGCCTGCTTGCTGTGGAGTTAGTATGTGTTTTTCTTCCAGATGCCACATCAGTCTGGCGTTTATCATACGTTCCATCAGTTTGCCTACACAGCTCGGTAGGCTGATAGGCCTATAACCATTTGGATCTGTTTTATCTTTTCCTTTCTTTGGTACTGGTACAAGTACTGCGTCTTTCCATGCCTGGGGTACAATACCCCTTTTCCAGCTTTGGTTCAGGACTGATAGTAACTTCCTCTTTGCTGTTTGGCCCAGCCACATCAGCATTTTGTTTGTTATCCCATCTTTTCCGGGAGATTTTGTTTTCTTTAACGTTCTCATGGCCTCTTCCATTTCATTCATTGGACTGTGGATACGTATGGTGCCACCCATCTGGCACCGATATCAAGCGACGTTTCCCACTCCACACACTGAAATGTACTGGGTCCACAGAGAGCGACCACCTGCCATGCGTCGTCCTTATGGCGAAAGGAAAACCAACCAGATATAGGAAACCTAAACAGGTTGTAAGATATCAGGCACATGAACACGCCAATGTTTTACATAAACTGCACCCCACAATTAGGCGCAGAGTCACTGGATCCCTTTTTATCCAACCACCCTGATGGAGTCAACCGGTAGAACAGACATTAAAAGAAAGGAGACGGTAACAAAGAAGTGGTCTGAAACCCATAAGAGACGTCCAACGAATTTCTACGAGGTTAATGAGGCGAATGAGAAAAAACGCAGAGCCACTAATTGCTTCTAAGCCTTGGCGAGAGAATTGAAAAACGATAGGTGGGAAGAATTTATCACAGGAGTGGATAATGAGTAAAATCCTCCAGAAGTTCTGTCACTTCATTGAAAGGAATGGAAAGAATACAAGCTTACTCATCGCCACTATCCAGAGCTCCTCGGGGAAGCCCCCTAGGACAGATGAAGAGAAGGTCTTGGAATTTTAAATCGATATCTTACCAAAACAGACAAAGGGGATTGGAGATGTGCAACACGAAATAAGGAAATATATTCTAGACACTGCCATCAGGGAATGGCCTTGTAAACTTTATAACTGAGACAGAGGCGGCGCATATTTTACGCGCCAGCAAGAAAACTGCCATAGGTCCAGTTGGGGGTCGAGCAGCGGTCCTTAACCTTTTCGTTACATCGGAGCCCCTTTTAATATCTTTTGTTGTTGCGGACTCCCAAAATATTTCATATAAGAAAATGTTAAGGAATGAATTGTCTGTGTGTTTACAAAAAGTAAACTATGAATTAAAAATGTTCATGCAAATGTGATGCTAATAAACAAGAGAACATTATAAAACGAAAATAAAATGTTCTGCTGGCGTCCAATTTGAATGAATCCACCACACCTGCAACTCACAATACTAATATATTTTCATAATTTATCTATATTTTCACAATCTAGGAAAGTATAATCAGTTGTAAGCACAAATACCATTTTAATAAAAGTTCACAGCGTGAGGGCGAAGTGATGTTCACTTTAAATTAAATGATATTCGTCGAATATATTTATTTGCTTTTAAATCAGTTTTACTGATTCTCGACTATCCGTATTCTCTTATCTTTATTTAAACACTCTGATGATTAGGCATAACGTCGATGACAATTTGCTCCAGAAAAGAGTCGCCAAAAAAATAATGTCCCACCTAGAATGTGAACACTTTATACATGATACCCTTGGCAGTTACAGACCGACGAAAGAGACCTGGGATAAAGCTAGAACATTTGCACATGTATATGTGTATAAGGGCTTCCAGTCCAGACAGGAAACGGTCGCATTGGCTATAAACCTCACAGATGTACATAATCTGGTCGATTTTGGTACCCTGATGCATTGTTTGCTGCCATTTACATGTAAATTGTTATTCCTGTAACATTTTCTGGTTTGCTAATTTATCCTCAAATCGGCAGGCCTGTCAAACCTTCGTGATGAAACACGGTCCCATCGCGGAAATCAGGTGTAATTCACAAACAAACTAACGTAGTTACATTTACTGTCCCTAGATGGCAGCAATGTACAGCAACATCGAAGACATTGCGCTCTATATTGTCAAAAATGTTAATTCTTTCATGTGAAGTTTGGCATCCAGCTACACTGTTTGTAAATAGATTATGGCTGACTGTGGGGACTTGATAAACGGAAGTACAATTTTGTGAGAGCTACTGGCGTACTATTTATAGCATCAGCCCTCCAAGCTTAATATTGCCCAGGGCTTAATCAAGTCTAAATCAGGACAAAGGTCATACTCTAAACCATCTATTTTTTCTTATCATCATGTTGTAAGCCTTTTGCAGAATGTCGTTCTCATGACAGAAGATCTGTAAGACACATGATCCTTGGCCAGATCTAGCCCCTCTGCCCCTGTCAACCACAGAGCCTCTACAATGTATCTTGTCCATCTTCTCCTTGGCCTATCTCTGCTTCTTTTGTACGGTATACCCTACAGTATCAGTTTTTTTTCTAGACCATTCTGACGTTTGATGTGGCCAAAGAATTAACATCGTTTTTGTATAGACCACTGTGACGTTTGATGTGGCCAAAGAATTAACATCGTTTTTTTCTAGACCATTGTGACGTTTGATGTGGCCAAAGAATTAACATCGTTTTTTTCTAGACCATTGTGACGTTTGATGTGGCCAAAAAATTAACATCGTTTTTTTTCTAGACCATTGTGACGTTTGATGTGGCCAAAGAATTAACATCGTTTTTTTTCTAGACCATTGTGACGTTTGATGTGGCCAAAGTATGTTAATTTCCTGACTTAATGTTGTTTACTGGCCATTTTTGTTCTATTTCGAGCTCCTGAAGAATTTTTGCGTTTTTCTTTTTCGCTATCCATGGTATTTTGAGCACCGTCCTTTAGCATTTTAGGTCGAAGGATTCAATCTTCTTCCAT
The DNA here is from genome assembly GCA_036924085.1 of Ariolimax columbianus. Lineage (NCBI taxonomy): Eukaryota > Metazoa > Mollusca > Gastropoda > Stylommatophora > Arionidae > Ariolimax > Ariolimax columbianus. The sequence continues at coordinate 43,403,604 of JAVGWX010000015.1, forward strand.
AGCGTTTGTATGGTTAACCAAATTTCGCATCCGTACGTTGTCACCGAGAAGTGTAAGTCCTCTGTATCATTATTTTTGTCACTGTAGTGCCAGGTCCATTCTTCTCTCTATTTATTTTTGGCAATCTCTGTTGCTGCCTTTAGCCGAGCTGAAATATTCAAAACTCGTAACGTTTTGCTTCTCTATTAAAACTAAACCCTTTACAGTCCAAATTGTCCACTGCAGAAAACAAGTGAAACACCTCTTATTTTAAGTCACGTGTCACACATAAACAATATTTTGTTATTTAGCTAAATTTGATTTACAGACAACTGTATCCCCAAATTTAAGAATAATAATTTTAGTTTGAATGTTGTTTTGTTAGCCATAAAACACATATAATTACTGCTCTTGTCTTGAACATGAGCGACTAAGTAAGTAAGTCTTGAACATTACAATTAAAATCTTATAAATTTGGTTGGATTGCAAAGGGTTAAGTCCGCACAACTCTCGAAGAATCGCAGCCAGTCAAACAAGCAGGGTTTCGGCGTTCCTACAGCGCACTGGACCATATTTCAACATGTTGTCGTCTTATTGAAGTACCGAGAGAGTTCCAGACGTCCTTGATATTTACCTTTATCGGCTGCAAAAAAAGCTTTTGATTCGGTAGAACAAAATTTTTCTGGCGTTCACTGATGGAGCAAGATGTTGATCCTGGTTATATTAGAATTCTCGCCAACAGTAATACGAATTGCACTACCAGATTACGTCCTTCCAACGCTCAATTGTGGCACCAGTTCAGAAGGGGGTCCGCTATGGGGATCATATCTCACTGAATATTTTCTCCGCATATTTGGAAGGCCATCGGCCAATGCAACTGGGACACCTTTGGCATCCATATTGACTGCAGGCACTCAATCACCTTCGATTTGCCGACGATATAGTGTTCATTGCAGAGGCAGCATCAGAAGCCAACCAAATGATGCAGCTACTTGATGTGTATATATATATATATATATATATATTTAAATAGATAAATAAATAGATAGATAGATAATAGATAGATATTTAAATAGATAGATAGATAGATAAATAGATTAGATAGATAGATATATATTTTAGATAGATAGATAGATAAATAGATAGATAGATAGATAGATTAGATAGATAGATAGATATATTAGATTAGATAGATAGATAGATTAGATAGATAGATTAGATAGATAGATAGATATAATAGATAGATATTAGATTAGATAGATATATAGATAAATAGATAGATAGATTATATATATAGATATATTAGATAGATATATATGAATTAGAAGAACTCCATGATGGAATGCAGGCTAGAGTTCAGGACAATGGTGCTATATCGAAGTCCTTTCCAGTAACAAACGACGTTAAACAGGGGCGTGTGCGTGCCCCAACCTTTTTCAGCATGCTGTTCTCTGTTATGCTGACTGATGCTTTCAGAGATGGGGACATAGGAATCGACATAAGATATCGTATAGATGGATTATTTAACATAAGCCGGCTTCAAGCAAAAACTAAGGTCAAGAAACACACCATCAGAGATGTTCTGTTTGCTGACGATTGTGCCCTGAACGCTGCCACAGATGTTGGTCTGCAGAAAAGCGTGGATAATTTCTCCTTAGCGTGTTTCAACTTTGGACTTACCACCAACACAGACTAAACTGAAATGAATGTACCAACCAGCTCCTGGCAAAACGTATACTGAGCCAATTATCAAGATCAATGGTGAAAAACTGAACGTTGTAGATAGGTTCACATACCTCGGTAGTACACTGTCTCAGAATGTAGTCGTGGATGATGAGATAAACGTCAGAATCGCCAAAGCCAGCGCCACTTTTGGCAGACTATACTCAAACGTCTGGCGTCGAAATGGCATCAGCCTCCAAACGAAGCTGAAGGTGTGCAGAACAGTGGTTGTCCCTGTGTTGCTAAATGCAAGTGAAACATGGACTGTATACAGGCGTCACGCAAAGAAGCTGGATCATTTTTACACACTTTGTCTCAGAAGGGTGATGAATATCAAATGGCAAGACAGGATCTCGGACACTTCTGTTCTTAAGAGAGCTTGTATCCCTAGCATTAATACCAGCATGATACAATCACAGATTCGGGTCATGTGGTTCGCATGCCAGACTATCGGTTGCCAAAAATAATCTTCTGTGGCAAAATGCAGAAGGGCAAACGCTACCAAGGAGGCCAAAAAGAGCTTTAAAGACACACTAAAAACGTCTTTAAAAGTCTTCAACATAAACTTCGAAACATGGGAAGATGTTGCAAAAGACCATACAACTTGGCGCACAGTTCTCCACACAGGAGCAGTGCCATGCCAGGCTTCTAAAAAGGCTGCAGCAAAACAACGGAGAAAGGCCAGAAAAGCCCGCGAAATACCACCGTCTCGCGAAGCGAACTTTCGATGCCCTTACTGCCTGCAAGTATGCATATACCAAATCAGACTTGTCAGCCATCTCCGCACCCATCCACAACCCGGAATTACAGAATACTCGACTGGAAGGACTGGCTAAATTAAAAAAAAGAAAAGGTCCTCCTCACTCGTGATGGAGAAACAACATGAGAAGAACATAAATATATATATATTTAACCATTTAAAATTGAGATCACAATGACACTCGACACCATTGACGTAAACTGTGCGCGTACTTACTGATTCTGGCAGGCGCAAATAATCGCAAGGACAGTCGAAATAGCTCTGCTCACTAGCCAAAAATCAATCACTCTGGCAGTCCGGGGATTTACGAAACATTATTCAATTACATGTCACTCGAGCAAGATCCTGGAAAATGATTCGGCGAAAAAAATAAACAAAACCAACAAAAAGAATACAGTTACAGCGTTGACCGGCTTTATTTTAATCGGTCATTACGTAGGGGTTATTTATAGATGAAGGCAGTCCTATCTTGACTCCAATTCGCCACATTATTAATAGGACTTGCACTGCAGCTGGCCCCTGGCCATCATAGTAGATCATGGCAGGCCTCTACCAGAAAACCGATGTTAATGCATATATATGGTCTTGCAGTTTTATGTACTGGATTTGGTAGCCTCGTTCACAGCCCTTCTTTAGTTGCAGCTTACAGTATGCCCGGGAAGTTATAGTAGTCGTTGTCTTTCCTCAAAGGTCACCATTTCAGTGATAGTAGTCCGGTAACAGGCTAATACATGTTCATCATTGGCTCTTTCCGTATGGTCAGACGATAGTAATTTTGCTTTGAAAAAACCAGAATGCAACTACTACATTCCATGACGATAACGGATGTGACTCGTAAGACCAATCCGAGCAGAGAAGCGTCTTCCACAGTGTGTGTAAGGAAAGTCAGGACCGTTTGTAGCATTGCATGATGTGGCGTGTCTTCTCAAACGTTGAGTCCTTAGCCTATCCACAATCAGTATCTCCTTTGTCTGTATTCCTTGCTTAATTCTGCCCCTCCATGAAACACGATCCATGGCGTCCTGTTCCTTTGATTCAAAATCGATGTCCTCATCATTCATATTCAGCTTGCATTCATCGTTGTACCGAAGTAGTGGTCGGCCCCGAGACCTTTCTCCAACTGTATTTCCCCATAGAGAAGATCTTTTGACATTCTGGCATCATCCATCCTCTGGGTGTGTTCCAGTAATCGGATCCTTCAAAGGCTAGGCATGAAACATATTGTGACAGTGCTTGTTCTCTCCAGCACCTCTGTGTTGGTGATCTTGTGTTGATACCCAACCTCTAGGATTCTACGCTATCATTGCATAGCTGTTTAGCCGTCTCTTGGTACGTGCAGGTAGACCATGTTTCACTGCCATAAAACAGGATGCCGAGGACACAGGTCTTGTAAACAAATGTTTTTGTTTTAACAGTGAGCTTCTTATTCTCGCAGACCCTTTTATGTTAATCTGCTCATTGTTGTTGCTGCCTTGTCTATCCTGATGTTGATCTCTTAGTCCAGGGATTCTCTATTAGTGACTGAGAATCCCAGGTATGTAAAGTGATCTACTACTTCGAGATCCTCATCATTAATGGAGATTACTGGGGCCTTATTAGCACCTTGGACCATAACTTGTGTTTTCTTTTGCTGATTGTTAAACCAAACTCGCAACAGGCATAAGAAAATGCAGACAGTAAGCTTTGCATTTCCTTCTCTGAACATGCATGTCACTGTAGCTAATTCCGTACAGCAGCTGAGCGCCAAAAGCATATTAGATTGTATTTGTTTGCTATGTAGTAGTTTCTGTGTTGTGAATTGTTTTATTGTATTATTTGACGTTGTAAACCTCATGGTTCAGTTCACGTGCCGTCTTTTAACGTAGGTCGTCTGCACTGGATCTTCAATGTATTGTGCCACTAGTCTTTAAGGTACAATCTGCCAGGCTTTTTCTAGTACATATTTAAATTATATACTCTCACCTACAGCGTTATCGCTGCTACTTTGTTGACTTTAAAAATACTTTCGACAGGATCTGGCATGAGGCCCAATGGACAACTATGCGAAAATATAAGATTGGGTGTCGCATTACCTACGGGATCAAGATTCTGAGCAGCGCATGACCTGCAGTGGTTAGCGACCCATAGCTGACTGCTCGCGTGGGGGCCTGCCAAGACCCTTCTACACCTCCACGCAGTGATACTGGATAACAGGCTGCAACAGAGCAGACTGGCTAAGGAGAAGGGATCAAAGAGGGAAGGCAACCCGGTACTCAAAAATGTCATGTTGAAGTCGGATGTATCGGACCGAAAGGACTGATATCGCAGTCAAGATGTAAACTGCGACGCAACGTATTCAGTTCTCCGGACTACATTCTGCTACTTGGACAGCTCTTTTCTGGGCTTGGTAGAGGGAGATTGAGAACGAAGAAGAAGAAGGATTACTTACTCCATTCAGAAACTCTTTTCATTAGCAACTAGAGCAGTCTTTATTATTGGGATAACTGGGGAATGGTCCGACACGTCAATTGTTGTAAGACAGGAGTGTTTTCTTTCACATTTCCTTTTCCATGTTCTTCTGGAGCGTATTTAGTCCTCTGGAGGATCGTGTTGGTAATGTCAGCATAGCTGGGCGTATACCAATTTAGGGAGGTTCAAGATGCTGAGTAGCGCATGAGCTGTAGTGGTCAGCTAACCATAGCTGCCAAGACTCTTCTACACCTTCACACGGTGATCCTGGATAACAGGCTGCAGCAGGGCAGACTGGCTAAGGAGAAGGGATCGAAGAGGGAATGCTAACCCGTATTCAAAAAATACTTGATGAAGTGCAAATATCACAGTCAAGCTGTAAACTACGACACAACGCATTCCGTTTTCTGGACTACATTCTGCTACTTAAGCCCTTTTAGGGTTTGGTAGCGGGAGATTGAGAATGAACGAAGCCAAGCCAAGCCAATTTCGAGTGTGCTGATAACATTACCGACCGGTTTTGCTGGAATGGAACTAGATCTCGCCAGTCTAATCTCAAATCTTGGCAATGTCGCTAAGACATTTGGAAGGGAAATTAGTACAGAGAAGAGTAAATCAACGCCACAGATGGCCTAACAAGTTCGATTACGATTAAAGGCGAACCATTGTAAAGTATTAAAGAGTTTAATTACATGGAATCACAGACGGATACGGAAGGTTCCAGAACTGAGATTCAGGCATGAACAGCGATGACCATGACTGCTCTGATTAAACTGAGACCAGTATGGCAGTACAAAAGCATCAACTTGAAATCCAAGTTGAGTTTAATGTTTGCACATCACTTTCGTGTACCTTAACGCGCATAAAATGTGTACTCTGACAGCGGTTCTAGAGAGTAGAATTTTTGAAATGGAGACGAGATGTCTGCATCGAATCCTCGGCATTTTTTAAATCTAGACGAAGACACAGCTAAGGCAGTCCGTGACACCGTTAAGAGAAATGTCAACACATATAAGAACTATTGACTTTTGTAAACACACACACGCATTCATGGTATGGACATGCATCAAGGCCGTCTGGGCTACCCAGAACAACCCTGCAAAAGACTGCGAGAGAGGGAGAAACAACAAGGGATGGGAAAACAACATCAGAGAGTGGACGGGAAGGTCCACAGCTAGAACAAATATCCTCTTACAAAAGTGAGTTGAGTGACGGGAACTGGCTCAAAAAACTACATCAGTATCGGTGCCCCAACGCCATTTAGTTGAGTGAAGAGAACTGGCTCAACAAACTACAGCAGCCCCAACGCCATTTAGTTGAGTGACGGGAACTGGCTCAACAAACTACAGCAGCCCCAACGCCATTTAGTTGAGTGACGGGAACTGGCTCAACAACATACAGCAGCCCCAACGCCATTTAGTTGAGTGACGAGAACTGGCTCAACCACCTACAGCAGCCCCAACGCCATTTAGTTGAGTGACGAGAACTGGCTCAACAACATACAGCAGCCCTAACGCCATTTCACGTAACAAAACTGATGATGACGATCACTAACAGGTTTTCCCTCCCTCGTTTCTTCCAGTTTTGTTTTCAGCCCGGTGTTATGTCTTTTGATGTGACCCATAGGTCTTTGCTGTTAGACTCTGATTACGTTCATCAATTCTCTTTGTTCTTCAAAATCATCAAAAACTTTCATATTTGTGTTCTTTTCTTTCCAGGAAATGCAAATCTTCCGCCCCACCCACTTCTTCTTTTATCAACATTTCATTGTCATAAATTTTCTTCTCCATTCTTTTATTCGTTGTCCGCGTTCCTACGCCATACAGTAAGTACGACTATACGGAGGCCCGAAGCATACCTTCTTCGTGTGTAACTTTTAACACCTTTGGAAGACTGAAATAAATCTATTCTCTGTTTCTCAGAATCCACAATTACGATGAGTGTCGAGCACTGGTTAGAAATATGAGGATGATTGAAGTGAATCTTAGGGCCACTACTGTACATGGTCCCTTTACAAGAAGTGAATCTTAGGGCCACCACTGTACATGGTCCCTTTACAAGAAGTGAATCTTAGGGCCACTACTGTACATGGTCCCTTTACAAGAAGTGAATCTTAGGGCCGCTACTGTACATGGTCCCTTTACAAGAAGTGAATCTTAGGGCCACTACTGTACATGGTCTCTTTACAAGAAGTGAATCTTAGGGCCACTACTGTACATGGTCCCTTTACAAGAAGTGAATCTTAGGGCCACTACTGTACATGGCCCTTTACAAGAAATGAATCTTAGGGCCACTACTGTACATGGTCCCTTTACAAGAAGTGAATCTTAGGGCCACCACTGTACATGGTCCCTTTACAAGAAGTGAATCTTAGGGCCACTACTGTACATGGTCCCTTTACAAGAAGTGAATCTTAGGGCCGCTACTGTACATGGTCCCTTTACAAGAAGTTAATCTTAGGGCCACTACTGTACATGGTCTCTTTACAAGAAGTGAATCTTAGGGCCACTACTGTACATGGTCCCTTTACAAGAAGTGAATCTTAGGGCCACTTCTGTACATGGTCCCTTTACAAGAAGTGAATCTTAGGGCCACCACTGTACATGGTCCCTTTACAAGAAGTGAATCTTAGGGCCACCACTGTACATGGTCCCTTTACAAGAAGTGAATCTTAGGGCCACTACTGTACATGGTCTCTTTACAAGAAGTGAATCTTAGGGCCACTACTGTACATGGTCCCTTTACAAGAAGTGAATCTTAGGGCCACTACTGTACATGGTCCCTTTACAAGAAGTGAATCTTAGGGCCACTACTGTACATGGTCCCTTTACAAGAAGTGAATCTTAGGGCCGCCACTGTACATGGTCCCTTTACAAGAAGTGAATCTTAGGGCCACCACTGTACCTGGTCCCTTTACAAGAAGTGAATCTTAGGATCTCTAATGCATCTGGTCCCTTTACAAGAAGCTACATTCAACCATTTGCATTGGCTGTTTCAATTTAAAAGCAAAACAAACAGTCCCACAACCATGTGCAAAACAAAGTAAATACATTTGACGAAAGATCACAGACGACTGAAGATACACAAAGAAAAACCAACGATTTAGATCATTCATGCAACTACCGACAACCAGATTGTGTCTGGAGCTACAAGACATGTAATCATTTATATATCTTGGTGGGGACGGTGTGGCCTAGTGGTTAAGTGGCATGGGTCACGACCCGAAGGTGCTGGGTTCGATCCCCATCACAGCACCGGCCGTTACCCCGGGGAAGCAAACCCTTAGAAAATGCAGGAGGAAGCAGACCCTTACATAAAATGCTTGCTGAAGTCGGATGCACTGGGCCGACAGGCGCAAAATAAAAACCACAGTGCAACGCCCACCGCCTTGGGGATTTGAGAGAAATAAGGCGAACGCAAAAACAAAAAAAAACAAAAAAATATATCTTGGTAACACAATATATAAAGTAGGAGGTACAGATACAGATAAAAAACAAGATAACGAAATGCAAGAGAAGCTTTCATTTAGAAACTTATGACAATAAAAAGTAATGAAGTCTTAGTCTTAGTCGACCTGTACATTTACAAGGGTGGTTGCCCTTGTACAGGCTTCAGCTCTTGGGCGAGTGGGTGGTAACCGGTTGTTTGGTTTATCTGCTTGGCGAGCTAGGTTTGACCAGTGGTGCATTTTTTGGTTTGTGCCGATCCTTCTTCCTCGTTCATCTTCAGACCTCAACTTCAATGACGCTAACGAAGGCAGCAGTCGACTCAAGGCTCTGTATGCTTCTGTACAGCTTCTCGTGAAAGGACACTGGTTGTTGCCAAATGCTACGTCTTTTGTCGGTATACAATGGACAGGACTGCAAAATATGTTCTGCCTTCATTGGGGCTGTGCTGCAGGCACAAATGTCTATAGTGCCAATCTTGAACTTGTTGTACAGAGGGCATCTAAGTCTGATGTGACATGTGCGTAGCCGGAGAATTATCACCTGGTCTTGCCTGGAGAGTTGATGGTAGGCATCGTTTTCTATTTGGCCAGGGTGTGGATCCCAGCATAATTTCCATTCGGTTATGTTTCAGGCACAGGTTGTCCAGTGGAAGGCTAACTTGTTAATTTCAGGCACAGGTTGTCCAGTGGAAGACTAACTTGTTAGTTTCAAGATCGCGAGTGTTGTGGAGCGTCTTCCAGAATTTAGTTTTTCTGCGTGTCCTTTTTTTCTGCGTGTCCTTTTTTTCTGCGTCCTTTTTTTCTGCGTGTCCTTTTTTTCTCCGTGTCCTTTTTTTCTGCGTGGACGAATGCTCTTAGGGGAGCGCTTGACCGAATGGTTTTAATGTCTTCCTGTCGACAAGGAGGGTAGCGGATCGAATCCCTGGTAAGGCATATGTTGTTTTACAGTTAAAGTGAAATAAACAAACAAAGCCAGCACACGACCTATCGACATCAGTGGCGAAGCGGCATGTAGTCCTCAGCCTAAAAATCCCCTTGAATACTCCAGAATCTGTTTGAGTCAGAGGAGATTCATTGAATGGGTAGACAGATTTCAAAACAGAAGACAAAACGTCATTCATGAACCATGGCATGGGAGACCAGCAATCATGGCAGCTGACACAGTGAAACAGCAGATCAACCCGCTAATCCGTGGCAACAGGCGAATCACTATTGATGAAATAACAGCAAGATTTCTATATGAGACACGGCGTTGCTCACACACTTTTTAAAAATGAAACCTTCGATTATAAGAACGAGGGCAGCAGATAGGCAACAAGGACGCTGACAACGAGGTAATAGAGAGGGTGCAAAATTTGTTGAAGATCACACCAAAAAACTTGTTTCTAGAGGACATCCACAGATGGACAAAGTGTGCTGAAAGGCAAGTGGACTATGTCGAAAAATTATACACAAAAGATTTCTGGTTCGCACTCTTATAAAAAATATAAATACAATTGCTGGCACTTAATGACTGTCCAACGAACATATTCAACTTCGCGTTCGCTTTCAAATAATCTTCATCTATTTTCCGAATTGAATTTCATGGCAATGAAGCGTTTCTCTCAACTGGGCTAGACACGACTATGCCGCCACTTCTTATCTCGTAGAGTCCATTCTGAGAGAAGCCGTGCATGCTTGACAGACAGCACGGTTCAGTACCTGAATATAGATTGGCTTTGCTTGGCTTGGCTTCGTTCGTTCTCAATCTCCCACTACCAAACACTGAAAGGGCTTAAGTAGCAGAATGTAATCCAAAGAACGGAATGCGCTGTGTCGTAGTTTACAGCTTGACTGCGATATTTGCACTTTTCGGTCCAACACATCCGACCTCAGCAAGCATTTTTTGAGTACCGGGTTAGCATTCCCTCTTCGATCCCTTCTCCTTAGCAAGTGTGCCCTGCTGCAGCAGCCTGTTATCCAGGATCACCTCGTGGAGGTGTAGAAGCGTCTTGGCAGCTCTGGTTCACTGGCTCCCACGCTAGCAGTCAGCTATGGGTCGCTGACCACTGCAGCTCATGCACTACTCAGCGTCTTGATCCCGAATATAGATTGAGTCAGTGACTTCGACTCTGATAAGGATATTTAGGATCTCTTTAATGGGGGCCTTAATCGTCTCTGACTCAATAATTTTCTTTGGAATGTGCGGAGGGCTAGTTGTGGCAGGAGGGGATAAGAGACATAGAGGCCTCAAACCTCCAGGAACTTATGTGGATCTACTGTCCTGACCATGCTGGGGTTAGTGGGGATCAACGAACTGACATCCTGGCCTCAGGACACCCGCAGAAAGGACATTGGCAATGGGGGGAGGTGGCATTTTGAAGTTGATCAACGACTGCCTTTTGAATAAAGACACTACAGTCGATAAGTTCACAGTGTAGAGGTTGCAATATTTTGAAATCATTCACCGTTCTAGCATAGAGGGGGACTTGAGAGGACGGAGCAGGAGTGTGTACAACCAGTGGTCTACATAAACCATCAGTATCTGCACTTCACCATTTGCTGAGATTGACTGATCAACTATAGGTTTGTCCGGTGCGCAATGACGTCAATTCCTAACTTACTCATACTGGAATATTTTGACCTTGAGGCACGTTTATATTTCCAACGTAAAACTATTGGTAGCAAGAACAGACACATGATATGGGATCCATGATTGCAAAATTTGCTGATGACACAAAACTATGCAGTAGTGTCTCATCTAAAGCGGAAGTGAATATATTGATGTCGGATTTATATAAAATTCGAGAATGGTCTGTAAGCTGGCAAATGGAGTTTAATGTAGATAAATGAACAGTCATCCACATGGGTAGATCCAATATGGAACATAATTACAGAATGGGAGAAAACAATATTAGAAAGATAGATAAGGAAAGGGACCTAGGGGTTATAATAGATCATACAGGAAAGGTGAGTGAGCAAGTTAAGGTAGTAGTGAAAAAGGCAAATGCAATGTTAGGTATGATAAAAAGAAATATTAAACATAGGAGCAAGTAAGTGATCGTCAAACTGTATAAAACTTTAGTTAGACCTAGAGTACTGTGCACAGGTGTGGAGTCCTTATCATAGAGGGGATATAAATACATGCTGGAAAGAATACAAAAAGAGCGACAAAGATGATAGTGGGATTCCAGAATTACAGTTATGAGGAACGACTCAGAAAAACCGGCCTACAGTGTCTTGAAGAGAGAAGAATTCGTGGTGACTTAATACAGGTTTATAAGATGATCAGAGGAATCGATAAATTAGACTATAACAAGTTTTTTAAAATACAGCCACCCACAATAACACGAGGGCATAGCTACAAGCGGACTAAAGAGAGGTCCAGATTAGATATTAGGAAATATTTTTTTAGTCAGAGAGTGGTGTCTGCTTGGAATGCATTGCCAGGGGAGGTAGTGGAGGCAGGGACAGTTAATGCATTTAAGAATAAACTGGATGCGCATAGATTTTAGAGCAAGGTGATGTAAATGTAACTGGTTGTATACAGACTCTGCAGGGTCTTCTAAACCAGTATAAAGGCGTTAAGTTAAGTTAAGTTATGAATACATTGAAGAAAAGTTAGTATTGAAAAACTCCTACATACATGTATGTAATTGTCCAAGTCAAGATTTAAGCTATTTCAACATTTGCTGACCAGTGAAATTAAAAACATTTTTAACGGACCAGTGAAATTAAAAACATTTTTCACGGACCAGTGAAATTAAAAACATTTTTCACGGACCGGTGAAATTAAAAACATTTTTCACGGACCAGTGAAATTAAAAAAACATTTTTTACGGACTAGTGAAGTTAGGAACTCTTTTTCGCGGACAGATCAGACGGAAATAGAAAACCATTAATAGAAATAACTTGTCTTCCGAAATACCACAAAACAGTATTAGCATATAAATTCACCTCTACAATATGTCTTTCAATTTTCGATTGACCTCTTGTGTCCGACAAGTACGAATACTTGTGTAGCTAATGTCATTTGAGTTAACAAAATTAGCCAATCAGAGATTAGATGTTTTCAAGGCGATCTCCGCAGTTAATCCGCAATGACCTTTCCGCGGATAGGCGGGACATCTCTGCGGACCTGTACGGGTCCGTTGACCAGAGGTTTGGTAAACACTGCGTTATATGACATTGTCAGAAATGTTACCAACGAATTTATCGTGTAAGCGGGGTGAAACAGTAAACAGAACAGAATAGAGACAACGGACTTTGATAACTTGGTCTACTGTGTTTCTGATTTTTAATTTGTTGAACAAGTTGTGTTTGCAGTCTAATTATTGTCGCTTGATTTCTACTTTGTATGGAGTCATATCGTCTGTTATATTAGACTTTGGGCGTCCATGTGGCACATGATTCGTATTGGAAGCAGAGAAAGAGAAACTAAGATAATATTTTTGAAAATAAATAATGATACATACATTAATGAGAACGAAACGCTTGGGACAATATCTAGGAAAGATAGGCAATGATCAGTTAATTTCAAGTGATTTCTCCACATCGACGGTTGGCCTATAATTGTCCTCCAGCGTCCTCAGTCTCTAGCTTTGACGCTGTAATCTGCCGGGCCTTACCGTGAACATCTTTCGATGTAATTCTCCCATCTACAATGATGTTTACTTCTGACATGTTTGTCTTTCACCTTTCCTTCCAGTATTGTTTTCAGCTAGGCGTTATGTCTTTTGATGTGATAAATAAGTTATCTTCTTCGTTCGTTCTTAATCTCCCGCCACCAAGCCATGAAAGGGCTAAGCAACTAGCAAGATGTTGTCCGGAGAATGGAATGCGTTGTCTTAGTTTACAGCTTGATTGCGATATTTGGACTTTCCAGTCCAACACAACCGACTTCACCAGGCATTCTTGAGCACCGGGTTAGCCTTCCGTCTTCGATGCCTTCTCCTTAGCCAGTATGCTCTGTTGCAGACTGTTATTCAGGATCACGAATCACCGCGTGGATGTATACAAGGGTCTTGGCAGCTCTGATTCACTGGCCCCCACGCTAGCAGTCAGCTATGGATCAATGACCACTGCAGCTCATGCACTACTCAGCATATTGATGCCAAATAAATCTTAAATGACACTGATTTCATTGATCAATTCCCTTTGCAACTCTAATTGCTCTAAGACTTCTTTTATTTCCATGAGATGGGCCTCATTCTTTTCATAGGCTTTTTCCATCTTATCAATCGATAGTAATTGTGCTTTGAAAACATGAACATAACTGCAGTCCACAACGATACCGCATGTGACTCGTAAGACCAATCCGAGCAAAAGAAGCGTCTTCCACAGTGTTTGTAAGGGAACTCAGGACTGTTTGCGGCATCGCATGGTGTGGCGTGTCTTCTCAGACACTGAGTTTTTAGCCTATCTGCAGTCAGTATATCTTTTGTCTGTATTCCATGCTTAGTTCTGCATCTCCATCTAACACGATTCATTGCGTCCTGTTCAAATTGATTCAATATCGATGCCCGTATCAATCATATCCCGCTTGCATACATTATTGTACCGAAGTAGAAAACTTTTCCCCAACTGTAATTGCCCACAGAGAAAATCTTTTGGTATTCTGCCATCATCCATCCTCCGAATGTGTCCCAGCCATTGGAGCCTCGAGAAAACTAAGCATAGAAAAGATTGTGACAGTGCCTGTTCTCTCCAACACCTCTGCGTTGGTGATCTTGTCTTGCCACCCAACCGTAAGGATTCTGCGCAGGCACATCATGTGATAGCAGTTTAGCCATCTCTCCTGGTGCGTGTAGGTAGACCAAGTCTCACTGTCACAAAGAATGGTGCTGATGTCACAGGCCTGGTAAACATTTGTCTATATATCCAGATTTCAAGGGTTTAAATTCTCTTATTCAATCGTTTGTTCATTGTCCATGTTTCTACTCGAAACAGTAACAACGAGTACACACAACACCTGATCACTATCATTGTTATTTTGGGATTGACTAGTTTCGATGTAAAAATATGACGCCTGTTGGTGAAATATTATTTAGCCATCTCTATCCACTTCTTGATTTCAGATTCGTATTTTCTATCTTAAAAAAATAAATAAATGAGAAAGAAAGAGTTGCAAGAACTTGTGGAGATAGTCAAGACCAGAAGTTTGGGATATGGTTAAAACATTTACATTAATAATACAAAAGTTATGTTATTTACCAAAACACCTGTTCATCCCCAAACTATTATCACAGTGAACGGGATGAGACTAGAACAGTTATACAGTCATTTGCATCTGGGACATATAATTACAAGTGATGGTAGATGTGAGAGGGAAGTGATGAAGATAGTAGGACAAGTTTAAAAGTGTATTTAATTTGATGATACATATATTGACATCAGGCAAATAACCAACACATTAATAATGACACTCATCAACTGCACCTTGATGAGAACTATAACTCGCAATTAGATATTACCTTGCATCGGTTTTATCTTACGGGGATAACAAATAGAGAGAAACCAGATGCGTTCAAGGCAGAGAATGGCAATCAAGAAACAACTTGCAGAAACACATTGGGGGCGGGCGGGAGATGAAAGTATACTCATTATCATCATCATCATGTGGCATGTCCTTGTAGAACGTCGCTCCCATCACAGTCTGTCTGAAAGAAACTCGTTCTCTTGCCAAAACTCCAGCCTTCGCCACATTCATACCCAGGCATTCCTGGATATCTTGGTGCCATCGTCTTCTTGGTCTACCCCTTCCTCGTTTGCCTGGCACGATACCTTCCATCACCGTTCTCTCAAGACCGTTGTGTCTCTTGATGTGACCAAAGTATTTGCATTTTCTAGCCAAAATGGAATTGATAAACCAGTTCTCCTCTATGCTCAACTCTTGCCGAACGTCTACATTTGTTTTTTTCTTTGTCCAGGGTATTATGAGGATCTTTCTGTAACATTTTGACTCGAAGGATCCGATTCTTTGTTTAGAAGTTTTGGTCATCGTCCATGATTCACAGCCATAAGTCGCCACAGGAAAACTACAGGCTGTCAAGACTTTTACTTTTATCATTTTGTTGGTGCTCTGCCATAATTTCTCCAGGCTGTTCAGTCTCTGCATTGCCATAGCTAGTCTTTTTCTGATTTATTTTGAGCAGTCGCATTTTTGTCAATTCTGGAGCCCAGATATTCAAAATGTGTTACCTGATCTATTTCCTCACCACCCACTGTAAATTTATGCTGACAATGTGTTTTATCGGTGGTCATTATCTTTGTTTTATTTATGTTTATGAAAAGATTTTGATCTTTACTATGTCCATTAACTGCTGAAAGTAGCTGCTCTAGCCCTTCTGCACTTCTTGATAGTATCACTGTGTCATCTGCGTATCGTAACTCTGGAATCTCGTACCCCCCAATCGTATATGGGTCGAAACTTTCAATGTTCTTGTCTTCTCGAACATTTCTCATTATACATTCCGCATATATGTTGTACAGATAAGGTGAAAGGATACATCTCTGTCGGATCCCTTTTGTACTTCAAATCAATCTGATGTTTGCCCAGATACTCGGACAGCGGCTTGTTGATCTTAGTATAATGTTTCAATTAGATGAACTATATGCAAAGGAAACTCCATTTCCTTCATGATTCTCAACAGATTTTGATGTTTTACCGTGTCGAAGGCCTTGGTGTAATCAATGAAACATGTGCACATGTCTACATTAAACTCTCTACATTTTTCGTAGATATTGCTTAAATTGAATATACGGTCCCTGGTCCCTCTGTCTTACCTAAAACCTGCCTGGACTACGTGAATTTCAGATTCAAACCATTTCTCTATCCTTCTTAACAGGATTCGCAATAGTATCTTGCTTGCGTGGCTGATCAGTACGATAGTTCGGTAGTTCGTGCACAACTTATATATATATATATATATAAACATTATTATACCGAACAAACAAACAGTTGGAAAACACATGTGGAAATGCAGATGAATGGGTCACATTTCGTGGAAAGAGAAACAAACAAATAGCGACGTCCTGATAAGCGTAGACCTTGGTAGAGAAAGATCTTTTGACAGACATTAAAAGGGGCCAGGGGAATTATTTGTCACATATGAAAAGATACGGCACTTTATTGAAAACAATACTGGTGGGGAAGGTTGAAGGTCATGGGGCTAGATGCAGGAGAGCAGCATCAACAGATGGTCTAACGTCAGTGGGAGGAGGGAATGTGATCACTACAACCAATGGGACGGCTTGGGCTAGTGGTTAAGTGGCACGGCTCATAACTCGGAGGGGCTGGATTCGATTCCCATCTGGGATCAAGATGCTGAGCAGCGCATGAGCTGCAGTGGTCATCGACCCATAGCTGACTGCTAGCGTCAGGGCCAGCGAACCATAGCTGCCAAGACCCTTCTACACCTCCACGTGGTGATCCTGGATAACAGGCTGCAGCAGGGCAGACTGGCTAAGGAGAAGGGATCGAAGAGGGAATGCTAACCCAG
Organism: Ariolimax columbianus; assembly: GCA_036924085.1. Classification (NCBI taxonomy): domain Eukaryota; kingdom Metazoa; phylum Mollusca; class Gastropoda; order Stylommatophora; family Arionidae; genus Ariolimax; species Ariolimax columbianus. Next base: position 43,420,441 of record JAVGWX010000015.1, read on the forward strand.
TACTAAAAAAATGTTTGCTGAAGTCGGATGTGTTGGAACGAAAGGTGCACATATCGCAGCCAAGCTGTAAACTATGACACAACGCATTCCGTTCTCTGGACTACATTCCGCTACTTAAGCCCTTTCGTGGTTTGGTAGTGGAAGATTGAGAACGAACGAAGAAGAAGATTCCCACCGCAGCACCGGCCGTTACCCCGGGGTAGCAAACCCTTAGAAAATACAGGAGGAAGTAGGCCCTTACATAAAATGCATGCTGAAATCGGATGCACTGGGCCGACAGACGCAAAATAAAAACTACAGTGCAACGCACACTGCCTTGAGGATTAGAGAAATAAGGCGAACGAAAAAAAATAAATAAATACGTTTACAGAGGGTTGTGCATGGTTTTAACAACATTTTCACGTAATTTAAAAATCGAACATTTCGTTCACCGTGTGGCCAAGGATTATCAACGTGCCATGTTCAAACCATGTTGCTCACGGTTTGACAAACCGAGCAAGTCGTGGGTTTTTCCTGGCATGACCGCTTCTCCCAGTCAACCAAACTGTAAATGGGTACCTTAATGTGCACGATGATTCGAAGCCGCCGCGAGAGCTACGGATCTCGTGCTTTGTCGTCATCACTTTCAGCAATGAAAGGTACTAAGCATATATGGCACTCAAGTGTAATAGAATGGGGTTTATGAACCAGTTTCCTTTGAATTTAAAAAACACAATAATTTGCATTGTTTTACTCGCACCTCTCACATATTTGGTTTGGGTCCAAAAAAATAATTTGTATAAACAAAAATTGATTTGGAAGTTGTCTTTTTCAAAGCAAAATAACTAATTCAATTCAAAGACATTGTCAGTGCCGAGACAAGATACGCATGCGTCATGCTGGCATGAAAAAAGTATAGTCTTTTCTGTCCAAATGGGTTCGTTATTCTAGAGATTAGTTCGTTAGCGTGGATATTAGTTCGTTAGCTTGACGTCGATGGCATGAGGTTAAACAACGCTGAACAGGGGGAATTGGAACAAGCTTTAACAAGTTCAGACGCCAAGAAGTCTCACACTGGTTTTATCTCGTGGTTTAATGGAGCTCTGTTATTCTTAAATATAAATTAAAGAGATGCCTTGAAAATCGTTCCCTCTTATCTCGATTATGCGATTATGCTTTAATAACACTAAACGCTCCAGATGTGTATGTGAGATATTAACCTTTCTATTTTTGATTCAGTCTCAATTTAACAATAATTCTTCATTTTGTCTGTCTTTATTTGTCTTGTTTATTCTATTATTTATCTGTCTTTATGTGTGCTTTTAAAAACGAATGGTTGTTCTTTATTTGATTAATTAATCAATTAATTCTCTTTCACTAATTTCTTCAATACATAATTCCTCCATTCAATTTTTCATACTTTAAATGAATCATTCTGTCTAACTGACTTATTTTATTGTGTTCTTTATTTGTTTTCTGTAAAATTTTCATTGTCTTCTCCTTTTTCTTAATTTTTGCCGGTATGATTGCCTGTTATCTTTTATTTCCTAATTTTATCTTTTCATTCTCCTCTTTCAATTTCTTTATTATTCCTCTTCCTTTGTTCCTATTTCCATTCTTGATGTCTTTTAATCTTTCTTCGTATATTTCTCTCCATTCTGTTGAGCCAGTTTCTCAGTTTGAAAACAATATCGCCAATGTCAAACAAAAACCGAATGTTTCAAAGCGTGTAGAATAGTTTCGTTTCACGACTTATTTCGTTCCTAAAAATTACATTCGTAAAATGAATTGCCGTAAAACGAATCCATTTTATAAACAACAAAAGTAATGACATGGCGTTTATTTTAATTGTCGGAATCCACATGAATTAGTTAACTTAACTTAACTTAACTTAACTTAACGTCTTTATACTGGTTTAGAAGACCCTGCAGAGTCTGTATACAACCAGTCACACTTACATCACCTTGCTCTAAAAGCTATGCGCATCCAGTTTATTCTTAAATGCATTAACTGTCCCTGTCTCCACTACCTCCCCTGGCAATGCATTCCAAGCAGACACCACTCTCTGACTAAAAACATATTTCCTAATATCTAACCTGGACCTCTCTTTAGTCCGCTTGTAGCTATGCCCTCGTGTTATTGTAGGTGGCTGTATTTTAAAAAAACTTGTTATAGTCTAATTTATCGATTCCTCTGATCATCTTATAAACCTGTATTAAGCCACCACGAATTCTTCTCTATTCAAGACACTGTAGGCCGGTTTTTCTGAGTCGTTCCTCATAACTGTAATTCTGGAATCCCACTATCATCTTTGTCGCTTTTTTTTGTATTCTTTCTAGAATGTTTATGTCCCCTCTATGATAAGGACTCCACACCTGTACACAGTACTCCAATCTAGGTCTAACTAAAGCTTCATACAGTTTGACGATCACTTCCTTGCTCCTATGTTTAATATTTCTTTTTATCATACCTAACATTGCATTTTCCTTTTTCACTGCTACCTTAACTTGCTCACTCACCTTTCCTGTATGATCTATTATAACCCTTAGGTCCCTTTCCTTATCTATCTTTCTAATATTGTTTTCTCCCATTCTGAAATAATGTTCCATATTGGATCTACCCATGTGGATGACTGTACATTTATTTACATTAAACTCCATTTGCCAGCTTTCAGACCATTCTCGAGTTTTATCTAAATCCGACATCAATATATCCACTTCCGCTTTAGATGAGACACTACTGCATAGTTTTGTGTCATCAGCAAATTTTGCAATCCTGGATCTCGTATCAATGTCCAAATCATTTATATATATCAAGAACAAAATTGGTCCCAAAACCGAGCCCTGTGGCACGCCACTTTTCACTTCACACCACTCAGAGTACTCCTTATTTATACCCACCCTCTGCCTTCTTCCTGTTAACCAATTTTCAATCCATTTGGCAACTTCCCCACCAATTCCATGTGATTTTAACTTTCGAAATAATCTTTAATGAGGTACTCTATCAAAGGCCTTTGCAAAGTCTAGATAAATAACATCCACTGGCTCCCATTTATCTATGATTTTAGTAACCTCCTCCATGAATTCTAATAGATTTGTTAAGCATGATCTCCCTCTAGTAAACCCATGCTGACTATTTCTAATTAGATTAAGATTGTCTAAATGCATTACAATGTTTTCTTTGATTATTGACTCTAACAATTTACAGACTATGCTCGTTAAACTCACCGGTCTATAATTTGCTGGATCTGATTTTTTGCCTTTTTTGAATAAAGGGATCACTCCTGCATCTTTCCAATCCCGTGGAACAATCCATTTTGTAAGTGATTGAGAACATAATATAGCCAATGGTTTTGCTAGTTGGTCTCTAATTTCATACAGCAATTTTGGATGAATACCATCTTGACCTGGACATTTATTCACTTTCAACCCCTCCAATTTCTTAAAAACCATTTCCTCTGTAATACAGATTGATCTTAATCCCGCTGTATCCATGTCTGTTTGAAAAATATCTATTGGCTCTGGGATCTTGGAGCAGTCCTCTTTTGTGGAGACTGTGCCAAAGTACTGATTGAGCAGATTAGCTGCCTCCCTATTCTCACTAATTATTTTCCCTCTACTGTCTATGAGAGGGTCTACTTTGTCTTTCGTTCTTTGTTTATTTCTAACATAAGAGAAGAAGCTTTTACTGTCAGTCTTGAACCTCTGAGCAAGTTTTTTTTCAAAGTCTATTTTAGCTGTTTTATTCGCTTTCTGAGATATGTTCTGCTTGTCCAAATATTTTACATATGTTTCTTTTGATTTACCTGCCTCTATATATTTTTGCCATGCTTTATTTTTTGCTCTTCTACATTTCACTACAAATCTAGTTATCCACTTTTTACGCTTGGGGTTTACCTCCCTACATGGAAAACATTCCTCTTTTAGCGTTTCTAGAACTGTTTTAAAACTTTCCCACTCCTGTTCAACATCTGTTCCTACGACAATATCTTTCCAGATTATGTGGTTCGCTGCCTCTTTCATCCTCTTAACATCTGCCTTAGAGTAGTCGTATGTTCGCGCGTTTATGTTTGCTTCTTTCCCTGCTATAAGATTCAACGAATGATTTAATGGTCACTTGAGCCAAACAGTTCCCCAACGGTAACGTTTTCAATCATATTTTCCTCTGTGGTAAAAACTAGGTCGAGTATGTTTTTGCCTCTGGTGGCTGCTTCTACATGTTGAATAAAAAAATTGTCAGTTATGCACTTAACAAAAGGTTTTGACTCTACAAGTGCTTCTGCCATATCCCATTTTATTTCTGGATAGTTGAAATCTCCCATTAATAATAATTTCCCTTCACTTGCCTTTGCTATGCTACTAATCAGCTCCTCATCTTCCTCTTTTTTGACTTGATGGACATCTATAGCACACTCCAATCACTGTTTTTTCACCCTCACTTTCTATTTCTCCCCATACATTTTCATTTTTGTTACCACATGGTAAATAATCTTTGATCGTTATATTAACATAATTTATACAGTATAATAAAACCTCACCTCACTTAGTCTTGTCTCCAATTATCCTATCTTTCCTTAACATTGTATATCCCTCAATTTCAAGTTCACTATCTGCAATCTCCTCATCTGTCCATGATTCTGTTAACCCTATTATATCTGGGTTTTCTTCTTCTACATACAATTCCAAGTTAAATGGATCGGGTTCGTTACTTAAACATATTCAAAAACATATTTTTAGAAGTTATTTAGGCTTACATGCAGTCATGTTTATAAAAATGTATTAGATAATATAAACCACAAAATAATTGAGAAAATCAAATTCAATTGCATTCTAAATTCTAGTAGTATCGTGTGTATATATATATAAGGCAAAGACAAAGGCAAAGGCAAAGGCAAAGGCCGCCGTCCATCGTAGACGATGATAGCATAATTAATTTGCTACCGCTATTTTTAGGAAGGATTAACTGCGCTACTTTTTATCCTCCCTCTCTTGTCTCGAGCTGTACGACCCCAGTGGCAAGTCAAGGACAAGACAATTAGGAGGCGACTACGAGATGCCGGGGCCTTTGCATCAAGCACCAAAGAAAAAGACGACGGAGTCCGGAGTGGAACCTACACCACCTGATCACGAGGCCGATGGCCTAACCACTTCGCCACGGAATCCTCATGATTATTTCCAACAATAAATATCATTTTGACTGCCTTACAAAAAAAGTACTGGTTTGACTTGAACGCTCCTCGTACATGTACGTATGTAGAGATCTCTATTTTATCTATCTCTACCAACTTCTCCATTACACAGAGAGCTGCGAATTTGTACACGGCCTCTACTAGTGGGACCTGTTAATATAGCAACAAATTGTGACTGAACCTGGACAGGTCATTCAAAAGTTTGAACATAGTTTTAAACGTAGTTTACAAAATATTTACTTTTACCATCAGCGTAATCAGCAACTTCAAGTTGTATTCGAACAGGCACAGGCGATCATTTAGCTGGAAAATCACTACCACCAAAAGTAAACATTCAAGGTGAGGCAAGTGAAGAAATCAACATAAGCTATGATCGATTTCAAAGATGAAGGTCGGCAGTAAATGTTGGCCAAAACCAATAAATAAAAACAAAAAACCACAAAACACCAGTTCACCAGGAAAAACACCAAAATTAATATAAACACGCCTGTATCCTCACCTCCCGCCCCCCCTCTCTCCCCCCCCCCAATAAAATAATAAAAAATTATTAATAAAACAAAACAAAACAAAACACACAAACACATTAACTTCTCAGGAATAAAACAACGAAAAAACGAAAACATGTCTTAGGATAAATAAAAGGTTGTACCCAAAAATGTAGTAAAAAAAATATGAACTTGTTTTTCGATATTTACCTCCCCTTGCCGGGGAGGGGGGGGGGGGAGGGGGGGGGGGGGAAGCTGCGCACACGCTGCCTTTGTTGAGTCTGGTAACAGTTTCCTATGCTCACTCTTCGAAACTGGGGAGACGCGTAGCGCAGTGGTTAGCGCGCTGCTTTGCATCTGAGTTGTCCTGGTTTAATTCCCCAGTAAAAGTGAAAATGTTTTTTTCAGACCGCAATGGCTTCCGGGTCGATCCAGCCTTAAATGGGTACCGGTTCAGTCTGGGAAGCATGGCATGACGGGGCATGGCGTGGCGTGACGTACCGTGACGCTACACGATGTGGCGTGACGCTACACAATGTGGCGTGACGTGACGGGGTCTTTACGTGACGGGATCTTTACTTTTACTTTTACTCTTCGAAACTAAACTCGGCCTATTCTCCATTTAAGTATCTGAACGACAGAGTGGTTTGAGCGCTTACCTCTACCAACAGATGGACCAGTTATATCCAAGGTATCGTCCCATACCAGTCTACTCAGTTGTATACGAGTACCCGATGTGCAGCTATTGCTAGAACAGCGGCCAAGGAAGTAACTGATAATTTCATTAAAAAATACTCAAAATAAAATAATAAATATAACTTAAGTCTGTCCAAAGAATATCATACATAGAAACAATCTCAGCTGACCACAGTGTTGCACTATACAGGAAAATTTTGTATTGATTGAATAAATAAAAAAAAACCGCATATTGATGAACGTATATGAACGGTTAGAGAGCATAAGAGACAATTTGTCTAACGAAACCATTCTACTGAGGTAATATTCTGGCTTCGTGGACACTGTGCAAGGTTTGCTGTTTGAAATAACAATTTAGTTGACGCAGCAAATCTTAATTCGAGATAAAAACCTACAATGTGTGACTCACTGATTTTCTCAAAATGCCACATTTTTTGCATGTCTCAATTCTTATAATTGTTGTTGTTCTTCTTCTTTTCAATCGTCGTCTTCTTCTTTTTCTTCTTCTTCTTCTTGTTCTTCTTCTTCTGGTTATTTTGCTTCTTCTTATCCTTCTTCTTTTTCTTCTTTGTCTTCTTCTTCTTCTTCTTCTTCTTCTTTGTCTTCTTCTTCTTCTTCTTCTTCTTCTTCTTCTTCTTCTTCTTCTTCTTCTTCTTCTTCTTCCCCTTCTTCTTCTTCTTCTTCTTGAAACCGTGGCGTCTTGTTGACTTATGAAACTAAACGTTAACACTAGAAGAACATGGTATCTGGAATTCGAAAGCTCAACTTACTAATCACCCATCAAGCCAGTTACCGTAGACTCAGATTAACCAAAGGTCAGGTTTCATATATCTGGCACAAGATTGGAGATGCATATCCAGAAATAAAGAAGCAGTTTGAATAGATCTACGACAAGATTTTGACAGAAAATGGTGGAGCTGGATAAAACTCAAACTACTGAAGATAAGTGCAACCAACAACATATGCACATGGATCACTGATTACTTGGATAGCAGGGCAACAAGAGCACATGTCCAAGGATACTATCAGAAAAAAGTTGAAAAATGGTAGTTACGCAAGGTGGAATACTCTCACGCATTTTGATCATTATATATGGGGAAGAGGGAATGCTAACCCGGTACTCAAAAATTCTTGCTGAAGTCGGATGTGTTGGACCGAAAGGTGGCATACTAAAGAAACTGTACACTGGAAGAGTGAGACCAGTTCTCGAGTATGGCATTGCGGCATGGACAACAGCAGCGAAGGCGAACTTCGATAAAGTTAACAAACTTCAAAACCAAGCCATGAGAATTATAACAGGTGGCATGAAGTCAACGCCAATTGTAGAACTTGAAAAGATTACAAAACTGCAATCCATGACCGATAGAAGAGACTGCAGAGCCCAGCTGCAGTCAGAGAAACTCCGAAGACTGACGGACCATCCAATGTACCAGAGACTAAACAATCTGGGAAATGGGAAATTAAAGCGGAGAAACTTTGCAGAAATAGCCAAAGCAAAGATGCACGAAGATCCCATGAACGCACTAACAACACCAAAACCCATCACTACTGTACGAAAACCTACCTGGAGGCAGGATATATTTCCAGAGGTGGTAGAAAATATACCAGGTATTGCAAACAAAAACTGCCAGACTGAAAAAGAAAGGAGAGACACTACCCTGAGCTTCATAACGAAAAGCTACCCAAGCATGGACTGGACCCATGCATACACCGACGGTTCTGTAACAAACACTACACAGAACGGAGGGGCAGGAGCATTCCTGAACCTACCAAATGGCAGAAAAATAACACTGTCATTCGCTACTGGTAAGTACACAAGCAATTTCAGAGCAGAGGCAGAGGCACTGAGGGCGGCAGTGGAAGAAATGGTGACACACAGTGAAAATGAGAGCCATATAGTCCTGCTTACAGATGCTCTCGCCGTAGTCACAGCGCTAAAAAGCCAGAAAAACACTGAGCTTAATGACTTAAGAGCAGCACTCTGCAAACTGTGCCAGCAGTCCGCACCAAAAAGGGTAGTGATACAGTGGGTTCCGTCACACTGCAACATCCAAGGCAACGAGGAGGCAGACAGACTGGCAAAAGAAGGTGCAAGACTACCACAAACAGATACAAGTATGACGTACGAAGAGTCAAAACGGCTTATCAAAGCCAGATACATGACCAAATGGGAAACCGAACATACTGGTTACACCAAAAACGATGCCTATTACCAGTTGAACCGAAGAGAGCAGGTCGTTGTCTTTAGACTTCGCACTGGCCACAATAGACTGAGGTACCACCTATTCAACAAATTGAAGATAGGTGGTACCGACGAATGCCCGTGCGGTACTGGTAAAATGACCACTGAACATCTGCTGCAGAACTGCCCGACATACGAGGATCAGAGAGAGCAGATGTGGCCATCACCAGTGGAACTGCAAGACAAGCTCTATGGCAGTGGTGAGAGCCTCAGGATGACCGCCGCTTTTTTCGAAAAAATAATGGTTACTGTCTGACTGTGTACGCAGAAGAAGAAGAAGGACCGAAAGGTGCAAATATCGCAGTCAAGCTGGAAACTACGACACAACACATTCCATTCTCTGGACTACATTCTGCAACTTAAGCCCATTCACGGTTTGGTAGTGGGAGATTGAGAACGAACGAAGCCAAGCCTTATCTAGGAATAACAATGGACCCAATGCTGATATGGAGAAAACCAGAACCAAAAAGTGTCAAACGAAGTTAATAACAAAATGGTCATAATGAGAAAGATATCGGGCTCAACTTTAGGAGCTGAAACAGACGCTTTAAAGAAACTGTACACAGGTTATGTGACACCTATGCTAAAATATGGAATAGCAGTATGGTCCACAGCAACAAAAAATAACTTCCATAAAATTAATAGCACCCGAAACCAATGTATACGTATCAACACTGGAGCTATCAACATCAATACATTCAAAAGAGAACATCACAAGAATCGAAAGTATGAAGACTTGCAGCGATTACAAAAAAACCTCTCCAGTAGTGGAGGAAGTTCAAACGAATGCCAGATCATCCAATAAATTACAGCAGAAACCACATGGGAAGAAAGAAATCGTAGAGAAAGCACTTCAATCAAAAACAAAATATCTGACAAGAGCAAACAAAACGACAAGCCAGGCAGCAATAAAAAAATATCCAAAATTTTATCTTGAAAAAAGCAAAATCCCACGAGATGGCATAAACCATAGAGAGGATAGAAAAAATCAACTGGAGACAGATTTAAGACTCGTATAAAGGAAAATTATCACGACAAATATATAAAGGGGTGTCAAGCCGCCAGAAACATGGACACACGTATATACATATGACTCAGCTAACAGAGATACATCCAATGATATTTTACAGACTAAGGAAAGGAAAAAACGACTCTAGACATAATAATGAGAACATGCTTCCCCAACTTCCCCGCTGTAGCAGAGGCACCACAAGCAGGTGCCGAGTTTGTAATCCGAGATGAAGATATTCGGCAAGAAAACATAGTTTTCTGAATGGTTAGTAATAGCAGCGCTAAAACAACATAGAGATGCAGATATCGAGCAATGTATGTACTTGTACTCCCTGACACAGTTCTCAGCAGAACACACAGAGTTGGTCATTCAGTGAACGACCCTCCCACTGCTACTCTAAGACCGCATGAGAATACGATCGATTGTCCAATCTCTGCACTAGGATAACCTCTATTTTATAATGCCACTTGATGAAACCTCCAGTATCAAAACATCGTTTCACATTAAAGCATAATTTATGTTTGATCAGTACCTTTCGTCAATTTACAAGAAAACACACAAGTGAAATGTTGTTTTTTAACAACAAACTTGACATGACCTTTGTCCGTTTACGTGAACTTCTATTTCTCCTATTTTTACCAACTTCCCCACAACCTAAATAACAATTGTGTACACAAGCATCTATTAGTGTGATCTGTTTGCTAATCTATCAAATTTGGGCAGATCCTGGACATTCACATGAAAACATTTTTTTTTACCTAAATCGTTTTTACAAATTTACGTTATAAATATATACACATGATAAATTCCCTTCACTTAGTCTAGTGACCTCTGGTTATGATTTAGTTTCAGAAATGTTTGGGCCGAAGTTTGTGGCGGGTTTATCTGTAAACCATATGTCTTTGAAAAACGAAGTTTGTTTCATATTTACTTGATATATACATTTACTTCTACTTGTAAGCCAGGTACTAAATTAATGTTGCCTCCGATTGCTTAAAGTCTATTATTTCCTCAGCTCTTCTACTACTTCGTTCGTCTCAAACTCCTACCATGAAGCACTGAAAAAGGCAATGCGAGTAGCAGCTACAGAACGAAATGCACTGTGTCCTAGTTTACAGCTTGACTGTGATATTTGCTCCTTTCGAACCAACACATCCGACTTCAGCAAGGCATTTTTTGGGATCGGGTTAGCCTTCCCTTTTCAATCCCTTCTCCTTAGCTGGACTGATCTGTTGCAGCCTGCTATCCAGGATCACCATGTGATAATGGAGCAGTTTTGGGTCGCTGACCCTCATGTACTGCTCAGTATCTTGATACCTTTCTCAGGTCTGTTGAATTCTTTCCGGCTCTCTAAACCAATTGGAATGATTGCGCAAGAGTTTCAATGCCATCGCACACTCGAGCTGAGCTGGAATACCAGTTCATAAACAGGATACTAGAACAGGCCAACAGAAGCACAACAGCACAAAGTACACATGTTGCCCTTATAACGATTATACCACCACCACCAGGTCACACGACAGTTTATACGTCCTGATATAACCAACAAGACTGTCTGATTAAATACCTGACCTGACAGATATGCCACTCTTTAAAAGAAAATAAGCATCAATGGGAATAAACGCCGCATTTATATTTCTCTATGCCTATCCGTTTTGAATTTCTTGGATACTTTATTCTGACATTTACGACATCACTCAGGTTTTGTACATCGTGGTCTTCCGTTTCAAATCGAAACCAAATTTCAATTGTAATAGTTAGAATTTCTTAACTTTAATCTTGCAAAACAAAACCATGAAAAAACATTGTTAAATTATTGCGAAGATTTATTTGAACAAAATATTGTTCAAATTGTAGGTATTAAAATGTACACATTTTGTACACACTTTTTTAATAGTGCGTATATTTGTTTAAGCTGAATGTTGTTGTAAGAAACCTTCTAACTAGAGGCGAGCAAGTCGTCATCTTCGGACTGAGATCTGGGATCATCAGGGATCATGTTTATAAAAAAATGATGATTAGGCCAGATGACATGTGTCCATATGGTGACCTTACCATGACAGTTGAACACATCCTACAAAGCTGCATGCTCTCACAGGAAGATAGAGAACAATACTGGCCTCTCGAGGCAGATATGAAACAATATCTGTGCAGCGCTAAATCAACCTGGCAAACAACGGTGTCCTTTGTAAGATTAACCGGGACCTTAATCTGAGAATGAACGAAGAAGATGAAGAAATAAGAAACCTGTTTTACCTCTGTAACTTCACCAGAAATAGCAGCAAATTTGTTAGCTGAAGGAAGAACTGTTCAACCTATTTTTAAAATAGCACTTATACTGAATTCTACTATTACTTGAAGTATCAATCCAAACACATAGGAAATAAAGTCACTTATGGATTCTAAATGAATTGTGTGGGACGAAGTTGCAATTACTCATATGAATTCTATCTTGGCTGCAGACTGAGTTCTGGAGGTTCTGATGAGATGTTACAAACCATTTGGAGATAGGATAATTTTGGTGGGTGGAGATTATCCTCAAGTAGTCACCTGTCTAGCGTTTCATTAGCGCTGGGGTAGAGCACTCAATTTTTATTGCAAAGTTACGAGGTTTAACTCCCGCTACCGGCAGCTCCAGTCAATCCACCTGTAAATGTGTGCCTGGCTGAAGGATAGGGAATGAAAGAGGCAGTAAAGAAGGGAACTTGACACCGCACCTCACAGAGCTGTGGCTTAGTACAATGAAGTCTCTAACACGTCATCCCCGACGGCAGTGTCTGTTATTGAACCAACTTTATCTTTACTCCCCTGTCATAGGGGTTCACGATCTCTGACGATTCAATTCAGTTTATCCTGTGACCTCTTGAGATCGCTTGGGCACACCTGCTGACACCTTCACAATTCTGCGCCATCCTTCTCTACCTGCGATTGATTTGTGTGCCTCCTCGGATCGTAGGTTAGTCCATTCTGGATGTTGACCTCTCATCGTTTTCTCGCCTTTGTTTGCTCTATACTGTGCACTGTAGTATAGTTACATGGTCCCTGGACCTTGAGACGTGACCATACTCGGCCAGCGTTCGTCTTTTGATCGTTGTGAAGAGGTCATCATACAGTCCACCTGCATTCTCGATTATTCGTAGTACTTCATCATTTGTGATACGGTCTTTGTACGTGATATTTAGGAGTCTTCTAAAACATCTCATCTTCATGGCTTGGATTCTTCTTTGTAGGTCTGCTGTAATGATCCATGTTTCGCAGGCGTAGAAGAATATAGAAAGAACCAGTGAGCGCATTGATTAAAAACTATGCACGAAAATCAGATTAATGCATGGGATCAAGATGCTGAGCAGCGCATGAGCTGCAGTGGTCAGCGACTCATAGCTGACTGCTAGCGTCAGGGCCAGCGAACCATAGCTGCCAAGACCCTTCTAAATCTCCACACGGTGATCCTGGATAACAGACTGCAGCAGGGCAGACTGGCTAAGGAGAAGGAATCGAAGAGGGAATGCTAACCCGGTACTAAAAAAATGCTTGATGAAGTCGGATGTGTTGGACCGAAAGGTGCAAATATCGCAGTCAAGCTGTAAACTACAACACCACGCATTCCGTTCTCTAGACTACATTCTGCTACTTAAACCCTTTCAGTGTGTGGTTGTGCGAGATTGAGAATGAACGAAGCCAAGCCAAACCAAGATTAATGCAAACATTGGTCCTGTCAATATTCCTCTATGCTTGTGAGACATGGATAGTTACAGCTGACATTCAACGAAGGATACAGTCCTTGGAGATGAGATGTTCCCGAAGACTTTTAAACGTCACGTACAAAGATCGAGTTACGAATGACGAAATACGAGATATAATTACATCAGAAAGAGGGCCCTTTGAAGACCTCTTGGCAACTGTCAAAAGAAGGAAACTCGCTTGGTACGGTCACATATCGAGATCAAATGGTCTTGCAAATACGATCCAGGACGGAAAGGTGAAAGGCAGACGACGAAGAGGCCGTCCAGAGGGGTGAGGACAACATAAAAAAATGGACCAATCTCCGACCAGAAGAGGCACAGGCGGCGGCCGCTGACAGAGAAGGGTGGCATGGGGTTGTGAGGATGTCTTGATGAGTGCCAGAACGACTTCACCGGTTACGGGATGACCTGAACTGAGTGAGCACATTAGTCTGACCTTTATGACAAGGGAGAGTCAGTTATCTTTCCATATATGTTTCAATCGTGCAAGAGCTTCTGTTATTTGTGTAATTCTAGCCAGAACCTTTTGTTTTGATCTCTAATTATTGATTGTTGAGTCCAAGTTCTTCAAGCTCCTGTCAATTTGCTTTGATCATAGCATTGATTCCTTCAGCGGTGTTGGTCATCAACTTTGTCTTTTTGTTGTTGTTGTGTTTATCTCCATACCATAACCGCGCGTGGTTACATCCAGTCTCCGGATCAATTCCTGAAGTACTATCTCCGTCCCCACCAACCAAAGCGTAAGTTGGTAGTCTTTCCATCCCATATCCTTACGGTGCCAATATCATCTACAAGGGAATAACTCATAATTCTTTCTAGTTTATATATTGTAGAGTGTCGGGGAGCGTATACATCCTTGTCTTACACAGACGGATGTGCCGAACCATTCACCAATTTTCCATCCTCAAAGACTGAGCGTGTTGCGTTTTCATGCAGATTCTTTAGCTAGCTGTTTGAAAAACAAACAACAACAACAACAAAAGAACATCAATTATGTTGTGTATTTCACGTAACGTAACTAATCAAAAACATGCGTGCTCTTGGGACGAATAGAGAATTCGCAGGTAGACTTTTTGGAAGAGTGTGAAGGCAGAAATGAAGAAACAGTTCAAAGACCCGAAAGATGCTATCCAGAGATAAAAATCCGGTTGAACAACTATGAAAAGACGGACAATGGACAGAGTTAACAGACGCAATGGGGAGGAGTCGCAAAGACAGACATTTAGCGGAGAAAGGAGAAGTCAACGAGGTACTCAGACGTTTCATTCTGCATCTGAAGGGGACAATTCTCCAACTATATTTGAAAATGAAGGACATCATTGAGGAAATGTAACGCAGCCTGTCAATTATTCTGGTGCATTTTACGGGCCATTATGCCAAGATGAGACAGATCAACTAACATACCCAGAGGAATTCTGAAACAGTATGGATTGCCTCCGCACAGACTTGAAATGAAAATTGTGTTCTATATTGTGTTACTGACGAATTTCGACATATTAAAATGTTGGGCAATAAACCTCAAATGACAGTTACGCAACTGCAAAATTAACAAAATCGAGGCAAAAGCTGTCAATTTAAATAATTTTAAAGTTGTTCTTTTGCTAAGAACTTTTAGATACAAAAATGTGTTTCTATTTCAAAGAAAACAATTCCCAATTAGACTGCCATTCTAATTCTCCATCAATAGATGAAAATGACAAACATTAAATAAACTTTGCATTTACCACCAACATCCATTATTTATCCATCATTTCTTCTTCTTCTTTCTCGTTCGTCTTCAGACCTCAACTTCAATGAATGAAATGGATGAGGCCATGAGAACATTAAAGAAAAATAAATCGCCCGGAAAAGATGGGGTAACCAACGAAATGCTGATGGGGTTGGGCCAAACAGCAAAGAGGAAGTTACTATCAGTCCTGAACCAAAGCTGGAAAAGGGGAATTGTACCACAGTCAGACGTACGAAGCGTGAAAACGGCTTATCAAAGCCAGATACATGACCAAATGGGAAACCGAAGATACTGGTTACACCAAAAACGATGCCTATTACCAGTTGAACAGAAGAGAGCAGGTCGTTGTCTACAGACTTCGAACTGGCCACAACAGACTGAGGTACCACCTATTCAACAAATTGAAGATAGGTGGTACAGACGAATGCCAGTGCGGTACCGGTAACATGACCGCTGAACATCTGCTGCAGAACTGCCCGACATACGAGGATCAGAGAGAGCAGATGTGGCCATCACCAGTGGAACTGCAAGACAAGCTCTATGGCAGTGTCGACAGCCTCAGGATGATCGCCGCTTTTTTCGAAAAAATAATGGTTACAGTCTGACTGCGTACGAAGAAGAAGAAGAAGAAGTACCGCAGTCATGGAAAGATGCTGTACTTATACCAGTACCAAAGAAAGAAAAAGATAGAACAGATCCAAATAGATACAGGCCCATCAGTCTACTTGGCTGTTTAAGCAAACTGATGGAACGTATGATAAACGCCAGACTGATGTGGCACCTGGAAGAAAAACACATATTAATTCCACAGCAAGCAGGATTTAGACAACATAGATCCACTGAGGACCAGATCGCTCTCATAGCACAGGAAATAGAGGATGATTACCAAGAGAAAAAGCATACAGTAGCGGTTTGGGTGGATCTAGAGAAGGCATTTGACAAGGTGTGGAAAGAGGAACTTAAAGTCAAGCTACGAAGAAGTGAAGTATCTGGAAAAATGTACATATGGATCAGCCACTACCTCGAAAACAGAACAGCCAGAGTTCAAGTACAAGGGCAGATGAGCAAAAAGGTGACACTGGAGCAAGGAGTACCCCAAAGGGTGGGGGAGGGTACTGTCACCCACACATTTCCTGGTGTGTATAAATAACATCACAGAGAATATACCAAGACGAGTCCACTGCTCCATGTTTTCAGACGATCTGGCTATGTGGACCTCTGAAAAAAATCTCACCGTTACAAACAATCGGATGCAGCAGGCCCTAACATCGTTGGAGGAGTTGGCGAACTCATGGCTGGTCAAAATAAACGAGGAAAAGAACAACATGTACCATATTCTCGCTTTCAAATAAACCCCAGAACACCAAAATAAGTCTTAACGGCAAATATCTTCGGCTAAACGACAACCCAAACTACTTGGGAGTCACATTTGATCGACGCATGACATGGAAAAGTCAGATCTAGAGAAACCGAATGAGAGCCAGACAAATAATGGCAATCATGAGGAAACTTGCTGGCACAAGCTGGGGAGCAGACGAAAGAATACTAAAGAAACTGTACACTGGAAGAGTGAGACCAGTTCTCGAGTATGGCATTGCGGCATGGACAACAGCAGCAGAGGTGAACTTTGATAAAATTAGCAAACTTCAAAACCAAGTCATGAGAGTTATAACAGGAGGCATGAAGTTAACGCCAATTGTAGAGCTTGTAAAGATTATAAATCTGCAATCCATGACCGACAGAAGAGACTGCAGAGCCCAGCAGCAAGCAGAGAAACTCAGAAGACTGACAGACCATCCTATGCACCAGAGACTAAATAGATTTGGAAATGGGGAACTTAAGCGGAGAAACTTTGCAGAAATAGCCAAAGCAAAGATGTGCGAAGACCCCATGAACGCACTAACAACACCAAAGCCCATCCCTAGTGTACGCAAACCTACCTGGAAGCAGCATATCATTCCGAAGGTGGTAGAAAATATACCAGTTACTGGAAAAAGAACAGCCAGACTGAAAAATAAAGAAGAGATATAACCCTGAGGTACATAGCGGAAAACTACCCAAGCATGGACTGGACCCATGCATACACCGACGGTTCTGTAACAAACACAACACAGAACGGAGGGGTATTCCTGAGCCTACCAAATGGTAGAAAAATAACACTGTCAGTGGCAACTGGAAAATTCTCAAGCAATTACAGAGCGGAGGCAGAGGCACTGAGGGATGCAGTAGAAGCAATGCTGACAGGCGAAAGTAATGAAAGCCAGATAGTCCTGTTTACAGATGCCCTGGTCGTTTATACAGCACTAAAAAGCCAGAAAAATACTGAACTTAACGATTTAAGAGCAGTACTCTGTCAACTATGCCAACAGTCCGCAACAAAAATAGTAGTGGTACAGTGGGTTCCATCCCACTGTAACATCCAAGGCAACGAGGAGGCAGACAGACTGGCAAAAGAATGTGCAAGACTACCACAATCAGATTCTAGTGTGACCTACGAAGAGTCCAAAAGGCTTATTAGGGCCAGATACATGGCCAAATGGGAAACAGAACATACTGGCTACACAAAAAACGATACCTATTACCAGTTGAACATAAGAGAGCAGGTCGTGGTCTTCAGACTCCGCACATACCACAACAGACTGAGGTACCACCTATTCAATAAACTGGAGATAGGTGGCACTGACGAATGCACTTGTGGTACAGGGAAAATGACCGCTGAACATCTGCTGCAAAACTGCCAGAGGAACAGAGAAAGCACACGCGACCATCACCAGTGGCAACACTAGAAAAGCTCTATGGCAGTGTCGACAGACACAGGATGACCGCTGCTTTCTTCGAACAAATACAGGTTGACATCTGACAGCGTACGAAGAAGAAGAAGAAGAAGAAGAAGAAGACCTCAACTTCAATGACTCTAACGAAGGCAGCAGTCGACTCAAGGCTCTGTACGCTTCCGTACAGCTTCTCTTGGAAGGACACTGGCTGTTGCCAAATGCTACTTCTTTTGTCGGCATACAGTGGACAGGACTGCAAAATATGTTCTGCCTTCGTGGGGGCTGTGCCGCAGGCACAAAGGTCTGTAGTACCAATCTTGAACTTGTTGTACAGATGGCATCTAAGTCTGTTGTGCCCTGTGCGTAGCCAGATAATTATGACCTGGTCTCGCCTGGAGATTTGATGGTAGGCATCGTTTTTTTTGTGTCGGGATGGTATTTTTTTTCATTTTTCACTGTACGTTGCCCTGATGAAAGCTTTTGTCTCATTGAATGTGATTCTGTAATACTCTGTTGCAGCATTCCTCCCTCTCTGGCGAGTCTATCTGCCTCCTCGTTGCCTGGAATGTTGCAGTGGGGTAGTATCCCCTGACTTTTTGAAGAGAGTCTGCCAGAGCACCGAGTTCATTTTTGTGCAAGTTCTTGAGCGCAACTAACACTGCGAGGGCATCTGTGATAATGACCACTTGCTTTTCTGCGTGTTCCTTATGGTCTTTAAGGGTTTCAGCTGCTTGTCTCAGGGCACTGGTTTCGGCACTGAAGTTGCTGCAGCGTCTCCCAGTGGCAAATGTTACTGAGTATACTTTTCTTTTTAGTTTTTTAGTGATGCCTCCCCCACCGTTTCCAATGGCATCTTTGCCTGAGCCATCCGTATAGGCGTGCGTCCAGGATGTCGGAGGGAATTTTTGGTTGATGTAATTTGTAGCAATGTGTTTTTTATGTTTTTCTGTTTGTGTCTTTTTGTCTTCGATGTTGGGGATATTGCATATAATATCAGGGAAGGGTCTTCCTATCCAGAGGTAGCGGATGGAGCATGCTGATATTGGCCTTTTTTTCGCTTAAGAGTGCAGCATTGTTTTTAATCTTTTCTTTTGCCTGGACTGTAAAACATTTCCTTTTTTCATTTGAATTGCCAAAGATTGTTTCGCTATAAATTGAAACTTTAAATATATTTAGTTGGTACATGTTTTAAGGGCGCCAGTCCTTGCTTGCTCTCTTCATTTTAGGCTCGTGGTAGTGAAAACAGGTTCTTTCGCCAGTAACAATTCCTTTTAGGAAACCATCAATGTCCGCTTCAAAGCGCATTAAAAGTTCCTGACAGGCATCAACGCGTCGCGGTTTCAATTCTAAAGCAAGCTACAGTTGACCAAGCTTGCAGGCACTTTGTGGTACTGTAGCACATCATGCAAAGATGGCGCCATAACTGGTTGCGAGTCTACATTTCTGTACTGTTTTGGATCATTATGGATGCCGCCAGATCACGGATTTGCCTGGAATTCACACTAGTCGACGACTTAAACGTGTGTTCACGGAAACGTGGTGTTGTTTTCCGTCTGGACTTGTTATTTCGTTCTTTTTTTGTGATATCTTCCATCCGTTTATCGTGGTCTGGACGCCGGCTAAATGGCACTACGCTTACACCTGTGTCGTATTTCACGGGTTAGTTCTGCCGGTTCACCTTCACGAATTTGGCGTGTGGGAATTTTAGATGCTACTATGATGAGCTGAATACAGCTGGGGAGAGATGGCAGACTCATTCACACGCCGAGTGTTGTCCATACGACCTCTTGTGGTTAGATACAATCCCACCTTTCTACCCTGCGGGTTACATGTTAACGGAAAGGCTTCGGGGGTAACCCTGAGGCAAAATCTGCATCCTATGCTATCTCCAGTCGTCTCGATAAATGTCTTGCCACTGGCAAAAGGTAGCTTAGGCTTTGTGAGCGAGGTTGACAAAAGGCGCAGTTTCTTCCTCCCTTCAATCCAAATCACCGCGCAAGTCACCCATTTCAGCGGACACAGCAAGAGATACGACTGTCCACACGGCTGAACAAAGAGAGTGGTCTTCATCACTTGTGATGGACAACTATTATAGCACACCATGGATGATGTATGCTGAACTTTGACTGATGTTCAGATGTGCAGCAATTTAATTCACAGTCAATTGGCGATTTTCCTTTTACGAAGCAGTCAACAGGCTGCAACCGACTCTGGGGTCACTCCTCGGTGCGCCTTACCCGGTCCTGAGTAGTCTGTCATAAAACTCACGCCCGTTTTGGATCTTCTAACTCCACTCATACACTTGCTGGAGTACAAAGTACAGAGCACCGTGTTGCACCTCAATTAGCCGATGAATGTCTATAGGATTTTCCCATTCGCTGTTCAAAAAACGGATAACAAAACACTGCTCCTCCTTGGTGCTGACGGCCATATTTTAACTGCAATTATAACGTCAGCTTGTTCCTCTGCACCGTGATGGTACGTACATACACTCTTGGCATCCTTAGCAACCATATTAACAAGACACAATGCAAGGGCAAGGTTTTTATCCTTTCTATCCCACTTTTAAGGTTTCGATTTGTAGCCCCGGCGTAATTTTAGTATAAATTGTGTTTATTTAGTATTTAATTGTGTTTAATATAAAATCAAACAATGTTTTTTTTTAAATACATGTTTTTATACAAATACTGGTCTGTTTGTTTGGTTGGTTTTTAATCTGATTTTTAAAAAATGGGTAATTTTTTTTGTTTATCAAATATGATATTTTGTGTCAAAGTGAACTATTTTAAGAAATATTTATTGGATCGCATTTTGCATTCTGTTATTTTCACTCAATTTTAATTAAATTCCATCCATTGAAAGGATGGCTAGAAGCACTGGCTTCGTGTCCCTACGATGAAATTAGTTTCCAATTAAACCTTAACATTGGCCCATGGCTAATTTTATTTATAAAATCATAAGTTTGACAAGTAAATGTCAATTTGGTCTTTTACGCTGATTTTCTCCTATTCTAATTTTGATTACATTGAAAAAAAAATAGTTTCGACCATAATTGCCTTTCTTTTTCTCTCTCAATCATTTCAGTATTTACTGCCGTATAGGGAATTCCGTGGCGAAGTGGTTCAGCCGTCGGCCTCGTGATCAGGTGGTGTGGGTTCGACTCCGGAATCCGCAGTTTTTGTCACGAGTGCGGGATGAGGAGTCCCTTGCATCTCGTAGTCGCCCCCTATTCGTCTTGTCCTTGACTTGCCACCAGGGTCTGGCAGCTCGAAACGAGAGAGTGAGGATAAAAAGTAAAGTTAATTCTTACTAAAAATAGCGATAGCAAAATTAATTATGCCATCATCAACTACGATGGGCGGCGGCCTTTCCTTTTTGCCGTACAGGCCAATATTTGCAATATTCTAATTTACGATTGTTCAAAATTTGAAATTAAAATAAGGCGTGGCTGCAGCGGCGCTGTGGATGTATATAATGGGAAAAAAACATGAACAAAATGTAAAAGTTGATTAAAGTTGAGTTTAATCAAAATTTAAAAATGGGTATGGTCAGATACCGCACCGAGACGAGAACACAAACAAAACCTACATTACCGATCGCTTAGACAGACTGAGTCTACTATCAGATAAGTTGATTTATTAGTTCAGTATTGTTCTCCCTGAGGAAGGCGTATTGGTCGTAAAGTAGATTTTGTTTGAGTTCTCGTCTCGATGCGGTATCTGACCATACCCATTTTAAAATTTTGATTAAACTCAACCATTATCAACTTTTACATTTTTTTCATGTTTTTTTCCATTCAAAATTTGAAGTAGTGTCTGTATTGTTTGTATTTTTATTTCAATCAATCATTCGATCAATCAATCAATCGATCAAAGCCCGCCGCTCCGCTTTGGGCATAGTCCATTGACCACATCTCGAAAACATACTCAGTCCTGAGCTACTCTTTCAGCCTATCTCCATGCGAAACGTTTAAATCGTAGTTCCCTCTCTTTTCCATGTATGTTTTGGGTCTACCACTCTTTCTCTTGCCCTGGAGATTCCATGGGAGATACTGCATAGCCATGTTGTACGGTGTCCTCCTCATCGTATGTCCTATCAAGTCCCATTTTCTGCTCTTAATTTATTCCAATAGCTGTTATTGGTTCCTTTTCCATAGATCTTCATTCCACAGAATGTCCTGTACTTTATTCTCATTATTTTCCCCAGACATCTGTTAACGAAAGACTGGAGTCTTTGTTGTTTGGCTTTGGTAGTTCTCCATATCTCCGTTCAATACAACAGAGCATCTACGTAAAAATGTCGTTGAATATTCTTACTTTGGTGTGAACCTTGACTTCTATGGATTTCCATATGCTGTTTAGCGTCAGTAATGTCACTGTTAAATTAAAAATCTACTCAAATTATTTTAGGGATTCTCGCCCTACAGAGAATCTGTAGCAGAACGGAGACTGAGTGGCGATAACATCAGGTCTTGGTTATGTGGTTTTCGGAGGAGCGCCTGATAGACTGTGGGCCTCCCTTGCTCTTCCACCACCAACCAGTTCCAAAATTAGGCGATCGTATATTCCAGGGGCGACCAACCAAACGATTAGGACAGATACTGGGATTGGCCTGGCAAGTCACCAGCGGATTTTCGCCTGCCAAAAAAAATATGAAACAGAGAATGTCACTCCTCCCCACGACGTCTAACGACACAATTGGACTGAAGATAGATATATTTATAAATAGGTAGACAGATAAATAGATAGCTAGATAAATCGATAGATAGTAGATAAATAGATAGATAAATAGATAGATAAATAGATATATAGATAGGTAGATAGATTGATAAATAGATAGATAGATAGGTAGATAGGTAGATAGATAGAAATATATATATATATATATATATATATATATATATATATAGATAGATAGATAGATAGATAGATAGATAGATAGATAGATAGATAGATAGATAGATAGATAGATAGATAGATAGATAGATAGATAGATAGAAATATATATATATACACCGATATATAGATAGATAGATGAGATAGATAGATTAGATAGATAGATAGATAGATAGATAGATAGATAGATAGATAGATAGATAGATAGATAGATAGATAGATAGATAGATAGATAGATAGATAGATCTTAAGGGCTGCATGTTTGAAACCCCTGACTTATGGGTCACATGTTAATACCCCCAGCCATATGGGTCACATGTTAAGACCTCTGACTTATGGGACACATGTTAAGACCCCTGGCTTATGGGTCACATGTTAAGACCCCCGACTTATGGGCCTCCATGAAGTGACACGTCAGTCGTAGGTCCTCGCCGGTTCCCCACAGTTTGTCTCACATGAATCTTTCCTTGGGCCTGGTCTTCCCGTGGGAGCTTTGACGCAATAGGCATCTATGCAAGAAGTGTTCTGTGGTCTGAGGCCACCTCTGTGCTACTTTGATTGTACGTACATGTACATTTAGCCTGTGATGTCTTGGTCTAATGAGAAACATTGTAGTGTACAGGTTCCTGTTCTGTCCATTGACGAAATCTTGTGTATGTTTCCTGTTTGCTCTATTTTTCAGCATTTGTTTATAGCTATTACAGATGTGGGCCCTAACGTCTGACAGTGATATTCTTAGTCTTACTGTTAGTCGACCTGTTCTTCTACAGTGACGGATGTCACTGTGCAGCTCCCAACTCTGGCGTGAGCTGTATGTAGCCGGGAGGACGTTTTCCCACTTAGCGGGCTAGGTTTGAGTATCTTATTACTCCGCTGCGTTGGGACAAGTACCGCGGAGGATGGTTAACCGATATGTGAGTTAATCTTAAAAAGACTCAAATCCTAGCGCAAGTAGATTCGCAGCCTGTTAGGTGCCATCTGTGCTGCTCTTAACAAACCACATAACCATGGCCGGTGTTATGCCATATCACACAGTTAGTCGCCTCTTACGACATGCTCTCTGTGTGGCATGGGTGCTATTATTGTCCTTGTCATACACAAAGACCGCTGTAGACAGCTATAATATACTACTCAAAATTCACTGTTATCAGAGAACAGAGCAGAACTAGGAAAACTCCAGAGATCCTCAACAATAGCGCCCCAGTGGCTACACTCCCATTGCGGAATCACGGGAAACGAGAGAGCTGACGCTCTAGCCAAATATGGCAGTAAAAAGGCACAATTTAATCATCGATTATCATACAGAGAGATCAAGAGACATCATCAGAAATCAGTATATACGCCAATGGAGAGAAGACAGAAACAGAAACAGTACACCAAACCTAATTCACCAACTCAAAAGAAATCAACAAACTACCTTATTTCGCATGAGAACTGGACACTACAGACTACTAGAACATCTATACCAACTAAAGATCTCACACACTGATGAGTGCCCATGTGGAACAGGAGGCCAGAACCCTGAGCACATTCTACAGGAATGCCCAATCCTTAGGGAAATGAGATGCCAGACCTGGCCAGAGAGTGCGGAGCTGAGACAAAAGCTGTGAGGCAGCCACTCCGACCTGGTGAAGACTACATACCATCATGGCGACTGGCCTGCAGATATGGCACGACTAAAAGATCCTGAACGCAAAGAAAGAAAGACTACTAAAAATAATTCAAAGACTATTTACCAAATCTCATCATGTTAAAAATAATAAATTTTGAAATACTAAATCCCATTGTTCTCCAAACAGTATAAGATTTCGCATACTTAGGAGCACGTTATCAGCAGACGGAAGAATTACAGAGAAAATCCAACAAAGATGCAATACGGCAAATCAGATCATTGGACAATTAACTCCATTACTTAATTGCAAGAACGTGACAATAACTACCCAAAGAGCTTTATACAACACGATTTTCGTCCCGACACCAATGTCAAAACTGGACACTAACAATACATGAAAAATACTACATCCTAACAACAGAAATGAAATGCCTTCGAAAAATATTGGACGTAACAAGGAGAGACGATCAGAAACGATTACATCAGGAGACTAGGAACACCACCAGTATTAGACTACATTAAAAGACTCACCGGTCACGTGATGACTTGACTTGACTTGCAAAGCTCAAACACAAAAAAACAAAAACAAATGCCTGTTCATTTCAGTATTTCCTGCGTTTTGCTATGCCAATTCTACTCCTGAAAAAAAAAACTCTAATTAAAAAGTTCAAAGTTTGGCCTTCGACCCGACAAGTCGTGATGATAGACACTACATCAGATAATTAGGCAATTGTTACCTTATATGTTAATTTGCTAGTTCAGCATTATTGTTGTTTGTTGTCCCTGATGACGGCCTATTGGTCATAACGTAGGTTTTGTTTGTGTTCTCGTCTCTATGCAATATCTGACCATACCCATTAAAAAATGTTGATTGCATTTAATTTTAATCAACTTGAAACATTATTTTTCATTTATCTTTTCTCAATAAATAAAATTAAAAGCACAAATTCACCAATTCACAAAGGAAACACCAAAATAACAAAAAATACACTCATGTAGTCACACATGATTGAAAATATTACTCGTAGAACCACATTTCAAAAGAAAAGAAAATATGTCATTAAAGAAACAATTACATCATACAGGCGCACAAATACATCGGGGTGCAGACGTATGCTGATCCGAAAAGATCTGCTGACAACAGGGGACAGTGGTGTGACATGATCAGAGGACTACAACACGTCTCCAGACTGACTAACAGAGGACAGTGGTGTAACATGATCAGAGGACTTCAACACGTCTCCAGACTGACTAACAGAGGACAGTGGTGTAACATGATCAGAGGACTTCAACACGTCTCCAGACTGACTAACAGAGGACAATGGTGTAACATGATCAGAGGACTTCAACACGTCTCCAGACTGACTAACAGAGGACAGTGGTGTAACATGATCAGAGGACTTCAACACGTCTCCAGACTGACTAACAGGGGACAGTGGTGTGACATGATCAGAAGACTTCAACACGTCTCCAGATTGACTAACAGAAGACAGTGGTGTGACATGATCAGAAGACTTCAACATGTCTCCAGACTGACTAACAGAGGACAGTGATGTCACATGATCAGAGGACTTCAACACGTCTCCAGACTGACTAACAGAGGACAGTGCTGTAACATGATCAGAGGACTTCAACACGTCTCCAGACTGACTAACAGAGGACAGTGATGTAACATGATCAGAGGACTTCAACACGTCTCCAGACTGACTAACAGAGGACAGTGCTGTAACATGATCAGATGACTTCAATATAAGTCTTCGGACTGACTAACCTGGTGATGATGTTAATGATTTGTTTGATCAGAAAAAATAAATAAATAATTTATTTTTATCTTTGTTACAATCTAGTTTCCGGTTTACTTTGACTGTAGTACTGGGGAACTGAGACGTTAGTAGGGTCAGGCACAATATACTGACTAGGACGTCGCGTCAGGGTCAGGCACAATATACTGACCAGGACGTCGCGTCTGGGTCAGGCGCAATATACTGACTAGGACGTCGCGTCGGGGTCAGGCACAATATACTGACTAGGACGTCGCGTCTGGGTCAGGCACAATATACTGACTAGGACGCTGCGTTAAGGAAGGCACACAAAACTGACCAAGACCACTATTTCTTTCACGTAGCGTCCCCTCAAAACATTCTGTTTTCAGGCAGTCTGAATGACGAGTCGATCGACGTGATCCCTGCAGTAGTGAGCGTCAAGCAGATGAAGTCAAGCATAGCACAGCGCCTGGAGGACCGCCGTCCACTTTTATCAGCAATCTTGGGATGTGAGGACAGCTACTTGATCCCGCCACTTAAAGCCCTGTTCAGAGGGCACAAAAGAGTAAACTTACTGAATGTAGGCATTCAACAACATCAACTTTGACCCTCCAAGATTCCCACCCACAAGGCGAAAAGCAGGAACCTCAAACCTGCAACCTGGCATGTCTTTTCATGTGGCCTTAGGGCTGGTAGGACCAAAATCATGAGAAATGGCTCACGACCACCAACTGACATTCACACGATGATGTTGGAAACAGAATGTGCTTGAACACTCTGGCTAACGAGTTGGGGATCAATGCTGCGAACACCATAGTGTCGAGCCTACTGCAGAGCCTCAAATTACACTACAGCCAAAAGGATCCAGGCCCACATTCTTCAGTATTCCTCTGAAAATTTGAGAAGTCACTATAATCTATGTAACCACTCAACATTTAAAAAAAGCCGAGATAAAGCCAAAAAAAAAAAAAAAAATTAGGACAAAGAAAAGTCAATGTAAAATAAATGAGCACATTTCCTCTTTCATTCGTAATGTTGTCTCCCCATAAAAGATGTGTGCACACTTTGAGCATTATTAATACAGTTATACAATATTACAAAAATAAGTAAAAGAAGATGTTTAATGAGTTTGGTTTATCGCCTCTGTTCAAACTGGCAGCTGATCTAGTCCAGACACCGATGACAAGATTGCTCTACAGTTGTGAAACAATTCTCCTCCACTGGCTACTTTCAGTTTATCGATTGTTGCCGGTTGTGCGCGATAATAATTATCTATCAGGAATCTTCAAAGGGAAAAGTCTAATGACGTGAGGTCTGCTAAATGTAGAGGATTTTCAGCGCTACCTTTTCCCCGAAATTGTCTGTTCAGCACACTTTCAGCAAGATAAGTGCATACCTCATGATGGTAGTGGAGTGCTGCTCAATCTTGTTGGAACTAAAGGTCATCCTCATTGACATACATCTGGCGATTGCGTGGCACGTTGGGATCCTGCAGCATGTGCAAATAAACGGCACCAAATCAACATTCTTATGGAGACTTACAACATACTGGTCAATATATATACAAAGGTCAAGGCAAAGGCAAAGGTCACCGGCCATCGTAGACGATAATGGCAAAATTCATTTTGCTAGGCGTATTTTTAGTAAGGATTAACTGTGTTACGTTTTATCCTCTTTTTCTCGTCTCGAGCTGCCCGACCCCAGTGGCAAGTTAAGGACACGGCGACTAGAGGGCGACTACTAGATGCAGGGGACTTCGCATCAAGCACGATGAAAAAGACGATGGAGTCCGGAGTCGAACCCACACCACATGATAACGTGGCCGACGGCTTAACCACTGAGCCACGAAAACCTCATATATATACAACTTGTATGTATATTTAGCATCATGAGAATAAGTTCACTTAGCTATAACTGACAAATTGACAGTTTCCACCAATTAAATGCGAGAAATTAACTTAGATTGATCTACATTTTAAGATGATAATATAATACTGAATAGTACAAAAATCAGTTATAAATCTGCTTTATACATGCAAAGTAATAGAAAACTACGTTTAGATATATAGGTCTTTATCAAGTGCATTTGGTGCTTTATCTGTGTTTATTTAGTTGATGTTGCTCTATCACACTTAGAGGAGCAGAATTAGACGCTGTTGTTGTTACGGATACAACAGCATCCGGGCTCTCGCCCTTCGGCCCAATGCCATGTAATGTGTCCGCGCGTGTTTGTCATTTTATGTTTAGTGCAATAAAAAGTGTTCCATTTATCTGACTTCGGAGGAAGAAGCATTTTCTTAACATCGCTGATGACAGAGCACCCACAGAGATGATGACAAACGGTTTCGTATGGGTGTGTACACAACTGGCACTCAGGAGTGTGTTGTGGTTGGATTCTTTTCAGGTGCTTGTTAAGTGGGATGTGTTGGGTTCTCATCCTTAAAATTGTGCTCTGATCTTTCCTTGCCAGTTGACTTATACTTTCATTTGGATTGGGTCTTGCCATATGTTTGTAGACCTCCCTCTCCATGTTTTCTTTGGCAATCTGTGGGATAACGGGGGTAGAACAGGATACCGACAGGTGTACCATGAAATCTTGGTAGTCTTGCATAGTCAACACACAGCGTCATGTCAGGATCGCCAGACAGCCTCAGTGGTAGAAACCTCTAGGGGAAGAGAGGCCAAGAAAAACATACACACACGTACACACATACACATACACACACATACACAGACACACACATGCACACACAAAAACACACATACAAACACATACACATACACACACATACACACACACGCATATACACACATAGACAGACATACACACATATACACATACCCACACATACACATACACACATACCCACACATACACATACACACATACACACACATACACATACACATATACATACACACACACATACACATACATACACACACATACACACATACACACACACATACACATACAATACACGAAGGCTGATCTAGAAGGTAATACACGAAAAAGGTTAACAGATGTCGCAAATAATTGCACGTGACCCAAGTGCTTGTAGTGGATTGGTTGATGACTTATGCATTCTAAAGTGATAAGAACGTAGAAGAAGAAACATAAAAAAAGGAAAATAAAGAAAATAAAGAAGGTGACAAATTCAAACAGCTCATTCTCGTTAAGCATATTAATCGACCCTTCTTTCACTTGTTGTTGTTGTTGTTTGCGAATGCCCACAGTGAGTAGGTTACGCTTTTATGCGCCTTAAAAAGGCCGTTAAGTGGCAGGGTGTCGTAGCTTTCCTCCCATTCCGAGTGTGCTGATGAAGATAGACCTGTCCTCCAGGCGGTTGTGCTATGCTTGGCTTCATCTGCGTATCGCTCGCTACTACGGGAATCGCGTCGAACCTCACATTGTTAGCCAGATTGTTGTCCTCGACAACAGCCCGTTTCCAGGACGACCAACGAGGAGGTCAAGTGCGGGTCTTGGCCAGTATATTTCTCCTGACCCTGTCTAACATTGCCCGATCAGTGTGGTTTGCCTGACCAGACGTTAGCCACATCGTCTCATTCGACTATTTACAGTGCATAATATATTCCCTATAAATCGCAATGGAACTTTAAATATTAGATCCCAAGCACAATAGGCGTAGCATGAGTTTAACCCGATGACATTGTATTGGAAACGGTGGGAAAATTAACATTAATGTATTCGACAAAGAGATAAGCAGTAGGATAGTGCTGTTTCACGTGTCAGTTGCTCTGCCCTCTGTTTAGGGTAGTACTTTAAAGCATACATATATAAATATAAAGAACATTGATGTTTAACACGATTGCAGATTAAAGTGTTTATTCAGTTCAGATACTGCTAACCCACATCAAATGTTTATGCCGTTGTTGTGATTACGGATCGATCCAGCAGCATCCGGGTTCTTGCCCTTCGGCCCAATGCCATGTAATGGTATATGCAGCTGTCTATCAATTGTTGTCTAGTGCCATACAAAATGTACAATTTATCTGGTCTCGGAGGAAGAAGCATTTTCCTAACATCATTGAGCTCTGAAAGAGATGATGATCAACGGTTTCGTATGGGCGTGAACACAGCTGGCACTCATGATTATGTCGTGGTTAGATTCTGTTCAGGTGTTTGTTTAGTGGGATGTGTTTGGTTCTGTTCAGGTGTTTGTTTAGTGGGATGTGTTGGGTTCTGTTCAGGTGTTTGTTTAGTGGGATGTGTTGGGTCCTGTTCAGGTGTTTGTTTAGTGGGATGTGTTGGATTCTGTTCAGGTGTTTGTTTAGTGGGATGTGTTGGGTTCTGTTCAGGTGTTTGTTTAGTGGGATGTGTTGGGTTCTGTTCAGGTGTTTGTTTAGTGGGATGTGTTTGGTTCTGTTCAGGTGTTAGTTTAGTGGGATGTGTTGGGTTCTGTTCAGGTGTTTGTTTAGTGGGATGTGTTGGGTTCTGTTCAGGTGTTTGTTTAGTGGGATGTGTTGGGTTCTGTTTAGGTGTTTGTTTAGTGGGATGTGTTGGGTTCTCAGTCGGAAAATGGTGCTCTGATCCTTCTCTGTCAGCTGATTTATACTGTCATTTAGACTGGGGTTTGCCACATGTCTGTTTGGGGGTCTCTGTAGCGAAATGGTCAAGCCGTTTGCCTCGTGTTCAGACAGTAGGTGTTCGATTTCGAGCTACGACGGTCGGTCCATGATGTCAATTTTTTTCCGGAGATCCCTGGGTTCATCGCTGGAGCTACGGAGTTCGTACTTTGTGCGATGCTCTCGACAGACGGGGTACCAATCTGCCGAGAGAGACAGAGGTACAATGGGAAAAAAAAAACCACGGCAAAGAAGTCGAGCCCCGCATAACATTTTTAATTTTTTTAATTTTTTAATTCTTCTGTAGACCTCCCTCCCCGTGTTTCACACGGCCCATCTGTTCAGTCAAGTTTCTTTGTTTGCTGTTGCTATTAACGGTTTGACTGTTCTTGTATTGATCCCTTCTTTGCTAGTTTGTCTGCATTGTTATTGCTGAAGTGTTTGAGTGTCTAGGATTCCATCGCAGTACTATTTTGACAGCACAGGGAGTGACAATAGGGTCAATGACTAGAGATATTTGGATAAGGGCAGGTCTACAATGACCAACAACATCTGATACTTAAAGCACAGACATTGAATATATGAAAATAACACTATTTAAGGCATTTGAAGGAAAGACACAAAAAGGCAACCCTCAGATGGTACAGAGCGACTTCAAGTGCAATGATTTCAGCTTCATAGTTGGAGCAAACCTCCCGCAGCACACGACAGCTCATCACTGTTTTCCGTCTAGATATTTTATATAAACGTCATAACCTGCTTTGATTGTGACTTTAAACATATAAACGTCATAACCTGCTTTGATGATGGCTTTAAACATATAAACGTCATAACCTGCTTTGATAGTGGCTTTAAACATATAAACGTCATAACCTGCTTTGATGGTGGATGTAACAGTTCCCGCCGGAGCAAGGGGAGTTTAGGATGCATGAATATGTTAAAGCTTAAAGCTACCTGAATGCATGTCAAGGTCACTCACTGTCTCAGCAAAGGAGAACAGAGTTGGGTTAAGGAATGTGGACAGGTAGAAACTGACCACTGGCCTTCCGATTTTGGTAGGGGGAGATTGATTGACAGACGAAATTGGCAACGGGGCTTGCTGCGAGAGAATGAGTGACAGGTGTGCAAAGTGTTTCGTTCCAATTGGGATTGAAGATGACCATACCTGAGATCGATTGGTCAAGCTCTGGCCTTGCTTGAGGATATATAACTCGAGACAAAGTTTAGCTCGAGAGGCTGGAGAGAGAGAGGCTGTATGGAGGAGAGTGAGAGAGAGAGAGAGAGACTGAATGTAGATAGTATGTTTAACTCACCGACTTAGATAGAGGAGCGATTGATAGACGGTTGGACGAATGTTTAGTGATAGAACAGGAGCGCTCAAATAGGTGTGTGAGTTTTGCATAAATAGATAATCTGAACGTGTGTTTGTAAGCAAGGACACATTGTGAACGAGTATGTCGAGATCGCCCGCCTGAGGGGATTTCAGTGAGGAAGAGTATTTGATAAGGTGTGTTGAAGACGCAGTTAAGGCGATGTGTGTGTGATGTAATTGCAAGGCAATAGAACTGGGTTTTTTAGATAGTAGGGTTACCATCAATAGCTAATGCTTACAATTCCCGTTTTAGTTGAATGTTTAGTTAAGATATGTATTATATTGTGTTTGTAATTTCTCTACTCATTGTATGATATGAGTATGATATAATAAATATGCCACCTGCTGTCTGATATGTCATTTAATGAGTATGGTCATGATGATGTGGATGAGTGTGAGAATGTTCTAAGTTAGAATAACGGCCAAGGGCAAACAGCAGCGAGTCTGATACACGTTATTATTATTTTGGTGCTTGTTGACCACGGATAGTCGTGGTAGATTTATAAATATAGTGCGTGTGTAGCTATAGATCTTGATTTGCATGTTTAACACAAGTGTCGCAGTTATATATAACTTGTGTGTGTAGTTAGGAATAGAGGAGTAGCTAGTGGTTAGAGTGTTAGTACCATAGACAGTTTTTCCAATCATCTGACTGGTAAGTGTGACATTTTTCTTCCACCCATTGTTGTATTATTGACAAGACTTTGTGCGTACTTGACAGTCTTTTAATTTTTTTGGTGGGCCAGACGGGTTTATTCAATAAGTCGAGGTTGGACAATGTTAAACAATGTTATCATTGTCTAGCTTTTGGACATTTGTCTATCGGATGCCCTAATATTCTTCGGAATATTAACAGTTCATGGAGAAGAGGAGGACTGTTTGTCAAAAACAAGCCTTTCATGGCACGAGCTACAGTCAGCGATAAGTTGAAGGACAAAAGTCAACTACAAAACCAGCTAAGAGAACTAACAAGCAGAGTTATTCGGCTGGAAAGACAGGAAAACGACCTCCGATGGAAGCTACGACAGCTGTTGCAACAGTTTGAAAACGGAGCTTTCAAACCAGCTAGGAAGGAGAGAAGAAATAAAGAAATCACAGGAGTAAACACGGCCCAGTATTTTGGAAGGGGACAGAGTCGTAGGAAAGTGAGTGGGAAGCCCATCCAAGTTCCACATTCCGATCCGTGGAGGGACAGAGGTGGAAATCTCAGGACGGACGTGTGTGACGGCTGGACAGAGGTGGCGAAAAGGGGAGTTTGACCCAGTTGGAGAGGCTAAGTCAAGTGCGAGGAGGAGGAATGGTTGGGCAGAAGTTTGAATCGGGCAGATTTTTAGCCCACAAGAGGCCTTTTGCACGATTACAGATGGAGAGGCAGGACAGGAGCTATCAAAGAGACTTTGAGCACGAGGCGGATGGACATAAAGAAAGAGATACAGGTTTTGTGTATCCAGAAAAGTTAGGGACGGAGGGCAGGTTACGCAATGCAAACGAGACAAACGTTCGCTCAGAGGTCCAGATAAAATGTTACATCATTGGACAACACAGGCCGAGAATTCAGGAAGAGGGTATTACGTCGATTAACACGGTCGGGCGTGCTGAAAGGGGCCAAGTTTACCAGGAACTTGTGGTCAAGCCTGGTAGAACATTAGTTGAAGTCGACGAAGAATCGAACAAGGAAATAGTCGGAGATTCGTCAGATAAAGAGGAAATGAGAGGGGGAGGAATGGTGGCAGGACCAGCTATGGTTTCGTGCCCACTCACGCCAGGGCCTAGCCATGCGGGAGAAGTTGTTGAACAGACCGAAAGAAGGGACAACCCTTCGGCCACCGAGGAAGGCAGTGGGAATGAAGCACAGTTGGAATGTGAAACGGACGCAGCGGGTAAGAATACTCGTGCAGCCAACAAAGGAGGAACAGAGTTTCTAAGGAAAACGAAGAAAAGGGAAAGACAGGTTAACCACAGCCAGGACAGCGAACCAGTCATCGAAGCAAAGATGAAAAGATCTCAGTTCGAGATAAGCCAACAGTCAAACGAACAGTGTGAAAAGTCTTTCCCACAAATAGTGAATACAGATGGACGGAAGGCTGAAGTAGCGGACGGTGTAAGTGTACGTAACACCACAAGGGAACCGGTGGGTACAAGCCAAATAACCGTGAAACAAACAGACCAGACGATGGGGAAATCGCGCAGCAATCAGAGACAGCTGATGGGGCAGCGCATAGTCTGGTTGAAATAAGTAGTACTGACAAGGAACGGTTGATACAATGTTTACTGACGCTAGCCAAAAACATGGAATTCAGAAATGGCATTAGGTAAAGTCGTGTGGAGTACTTACACACATGGTCGTACATGTGAAACTCCAGTTAATGTATGCATTTGCATAAAATTTGTTTCATCTACCGTTATCCTTGGGTTACACGGAGATTTGAATAATTAGGGGGTAGGGTATAGAGATGGAGGAATGACCAGATGTTAAAAATTCCTTTGAATTCGTTGTCTGAAGTACACGCCAGACAATGAGCGGACGGTCAGTCTGAAGCGAAGACTGACCGAGATCAAAGGGACATTTCTGACCAGAGAAACGGACAGAACGGACAAGAGTAGCAGGATAGCTGGATGCGCCAGGTAATGATTACGCGACGCAGGGTAACACGTGGACGCGATGTTTCGGTCAAAATCTGACCAGGGGGCTTTGATGCGGGGAATTTGGGGAAACAGCGGTGAATTAGTTAGATCAGAACACTCGGTTTTGATTCCTCGTGACAAAGACTGCACCTGGACTAGTAGGGTTACAGAATGACGTAATTCGACAGGTGGACGATTCGGTTTTTGACTTGACTCAGACATAGTTTAGTATCTTTTTAAGTTACAACTTAGTCATAGTTTAGTGACATAGTCTAGTAGAACTTAGTCATAGTTTAGTATCGTATAAAGGGGGCATTAACAGGTGCTCATCTGTGGGGCACGAGCAGGAGTGAAGGTTGATGGTACTTGGTCATGTTTATGTGTGTAAATATTTTGATATTTGGATTTTGACAAGCGTATTACTTGCACTTTAATTGATTGTTGTTGGTTTGTTTAAACATGATTATGTGTCCTGACATAAGTATCAAGGTGTGATACTTACGGACTGAAATACTGATATCATGAGTATGCGTGCAAATATTTTGACATTTGTATTTGGTGTTTGGGTTTTGACTAAGGGTATTACTTGCATTTTTAGTGGGTTGTATGGTCGATATAGTATGCATTGAATTTTTCTTTATTTTGTAGTTGTTTTGTTGTTTAAACATGATTACATATCTTGACAGTATCAAAGTGTGATACTTGCTGACTGAAATATTGATATCATAAGTATGCGTGCAAATATTTTGGTTTTGGGTTTCGACATTGTATGCAATGCATTTGTCTTTAATTTGTTGGTTTTTTGTTGTTGTTGTTGTTGTTGTTGAATCATCATGTTTAACGGAATTTGATACAGGTTATATAGGCGATCTACAGAGCAGTATATCTCATCCAGACTGTAGGCCTCCGCAAGCACAGGTCACCACGAGTTCCAGAATAAGAACTAGCATGTGGGACACTCAGCTGGACGACTTAATTAGAGATACATCATAACAAGACATATTGTTATTTTTATCACATGTATGTGGAGTCTTTGCAGAGAAGACTATATTGATCAGAAGTTGTAATATTGACTGACACATATTGTCGAATATCGTTTTTGTGGGAAACATAAAGAATTTTGCTGTTCTCTTTGAGAGGGGTTAGCTGTCAAGAAAGACAGTGATAACTAGCCCGAGGATAACCCACGTAAATTCGTGGCCTCACAGGAGTTAGTTTGAAGTGAATTGTCGGCCAGGCGTGTACTGAGACCGCCTGAGAAAATTGACTTGAACTGGTCGTGTGTAACAATGAAGGTTCGTGTCCTTAGAGAAAGGCACGGGAACAGGGCGAGGTATGTTGACCTTAAATGAGTAAGGAGAATTCCTTACGGTGTTTCTGTTTTGATGAGTTAAAGGTCCCGCAGGGACAGACTTGGGTGTATTTGACTGTAAAACTATGTAAAAGTGGTGGCTTGTGTTGTAAAAACGACCATCCACAGTGTTTTTCTTCTGCTTGTATTGATTATGTATGTATTACAAAAAGTTTATATGTATCAAATGACATGTCTTTTTATGCATGTACGATGTGGGTGGAGTTGTAAACAGGAGTGGTGTTTACATTATGGATAGTGGAGACGAAAATTGTGTGAGTGTTTTTTTTTTTCAAGGCAGGTACAATTTGAGTGGAGTTGTAAACAGGAGTTAGTGTTTACATTTTGGATAGTGGAGACGAAAATGGTGGTCATTTTCCAGATGAAAAAAATGACCATCCATGTTTCGGTCTGTAGTTTTGGGAGGTAATGTAACAGTTCCCGCCGGAGCAAGGGGAGTTTAGTATGCATGAACATGTTAAAGCTTAAAGCTACCTGAATGCATGTCAAGGTCAGTCACTGTCTCAGCAAAGGAGAACAGAGTTGGGTTAAGGAATGTGGACAGGTAGAAACTGACCACTGGCCTTCCGATTTTGGTAGGGGGAGATTGATTGACAGACGAAATTGGCAACGGGGCTTGCTGCGAGAGAATGAGTGACAGGTGTGCAAAGTGTTTCGTTCCAATTGGGATTGAAGATGACCATACCTGAGATCGATTGGTCAAGCTCTGGCCTTGCTTGAGGATATATAACTCGAGACAAAGTTTAGCTCGAGAGGCTGGAGAGAGAGAGGCTGTATGGAGGAGAGTGAGAGAGAGAGAGACTGAATGTAGATAGTATGTTTAACTCACTGACTTAGATAGAGAAGCGATTGATAGACGGTTGTACGAATGTTTAGTGATAGAACAGGAGCGCTCAAATAGGTGTGTGAGTTTTGCATAAATAGATAATCTGAACGTGTGTTTGTAAGCAAGGACACATTGTGAACGAGTATGTCGAGATCGCCCGCCTGAGGGGATTTCAGTGAGGAAGAGTATTTGATAAGGTGTGTTGAAGACGCAGTTAAGGCGATGTGTGTGTGATGTAATTGCAAAGCAATAGAAGTGGGTTTTTTAGATAGTAGGGTTACCATCAATAGCTAATGCTTACAATACTCGCTGCTGTTTGCCCTTGGCCGTTATTCTAACTTAGAACATTCTCACACTCATCCACATCATCATGACCATACTCAGTAAATGGCATATCAAACAGCAGGTGGCATATTTATTATATCATACTCATATCATACAAGGAGTAGAGAAATTACAAACACAATATAATACATATCTTAACTAAACATTCAACTAAAACGGGAATTGTAAGCATTAGCTTACATGGATTAATAAAATCTTGATGCGCATTTAACCGTCCCGAAAAAGAAAAGGTATCCAGTTAACTTTTTGATGCCAATTTGGTGTCCAAACATAAAACGTAATCATTGTCTTAGTCGTGGATATCACTTGGAAACGAATCTCTGAGTTACAAAAATACTAAATTGTTGGTCTTTTTTTCAACTACCCGGTTCCGTGAGAAGACATTTTCAGCCCTGTCAGTGATCAAAACCAAACATAGAAACAGAACAGATGTCAATGAATTGCTTCGTCTCTCAGAAACAACACTGAAGTCAAAGTTACCAAATATTCCAGCAAAGAAGTAGAACAAGATTTCACACTTTTGAAATGAAATATTTCTTTCTCAAAAGTTCTAGCCGTTATATTGTTAGCATCTGCATGGACTGTTCGGTTTCTGAATATTTTAAAACGCTGGAAAATTCATTTTATAATATTAGATTTAAAAACTAATACACAGCATACAATATAAATTAATGGTTTTTATTTTGGTCTAAAAGGTCCGCGAACATTTTTTTCATATTGACACTGCTCCTCGAAAAATGTCTCATATTTTCACCTGTCCTCGAAAAATGTCTCCCATTTGCACCGCTCCTCTAAAAATGTCAGTTTTTTTCAAAGCTCCCCGGAAAATATTTTCTATTTTCACTGCTCATCAAAAAAGGTATAATATTTTCACGGTTTCGCATGTGTAAAAAGTTTGGGAAACACTGATTTCGTCTATCAAAAAGTCAAAACGAAGATCCATAAAAAAGGGGACTGAAAGAGGAAAGACTATCGCAGACCCGTGTTATCAAGTAACTCTGCTGTATAAGTGAGTTAAAAAATTATTTGTGAATTTCTCTAAATGGCAAGTTCAGAGTCGTGTGAAATGAACAAAAACTTAACGAAAAAATAACAACAGAAGGAAAATAATAGCTCCAGGCGGTCTGTTTATGTCTACGAACGGTTATCGTGCATTTATCACAGACACCACTGGCTGGAACAATACCTTAGATTTCCTGAGTCGTGATGTTATACAATGATGCTGAACTAAGGGAAAGAAAGTATAGCATGCTGGGTGTGCGTATCTTTAAAGATAGTCTTGCGAGGAAATTATAATAGAAAATGGTTGATAATATTTGAAGATTAAAATAAGAGTATGTTTTAAGTGTTCCCTAGTGTCAAGGATGGTGAAATCAATTTCTATCCATTTGGAGATCGGGGAAAAACTCGGAGAACCCGTGTATATGCCGGACAAGTATAATAACTATTGACAGTTGAAAATCAATAGAAGCAGGTTGTTAGCCTAAAATTAAATCGGTAAAAGTAGACTGTTAGCCTAAAATTAAAATCGATAAAAGAAGACTGTTAGCCTAAAATTAAAATCGGTAAAAGTAGACTGTTAACCTAAAATTAAAATCGGTAAAAGTAGACTGTTAACCTAACATTGAAATCGGTAAAAGTAGACTGTTAGCCTAAAATTAAAATCGGTAAAGGTAGACTGTTAACCTAAATTAAAGTCGGTAAAAGTAGACTGTTAGCCTAAAATTAAAATCGGTAAAAGTAGACTGTTAACCTAAAATTAAAATCGGTAAAAGTGGATTGGTTGATTCAAATTAAAACCGGTAAAGTAGACTGTTAGCCTAAAATTAAAATCGGTAAAAGTAGGCTGTTAGCCTAAAATTAAAACCGGTAAAAGTAGACTGTTAGCCTAAAATTAAAATCGGTAAAAGTAGACTATTAGTCTAAAATTAAAATCAGTAGAAGTAGATTGTTAGACTCAAATTAGAATTGGTAAAAGTAGACTATTAGCCTAAAATTAAAATCAGTAGAAGTAGATTGTTAGACTCAAATTAGAATTGGTAAAAGTGGATAGGTTGACTCAAATTAGAATCCGTAAAAGTAGACTATAAGCCTACAATTAAAATCGGTAAAAGTAGACTAAGCCTAAAATTAAAATCGGTGAAAGTAAACTGTTAGTCTAAAATTAGAATCGGTAAAAGTAGACTGTTAGCCTAAGATCCGTAAAAGTAGACTAATGGATGTATATCGCTCGACCTATGTGCCTGTCCTGACATATGGATGTGAGTCATGGGCAATGACTACAGCCCAAGAAAGGTAATTACAAACTTATATATATCCACACAATATAAACACACACAAACAAATATTACTACCTGTCCATCGTTGTCAGTGAGGACCGCCGACAACATCCTTGTCACAGATTTCCATATTGGGACTGGGTGCGCATGTGGCCTATGCGGGAACGAAAACATCTGCTGCATACAGGCGCGGCCATCTTGATAAAATTATCAAGATGGCCATGGTAAGTAGAAGGTGATTTCCGGTTCTCGCGTCTGCTCTGGGCTTACACAACACGATATTCTTTGCGGATAACTACACCCGATTTCACTGTGCATCTCCAGTCAGATCTGTTTTGTACAATACATTCCTAATTGGGGCTATATATCTGATAACGTTTGAGCTAGTCTTTTAGATTGCCTTTAAAACGTTTCTTTGGGCGCCCTTTCTAGCGCCATCCCTCTCTCAGCTCGGCGTACAGTAGCT
Source organism: Ariolimax columbianus (assembly GCA_036924085.1). NCBI lineage: Eukaryota > Metazoa > Mollusca > Gastropoda > Stylommatophora > Arionidae > Ariolimax > Ariolimax columbianus. Next base: position 43,460,431 of record JAVGWX010000015.1, read on the forward strand.
TCTTTGGGAGCTGTTCGTCTGACATACTGACGAGGTATCCTCCCATCCTAATGGTGTTTTTTCTAGCAGTGCATGCATGCTGGGCTTGTCAGCTCTCGAGAGAACCTCGATATCAGTGACACGATCTTGCGAACGGATGTGGAATGTTCACTTTAGGCAACCTGTGTGGAAGTGGTTTAACCTCCTTGAATGTCCAGAATATACAGTCCAGCTTTCTCTGGCGTAGAGTAGGGTTGGAATAATCGTTGCACGGTAGACTTTGAGTTTGGTCTTAACGCTGATACCGCGGCGCTCCCACACCATCGAACGTATTCTACCAAAGACTTTGCTGGCCCTTGCTATTCCTTTATCTTAATATCTGTGTGATGGTCCATGTCTCGCATCTGTATACTGCCATTGGGAATACGTATGTTATTATGATTTTAGATTGTAATTTTTTGCATACTATCCAGTATCTTCATCGATATGGATAATCGTCTCCTTATTTCCTTTTAGCAGTTCTTGTCGCTTGTTGTCATAATGCCAAAGTATTAAAAGTAATCCACGTATTCTTAACCAATAAAAGAAAATCCCACCATAATACCCAGAACCAACAACCAACAATGTTTCTCGTGTGATTAAAAGCAACCGAATTACATTATATTGTTGTTAATTTAATGCACACGATGTGTAATTTACTCTTTTGTGTGCCCTGAAAAGGGCTTTAAGTGGTAGGCTGCAGTAGCTTTCCTCACATCCCGAGCATGCTGATGAAGGTAGACCGGGATCTTCCAGGCGGTTGTGTTATGCTTGGCTTCATTTGCGTTGTTCACTACTACGGGGATCACGTTTATTCCACACCCAGACTGCCACGAAATAGTCTCATTCCAGGGAGAACAACGAGAAATTGATGTGAGGGTTCTTGGTCAGAATATTTTGTTTGACTCCGATTAACATTGCCTAGTTAGTATGTTTTATCTGAAATGACGTTTGTCTTCTTCTTCTTCTTCTTCTTCTTCTTCTTCTTCTTCTTCTTTTTCTTCTTCTTCTTCTTCTTCTTCTTCTTCTTCTTCTTCTTCCTTATCGTATTCTTCTTCTTCTACTTCACTTATTCTTCTTATTTTTATTTCTTCTTCTTTTTCCCGTTTCTTTCTCTTCTTTTTTCTTAATGGTCTTTTTCATTTCGCTTCTTACAAACCATTTGCCACCAGAATAGATGACTTCCCACAAGAATCCTCAACCAAAGCACGGTATGGTCTAGCAGTAGCGGTTGTTTGTAGCAAAATGTATTACATTAGGGTATTTCTAACTACTTCTACAACTCTGTGAGTTTGTATTTGTCAGTGCGCGTGTCTCAGGTGTAGTGAATATTTTAATTGCTTACCGGAAACAGGGCCGTTATACTTTAGTTCCACTGGCTAGAATCGGTGCCTAACATAATTTGCTAGATGGCATGCAATGGCTTAATCTGCAAGTTTTCTCAACAATAGATGCCCTTCTCCAGCGAAGATGGCGGCAGCAGGAAACATCGCTGTAGTATTGTGATATCTTCCTCCTCCAGGGTGGTTGTCCTGAAAAAGACACTGTGACGTTGTATCGTAGTTTACAGCTAGGCTGCGATATTTGCGCATTTTGGTCTGCTACATCTAGTTTAAACACGGTACTTTTTGGTACCGGTTACCCTTCCCTCTTCGATTAATATTCTTTTATCAAGACTTCATGGGGGCAGTCTGTTAACATCATTTGGAGACAAAACAGAGTCTTGGTCGGCCGTGGTCCGATAACCCTGACGCAAGCAGCAAAGTAGTCTTTTCGGATAGAAAAGTTTGAAAAATATACGTTGACGCACTCGAAGGTATTCGGGATCAAGATGCTCAGCAGTGCATGAGCTGTAGAGGTCAACGACCAAAAGCTGGCTGCTATCGGTTGGACCAGCAATCCACAGCTGCCAAGACCCTTCTCACCTCGAAGTAATGATCCCGGATAACAGGTTGCAACAGCGCAGACTGGCTAATGGGAAGGGATCGAATAGGAAAGGCGAACCCAGGTTCCAAAAATGATATGCTGAAGTCGGATGTGTAGGACTGAAAGGTGCAAATGTCGCAGTGAAGCTGTAAACTACGACACAAGACATACCGTTCTCCGGACTACATCTTGCTACTTGCAAATCCCTATTCAGGGTTTGGTAACAGGAGTTTGAGAACGAACGAGGAAGAACGTAGTCATTTGTGAAACCCGTATCACGTAGTTGAGGATGTAATGATAGGCTCCCTGGTTCTCTACTCGAGTTGTAACAGAAGCGTTCATGTGGTTAGCAACATTACAATGTAACACTCGCTGCTGCAGAAACAGCCATGCGTGTTCATGATTTAGCAAAGCTTCATGCACGTTGCCACCTACAACATATGCATGTTCTTCATTAGGAGAAAAGGAAGAACAGAATAAACATCGTTATTATATATCTCCAGAACGTCTTCACGAATCGATAAACCTTCTCGTAAAATCTTTCTTTGTTCTACTTTTTCCGAAAAATCAATTTTTGTTTCTGGTTCCGCCGCGTTAGGTACACGCTATTAATATCATAGCAGGTCTATATTTAGAGTTTCCCACGGTCTGGCACGTGAGCCTGCATCGATTGGTCGATGTTCCCGGAAGGCGCTGGGACGTCCAGGCACTCAGGTGGAAGACAGAATCTGGTAGATGTTTGCAGGAGTATTAAGGTCAAGGTTGTAGCTTTACTGCCTGTTTACACTAAAAATGTAGTTTTTTTCCCCTTGCATTGGGTTTGTGGTATCTAAACAAGGTTGTGCATTGGCTTGGCAACACGGCAACGTAGACATCATTACTATGCAAATGACTAAAATCAGGCTTTCCTTCTTCTTCTTCTTCTTCTTCTTCTTCTTCCTCTTCTTCTTCTTCTTCTTCTTCTTCTTCTTCTTCTTCTTCTTCTTCTTCTTCTTCTACTTCTTCTTCTTCTTCTTCTTCTTCGTCGTCGTCTTCTTCTTCTTCTTTTTCTTCTTCTTCTTCTTCTTCTTCTTCTTCTTCTTCTTCTTCTTCTTCGTCTTCTTCTTCTTCTTCTTCTTCTTATTCTTCCTCCTCCTTTTCTTCTTCTTCTTATGCGTATTATTATTCAAAGGCGTCTCAGTCTCCGTAGACCATGCGCGTGACGCCCTGTCAGTGTTGTCCTGCTCTGTCTCCTGTATTTCGACTTTGTCTGCTATGGCTGTAAAGACCGATCCGCGAATGACAGTCACTGCCACAGATAGTACAACCATGCTGAGAGGCTGACTTGCCGGGGTGTCCCTGTAACAGATAGTACAACCGTGCTGAGAGGTTGACTTGCCGGGGTGTCCCTGCCACAGATAGTACAACCGTACTGAGAGGCTGACTTGCCGGGGTGTCCCTGTCACAGATAGTACAACCGTACTGAGAGGCTGACTTGCCGGGGTGTCCCTGTCACAGATAATACAACCGTACTGAGAGGCTGACTTGCCGGGGTGTCCCTGTCACAGATAGTACAACCGTACTGAGAGGCTGACTTGCCGGGGTGTCCCTGTCACAGATAGTACAACCGTGCTGAGAGGTTGACTTGCCGGGGTGTCCCTGCCACAGATAGTACAAACATGCTGAGCAGGTTGACTGGCCGGGGTGTCCCTGCCACAGATAGTACAACCATGCTGAGGTGGCTGACTTGCCGGGGTGTCCCTGCCACAGATAGTACAAACATGCTGAGCAGGTTGACTGGCCGGGGTGTCCCTGCCACAGATAGTACAACCATGCTGAGCAGGTTGACTGGCCGGGGTGTCCCTGCCACAGATAGTACAACCATGCTGAGCAGGTTGACTGGCCGGGGTGTCCCTGCCACAGATAGTACAACCATGCTGAGCAGGTTGACTGGCCGGGGTGTCCCTGCCACAGATAGTACAACCATGCTGAGGTGGCTGACTTGCCGGGGTGTTCCTTGATCTTTTCTGTCTTTCTCTTGTCTCTGCAGCCAGAAGGCCTCTACCAGCGTCAGCAGCCATTATCCCCCCTTCAACTGCCTGTCTCCGAACAGCTCGATCCAGAGCAATTGTTTTGAAGCCCTCGGACAGGATGTCCCAGGACGTGATGTCCCTCTCGCATACGTCCTTGAAACGCAGTGTGGGATCACCGATTCTTTTAGCTCCAATGGCTAGCTATCCATATAAAATATCCTTTGACAGCCTCTCATCGTCCATGGGGTAAACATGTCTCCGCCACCGAAGATGTCACTGGCTCAACAGCGAGTACATGCTGTGAGTGTTTGCTCGCTGTCAGAATTTGTTATATGTCACTTATTATTTTTATTACTATTATTATATTTACAATTACTGCTATTATTATGGCAAAAGAACAGTCAATCGACCACAGTTGAGGTATAAAGATACGTGTAAGCGAGATATGAAGGTCATGGATATGAGTGAAATCATGGGAAGACGACACGGCAGACCGATGCGTGTGGCGGAATGGGTTCAAGGCCTGCCTACCGATAAGGAGGGCAGCGGTTCGAATCCCAGGTATGTTGTTTTTCTGTTGGGGGTGAAATAAACAAACAAAGCCAGGACATGACGTGGCGACAGCAGTGGCGAAGCGGTCTCTAGTCATCAGCCTAAAAAAAAACCTCTACTACCCCAGCAATGAGAAAAATGTCGTATGACCAAACAAACAAATAAAAAAAAAAAAGGAGAGGAAACTAACGTCTGGTCAGGCCTAACTTGTGTAGGAACCTCAGCCACTTCCACCACACTTCCACGCAGTTTTCACTGGAAACAGGCTGTTTCGTGGCAGTCTGGCTAACGAGGTGAGAAGCAGATGATGTCAAGTATAGCACAACTGCATGGAGGACCGAGGTTCACATTCATCAGCACGCTTGGGATGTGAGGACAGCTATATCAACAGGCCACTAAACATTCTTTTCAGTGTGAACTTCTTCTTCTTCTTCTTCGTTCGTTCTTAATCTCCCACTACCAAACACTGAAAGGGCTTAAGTAGCAGAATGTAGTCCAGAGAACGGAATGCGTTGTGTCGTAGTTTACAGCTTGGCTGCGATATTTGCACCTTTCGGTCCAACACATCCGACTTCAGCAAGCATTTTTTGAGTACCGGGTTAGCATTCACTCTCCGATCCCTTCTCCTTATCCAGTCTGCCCTGATGCAGCCTGTTATCCAGGATCACCGCGTGGAGGTGTAGAAGGGTCTTGGCAGCTATGGTTCGCTGTCCCTGTCGCTAGCAGTCAGCTATGGGTCGTTGACCACTGCAGCTCATTCGCTGCTCAGCATCTTGATCCCCAGTGTGAACAAAAGAGTAAACCTTCTCATTGTTGGCATTCAAAAAGAACAACAACATCAGCAGTGTTAGTCTCTTCTCCACAGAGATATCAGATTAAGAATCCAAAATGGGGGAGAGGCTTTCATTACCTTAGATAATTTCTGGAAATCGAAGGATATTAAATCCACCACAAAAATACAAATCTGAACTCCAATTTAAAGTCCGACCTCTTGTATTATCATGTAACGCGGGAACGAGGAAAATTCTACGAAAGTGAGTTCAAGTTTTAATCAATGGCTGCCTGCGCGGATTGGGTGGATCACGATGGTAAGATAGTCCGTAGTGTTGAGATGAGGGAAGGAGCTGGGCAGATGCCAGTGGGATTTGCTGTAAGGAGAAGTCGCTGGTGTTAGGTAGGGCCTACATTAGGGAAAATAGCTGATATCATCATAAGCTAGTCACTGTTCTGGAATCCTCAAGGCAAGAGAAGTAGAGGCATATCTAAACACTCAAGGAGAAGAGAGCTTGTGACAAACATACATACGGCAGGAAAAACTGATCAGAGCTGGACAAATATGAGGTAGAAAAGAGAGATGTGGTGAGAATTTGTTGAAAACTTATGCTCCACATGGCGCTGAAAGGTTCTGGTTGATTGATTGACATTGATTGGTGATATATATATATCATCATCATCATGTAGCATGACCTTTGTAGAACGTCGCTCCCATCACAGTATGTCTGAAAGAAACTCTTTCTCTTGCCAAAACTTCAGCCTCCGCCACAGTCATACCCAGGCATTCTTGGATATCTTGGTGCCATCGTCTTCTTGGTCTACCCCTTCCTCTTTTGCCTGGCACCATAACTTCCATCACCGGTCTCTCAAGGCCGTTGTGTCTCTTGATGTGACTTATTTGCATTTTCTAGCCAAAGTGGAATTGATAAACCAGTTCTCCTCTATGCTCAACTCTTGACGAATGTCTACATTTGTTTTTTTCTCTGCCCAGGGTATTTTGAGGATCTTTCTGTAACATTTTGACTACAAGGATTCGATTCTTTGTCTAGAAGTTTTGGTAATCGTCCATGATTCACAGCCATAAGCTGCCACGGGAAAAACACAGGCTCTCAAGACTTTTTCTTTTATCATTTTGTTGGTGCTCTGCCATAATATTTTCACGCTGTTCAGTCTCTGCATTGCCATAGCTAGCCTTCTTCTGATTTCTTTTGAGCAGTCGCCATTTTTGGCAATTCTTTGAGCCGAGATATTCAAAATTAGTGACCTGACCTATTTACTCACCACCCACTGTAAATTTATGCTTACATTGTGTTTTGTCGGTGGTCATTATCTTTGTTTTATTTATGTTAATAAACATATACACACACACCAGATGGCAAGACACGATAGAGTAGAACAATAACATTGGCCATCCTAAATTGAATATTGGTTATTCCGGGTCGAGCACCAACATGACTGCTGATCTGATTCGCTCCTGAATCATGTGTATTTATCTGTGATCTTTGGATCTACAATTGCAGTGTTACAGATTCCTCTTAGAAAAACGTGTTTTGTTAAATTGGACGTGTACCTGTCAAAGCGCCGAGAGTTATTTCAATCGACATATTATAGGATAAATTCGAACACAGAATGCACAAGAGCGATTAAAAACAACCGCCCAAAATGAAACGAACCCAGAAAAATATAATACGGAAAGGCATGGCCTTCAAAGTGAACTTGTGACACCACGTTTGAGTAGACAGGGAGATAATAGAAAAACTCACAATGTGGAGAGACACGTTGCCTGAGGAGGGATGGACGCCACCAGGTACAAAACGACACAAGACACACCGATATTGCAGAAAGCATTTAGACAAATCCGAAATTCGCCAGCCGTCTCAATACATAACAATGCCAATCGTACCACTGAGGTTAGCTCGTCTAGACAGAAGATTCGATACTCTGGCACAAAACCAAGTGGAAGGGGGGGGGGGGGGGGGACTGGTCAAACAATCTCCAGTAGTGGTGCCCCAAAGACCTTCCAGGTTACTAGATTGATGATACTGATGATGCAAATCGAATAAACTGCTCATCCACTGGTCAGCTCCTGTCCGTGACAGTAACAAGTGGGACTCGAACAATATAGATAAACAATATATATCTGGACAAAGAGACAGACAGACAGACATCCAGGTAGATAGATAAATGATTAGATGTATCGATAGATATCGAGTTATAGATATAAACATTAATAGACAGACAGATAGATACGACTCTGTGATATTTATTGATATATAGATATACAAACATATAGAGAGATATAGAGATTATTGAATGCCTTGTACATACTATTCCCATTTTTAGTGAGTTAAAATTGTCCCGAAATTAAATTTGGATATCTAACGCCTGTTTCGGAAATCTCAACTTTTGAAAAGGAAAAATCGATGCTAGTTTATAGAGATGTTGCTGAAAGAACTAATTAATTTGTCCTTGAATTACTGGCTACTATGCGTTCAATGTGTTCTATTCTGTTTCGTAGATTGTTGTCTGTTTATAGTAAAATTAAACACATGAATGGAAATAAATAACTAACGTTTTTTCAGGGCAAAACAGGTTTCCAGGAAATATTAGACATTCTATGAAACCATCCTGCCAATGGACGTTCAAATAAGAGTCTTTATGTTTTATGTAGAATCAATCTTATCACATTTTGTTGTTGTTACTGATCCAGCTGCATCCGGGCTTCGACCTTTCGACCCAATGCCATGTAATGGTATCTACAACGTGTTTATCAGCTGTTGTTTAGTGCCATACAAAGTGTTCCATGTATCTGGCCGTGGAGGAAGAAATATTTTCCTAAAATCGCTGAGCGCTGAGCACTCAGATGATAACCAACGGTTTCATATATGTGTGTAAACGGCTGGCACTCAGGTGTATGTTGTGGTTGGAATCTGTTCAGGTGCTTATTAAATGGGATGTGTTCCGTTCATCAATCTGAAAATGGTGTTCTGATCCTTCCTTGTGAGTTGATTTACAGTCATTTGGACTGGGGCTTGCCATATGACTGTAGACCTCTCTTGCCGTGTTTCATATGGCTCATCTGTTCAGTCAAGTGTCTTTGTGTGAATACTTGACACTCATGAAACAAGCAACATGATCACTGGATGGCTAATGGAAGAATGTTACGAATTCAACAAATAACAAAGAAGGCGTATGTGCTGATGAAGACCCAGCATGTTACAACTTCAGAACATGAGTCATATTTTTGTAAAAATGTTCTGAGAAGAGCTAGTATCCGAGCATTTTTGTGAATTCAGTGTTAACGAATTTACACTATGAGGTTGCTAGTCCCATGCACATCTATTTAGCCGTCTTTTTACAAACTTCTGTTTAACTTTACATGGCCGTTGTCTGGACATTTATTTCACTTATTTTAACAAACTTCTACATAACCCATATATCTGAAATTGTGTACACAGACTTTAGAAGTGTAAAATGATAATCTATGAAAATTACACAAGTTTCCTAAAACATAAAAAAAAACACAACATGTTTCAGTATAAAGAAAAGCTTGCACTGAAAAAATATCTATGCAGAAAACATAATAAGAAAGGTCAAAAATAAGAAAGACTGAAAAGTCCGACCCATTCACAGTTGGCAGGAATGAAATACCAGAACTAAGATATGCAAATGGTAGTTGTCCTCTCACATGGCACTCTTGAGCTAAAACAGATGATATTAAACGAAACATCGAGGAATTAAATCTATTCTTAAACACTGACAAGACTAAGACAACGAGTATTGATAAAGCGAAAGCCAGACCTAAAGTTTTGCTTGAGCAGCAAAATTGTTCAGAGCGTCACGAGTTTTGAATATCTCGCCTCGACTAAACAAAAAAATGGAGATTGACAAAAGGAAATAAAGAAAGGAATAGAAAAGCCATGGAACTACAGAGGTAAACTAAAATGAACAATGTACGGCAGAACATTAACAAATTTGCTAAAAATAAAGATCTTGAGGACTTTTTTCCGGTGGTAACTTAGGGATATGAGAACACTGTCAGACACACAAACTCTGCTGGAAGAAGAACGAAACCTTCGGGTTTAGTTGAACAGAAGAGAGCAGGTTGTGGTCTTCAGACTCCACACAGGCCACAACAGACTGAGGTACCATTTATTCAATAAACTGAAGATAGGTGGCACTGACGAATGCACCTGTGGTACAAGGAAAATGACCGCTGAACATCTGCTGCAAAATTGCCCGACATACGAGGACAAGAGAAAGCACACGTGCCCATCACCAGTGCCAACACTAGACAAGCTATATGGCAGTGTCGACAGCCTCAGGATAACCGCTGCTTTCTTCGAACAAATTCAAGTTGACGTCTGACAGCGTACGAAGAAGAAGAAGAAGAAGAAGAAGAAGAAGAAGAACAAGAAGAAGAAAAAGAAGAAGAAGAAGAAGAAGAATCCTTCGGGTTTAAATGCTGCAGGACGATGCTCACAATAGCTAAAAAGACGAACGCAGAAATCTTATAGGAGCTGGATATAAAACAACACTGACTAATAAACAACATTACATCTAGGAAATTAACATATTTTGCCCACATCAAACTCCACAATGGGAAATATAGAACGACACTGGAGTGTATGGTACATGGCGTAAGGGATAGAGACAGGCCGAGGAGAGGATAAACAAGGAACATTATAGAGGCTCTGGGGTTGACAGTGGTAAAAGCAGAAGAATTGGCCAGGGATCGAGTGTCTTATAGATCGGCTGTCGTGAGAGGGATGTTCTGTGAATGACACGCTATATGATAAGGATGATGATGTACCAAAACACGCAGTTTCATCTAATTGGATTGATCTAACGAAAAATAAAGCAATAATGATGAGGAATAACCATACAAATCATTCGTCGGCAATAACTGCCAGAACTCATACTAAACAAGGTATAGCGTGCTTTTTTCCTATAAATATTTTGCACGTTCTGCAGGTGTGAAGTTTTTATATTAGAACGCCTGGAGATCATATAAAGGAACACGTGATATCTTACATTAACAACTGTAATTGTTTCGTAATTTATAATAAAGAATGAGTTTTTCACTAGCCATGTCAGGAAAAAAAAAAAAAATCTCGCTTGAAAGCGTTTGAGCTAATCTTTATTTCCACTCTCTCTCTTTCTCTCTCTCTCTCTCTCTCTCTCTCTCTCTCTCTCTCTTCTCCCTCCTTCCGCCTTTGCTCCATGCAAAATATACGATCACTGGAGCTAGCCGCTTCTTTACGTAAAGTTGTATCTTCTTTTGCTTCAAATGCCGTAGAAAACGAGTTATTTCTTATTATTCATTGTTTCATGCATTTGATATTTTACCTAACTTTTTTTCAGACCCAGACATCGACTCCACTGTCTTGACGTTTCTGGCATGTGTGTATCCTGTGGTAGGGCAAACCCGTCAGTTGGAGAGTCTTCTACACTCGTGGGATATCACCGTGCAGTTAGTCGCCTCCTGCGACAATTTCACAGTGTAGTATTGATCGTGTTCTCCTCTTTGTCGCACATCGAGCTGTGTCTGAACTCAAAGCCCGTATTATCGAGGCACTTACGTGTGCTCATGCACTATTGGTTTCTCTAGCCATTCGTTTCACATGGTGAAGCTGCTAATCTCATGCACATCCCATTTATTTGCGTTTGGAAATGTCCAGCTGCTGTGCTATTTACTCCCTTTGTAAACACTGAAAAAAACATAAATAACAAGTGTGAGCGGGAACAATTAGGAAAGTGCGGTGCACAATTTGTTGCAAACACAGACTCTTCATCCACAAAACGATGAAGGAGCAAAGACACTCATCAAACGATTCATGAGAATATAATGGAGGGACCAGCACGAAGAATACAAACCAAAAAATGACAGCATAGACAAACTTGGCAGAGATGGGCAAATAAAGATCTTCAGACTCAGAACGGGATATTGCAGATTCAAGGCCCACCTCCACAGAATGGGTCTTAGAGACACCGCCACGTGTTACTGTGGAGCACCCAAGCAAACACCAGAACATATTTTGCAGGACTGCCCGACCTATGCAGACCAAAGAGAGGCAGTCTGGCCTGGGGAAGCTTCTTCTTCTTCTTCTTCGTACTCTGTCAGACGTCAGCTTGAGCTGCCATAGAGCTTGTCTAGTGTTGGCACTGGTGATGGCCACATGTGCTTTCTCTGGTCCTCGTATGTCGGGCAATTTTGCAGCAGATGTTCAGCGGTAATTTTCCCTGTACCACAGGTGCATTCGTCAGTGCCACCTATCCTCAGTTTATTGAATAGATGGTACCTTAGTATGTTGTGACCTGTGCGGAGTCTGAAGACCACGACCTGCTCTCTTCTGTTCAGCTGGTAGTAGGCATCATTTTTTGTGTATAGCCAGTATGTTCTGTTTTCCATTTGGCCATGTATCTGGCCCTAATAAACCTTTTTGACTCATCGTAGGTCACACTAGAATCTGGTTGTGGTAGTCTTGCACCTTCTTTTGCCAGTCTGTCTGTCTCATCGTTGCCTTGGATGTTACAGTGGGATGGAACCCACTGTACCACTACTCTTTTGGTGCGGACTGCTGGCATAGTTGACAGAGCCTGGAGAAACGACCATGCTCGAAAAGCTGTGCGGGACCGACGAAGAAATAAAACGAAGTCTCCTTCGTGAACCTCACATGATTAGAAGCACATCATCAGTTGAACGATAAAGAAGAAAACGAAGAAGTTTTAAATACAGACTTGAAGATAATTACAAGAAACAGTGATAAAACTGTGTTGGAGGACACCCACCTTCAGAATGTGCAATCTTATATATATATATAAATACCTTGGCAGCAATAAACATTTTTAGAAAGTACAGGGAATGATGTTGAGTTAAGAATACAGAAGGCGAGAGGAGCTTTTACTATCAGGATTTTATGAAAATTAAAACAAAATTGAAACTATAACCAAACTAAAAGTCTTAAACTCCAAGCCAGTTCTATTATATGGTTCTGAAACATGGACGACAACAAAGGCACTAACGAAAAATGTACAAACTTTTGGTTGCCTGCAAAGTGGTCGTTTGTCATTGATTGATTGATTGAACTAACCTATAGTTAAGCCGTGTTCCAGTGCGGTTTCTTTAGCAATAGTTTGTATATGAAGAAGATGCAAACTTCATACACAACCTTCTTTAATCACCTCCCTCGTCAAGCAAGGAAAGAAAAGTGTCCCTCTTCAGTTTGTTCCGTGAACTTCTCAGATGTGGACAATTTAAGATGTGTAGGACAACAGGTTCTCCATTAAAGCAATGACGGAGCCACGTAAATCATCATCATCATCATCATCACCATCATCATCTTCATCATCACCATCATATGGTTGATCAGTTCTAAGACTGGTTGTCAGGTTGTCTGAGTATGCCTCTTCATTTGATCCTATCCTCTGGTGGGTGGATCAGTCCTGAGACTGTTTTTACCCTATTCTCTGCAGTTCTCGTTATTTCAACATAAGTTCGTACTTTAATTTCTTTGCATGCCTGAGATGTAAATGTGAGTCTTGTTCGCCCAGATCCTCCGCCCTAAATTCTTGCTCCATATTTTCTGCAATTCAGTGAATACATTGTCATTAGATCTTCTTTCCGTCCAACTCACTCTTTCCATTCTACTATAGCACCATTTCAACCGCTTCCAAGCTTTTTTTCATCCGTCTTTGCTAGAGTCCATGTTTTAGCTTCATACAGTGCAATTGATTATATATGAGTGGCGATTACTCTTTTCATCAATTCTATTCTGAGATTCTTTGAGGTTAACAATTTCAGTTTTTCTCTGAAGTCTTTTTCAACGATGCAATGGTTGTCTAAATTCCAGTCTAATTGTGGGCTTCTTATGTTATGGTTTGCCCCAAATATGAACTTCTGTACTTAGTTCTTAGGTTCTTAGTCGACCTGTACTTCTACAGGGGCAGATGCCCCTGTGCAAGTCCTAGCTCTGGTATGTGCTGGGTGTAGCCGAGAAAAGGATTTCCTGCTTAGCGGACTAGGCTCGAGCAGCTTAATACTTCGCTCAGTTGGGACAAGCGCATACGAAGAGTGGTTTGCCGATGTGCGAGTCCATCTTAATAGGCTCAAACGCTCGAGTAAAGTAGACCCGCATCCTGTTAGGCGCCATTTATGCTGCTCTAAACAAACCACCTAACCATGGCCGGTGTTATGTCATGTTAGTCGCCTCTTACGACATGCTCTCTTTGAGACAGTGGTGCTATTCTTGTCATAAACAAAGACCATTCAGAAAAACTTCTGTAATTGTTAGATTATTTCTCCATTGATGATCATATTTATTTGCTTATGTTACTTGTATATTACCAAAGTCTTTGCCTTGAATGTTTTTATTTTCATGCCCAACTCTCTAGACAAGCACATATAATATACGTACAATAACACAACACTCAGCACTTGCAATTCCCAAATCTATACATGTGTTCCCAAACGGTATGAGAACGCCACTAGTGTTTCACTGTGTTCATCAAATAATATTGCCACTGTCTGTCTAAAGTATGTATTACAATCATGGGTGCAAACTAGGGCAAATAGGAACCAGGCTATCTCAAACAATGCATAATAGGGCAGGAACAACAAAAATGCATTACGCTCGAGTATCGCATTAGGTAACGACTGGTTGGGGGACGGCGTGAGCTAGTGGTTGTGACACTGCTCACAGTCCGAAGGTTCTGGGTTCGATCCCAATCACAGTACCGGCCGTTACCCAGAGGAAGCAAACCGTTAGAAAATACAGGAGGAAGCAGACCCTTACAAAAACATGAATGCCGAAGTCGGATGCACTGGACCGACAGGCGCAAAATAAAAGCATAGTGCAAAGCACACCGCCTTGGGGAATAGACAAATAAAGCGAACGCAGAAAAAAATAAAAAATCGACTGAGTGGCAGAGTGAAAGAGCACTCGTTTTCGATTCTTCAATCAACACAAGGGAGCCGAGTGAATAGTGCACTGACTATGTGATCGGGGTTTGGTCCCCAGTTGGTGCGGGATTTTTCTAGATCGCAAAACAGCTCCTGGGGTCCACCCAGCATAATAATTTATGCCCCAAATTAATTTACGAATGTAAAGACGGCCCACTTGCTGTTAACTTAACTTAACTTAACGTCTTTATACTGGTTTAGAAGACCCTGCAGAGTCTGTATACAACCAGTTACATTAACATCACCTTTCTCTAAAAGCTATACGCATCCAGTTTATTCTTAAATGCATTAACTGTCCCTGCCTCCACTACCTCCCCTGGCAATGCATTCCAAGCAGACACCACTCTCTGACTAAAAAAATATTTCCTAATATCTAACCTGGACCTCTCTTTAGTCAGCTTGTAGCTATGCCCTCGTGTTTTTGTAGGTGGCTGTATTTAAAAAAAACAACTTGTTATAGTCTAATTTATCGATTCCTCTGATCATCTTATAAACCTGTATTAAGTCACCACGAATTCTTCTCTCTTCGAGACAAATGTCTTGTTGAGCACATCAACCCTAGTGTGCCGTTGGTCAACACAAATATTAGCCTAACACCATATTCCCAATATTCGACAGTGGCGTGAAATCCGAATATCTTTTACTCAGTTCAGTTAAAAAAAATATAAGAAAATAATATACAGTTCTAAGAAAAGAGCTTCCAAGAAGATGATCTGTGAAGTTTTTTGTATGTCAATTTCTATTTTAAATAAATAATATATACTTTAATTTATATTTAGAGTCAGAAAATTGAGCCCTGAAATCTTAGAAATCGAAATCAAAGATTGCGATGGAAACAAACAATTTGAAACCGTTGACCTAGACAGATGATTTAATGGCTAGACACGGGCCGGCAGCTTGACATAAAACACATTCAAAGATCATTTTCCTGAGAACTTTTCTTAGAACTGGATACTATTTTATCTGCCTTATCTTATTCACGAGGCTTCACGTACGGGTTTTCCACCGTTTGGTTGTCATCCCGTTTGTAAGTTGAACTCTATAGCGATAAGCCATGAATATGAATTTGTGTATGTAATTATGTGTATTTTAGTTAATGTGCAACAAGTTAGAAAAGAGTATTGAAGCCTTCGAAGTGTGAGTATATAGAAGATTGGGTCGTATTTCTTGGAAAGAGAAGAACAGAAATGTGAAAGTATTGAAAAAGTTGGGGGTGAAAAGAGAATTAGTGTCCAAATTCAGGGTTAGACAGTTAAGTTATTCTGGCCATATAATAAGACATACCTCCTTGTTGAAGACCATACTGGAGGATAGTGTGGAAGACAGTCGTTCAAGAGATGGACTAGAATAAGCTTATAAGATTGCACCATTATGGCAAGAGATAGAGTACACTTGAAACCCATTTCAGACCCATCATTTAAGACCCATTACAGACCCATCACTTGAGACCCATTACAGACCCATTACTTGAGAATCGTTTCAGACCCATCACTTTAGACCCATCACTTAAGACCCATTACAGATCCATCACTTGAGACCGATTACAGACCCATATCTTGAGACCCATTACAGATCCATCACTTGAGACCCATTACAGACCCATCACTTGAGACCCATTACAGACCCATCACTTGAGACCCATTTTACATGCGGAGACGGTTCATGAAATGAACTGAATTAGTATACGTAAACGTGTGGTTATGTGTATGTGTTTACGTGTATGTGGTTATGTGTATGTGGTTATGTATATGTGGTTATGTGTATGTGTTTAGGTGTATGTGTAGGTTTCAGCTTAGGGAACAGCTAAAATATCGCAATGAGCCATGTCGAGACAAAAATAAAGGCAGGCGAACCAGAGGAAGGTTGTGTTTGGCTGAGAAAGTCTGAATTAGATGCGAAGAATAGGCGTGGGCGTTGTCATGATGATATTGTGAAGTTACTGCTGTTATCATGGGAAAAAAACATGAAATTCTAGAAGAAATTCACCAATACGCATGACAGTTCCCATAACCTCCTTTCTGAACAATAACAGCCATACCTCATTTGTTTTTGCCGGAAAAAAAAATTAAGGGCATGTACTTTTTGAAGACACTTCGTATTTGTATATTTATTAATCTATGAATCTAAAAACTGTGTACCGTATGTTTAGTGCTTTCATTGCTAATCAGTTTTGTCGAGTGTGTGGGTGGAATTTATGGAAGGTCTATTCATAATAAATTTAGCTTCTTTTTCCAAAGCGAAAGAAATGGAACGCTTTGTATTGTACTAAACAACAGCTAACAAACATTTGCCGATACCGACATATAACATTGGGCAGAAGGACGGGAGCCCAAACGCTGCTGGATCGGTAAGAATTGTCAAAAAACATGTTATTTTGACGTGTTCCTGAGGTCTTGTGGGATGATTTTTTAGGGAATAAAGGCTGCTTGCCTTAGTTGTCTCCACGCGATGTACAGAAGAAATTTATATTTGTATCGCCAATGGAAACACAAGTTATGGTTTGGGTAAAAAAGCGAGTATTCAACCCACTGGACCACCTCCCACCCTGTCATTTGTTTTTCCATTCAAATCTAGGGCTGCCTATGTTTTCCCTTGTTCGCATTGTCTCTTAAGGCAAAATAGGTTTCACCGTGCTTTGCGCCTAACATCATTGTGGATCAAATGTCAACATGTATTTTATAATGGTTTTACTTTTCCATCACAACTTTGGTGTTTTATTACTTAGAATCAAACAACGTATGGGCTGGGAACAGTGCAACTGTCCGCCTAGCGACACTTCCCCTCTCATGAATGAAGTAGGGGAAGATAACTGCAAGTAAAGTGTAGGATGCGCCTGAGTTACTTCTTGTGCTCTAAAATTGTTAGGTCAGATCAGGTCAGGTCTTCCCGTAACCGGTGGTGTTGTTGGGGCACACATCAAGACATCCTCACAATGCCATGCCACCCTTCTCTATCAGATGCCGCTGCCTGTGCCTCTTCTGGTCGGAGATTGGTCCATTCTTTTATGTTGTTCTCCCATCTCTTTTTGGGACGCCTCTTCGTCGTCTGCCATGCACCTTTCCGTGGAGGATTGTATTTGCAAGACCATTTGATCTCGAAATGTGACCGTACCAAGTGAGTTTCCTTCTTTTAACGGTTGCCAAGAAGTCTTCAAAAGGCCCTATTGCTGTTGTAATTCTATCTCGTATTTTATCATTTGTAACTCGATCTTTGTACGTGACGTTTAAAAGTCTTCGGAAACATCTCATCACCATCGCCTGTATCTTTTATTGAATGTCAGCTGTAGCTGTCCATGTCTCACAAACACAGAGGAATATTGACAGGACTAGTGTACCTAAAATTGTATGTCTATAGCAATTTTGTTTTATACGGCGAGGATACTTGTCCTTTACATGAACATACTTTGCATTCCGTTACGATTTACCCACTAGTAAACAGGTCGTCAACAACAATGGTCAGGGCATAGCTACAAATTAACTAAAGAGAGGTCCAGATTATATATTAGGAAATATCTTTTTAGTCAGAGCGTGGTGAATGCTTGGAATGCATTAGAGGTAGTGGAGGCAAGGACAGTTAAGGCATTTAAAAATACATTGGACGCGCATAGTTCAAGGTAATGCAAATTAAACTGGTTGTTTACAGACACTGCAGAGTCTTCTAAACTATTATAAAGACGTTAAGTTAAGTTACATTAAGTTAAGTTAAGTTAACTGGGAAATTCTCTACTAGGAAATGCGATTTTGGTATTTCGAAGAGGAAGAGAAGGACGGATGGGGGATTATTTTTAAGTTTGGACTGCTAAGTCATTTATAATGAATATAAACAAAACACGTTTATTCACGTTTTAATTCATTGTCTCCTGAATATTTAGAGTTCTGGGCACTTATATTTTTGTAATGTAAAGCTCATTGTAGGAGGAATATATTTTGTTTTGAAATTCAGTATTGTAGTGGTTGTTGAATGCTCACAATGAGTTAGTTTACTTTGTTGAGCGCCCTGAAGATGGCGTTAAGTGTCTGGTGGTAGTAGCTTTCCTCACATCCCGAGCTTGCTGATGACGGTGGACTGTGATCCCCCAGGAGGTTTTGTTATGCTTGGCTTCATCAGCTTGGCGCTCATTACAACAGAGGTCACGTCGATCCACATCTCGCCAGTCTACGAAACAGCTTGTTTCCCTGAAATTCTATATTGAAGAGCGATTGCGGGTCTTGGACGGTATATTGTGCCTGACACTGACGCGACGTTCAGGTCAGCATGTTGTGCCTGGTCGGACTTGCACCTCAGGTCCCCTGAGATCTAGTAAGAAGTATAGATTCATTCTGAAATTCAATAGGAAGTATAGATTTATTCTAAAATTCACTAATAAGTATAGATTCATTTTGAAAGTCAGTAAAAAGTATACATTCCTTCTGAGATTCAGTAAGTAGTATAGATTCTTTCCAAAATTCAGTAAAAAGTAAAGATTCATACTGCAATTCATTAAGAAGTATAGATTCATTCTTCTTCTTCTTCTTCTTCTTCTGCATTCGTTCTCAATCTCCCGCTACCAAGTCCTGAACAGAATGTTGTCCGCAGAACGGAATGCGTTGTGTCGCTAGTTTACAGTTTGACTGCGATATGTGCGCCTTTCGGTGCGACACATCCGTCTTCGGCAGAGAGATTCATTCTAACATACAGTAAGAAGTATAGATTCATTCTGAAATGCAGTAAGAAGTATAGATTCATTCTGAAATATAGCAAAACGTATAGATTCATTCTGAAATTCAGTAAGAGGTATAGATTCATTCTAAAATTCAGTAAGAAGAACAGATTAATTCTGAAATGCAGTAAGAAGTATAGATTCATTCTGAAAAATAGCAAAACGTGTAGATTCATTCTGAAATTCAGTAAGACATACAGATTCATTCTGAAATTCAGGAAATGTTGTTATTGAGAAACTTTCAAATATAAGTATGGTAATAGTTCAAACCGATAAATTGGTTCTGTAGTATTATAAGAAAGTTGCCAACTCTATTTTTTGGCTATGTGTGGTGAGTTGTTCAAAAACATTCAGAAAGCAACGGGAAACTACTGACTGGACAATTGCCAAGAAAATCATGACTACTAACAAAACAAGAAGTCAACATAAATTCAAATTGGAGAGTCTGGAAATAGAACAGGTCACGAACTTCGAGTATCTAGGCTACAAAGTTGACAGCAATGGTGACCGCTCAAAGGAAATCAGAAGGCGATTGGCAATAGCATTGCAGAGGCTAGACAAACAGAGGAAACTATTGCAAAATATCGGGAAATCAATACAAGTGAACATTTTGAGAACGTTTGTTTTTCCAGCGGCTGCTACGGCTGTGAAACATTGGCAGTTGCCCAATCCTCAATGAAGAGAATCGAGTCTTTCGTGTCGAAATGCTATAGAAAAGTCCGCTGAATACTATGGACCGAAAAACATGAAGAATGGGAACTTTAGACAATAGTTGAGCGTAGAAGAGAACTGGTTCATACATTCCATCATGGACAGAACAATGAAATACTTTGGCCTCATAAAAAGACACAACGGCCTTGAGAGAACGGTATTGGAAGGTATGGTAGCGGGAAAAAGAGGCAGAAGCTGACCAAGAATGCGATGGCACCAATGCGACATGAAATGTTTGGGTCTGACTCTGGAGTAGGCTAGAGATTTATCAAGAGATCGAGTGTCTTTGAAACGAGCTGTGATGGTTGTGACGTTCTGCAAGAAACATGATACAGAATGAGACGTAGTTAACTAGTTAAAATCCATCAATAATTTTCTGTTGCTAATAAATTTGTAAAACGCTGTAAAAATAATCCAAGCTAATGTAAATGTTCTAATATAAACTGTCAAAATGTATGTGCATCTCTCCTTCTATATCACTGAGCGTATCGCGTATCGCATATCTTGAAAAAGAAAATTTCCGACTCAACCTTTCAAGCATGTCGAAAAAGTTGCCTAGCAACGTTGTCATGTAAAACCATTGTTATCAAGACGAGATTGAAAATGCTCAGATATAGGCTTCCGGTAAAGGTACCACCTGTAATACGTATCTATACTTCACCTGGAGCCAATATAATAAATAATAAATTAATCTCTCTCTAAAAGTGCAGCGATAAAAGATACTATAATCAAAATACAGAACCGTTATTATATACGCTCGCCTGTTAATAACTGTAATGATGATTACATTATTAGTACTGTCAATACGCTCTGTAATACAAGCGTGGCAAAGTGGTAAAAGGACATACTCGACCCTCGTAATAGTACGCTCTAGTTCCCCATCCAGATGTAAATGAACACATGTCTCACAATTATTGAAGGCTAAGCAGAGGGCGTAGATAAGGCCTTCGACTTCACGAAATACTGAGGGCTGCCACATAGTTTCTAGCACTTAATATCCGGAGGACGTTCACAGTACGATACTATTGACCGGGCTATATTACAGTTTCTGGTTGAACTCAATATTATTCATTTATATCATAACGGTGGGTAGGACCGAAGTGTGTAAGGGATAGTACCCTTACGATGAGAAGCAGGCACATCCTTGATGTCCAGGATCCTATTTGGTTCCCCCACTTCTGTCTAACTCCAGTATGGCTCCTGGGGTCTGCCTGTGTACGGCAGCGCCACCCTTTGGGAAACGGCTTTGCCTGGGCGGCTAAACTACGTGAGTGAAACGACAAGAATGGGAGTCCATACAGCTGCTGGGGGAGGGGGTGGGTGGAGGAGGGTAGGGAGAAGAGGCCTGGTCGACAACGAATCTGAAAGTGGGAGCTGGAAATGCCTGGTATCGCGCCAAGGGCGCACCAGAGACCATACTTGATATGCAATGGCGAACTCAGGCCCTCATAATTAAAAATGGTCATTGTCCGTACCGATCAGAAATGATAGATTTAAGAGGGCACCAAACAAAGATGACGTTCTTCCAGTCACAAATAGGCAAAATCCCACAACCTTTCAGGTCGAAATTCAAAACACGACATCTGTGCTTCTAGAGCGACATGTCAGGGAACGTAGACGCGCGGGAAAACTGGACAGATAAAATAAATTAAACGAAGCGGGGGAAAAGAAGGTGTATAAGGTGATAAGGGAATTCGGGATAGATAGAGCAGAGAGCAGAAGACTACCGAGTATGTTGCTAGGATAGGCCACAGAACATATTAAGTGAATAACTAGAAGAGAGATATAGAATAGAGATGTCACAGAAGCAGACTAGCACTGAGAGGGAACCAGAGACCACTAAATTGTAAGCATTTGACTGTGTTTGTTGTCCTGTTTAATTCGACCCTAACACCTGTTCTCACGTGCCACCGACTTCCAAGTTCCTGAGTGGTATTTGTCTGCATACGTGAAGAGGACGTGTTACTTCAAACACGAAGCTATCGTCCAGGACAACACGTCGTTACACACGTGTTACTCATGCCCTGACAGCTACGGTAACAGAACACTGTCGTCTGTCGTAGACACAAAAACAACTGTTGTTTGTCATAGATACGAGAACCACTGTTGTCTGTCATAGATACGAGAACCACTGTCTCCAAGAACGTTAGACTTGAGTGAAAACTACCACAGTGCAAGAACCGCTGCAGTCACAGAGTTCCTGATTAGACAACGAAGAAGAGAAACCAGAAGATCTAATCGCTGCAATTATCTTCCTGACATGAAGACGAGACAAGAGGATATACAGACACATACGTTGCAGAAGCTGAGAGGTGGGACATAAGGACAGAACTATAGAACAGAGAACAATTAGCAAGATATAATTGTATCAACTCAAAGGGATATAGAACTGTCAATTGGAACATTAGCTTGAATTTATCTCGTGATAGAACCTAAGGTTAATTTAGTTCAAGAGAAATACCTGTGCTATTTTCACGAAACTCTTGAGAGACTTTAACGTTAGAAAAGTGTTGATGGACGATAGAAAACGGTTCAGATGCCTAATATTATTATAATGTGTATGAATTTCATGTAATAAACATTTATTTGTTTTTGCTGTTATTAAACTAATGGTTAGTGTTTGAATTAGAGTTGTGAGTTAAGGAGTGATAATTGTAAGGAAGAAAGTTAAGTGGTGATAGAGTGAGTTTCTAAAACAGTCATCCTTTGTGGGGCATATTATGAAAATAGGCGGCTTGGAGCACGTCGTGACAACGGGAAAGAAAGCAGGAAGAGAGACAGAGGAAGGCCGAGAGAGAAAATGCTGGACAGTCTGAGTAAATGGCATCTGGGACAATCAACAGCAGAGTTAGTAAACGACACACGTGATAGAAATGGATGAAGGTCCATCATGACCAGCGCCAACCGGCAGGGCATCTCATGATGATGATGTTGTTTCCTACCATTTCTGGTTCCGGTAACACTGGGAAAATATAAAACTTCACATGTCTTGAAATTATCTTCAGGATCACTGTAAACTGCTGTTTAAATAAAAATCAAAATGTATATAAATTGTTATCGAAATGGAATAAATTATTGCCGTAGGCATTGACGAACATCCAATCAATGTCAAATTTAGATGTAGACAGCAGCAAAAGTAAATACTGGAGACAGTAGTTGAACAGATAAATGGCGAATGATTTGCAGAAATGTACTGTAACCTGTAGACCGATTCAGCTATTCGGCGACGCCGCATCGGCGGGGAGTTTCTCGGTCGACATTGAACAGCCAACTGAAAATGGTACGGACCAGGGGAATAGGGCTTTCCATTGATAGTACATCGATGTGACAGCCGTTATCTGGTGTTGACGCAATATGATTTATGTTCAAGTGCTCTGAATGTCAGCGTAAAGAAATTCAAGCAAGCGTTGGTAAACGACTCTCTTTATGAATGCCCGTCGTTCCTTTCGGAGTATAGGCCATTACTAACCCTCCTTCGGTGTGTTCCGTCTTGTGCTGCCATTTCTGTCTATCTCAAATTGAGGCCCAGGTACTGAAGTTCATTTCCAGTCTCTTCTCCATGTGTTTCTTGGTCTGCTTATCTTCTTTTTCCCTTGTTAATTCCATGACAGAGCTTGTCTTGAAGCGTTTGTTCTATTCAACCCCATTTCCTACGTCTGATCTGCTACTCCACTTGATGTTGTTGACTCCTTTCTCTTAGGTCTTCATTCCTTACTGTGTCTTGCCAGCCAACACTCATTGTTCTCCGTAGTCATGTATTAATAAGCGGCTAGAATTTCCTCTGTGCTGCATCTGTCGTTCTCAAAGTTCTGATCCGATCTGGATTACCGACTTGACATTGAATACCGACTTGACATGGAATACCGACTTGACATTGGAATACCGACTTGACATGGAATACCGACTTGACATGGAATACCGACTTGACATTGAAATGAAAAAATCTAAACTTTATTTTACTGAATTTCCATTTATTATTCAGTATCCTAAATGCTGTCTTTGCCTTCCCATATCTAACCCTTACTTTCTGCGCTTTGTCCCTTGAAGTATCAAAGACTCTCTTAACATTATCAAATGACTCGTCATCTAATTAGTGACGGGCAACGACATGATCGGCTTATCGTTCCTTAACGGACACATCTCAACGTCTGTGTGGCTCTCTGGTGAATCAAAATACGGCCCTCCTATACTCCTAAAATTTAGGGACATGACAAAATGACAGGTTGTACATGGAGATGACAAGCTCACCACATAAAACCATGAATACAGAAACCGGACTGGCAGCAAATGAGTTAAGAATTCCTAATAAGCTGGTTAGAGTAAATGAAATGTAATGTTGGATCTATACTTCGTTATCTGGGGTGACAAGATAAATTATGATAGTTAGTTAGTTAGTTTTCTTTTCACTTGTGTCATTAAGCGTCGTTGGAAGTCTATCCTGCCCAAAGTGCGTTGCGTCGGTTAATGTGAGCCCTTGTCGCTGCACACTCACTCTGATATCATCTATCCACGTACCTCGCGGCTGCCCTCTTGCTCTGTAGCCAGATCTACCAGCGTTGTAAGCCATCAGTTGAAGTTGATGAGGGTGCATTCTCATGAGATGATCAACTTATTTTTTGCCTGGAAATGTATTCTACACAAGAAGTAGTGGCGACCATACTTCGAATGTCGTCGTTCCGCATTCTGTCTCTTTTGGTAACACCGATGACTTTCCTCAAGCACTTCATTTCACAAGTCGAAACAGACAATGTTTGGCACTGGTAGCACGGAGTCGACATAAATATACTGTTTTTCAGCTGTTGCTTTGTTGCCAAACTAATGCTCGGGTGTCTAAGCAGTGGGGACAGCTGATAAGACACCGCAGATGCTTTCCGGCACCTTGTCTTAATTTCTCTGTCGATCCTACCGTATGCCGAAAAAATACTGCCCCAAATACTTGAACTCATGGACCTGTTGAAGAACAATATCATTTAGACTTATCTTGAGTGGCCCAGGAGTTCTACTGATCATCATAGTTCCAGTTTTTTTCTTTCTAATTCGCATATTGTATTTAGCACAGGTAGTCGCAAGCGCGTTCATGTGGTTTTACAGTTTGTTTTTATCGTCAAACAGCAAGCACTGATTATCTGCAAAGAGTAATTCGTGTATTGAGTTTTGATCAATTTGACTAGTCTCTGATGCGATTTTGTCCATGTATATGTTAAACAACAGAGGAGAAAGCACACACCCTTGTCTCACGCCGTTAGTAATTTCAAAAGCATCTGTGACACCATCAGTCGTTTTGACGACGTTTGTACTCGAACGATACTGTGCTCTGACATTATCAAGAAGCTGGCATTGTATACCATAATCTTCCAGTATCTTCCAAATTATGATAATGATGATGGAAATAATGAACCAGTAGCGTGACGTTGAAGTCAACCCAGATTCAAATGGGTATCTAACTGATCGAGTTAGCCGAATCAAAGACGAAAGGAACTGAAGGTAACAACTCACAAAATCAGAAGCCACTTACAATGAATCACTTGTTCTTTGTCTCAATCTAGCATGGCACCTTCTTTCAACTCACATACTGAGTCCTTTTGGTGATATCAGGGCTTGATTCAATCCTGATTGTGTGGTAGTTGCTCTCTGATTGGCCCTGATACGGACTGAATTATTTGGCAAAAAATTGCCTACCAGAACATTTTACCTCGCGGACCAGGGAGCAGAGTGAAAGGGAGCTCGCTTCTCATCGTAAAAGTGCTGAGTGTAATTCCAGTGAGGGATAGGCTCCGGTCGACATAACTATAAATTGGACCTGGCATACTATTAAGGAAGGAATGCCAAAGGTAAAGAAACTGTCCACAATACATCTTAAAAAAAGAGAAACCTACTACCGTTACGTTTCTAACACTTTATCTCCGACTACTTTAACCTTTTTCACCGTTACCTTACCACTATGTTTGTGCTACTTTTGCGTATACACTTTTAGCAGTCACGACATTTCTTTATCAATAATTACTTTTCATCTTCTTCTACGTAATCAAATCCTTTATAATGTCAATATCTTCAATTTCCTTTTATTTCTGTCTTTTTGTTTGTTCTTTATTAATTAAACCGTGTATTTAGTTTACGTACCTTTCCTTGCATATATTACCAGGGCCCGAAAGAGAAGCAAGCAATAATAACAATCATAGCTGCCCATATCAAGCGAAGATGTTTTTTTTCAGACTGCAATGGCTCCCGGGTCGACCCAGCGTTAAATGGGTACCGCTTCAGTCCGGGAAGTAAAACCGGCGAGGGAGAGGAGATGGCTACCGCCCTCATATAGCCGAGCCATTGAAATGTGAGATCGCTAACACCTCACACCTGTACGGCAGTAATGCTATCGAATTTAAAGGTTAAAAGGTGTTCTCTCATGGCTGTGAAGACATCCAGGAACTGCATACCCTGCCATATTCAGGGGACACATGGTCTGCAACCTCGAGGCGGAATAAAGTCATGGTCAGTTATGATTCGTTGACCCTGATGCAAGCATTCAGCTATGAGTCCTCCACTTCTGCCAGATCATTGACTATGGTGTATCTTTATCTCTGTCAAAAAGCAATAACATACTACTGCAGGCTTACTAGGTCAGTCACGACAGTACTAGTGAATTGTAGATGGGGCTGAACTTTAGGAACCATAATTTATGCACCAGTTTCAAACGCTGTTCTGTGTACTTGTCGCTTTCACTTGGCGTTAGCTATTTTATTTCCACCAAATGAAAATAACGCCCGTTTTTACATACATTCGTATTCAAGTCCCACGCTCAATCAATAAATCAAGTTTTATCTGTAAAAGCTATAAATATTAAACATCACTGCAATTCCGGCAGACACACAGATGGTTTTTTTTCCACAAATGGCTAAAAGAATGGATCATGGTGGATCATCTCGCTCGCTGGATGTAAACTTTGATTTTCGTAATCTCATGCACGCCTCATAACTCATACCTAGAACCAAGAGTAGTGTCAGTGTCAGGTGACATATACTGATCAAGTTCCCCCCCTCCCACCCCCCCCCCACTTCATCGTTGGGATGGACACTGTAATCCCAATAGTTGTATGCTTGGTGGGGAAATTGAAATTGGACTATGGACAGAAGAAATCCACCACTTCCCAAATTGCTCAAGTACGTCTTGAGATGTAAGAAGAGCCACTGTTACCTGCCACAACAGAAGCGTTGGCCCGAGTTGTATTAGCTTAGCTTGATTGATTTCCACAACACCAATTGCCCAACTCACGTCTGATATCACAATGATATACTCTATAATCTTCTTGTAACAGATCTTAGCTGTTTTATTGGTAGGAGCCGAGGCATGTTTTAACGTTCAACAGTTGGGAGGGAGAGTGAGAAAGTGTGAAGACAAACATTTTTCTTTCTTTGTCGTGGGAGTTAACTAAGAGTCAGTGCAGTTGAACGCAGTCCCTCCAGAATGTAAGTAACCAAAACGGACGCTTTGTCTCAAACACGCAAGTGAGAGTTTAGCTAATGTTGAGGTAACATTACAGGTAACACCAGCCATGTGTTGAGGTACACGTGACCGATAGCGGTGGTAGCCAGATAGAACAGGTAGGTTTGCCTTCAAGAAACCCGCGTCGCCTGGAAACCGCGCAATCAAGTTGGGAGAAAATGGAAGGCAGGCGGACTAAACGCGCGTCGTTTGGAAATCGCGTGATCTGGTGATCATCATGTAGCATGTCTTTTGTAGAACGTCGCTCTCATCACAGTCTGTCTGAAAGAAACTCGTTCCCTTGCCAAAACACCAGCTTCCGCCACTGTCATACCCAGGCATTCCTGGATATCATTGCGCCATTGTCTTCTAGGTCTACGCCTTCCTCTTTTGCCTGGCACCATACCTTCCATCACCGTTTGTCTCTTGATGTGACCAAAGTATTTGCATTTTCTAGCCAAAATGGAATTGATAAACCAGTTCTCCTCTATGCTCAACTCTTGCCGAATGTCTACATTTGTTTTTTTCTCTGTCCAGGGTATTTTGAGGATCTTTCTGTAACATTTTGACTCGAAGGATACGATTCTTTGTCTATAAGTTTTGGTAATCGTCCATGATTCACAACCATAAGCTGCCACAGGAAAAACACAGGCTCTCAAGACTTTTACTTTTATCGTTTTGTTGGTGCCCTGCCCTAATTTCTCCAGGCTGTTCAGTCTCTACATTGCATGGCTAGTCTTCTTCTGATTCCTTTCGAACAATCGCCATTTTTGTCAATTCTGGAGCCCAGATATTCAAAATGTGTTACCTGATCTATTTCCTCACCACCAACTGTAAATGTATGCTGACATTGTGTTTTATCAGTGGTCATTATCTTTGTTTTGTTTATGTTTATAAACAGATTTTGATCTTTACTATGTCCATTAACGGCTGAAAGTAGCTGCTCTAACCCTTCCGAACTTCTAGATAGTATCACTGTGTCATCTGCGTATCGTAACTCTGGAATCTCTTACCCCCCCAATCGTAAATGGGTCGAAACTTTCAATGTTCTCATCTTCTCGAACATTTCTCATTATACATTCCGCATATGTGTTGTACCGATAAGGTGAGAGGATACATCCCTGTCGGACTCTCTTTTGTTCTGCAAACCAATCTGATGTTTGCCCAGATACTCGGACAGCGGCTTGTTGATCTTGGTATAATGTTTCAATGAGATGGACTATAGGCAAAGGAAACCCCATTTCCTTCATGATTTTCCACAGATTTTGATGTTTTACCGCGTCGAAGGCCTTAGTGTAATCAATGAAACATGTGTACATGTCTACATTAAACTTTCTACATTTTTCATAGATATTCCTTAAATTGAATATGTGGTCCCGGGTACCTCTGTATTTCCTAAAACCTGCCTGGACTACGTAAATTTCAGATTCAAACCTTTTCTCTATCCTTCTTAATAGGATTCGCAACAGTATCTTGCTAGCGTGGCTGATTAGCGCGATAGTTCGGTAGTTCGTGCACAGCTTCAGGTTGCCTTTTTTGGGGAGGGGAATATAAATTGATTTCTTCCATGCTTCTGGCCACTCTGCACTGTGCCATATCTGTTTACACAGCTTGTGATAGACTCGAGCACAT
This sequence comes from Ariolimax columbianus, assembly GCA_036924085.1. Classification (NCBI taxonomy): domain Eukaryota; kingdom Metazoa; phylum Mollusca; class Gastropoda; order Stylommatophora; family Arionidae; genus Ariolimax; species Ariolimax columbianus. The sequence continues at coordinate 43,489,193 of JAVGWX010000015.1, forward strand.
GCCTCTCCTCCTGCTTGCATTAGCTCTGCTGAAATATCATCGCATCCTGGAGACTTTTCCTTTTTCAGGCTTTTAATTGCAGAGCGTACTTCTTCCAATGTTGGTTCAGGTTCTTTCTCATCTTTTGGTAGGATTGTATCTGAGCGCTTTGTGCTATCTCCTTACATGGTTCTGCAGTACTCTCTCCATTTATTCAGTATGTCTTTGGTTTCTGTTAATGTGTTATCCTCTTTGTCATTTATGACATGTGGAGCCGGACGGAATTCCCTTGTCAGTGTTCTTTTTGCTTTGAATGCATCTATTTCTCTGCCTTATTGTTGTAGGTTTTCTATATCCTTACACGTTTCTACTATGTATCTTCTTTTATCTTTTCTTATTTCTCTTCTAACTTTTCTTGCGCAGTTTTTATATGCTGTGTTGGTCCCCCTACTTCCCATTTGTTTTAATTGTTGCCTTTCTGCAATGAGTTTCTGTATTTCCTCTGTTATATAGCTCTGTGTCTTGTGCAATATCTTTGGAATCATTTATTTTGCTGTCGAGATCAAAATATCCCCTGCGGACGATGTCAACTCCTCAGATGTTATCTCTTTCTGTACAGCAAGCAACGCCTCAAATTTGTTTTCTACTTTGATGTTGTATTCAGTAGGTATTGCTGATACATCGAAGCGTATTGGCTGGCAACCTTTGTTGATCCTACATAGTCTTGTTTGGAAAACTGCAAACAGTAATTCATGGTCCGTATCGCAGCCTGCTCCTGGCAGCGTTTTTGTCGCCAGCACCTTTGATCTCCATCTTTGTTGTACTAGGATGTAGTCTATTTGGTTTCTGCTGTTGCCATCAGGGGAGGTCCACGTGTACAGTCTTCGTGGATGTTGTTTGAAGAAGCTGTTGCCAATGGAGAGGTTGTTTTCCGTGCAGAATTCAACCAGTTTTTCTCTTCGCTCATTTCTGTGTCCCAAATCAAAAGGTGCTCGAACACTTCTCTCCTCTTCGGCTCTTTCCTCTCCGACTTTCGCATTGAAATCATCAATGAGGATCAGGATGTCTCTTTTTTTCAACTTTTTCCATCGCTTCTTGCAAGGTGTTATAGAAATCATCCATTTCACAATCGTCTGCTGCTGATGGTAGTGCATACACTGGAATTATTGTTACATTTCTAGTCTTTTTCTTTAGTCTGATTACAATTATTCGGTCGTTGACTGGATTGTAACCGAATAGTGAAGGTGCTGTCTTTTTTGACAGAATAAAGCCGAACCCGCTTTTTCCACCCTTTTCCGTCCCAGAGTATATAAATGTTTCTCCTGAGGAGCTGGTACAGTGCCCTTGACCGGCCCATCTATGCTTAGAGATTACAAGAATCTCTATCTTGGTTCTCTTCATTTCTCTTCCGATCATGAACAACTTGCCATGGTATAGGCTCCTGATGTTCCAGGTGCCTATTCTTAGTTTTGTTTTTAGTCCCATTTCAGAGTTGTCCACTGTAATGCAGTCAAGCTTCAGGCCGTCATCTCTATTACTTGAACTGACTCTGAAATCGGCCTCTTCCCCAGTTGGCGTCGATGATCTGCCTGGCCTGAGGGCCTCACCATCAGATCTTTGAGTTTCGTTTCTCTCGACTGTCATAAGTTTCTTTGCATTTTACATCCAGTAGTTTGCCATTGCTTTCTGTACGTTGTTATGGCCGCTTACCAACTATGGTCTCTGGTGCGCCCTAAGCCCGATACCAGGCGTTTCCAGCTTCCGCTTTCAGAGTCGTTGTCGCACAGGTCGATCTTGCGCATCGTCCACTAGCAGCTGTGTGTACTTGCCAGGGGTGGATTCCCCTTCTTGTCATTTCACCCACGTAGTTTATCCGGCCAGCCAAAGCCGTTACCCGGGGGTGGGGGGGGGGGGAGGTTGCTGGCGCTGCCGTACACAGGCAGACTCTAGGAGCCATACATGAGCTAGACAGAAGTGGGGGAACCAAATAGGATCCTGGCCATCAAGGATGTGGCTGCCTCTCACCGTGAGGTGCTATCCCTTACACACTTCTGCCCTACCCCCCGATCTGGGGATGCAGATCCATTATAAGTCTCAAGACTAACGCCTAAGAGTTCAGTTCACTTCAGAGACAGCGGTAGATTCGAAAGAGACGTTCAGTTGAGAGCAGTCGACGGACAGAGACAGTTGAGATAGTCACCCAGCGGTGAGTAGAACACGTCACTTCAGAGACAGACTTGAGAGGAGACACACTGAGCCTTAACGTGAGATTTGAACACAGTTTGAGTTGAGAACCACAGATGAGGGAACAGTTCCCTTGAGAGATAGAGGAACATTCTACAGAGAGAAGCAGTTGAGAGCTGTTGACTTAGTTAGGCCCTCGGATGAGACACACGGAAAGAAGCAGTTGAATTCGACACAATTTTTTAGTTGAGATTTGGACACAGAGAGAAGAAGTTGAATTTTAGGACGAGACTTAACATTAGAAAGATATAGACAGTGAAGAGCAGCCGACGATGGAGACGGCAGTTGAGATAGACACGCAGCAGTTAGAGTAGACACATTTAGATGAGAGACACACCAGAACGAAATTGAGCTCAACAGAGATTTGGAAGACAGTGAGATTGAGCTAGACACAGAGATTTGGAAGACAGTGAGATTGAGCTAGACACAGAGATTTGGAAGACAGTGAGATTGAGCTAGACACAGAGTTTGGAAGACAGTGAGATTGAGCTAGACAGAGATTTGGAAGACAGTGAGATTGAGCTAGACACAGTAGAGACATTCAGTTGAGAAACATCAGTTGAGAAACACATCAGATGAGAAACACATCAGATGAGAAACACATCAGATGAGAAACACATCAGATGAGAAACACATCAGATGAGAAACACATCAGAACGAGATTGAGTTCGACACAATAGAGACATTCAGTTGAGAAACACATTCGATGAGAAACACACCAGATAAGAAACACATCAGATGAGAAACACATCAGATGAGAAATACATCAGATGATAAACACATCAGATGAGAAACACATCAGATAAGAAACACATCAGATGAGAAACACATCAGATGAGGAACACATTAGTTGAGAAACACGTGAGAACGAATTTGAGATCGAGATTTAGCTGAAATGAGATGCAGATGAGAACGCCATCTTTGAACAGAGTCAGAGAAAAAGTGTGCGAGGAAGAATAACCGAGGTAGGACCTCTTCCATTATTAGCAGCCAGCAAGGTAACTAACTACCTATATATTATGTATTGGTCGTAATTACAGTAGTCACTAGTTTTTAGAGGCAGTCTTCCAGTGATCCTATTCATCCTATTGACGCAGTCCCACCGATCACGTCGACATCACCTTGCTCATGTAAATACAAGTCGCCAGTAGCAGCTAGAGGCAGTCTTCCAGTGATCCCACTGATCACATTTTACAGTCTATCCTGATCATGTCAATACCATTTTGATCTACCTCCGACAAAGAGGAACAGATCCACGGACGTCATACTTGGGTCTAGATCATGCGAACTTACCGTCAGCGGGAATCCGCGACAAAGTTCGATCTCACCAGGCCAGATTAGGAGAGGAGAAAGAGCCGAGCAATAACAGTATTGATAAGGTTAGGTTTAGCTCTAGGAGTGTTTTAGCAAACGTGTGAGAGAAAGAATTTATGTTATTAGAAATTGCTAGTTGGTAGTGTTACTGAATAACGAAAAATCTTGTGTTTGTGTTTTTATTTAATGTTACTTGAATTTGAATAGAGTGAGTGTAGAGTGAAATAGAATAGAGCCGACCCCTTTACCATCTGCGACAGAGATCCTCTTCTAGATCACCACCTCATAGAGCATTCACCCTCTCAGATCTCCACCTCAGAGATAAATACAACCTTCCTCAGATCTCCACCTCAGAGATAAAGACAACCTTCCTCATATTTCCACATCAGAGAGGAATTCACCCTCACTCAGATCACCACTCAGAGATAGTCAACCTTTCTCAGATCTCCACCTCAGAGATAAAGTCAACCTTCCTCAGATCTCCACCTCAGAGATAAAGTCAACCTGCCTCAGATAACTATGCGCCTCCAATGTATTTTTGATTGAATTAATTGGCCCTGACCTTAATATTTCCGGCAGCAATGCATCCCAAGTATTTACCACTCTTTGTTGAAATAAAATTTCCTCTCATCCAACCTGGACCTTTATTTAATTAATTTGTAGCTGTGTCCTTTTGTTATTATAGACTGATTAGCTCGAACAACGTGTTACAATCTAATTTATCTTTTATCTTGATTAACTTTAACAAACTTGTATTAAAATTCCTAGAATTCTTGTCTTTTCTATACACACTAGGTCTGTTTTTTTTACTGAGCATTTCCTCATAACTATACTTCCGGATTCAAAGTATCGATTTTGTTGCTCCTCTTTGTATCCTTTCTAGCATGTTATATCCCCTCTTCGATAAAGACTTTCCACCTGAACACTGTACTGCAATCTAGGTCTAATGTTTTATTCAGTTTGACTATGACTTCCTTGCTTCTATGTTTAATGTTTCTTTTCATCACATCTAACATAAAAGAACTGATAAGCTAGGTCTTTCAAGCACAACATACTGACCAGGACGTCCCGTCAGAGTCACGGACAATATAGTGACCAAGACCACCATCTTTCTTTCGTGTACCGTTCACTGGAAAAAGGTTGTTTTCTAGACGAGATGTGGATCGACATGATCCTCGTTGCAGTAAACGTCAATCAGATGAAGACAAACATAGCAAACCGCCTGGAGGACCATAGTCTATCTTCATCAGCATGCTCAGCATGTAAGGAAAGCTACCACAACCTGCTCCGTAACGACCTTTTCATGGCGCACAAAAAGTAAACTTACTCAATGTGGGCATTAAACAATAACAATAACTATAACAAATACCCATAGTCCATCTTTTATTTCATGAGCAAGGTCCGAAGCAATTTTCTACTAAACTGCATGTCAGATTCAAATGATTTTTCGCATTCAGCCTTAGAATATCAATGACGCTAAAACATTGATATTATTTAATCCATTGATGTTAAGAATTTTACACATCGGCGAATTCCTTTGATCTTTTGGGACCATTGCAAAAAAAATGGCATTAAATTGTAAGATTTTACAGTACGCAGCTTAATTTCTCGTCGTATTTTGTTCATATCCTTAATGTCTTGAGAGATCAATTGATTGTTTGTGTTGCCCTTTATGTACAATCATAAAAATAGCACTAATATCCAACACTTATTACAGCCCTTCGGTCAGCATTAGACCCCAAGGTTGTATTTAATGCGCAGCTAATTTATGTTGTTTGTCATTTGAATTTTGCAAAGTATTTGCTGTCATTGTTCAGTTCAGTTTATCCCGTAACCCATCAGGTCGTTGGGGCACACTTGCAGACACTCCTACAACCCACGCCATCTCTCTCTGTCCGCTGCCACCAGTCGTGCCTCTCCAGGACGAAGGTTTGACCACTCAGTGATGTTGTCTGCTCATCTCCTCCTTGAACGACCCCGCCCTCTCTTTCCTGGTACAGAGCCAGGCAGTATCAAATTTTTAATTCCGCTGAACCTCGTCACGTGACCATAATAAGCCTTCTTTCGCCTTTTGATAGCCGTGAACAGATCATCAAAAGGCACAATTGCGTTTTCCACTCTTCGTAGAATTTCTACGTTTGTTACGCGATCCTTATATATAGAAGTGAATGTCTATTTTTGTTAGGTACTCGCGTGTCAGCACTTCAACATCACACATTTTAAATGTCATGTTCTGCTTGGCAACTTGTCCTTTGACTTGAACCCATACTAGCTCTTTAGGGTTTAGATGTGCATGATATGCAGGTAGTGGCAGAGAAGTGTGACCGTACTCTTCAATGATTTTGTAAATATGATACACATTTGTCATATTTGTCTTCCTCACACTCCGAAACAACTAGGGCTTCGAATACGTGTCGTCTAAATTAACTGTTTCCTTATTTAGCCATATCCTACTTTAAGCTTTTGTATTTCATGTAGTTAGTAATTTGTCTTCCTCTGGTACTGCATTGTGCTAGGATGCATTATCCATTATTAGGCATGGCCGTCTATCCAGAATTGTAAGCAGATCATTCGTTATCCAGTGCCTGACAATATGTTCATTCATTTCAGTGTGTTAGTCTATACCATCGGTACTTTTTGATTGAAAAATAAGTTCAGCGTCATGGACAAGATCTTTTTCACTGCTTCCGGCATACGTTAGTATAATGCGCATGCCTTTTGTTGCTTGGAATTTGCCTTTTCTATTCACCGTCAACTGATTGCCATTCTTTACCATAGGTGTGATGTACATTGACCCAGGATTCGTCCAAGTATATAATATCATAGCTTTGCCTACGCCATTCACGTATCTGTTTAAAGTATTTGCTTCTGGCAGCAATCAAATGTGGATTTTCACATATCATATTCCTGCCACCTGAATTTTTCCTCAATGTAAAGCCTGCGGCTCTTACAATTTTTCAAAGAGTACCGGAGAGTAACAAGTTGATTTTTTGTCAACAGTTTCAAAATCTCCAGTTTTATGATCTTTCCAGACCAAGCGCCAATTGTGTTTGTTTCTCTTATATAGTAAAACGGTAACCTTCTGCACTGTTAAAAATGTACACTTCAAACTCATTTTGAAATTGATATCAATGTAAGTTTAGTAAATCTATATGTCAGAATAACAACCTCACAAACTATAATATCGGGATACAACTATTACTGAACGACAGTTTAGCATGAATGATCTTGGCTATTTTCCGCACTCGACAAAGTGTCTAATTTGTGCACGAGAAAATCAGGAATTTGTTTTTAACCCAGCTTATTTGAATGTAAAAGGATCTATTTTTAAAACAGCACGACTGTGTACAGTAAATATGTTAAAATTAGGTCCAATTCAGGAAGGTTGCTTTTAATATAGCCTAATGAATAAATTAAAAAAAAAACACATACAATTTCTAACAGAAAATAATATGTACTCAACGCCATGGGGATTCAAAGGTTGCGTGCATAAAATCATTTTAATATGACCTGTAGTTTTGTAGAAAATTGCTTCGGACCTTGTTTATGAATTAAAAGACGGACTATAGCAGCATTTGCTTTTTGATCGCTATCTGGACTTACTCACTCACCTGTGTGATCTAAGTCATTTCCTTTTCAATCTCCTAACATTGTACAATCATGTCGCGCGGTACAGACACTCTGTTGTAGATGTCCTTACGTGAATGAGTGATTTCGTCTACACCCACATCCTTCTCTAGCTTCCTATCAATATGTTTTACTGCTTTATCTGCTTCTGTCTTTAGTCATTTCTCATATCTTTTACCGCTTTATCTGCTTCTGTCTTTACTCATGTCTCATATCTTTTACTATTTTCTCTGCTTCTGTCTTTACTCATTTCTCATATCTTTTACCGCTTTATCTGCTTCTGTCTTTACTCATTTCTCATATCTCTTACTGCTTTATCTGCTTCTGTCTTTACTCATTTCTCATATCTTTTACTGCTTTATCTGCTTCTGTCTTTACTCATTTCTCATATCTTTTACTGCTTTATCTGCTTCTGTCTTTACTCATTTCTCATATCTCTTACCGCTTTCTCTGCTTCTGTCTTTACTCATTTCTCATATCTCTTACAGCTTTCCCTGCTTCTGTCTTTTCTCATTTTTCATATCTTTTACCACTTTCTCTGCTTCTGTCTTTTCTCATTTTTCATATCTTTTACCACTTTCTCTGCTTCTGTCTTTACTCATTTCCCGAATCTTTCTCCGCTTTATCTGCTTCTGTCTTTACTCATGTCTCATATCTTTTACTGCTTTCTCTGCTTCTGTCTTTACTCATTTCTCATATTTTTTACCGCTTTCTCTGCTTCTGTCTTTACTCCTTTCTCCCATCTTTTACCGCTTTATCTACTTCAGATGTGAGACTGCCGGAGTAATCATTATTAACTGATGATGGTTACCTACCTCTGCTATAAAACAGTTCATTGACATATTCTGCCAACCTGTTTTATACATCTTTCTCATCAATCAAGACGGCTCCATTCTCCATGAAATCTATTAAAACGACACGTCCCAAATTTACCAACTATGACGTTTCTAAAGTTCTACAGCCTCTACAATATTCATCAGTTGTATCACAGATCAAGATGCTGAGCAGCAAATGAGCTGCAGTGGTCAGTGACCCACAGCTGACTGCTAGCGTCAGGGCCAGCGAACCAGAGCAGCCAAGACCCTTCTACACCTCCACGCGGTGATCCTGGATAACAGGCTGCAGTAGGGCAGACTGGCTAAGGAGAAGGGATCGAAGAGAGAATGCTAACCCGGTACTCAAAAAATACTTGCTGAAGTCGGATGTGTTGGACCAAAAGGTGCAAATATCGCAGTCAAGCTGTAAACTACGACACAACGCATTCCGTTCTCTGGACTACATTCTGCTACTTAAGCCCTTTCAGGGTTTTTTAGTGGGATATTGAGAGCGAACGAAGAAGAAGAAGAAATATCACAGTATTTTCTTCAATTCATCTATTCGTACCGCATTCATTCTTGTCTCCTGAGGGCCTTATGCTATAACCTGATGAGTCACGTTAGATGTGTTATCCCACGCGTATATCTAATTCACTCTTTAAATGTATTCATAATTTATTTATCAGATTCTACCCCAAAGGTCATGAATATTGATCCTCCCAAAGGTCGTCATTATGGCCTATCTACCAAAGATCGGTATTGTTAATTCTCCCCTGCCATCCAGTTTTCATGGAAATATACAGAGTAACAGGAAAAGAATTGTTTGACTCTCACAACATTCCAGAGAATATTCCAACGAGTAGTTTCACACGTATTAAACGCTATGCAGACTTTACCTTCCTTTTTTTCACGTCCTCAGCTCAGCTGAAGTGCAATCTCGCCAGCAAAGGCCGACTGTAATGGATCTCCAGCGTTCTCTGTCTCGGGTCTTTGTGGTATAATCTGTCCATCTTTTGATATTATCCTTCCACTTTTAACGTTGTTTACTCTCTGGCCCGCTTCTCTCTCCACTTTTTCTTCCACTAATCTTTTCAGCAAGGTGGTATGTCTTTTTATGTGGCGAAAATATCTGAACTTCCAAACTCTTCATTTCGTTCAACAATTCTCTTTGCACCTCTATTTTCTCTAAGCCGTTCTCATTTATTGTATTTTCTATCCAACTAATTGTTGATCATGGAAACGATCACGTGGACCAGTACTTATCTGCACTCGGAAAGCATAGATACCATCATCATCATCATCATATTCATTATCTTCTATCTTTTTGTGTGGTTAGACGTCGTGGGGAGGTGTACTTTTTTGTCGTGTGCCAGCTTTGTCGCTGATGTTGTTGTCATTCCGTGTTTCTTCAATGTCTCACTGACACTTTCTATCCCTCTTTTTTATTGATCTGCCTCTTGCTCTGTAATCTTGATGTCTGGTATTGTACATACGAGCAGTTGGTAACTTTGACTGCATTTTTGTCAAGTGTCCGAACCATTTTATTCTCTGCCTTTCTATGTAATCCAAGCACGGTATTGCATCAAACTTCAGTCTAGTTACTTCGTTTTGTACCCTGCCCAGGCTTATGACCTCGACAACCTTTCTCAAATACCTCATTTCACATACCATGATTTTTTCTGTCTTGTGCCTTGGTGAAAATCCTGCTAACACTGGTAGCAGGGAGTTGGTATAAAATACTATTTATCAGCTGTCTTTTTGTCTTCGTTGGAATGTGTTTATGTCTTAGTAATGGTGAGAGCTGATACTGGTAGGAAACGGCATTAGCTTTCTGTGTTCTTGATTTCATCTCTATATAGCCTTCCATCTTGTGTGAACACGTCGCCTAAGTATTTGCATTCACTGACTTGTTTAAGCTCTGTACTTTTTATCTGTATATTTAGTGTTTTCGCTATTCTACTGATTTTCATTGTCTCAGTCTTTGCTGAACTAATCCTAGTATTACATCTATCGCAGGCATTGTCAAGGGCACTCAGATATTCTTGGCGGTTTTGCTCATCGAGTTGGAAGATACTCTGATCATCTGCAAAAATAACTCGTTCCCAGTGGTGGATTCTGGGTTTGCTTCGATTCATGTATATATTGATAACGAACAACAGGTAGTGAAGTAACATGCAGCCCAGATTCCGAACACGGGATCTTAAAGTGACGGAACATATTGGCCCAATATAAACAGACGAGTTAAGTTATTAGACCAGCGGGACACCCACAAAACGTGTCACATATAGCCAAATCTTTCGCCTTTCAACACTTGCGGCTATGGGATATAGTCACAGTTAGATCCTGACATATTCATGGAGTCAATTATATCTTAACTTTCCTATCTTAATGCATCGACTATTCCGGCCTTAAAAGTTCGTTTTGCAGGTAAACAAACAATAAACAGTGGTAACGTCAATTAAAGGGCGTGGTAAGGAAGGGGATATATGCAAACTTCGAGGCAGAGAGTTGTAAACAAAGATTGTTTGTGACAACGAGAACACGAGAAGTTTTTATCTGTGATCGTTGTCAAGAACAAACATTCTTTGTTTACAACTTGCTGACTTGACATTTTACGAATTCCTTATTTTCTTTCCAAGACATGCACCTCATTTTTCTGCATTTCAAAGCCATCCGTTCTCTTCTCCAACTATCTTAGAGATTGTCAACGTTTATACGCCATACAGTAATAACGAGTTTACATAGCACACGATAAATCTCATTGTAAACTTGTGAGTTATTTGTTCATTGCCAATATTAGACTCATGTTGACGAAAACGGATTTTGTAATCCCTATTCGTTTAACGATTCCCATTTCGCATTTTTCATCCTCCATTATTATATTTTCAAGATAGAAGAGCTCTGCAACTGCTGTAGTGTTTGATCGTCCATCTTTATCCGAAGAGCACATTTTGGGTCTCATTGGTTAATTATCATTGTTTTCGTGTTTTTCCAGTCCAATTACCTGACCTTTGTTCTTTGCTTGTTCATTTTTAAAGTACATCCGAGGACCAAGATGCTGAGCAGTGCATGAGCTGTAGTGGTCCACGACCCAAAACTGACTACAAGCGCCAGGTCCAGCGACCAAGAGCTGACAAAACCCTTCTCCGCCTCCACGTAGTGATCGCGGATAAGATGCTGCAACAAGGCAGACTGGCTAAGGAGAAGTGATCGAACAGGGAAGGCTAGTCCGTTACTCAGAAATAACTGCTGAAGTTGGATGGGTCGAACCGAAAAGAGCAAATATCGCAGTCAAGCTGTAATCACAGCCCATCTCCAGACTACACCCTGCGACTTGTCAATCCCTTTTCAGAGATTGTTAACAGAAATATAAGAACTTGATTCAAGTTAAGAACCTCTTCTTCTTCTTGGTTGCCGTTCGGCAACATATCGATATATATCTTGATCTCGATAAACCGTTCATCAGCGTAGCTGCGAGTTCCAACTTCGTCTCCAGCGGACCCTGTTTTAGGCCACGGAAATCCAATGCATGGTAAGCTCTCCTCCAGAGGCGCCTCGGGTGTTGTTGTTACAACAAGGGATTCTGACCAACGCGTTAGAGGTCATAGAGGCCGTCCGACGCAAGATAAAAACCACAGTATAACGCACACCGCCTTGGAGATTACAGAAATAAGGTGAACGCCAAACAAAATAAATATATATATATATATATATATATATATATATATATATATATATATATATATATAATATATACAAATATATAAAAATATAGTATACAAATGACTTTTCCTGTTTCGGTATTCTATCAAGATCCAAATTGCAGTCGAGATCTGCGTTGTCCATTACCTTTCATTCTGCCCTGCATAACATTTAGCAGTATATTGGGATCAAGATGCTGAGCAGCGCATGAGCTGCAGTGGTCAGCGACCCATTGCTGACTGCTAGCGTCAGGGCCAGCGAACCAGAGCTGCCAAGACCCTTCTTCACCTCCACGCGGTGATCCTGGATAACAGGCTGCAGCAGGGCAGACTGACTAAGGATAAGGGATCGGAGAGGGAATGCTAACTCGGTACTACAAAAATGCTTGCTGAAGTCGGATGTGTTGGACCGAAAGGTGCAAATATCGCAGTCAAGCTGTAAACTACGACACAACGCATTCCGTTCTCTGGACTACATTCTGCTACTTAAGCCCTTTCAGGATTTGGTAGCGGGAGATTGAGAGCGAACGAAGAAGAAGAAGAAATATCACAGTATTTTCTTTAATTCATCTATTCGTACCGCATTCATTCTTGTCTCCTGAGGGCCTTATGCCCTTCTAAGAGAAGAGTTTTATTTGCTGCTTCTATGATTACTTTTGTTAGCGTTCTACTTGGTGCTTAAATTCTCTTCTTGCCTTTCTCTTTTGTATTATGTTGCAGAAGGCAATCGTATTTATGTTTTACCTTGACAAGATATGTTTGCTGAATGTCTAGCATCTTTAAGGGCAATATATTCATTTGAGCGTCTTTTGTATATTTTTTCACTACATTTTTTAGTCTAATAGCGGCTATTATACGAGTTGTCAGGTGATTGTTATTGAACTTTATGTCTGCTCGTGGATACATTTTTGCTATTGTGATACCATTGTTGAATTTCTCCTTTATCATAATAAAGTCAATCTGATGTCTTATCATATTTTCAAGGCTTTTTTTTCAACTGTCTAATCTATTTGTAATTTGTTGTAAAAATGTGTAAATTGGTTTTCTTCACAAAAACGTAAAATTTCTTCTCTGTCATTTCGTTTTCCCAAAATTTCTCTGCTTTTGTTTTGTGTTTTCCTTTTCCTATTTACGATTATGTAATTGCTTTTCTATGAGAAGATTGACAGATGTTACTGATTTGTCTGCTGTAAGTACGTAACATTTTCTGCTATTTCTTCATCACCGCGTTCTTGAATTTAGATGAAGAAAATATCGAATTGTTTAGCACTTAACTTCACTTGCATTCTTCGATCATAGTGTTTCCAATATTTTTCCAACCTTTGAAAGAGGTCAAAATTCCTGCTCCTCGTTCATGATATACTCCCCCTGAATGTATAAATGTCTCCATATGAGTCCCCATAGCTAATCGCTCATGGAAGTTCATAATAATAATGAAAATATGAACGATAATGGTAATAATTAATAATAATAATGATAATGGTATAGTATAGTATAGTATAGTATAGCAAAGTATAGTATAATATAGTATAGTATAAAATCTGGCAAAGATGGCGCCGTAACTGGCTGCGAGTCTACCTTTCTCTACTGTTTTGGATTATTATGGATGCCGCCAGATCACGGATTTTCCTGGAATTCACACTAGTCGACGACTTACACTTGTGTTCACGGATACGTGTAGTTGTTTTCCGTCTGGACTTGTTATTTCGTTCTTTTTTTGTGATTTCTTCCATCCGTTTATCCTGGTCTGGACGCCGGCTGAATGGCGCTACGCTCAAACTAGTTATACCTGTGTTGTATCTCACGGGTTAGTTTTGCCGGTTCACCTTCACGAATATGGCGTGTGGGAATTTTAGATGCTACTATGATGAACTGAATACAGCTGGGGAGAGATGCCAGACTCACTCACACGCTGAGTGTTGTCCATACGACCTCTTGTGGTTATCGAAAAGGCACGACAAACTGCGTTAGATGCCTTCCCACCTTTCTACCCTGCGGGTTACATGTTTACGGAAAGGCTTCGGTGGTAACCCTGAGGCAAAATCTGCATCCTATGCTATCCCCAGTCGTCTCGATGAATATCTTGCACCTGGCAAAAGGTAGCTTAGGCTCTGTGAGTGAGGCTGACAAAAGGCGCAGTTTCTTCCTCACTTTAATCCAAATCTTCGCGCAAGTCACCCATTTCAGCGGACACAGCAAGAGATACGACTGTCCACACGGCTGAACAAAGAGAGTGATCTTCATCACTTGTGATGGACAAACTATCAGTATAGTATAGTATAGTATAGTATAGTATAGTATAGTATAGTATAGTATAGTATAGTATAGTATAGTATAGTATAGTATATTTTTTTAATTATGCGTTCCCCTTATTTCTCTAATCTTCAAGGCGGTGTGCGTTGCACTGTAATTTTTATTTTGCACCTGTCGGCCCAGTGCATCCGACTTCAGCATCCATTTTTATGTAAGGATCTGCTTCCTCCTGCATTTTCTAAGGGTTTGTTTCTCTGTGATAACGGCCGGTGCTGTGATGGGGATCAAACCCAGCACCATCGGGCTGTGAGCCGTGTCACTTAACCAGTAGCCCACGCCTTCCCCTTATCAAGGTTATAACTTGGCTGATTATTTCTGGCTCCTGTTGCAACGTTTACTTTTCTCCACTGATCCCTATTATTAACCGTCTAGAGCTTAATCCCTGCGATTCAGGCTATCCTAACCTCCTTCTTCACCTTTTCTTAATTCGTTTTCCTTGACCACAACCACCGCTCTATTTCCTAACCTGTTCATCCTCAACTCCGATCCCTTCTCCTTAGCCAGTCTGCCCTGCTGCAGCCTGTTATCCAGGATCACCGGGTGGAGGTGTAGAAGGGTCTTGGCAGCCTTGGTTCGCTGGCCCTAACGCTAGCAGTCAGCTATGAGTCGCTGACCCATGCAGCTCATGCGCTGCTCAGCATCTTAATCCCAAGAGAGAATGCTAACCCGGTACTCAAGAGATGCTTGCTGAAGTCGGATGTGTTGGTCCGAAAGGTGCAAATATCGCAGTCAAGCTGTAAACTACGACACAACGCATTCTGTTCTCTGGACTACATTCTGCTACTTTAGACCTTTCGGGGCTTGCTAGCCGGAGATTGAGAACGAACGAAGTCAAGCCAAGCCAAACTCAACTCCAATGTCTGGTTACGTTGTTAGGATCTATCATAAGAGATGCGATGCATAAATAAATACTATCAACATATTACTTTAATTTTTCTTAGATTTCGGCATTTAATTTTGGAATTGTCGAGGGGAGAATCTGTTATCAAATGTTTGCACTTTGTTTTAATAAAGTGGTCTTTAAGCGAGTAGTGTCTAGGTTGATAAGAATTGGTCGTTTGTAATTGTCCAAGCATCTCGTAAAAGTTGTTTGTGGTGCAATATACGAGGTAAGTCAGTAAGTAGATTATAAACTGATATGGGATAGCTGAAAAATGTAGTTAATAGTTCTTAAAGTGACATTAGGGTGCAGCAGCATCCAGCTTAGTGATCACTGTAGGTAGTAGATGTTAGGTAACACATACACATGCGCAGTTTAGATAGAACATGACGTAGGTGCTCATATAGTGTACAATCAAAGAACAGCGACTTATTGTGCATTTTAATGGGCGAAATGATTTTTGCAAAAGATATTCATAAGGAAATGCTTTCTGCTGAGAAGTGTTTAGCGGATAAAGCGGTGCATAACTAGATCTATATTTTATGTCAAGGGAGGTAACATATTGTTGATGAAGCCCAACCCAGGCGTCCTGCTCAGATTTCAACAGATGCATCTGTGGGACAGGGTAGGGCAGATTATTCCAGCTGACAGACGAGTAATGATATACACAATGTAGCAATTGCAATAGGGTGTTCGCATGGTTTAGCACACATCACAATGCATGTTCCCACATTCGCCGGAGACGAAGTAGTTAAACGTGAGTTACGAATGGGGCTGAGACAGCAGACCAAAGACTTCTGCTATGCTACAGATTTTGGTGCATTGATAAATGGATGGGATAACTGTATGAAAATTTGTGGAAATTATTTTGATTAACAAAGAACAATGCAAAGGACCAACTTCGTTCTCCACTGTCTGACCTTTCTTAATTGATGAATCTGTGTGCAGAAGTCTAAACTAACAGGCGTTAGTGGAACGAGTAAGTTGAAAAAAAGATAAATATAACCATCCAGATTACACGCTTGTCAGGGATGATGAGGCTAACGTCTGTACTAAGCAGTGATCCGGTAGCGAGAGGTGTACAATTTAAAGAAAGTGCCAGGGTTCCATCTCACGTGGCAGGTGGTGCAGCACATCCAATGAGTGACAGCTGCCAGTGACTCATAGCTGGCAGCTTGTATTAATTAAGGTCTGCTAACCAGAGTAGTCCAAGACCCAATTTCGCAAACAAGTTCGGCCCACAAAACAGGCTGCACTAGTGTAGTCTGACTAATAGAATCTGGTTAGCGGTGGAAAGGCAAACCTTGAATTAAAGAATTAGCGGAAACCGGGTGTTTCGGACCGAAACAAGCACTAAACTGCACCACATCATCTTTTAAGGACGAACGACGTAGAAGAAGAAAAAAAGGAAGAAGAAGAAGATAAAGAGGAAGGTGAAGAAGAAAGATGAAGAATTACAGAAGAACCAATATTGTAATACAAATCGTTCTATACTAAATGAATTCTTTCCCTTCTTCCTAGATCACCTGAAACACTTAGTTATCTACTCTTTGTTCCCGTATCATGTTTCAGGTAGTAAACGTCCCTTTCATGATGTTGTGACCTTGAAGTGGTAACTCTCTATAGTAGCCTCTTTTAGTCATGGCTGACTGTAGGATGACGCGACCTTGGAGCGGTAACTCTCTATAGTAGCCTCTTTCCGTCATGGCTGACTGTAGGATGTTGCGACCTTGGAGTGATAACTCTCTATAGTAGCCTCTTTCAGTCATGGCTGACTGTAGGATGTTGTGACCTTCGAGTGGTAACTCTCTATAGTAGCCTTTTGCAGTCATGGCTGACTGTAGGATGTTGCGACCTTGGAGTGGTAACTCTCTATAGTAGCCTCTTTCAGTCATGGCTGACTGTAGGATGACGTGACTTTGAAGTGGTAACTCTCTATAGTAGCCTCTTTCAGTCATGGCTGACTGTAGGATGACGTGACCTTGAAGTGGTAACTCTCTATAGTGGCCTCTTTCAGTCATGGCTGACTGTAGGATGACGTGACCTTGGAGTGGTAACTCTCTATAGTAGCCTCTTTCAGTCATGGCTGACTGCAGGATGACGTGACCTTGGAGTGGTAA
Organism: Ariolimax columbianus; assembly: GCA_036924085.1. NCBI lineage: Eukaryota > Metazoa > Mollusca > Gastropoda > Stylommatophora > Arionidae > Ariolimax > Ariolimax columbianus. The sequence continues at coordinate 43,506,186 of JAVGWX010000015.1, forward strand.
CCAGCTATAGTAGCCTCTTTCAGTCATGGCTGACTGTAGGATGACGCGACCTTGAAGTGGTAACCAGCTATAGTAGCCTCTTTCAGTCATGGCTGACTGTAGGATGACGTGACCTTGGAGTGGTAACCAGCTATAGTAGCCTCTATCAGTCATGGCTGACTGTAGGATGACGTGACCTTGGAGTGGTAACCAGCTATAGTAGCCTCTATCAGTCATGGTTGACTGTAGAATGATGAGACCTTGAGGTTGTATCTCAGAGTTTTTTTATTTTCTATTTCATTGATGCTGTATCGCATCACTTTTCCTTTTAGCAAGAGCTTTTGTTCAGCGTGTCTGAGGTGACTCTTCTGGATATATCTCCACTTGAATAGTTCTGCAGTTTCATCCTTCAAGGTAGTCAGACACATGTCCAGTGCCTTTATGTCCCACTTACCCACATCTTTGAACCTCAGATGTGGTAGGCCGACTGTTCTTTTGCCATCCATCAACTATCCATAGGGGATATCTTTGGGGATGTGACAATCTTCCATTCGACTGGCATGACCAAACTATCGTTGTCTTCATTGTCTAAGGGGAGTGTACATGCTTGGGAGACCGGTTCGAGAAGGTACATCTGCATTTGTCACTCTGTCCTTCTATGTAATTCCAAGAAATAATATTTATGATTTCGTTAAAATCTAGAAGTCTACTCCCCACACAGAATGCACTTTGCATGAGTAATTATTTAGTGTCCGAACAATATGTGTTGGGGCGTCTTCTACTAGGGTTGGCAAGGGGGGGGGGAGGAGGCAGGTAAGACGGTACTGCTAATCATCTCTTACCAACCATGCTCTTAGTGTGGTAGTAGGCCTATTCACGTCTCTACCACACACTGGACCCTCTCGTAAACCAATCGGACATCGTTAATCATTAAAGACAAAAAGAAATTGATGACATGTTAAAACAATTGAATTATGAATATGCATATTCATTAGGCCTTTACCTTTTTAGACAGCACAGTTGACACGTCACATATGGTACAGATGCAGATGTTAAGAGTAGAATGGGTAACGGAAAAATGACAGATTCAGATGTTAAGAGTAGAATGGGTAACGGAAAAATGACAGATTCAGATGTTAAGAGTAGAATGGGTAACGGAAAAATGACAGATTCAGATGTTAAGAGTAGAATGGGTAACGGAAAAATGACAGATTCAGATGTTAAGAGTAGAATGGGTAACGGAAAAATGACAGATTCAGATGTTAAGAGTAGAATGGGTAACGGAAAAATGACAGATTCAGATGTTAAGAGTAGAATGGGTAACGGAAAAATGACAGATTCAGATGTTAAGAGTAGAATGGGTAACGGAAAAATGACAGATTCAGATGTTAAGAGTAGAATGGGTAACGGAAAAATGACAGATTCAGATGTTAAGAGTAGAATGGGTAACGGAAAAATGACAGATTCAGATGTTAAGAGTAGAATGGGTAACGGAAAAATGACAGATTCAGATGTTAAGAGTAGAATGGGTAACGGAAAAATGACAAGATTCAGATGTTAAGAGTAGAATGGGTAACGGAAAAATGACAGATTCAGATGTTAAGAGTAGAATGGGTAACGGAAAAATGACAGATTCAGATGTTAAGAGTAGAATGGGTAACGGAAAAATGACAGATTCAGATGTTAAGAGTAGAATGGGTAACGGAAAAATGACAGATTCAGATGTTAAGAGTAGAATGGGTAACGGAAAAATGACAGATTCAGATGTTAAGAGTAGAATGGGTAACGGAAAAATGACAGATTCAGATGTTAAGAGTAGAATGGGTAACGGAAAAATGACAGATTCAGATGTTAAGAGTAGAATGGGTAACGGAAAAATGACAGATTCAGATGTTAAGAGTAGAATGGGTAACGGAAAAATGACAAGATTCAGATGTTAAGAGTAGAATGGGTAACGGAAAAATGACAGATTCAGATGTTAAGAGTAGAATGGGTAACGGAAAAATGACAGATTCAGATGTTAAGAGTAGAATGGGTAACGGAAAAATGACAGATTCAGATGTTAAGAGTAGAATGGGTAACGGAAAAATGACAGATTCAGATGTTAAGAGTAGAATGGGTAACGGAAAAATGACAGATTCAGATGTTAAGAGTAGAATGGGTAACGGAAAAATGACAGATTCAGATGTTAAGAGTAGAATGGGTAACGGAAAAATGAGATCATTGAAAGTAAACAACATATGGAGATCAAGAGAAATCAAGATTCATCCCAAAGAATATTCAACGCTAGTGTCAAGTCGGTGTTGTTAAAAGGAGCCGAAACATGGACAACGACTAAGACGATCCAATAAAGACTCCAGTCCTTTGTTAACACTTGCCTAGGATAATGAACATAAAGTGGCAGGACTGAGAGAAATGAAGACCCGGAGGAAAGGAGTTAACAAAAGTCACGTACAACAGTTTAAGAGAAGGAAATAGGGCTGGATAGTACTTACGCTATGGAAGAAACTGTCAAACACAGCCAGCCAGCTTCTCGCAAATGGAATTCTTCAGGAGAAGAAGAAACGAAGTAGACCAAAAATACACAGAGAAGAGTTTATGAGAAGAAGCTAAGACTAAATGGTTTCACCTGGTGAAACAAGCAGAAAGAGTAGTCCTGGACAGTGTATGAATGTGAGATGTAGTCAATGACAAAATGCACAGAGAAGATCGATGGGACTTGATTAATTGATTGATTGATATCGAGTAGAGAATGTCGGTCATCATCGAAGCCACACAGTACCATACATGCACTGTGTGGTCATGTATAGGCCAACATAAATTCTTCCAGACGGTCGCAGGCTATTTTTTTCGTGATCAGTTTGCATACAAAATGGGGGAACATCTGTTATATATGGATCAGAGCAGCATGAGCTGCAGTGGTCAGCGACCCATTGCTGACTGTTAACGTCTGGGCCAGCGAACCAGAGCTGCCAAGACCCTTCTATACCTCCACGCTGTGATCCTGGATAACAGCTGCAGCAGAGCAGACTGGCTAAGGAGAAGGGATCGAAGAGGGAATGCTAACCCAGTACTAAAAAAATGCTTGCTGAAGTCGGATGTGTTGGAACGAAAGGTGCAAATATCGCAGTCAAGCTGTAAACTACGACACAACGCATTCCGTTCTCTGGACTACATTCTGCTACTTAAGCCCTTTCAGGGTTTGGTAGCGGGAGATTGAGAACGAACGAAGAAGAAGAAGAAGAAGAAGAGTAGGGAATGCTCGATAGTCCAGCCAGATATCCTTGAAAAGACAACTGCCAACTTACAGGTGGGATAGAAACAGCCAAATGTTAGGAAACCTGGCCCTAAATCAATGTATGTCGAGGATGGCTGTACTGGGTTTCCGTACCAACAGTTCAGAGCAACGCAACCAGTCCTTTAAATCCAGCCACAAACAAGACTTGATTGACACCATTTATGGGTATGTATGATGACAAACGAAGAAGAAGGAGAAGAAGAAGAATAATAATAATAAGAAGAACAAATGAGCACCACAGGCTAAAGAAAGGAGTTACAGAGAAACATTAAGAAAGCCACGAACAGGATAATAACAAGTGCCGGAGGGAAACTAATTTGCCACACGAGATTACACACGAGAAGCGTGCCCCTCTGGCTAAGTTAGAAGTAACAATAATCATCAGAGCCGCAGAGTAAAACATGCAAAAAGTTATGAATGTAACATCAATAGAGGTGCGTGTGGCAAAACGGTTAACAGACCTATCTGTGGACCAACGAGACATTCGTTCAAAACATTGGTAAATTACTCATTATTTGTCTATGGGAGATAAAATAAAAACCCAGTATGGATTCGAAGATGAGACGCTTCTCCGGTCAGGCACAACATAATGACCGGAACATCGTGACAGGTCAGGAACAACATAATGACCAGGACACCGGGTCAGGTCAGACACAATATACCGACCAAGGCCACTATCTTTCTTATGTGTAGTGTTCCCTGGAAACAGGCTGTTTTCAAGGCAGTCTGGATGACGTGATGTGGATCGACGTGATTCCCGTTGTAGTGAGCGACACGCAGATAAAGCCAAGCATAGCACAACCACCTGGGGGACCACGGCCCCTCTTCATCGGCCCGCTCGAGATCTAGGGAAAGCTACTACAACCCGTCACTTAACGCCCTATTTAGGGCGCACAAAAGAGTAAACATAATCATTATAGGCATTAGACAACAACATAGCTGACTGCTTCCATCAGGGTCTATGATCCATAACTAACCAAGACCATATTTGGCCTCCACGTAACGGCCCTGGAAACAGACTGCAACCATGCAGCCTGACAAAGCAATCAAGGATCTAAGTGTAAGGCAATCCCGGTTCCAAAAATACTGTGCTGGAATCAGGTGTGTCAGTCAGAAGGAGCAAATGTCTCAACCTCGCAGTTAACTTCGACGCACCGTCACAAAGTTCTTTTCAGAAAGAAGACCGGGATCAAGATGCTGAGCAGCGCATGAGCTGCTGTGGTCGGCGACCCAAAGCTGCCAAGACCATTCTACACCTCCACGCGGTGATCCTGTATAACAGGCTGCAGCAGGGCAGACTGGCTAAGGAGAAGAGATCGAAGAGGGAATGCTAATCCGGTACTAAAAAAATGCTTGTTGAAGTCGGATGTGAGGGCCGAAAGGTGCAAATATCGCAGTAAAGCTGTAAACTACGACACAACGCATTCCCTTCTCTGGACTAGATTCTGCTACTTAAGCCCTTTCATTGTTTGGTAGTGGGAGGTTGAGAATGAACGAAGCCAAGCCAATCCAGAACGAAGATCAAAGAAAAGAAGAAAATCTATCCTGCACACTTCGTGATGATTGCAGAGACACACAGTCTTTATTCCTCAACCTTATAAATCTTCCAGGTAGATCCAAGTAATGGGAATAAACTTCAAAACTATATTGTATTTTGACACTTTTTAGAAAGAAATATACACAGCTTAGTAATCGAGCTGGTACAAAAGCAGAGACAAAACCTACGTTTTGACCAAAGTACCTTCGTCAGGAACAAAGAACACACACAGGAAAATGGCTGACAAATCATAACAACATCGATCAAGGTTGATATTTTTCTTCTTCCTCGTTCATCTTTAGACCTCGGCTTCAATGACTCTAACGAAGGCAGAAGTCGACTTGATGCTCCGTGCACTTCTGTACAGCTTCTCGTGGAAGGACACTGGCTGTTGCCAAATACTACTTCTTTTGTCCGTATACAGTGGACAGGACTGCAAAATATATTCTGCTGTCTTGGGGTTGCGCCACAGGTACAAGGATTCGTAGTGCAATCTTGAACTTGTTGTACAGATCACATGTCAGTCTGTTGTGTCGTGTGGTCTGGAGAATGATTACGTGATCTCGCCTGGAGAGTTGATGGTTGGCATCGTTTTCTATGTGGCCAAGGCGGTATTTTTTCCATTTTGCACTGTACGTTGCCTTGATAACTGTTTTTGTCTCATTGTATGTGATTCCTGTTTCACTCTACTGCAGCATTCCTCCCTCTTTGGAGAGTCGGTCCGCCTCCTCGTTGTCTGGAATGTTGCAGTGGGCTAATATCCACTAGACTATGCTTGTTTGATGCTCTGGGACAGGCGTTCGAGCGAGTCTGCCAGAGCGCAGAGTTACATTTTATGCTGGTTTTTGAGAGCCATTAACACTGAAACGTAGACATAAATATAATTATCGGAATTATAAGAAAAAGCACAACAAAGCTCACAGGTCGACGACACCTGATGGAAAAATAATGTTAATGAAAGCCTTTTATCTAGTGATGTGAACAACTCAGCCTACATTCCGTATTGACTTACCAAGGACACCATGTGACAGCACTATATAACTTGCGTTATGATAATAGTTCACCTTCTCATTTTCACTTCAATTGAAACAATGGGCCACGACTAGGCTTGTTTAAAGGAAGTCTGTATCCTATCATTTCCGTGGCGGTTTCATGTTCTGCAATGTGAAATCGATAGCCGCATGAGAATATTTCTTTGGCTTCGCCTTTTACGATATGCTTGAAACGTTACGGTGGTTGTATTTTTTCAACCTAGTTTCCACTCGGGTGAGTATGCTGCTGTTGTTGTTGTTGCTAATACCGTTCGTACGTGAGTTAGGTACTAATGACTAGTTTCTGAGGTGGCGTGTTATGGTGCTTCTCCTGACATCTAAAGGCGTACTTGAGTTAGGTACTAATGACTAGTTTCTGTAATGGCGTGTTACGGTGGTTCTCCAGACATCTAAAGGCGTACTTGAGTTAGGTACTAATGACTAGTTTCTGTAATGGCGTGTTATGGTGCTTCTCCTGACATCTAAAGGCGTACTTGAGTTAGGTACTAATGACTAGTTTCTGTAATGGCGCGTTACGGTGGTTCTCCTGACATCTAAAGGCGTACTTGAGTTAGGTACTAATGACTAGTTTCTGTGGTGGCGTGTTACGGTGGTTCTCCTGACACCTAAAGGCGTACTTGAGAAAGTGGACCCAAGTCCTCCTGGCTGTAGTGCAATACGAAGCTCCTCAGTAAGCTCACCACTGCAGGGGTCACTGTGCCTATTCCCACTATCTTAGCCAGAATGCGATAAAGCAGTCTGTTTCCATAGAATAACTGCTTACAGATTAGGTGGAGGTCTAGATCAGTATGTTTCACCTGACCCTGACTAACATAGTCTGACCAGTATGTTTAACCTGACCCCGACTAACATAGTGTGACCAGTATGTTTAACCTGACCCTGACTAACATAGTCTGACCAGTATGTTTCACCTGGCCCGGGCTACCATAGTCTGATCAGTATGTTACACTTGACCCTGGCTACCAAAGTCTGATCAGTATGTTTCACCTGCCTGACTAATATAGTCTTATAAGTATGTTTCACCTAACCCCTGACTAACATACTCTAACCAGTATGTTTCACCTGACTGACTAACATAGTCTGATCAGTGTTTTTCACCTGACTGGCTATCATATTCTTATCAGTGTTTCACCTGACTCACTAACATAGTCTGATCAGTAGGGTTCGCCTGACACTGACTAACATAGTCTGACCAGTATGTTTCACCTGACCCAGAATACCATTCTCTATTCAATATGTTTCATCTGACCCTCACTAACATAGCCTGATAGATAACTGGGGAGAGAATGAAGAAAATAATATATTATATTGATCCTTTTCATTATCATCATCACAAGACAAAAACGCACTGATCGGACATGTTAGTCAGGATCAGGTGAACCCTACTAATCCGATATGCTAGTCAGGATCAGGTGAACCCTACTAATCCGACATGTTAGTCAGGATCAGGTGAACCCTACTAATCCGACATGTTAGTCAGGATCAGGTGAACCCTACTAATCCGACATGTTAGTCAGGATCAGATGAACCCTACTAATCCGACATGTTAGTCAGGATCAGGTGAACCCTACTAATCCGACATGTTAGTCAGGATCAGGTGAACCCTACTAATCCGACATGCTAGTCAGGATCAGGTGAAAAATCCTAATCCGACATGTTAGTCGGGATCAGGTGAACCCTACTAATCCGACATGCTAGTCAAAATCAGGTGAACCCTACTAATCCGACATGTTAGTCAGGATCAGGTGAACCTTACTAATCCGACATGCTAGTCAGGATCAGGTGAACCCTACTAATCCGACAAGCTAGTCAGGATCACGTAAACCCTGCAAATCCGACATGCTAGTCAGGATTAGGAAAGATATACTGAATACCACCACTCAGTTTCACATGTAATCAACAGGCTGTTTTCAAGGCAGTCTAGCGAGGTGTGGGATCGAAATGATCCCTATAGTAGTGAGCGATTCGCAGATGAAGTCAATCGTAGCACAACCGTCTTGAAGACCCATGAAAAGGGCGTTAAGAGGCGGGTTGCGGTAGCTTTCCTCCCTCCCCGAGGGTGCGGATGTAGGTAGACCGAGCTTTTCCAGGCGGTTGTGCTATGCTTGGCTTCATCTGCGTGTCGCTGAATACTACGAACATAATGTCGATCCCAACCTCATTAGACAGTCTGTCATAAAACAGCCCAGTTTCCACGGAGAACTGTGTGGGTGGGAGATGCGGGTCTTGGTCAGTAAATCTTGCTTGACCCAGACTACCATTGTCCGATCAGTCTGTTTTAACTTAACTTAACGTCTTTATACTGGTCTAGAAGACCATGCAGAGTCTGTATACAACCAGTTCCATTTTCATCACATTGCTCTAGAAGCTGTACGCATCCAATTTATTCTTGAAAGCATTAGCTGTCCCTGCCTCCACTACCTCCCTTGGTAATGCATTCCAAGCATTCACAACTCTGACTAAAAAATTCTTCCTAACATCTAATCTGGACCTCTCCTTAGTCAACTTGTAGCTATGCCTTCTTGTTCTTGTGAATGGCTGCATTTCACAAAAAAAAAAAAAATTGAGTTTAATTTATCCATTCCTCTGATCATCTTATAAACCTGTATTAAGTCACCACGAATTCTTCTCTCTTCTAGACACTGTAGGCCGGTTTTTCTGAGTCTTTTTCTCATAACTGTAATTCTGGAATCCCACTATCATCTTTGTCGCTCTTTTTTGTATTCTTTCCAGCATGTTTATATCCCCTCTCTGATAAGGACTCCACACCTGTACACAGTACTCCAATCTAGGTCTAACTAATGCTTTATACAGTTTGACTATCACTTCCTTGTTTAATGGCTACCATGTTAGTCCTCCCATCCCCCTTTCCCCCACCCCTCCTTCTATGGTATAAAAGACTTCAGTAGATTGAGCAAGACTGAAACAGTTTTTTTTCTGCCCGTGAAAAACATGGTAACTGATTTTTTTTGACGACAGTCGCAAACCAAGGGCCCACAACGATTAAAGAATCGAATGTGGTTTTACGAGAGCGAATGACAAAAAAGCCGAAGAACATAGCGGCGATGTCAAGGACAAGCCTAGTCACAGAAACCTTAGTACTCCACACATGAACTTATCAACAGGATGTGTGTTCGTACCGCCCCAATACCTTGTATATATCGGAGTAACACAATAATTTTCGCCTGGGATATTAACGTGGTTACAAGCGCGTTCAATCATCTTCTTCCCTGAGGACTTTAATGTTGATGAATAATTCAAACAGTTTTCAATAGCGCGCCGCAGAAATTGATTTTTAAAAAAAAATGAGAATTCACTCATTCCATGTCCTTGAGCTGCAACAGAAAACACAGAGAATTACTAAAACTGTGATCTTAACCAACGTCCTTGCTTAACGAGATTTGAAACACATGGCCAGGAAATTATGTTTTTGTTGCTTTCTGCAGATATTGATTTAAGATGCTAGATTGGTTTTCTGGAGGACGCTTTATGTGATAGAGACGCGGATAGGACGACTGAAACACTGCGAGTATGTCGTGAGACACTATTAACAGTTTGGTTTAATCCTTTTACCGTAGAAGCCCCTCCAACTCATTGTATTTGATGCCCCGCTGATCATACAGGTCAAGAACTTGATGATTGTGGAAAAATATTCTAGGTTTGAAAGACAGTTGTAGAAACAATACTGTATCCATGCTCTTACTAAGTCCAAAGGGAGAGCAAAAGAGAGCATCGCTGTAACCTGCAACATTTTTTTAAAGTCGAGACTAAGGAGGGTCGTGGATAGGGTTGGCTACCCTTTCTGGTAGATGATATAAGCCACGCGAAGAAGAAAAGAAAACTTGTACACAGTAAGGTAGAAGAGGAGCAACTAAATCAGGTCAAGTCAACGGTTTCAGGATACCAGAGAAAAGAATGATATGTCAAATCAAGAATTGCATGATACACGAGAGAAGATTGTCAGATCAAGTCAAGTATGTCGTGACGCCAGAGAGAAGATTGTCAGGTCAAGTCAAGAATAGCATGATACTAGAGAGAAGATTGTCAGATCAAGTCAAGAATAGCATGATACTAGAGAGAAGATTGTCAGGTCAAGTCAAGAATGTCGTGACGCCAGAGAGAAGATTGTCAGGTCAAGTCAACAATATCATGATACAAGAGTAAAGAATGTCAGGCAAGGTGAATAAAATCATGATACAAGAGTAAAGAAAGTCAGGCCAGGTGAACGATATCAGGATACGAGAGTAAAATATGAATACCTCTTTACCTCAAGATTGGAATAAGTTAAAGTTGCTGGTTTCACTTTAATTGTTGTTATGAAATCGATCTTGTTTGAGTAGAACCTTATCTAACATAGACTCTAATCGAACATAGACCCTAATCTAACATAGGCCCTAATCTAACATAGACCCTAATCTAACATAGACCCTAATCTATCACATACCCTAATCTAACATAGACCCTAATCTAACATAGACCCTAATCTAACATAGACCCTAATCTAACATAGACCCTAATCTATCACAGACTCTAATCTAACATTGACCCTAATCTAACATAGACCATAATCTAACATAGACCCTAATCTAACATAGACCCTAATCTAACATAGACCCTGATCTAACATAGACCCTAAACTATCACAGACCCTAATCTAACATAGACCCTAATCTAACATAGACCCTAATCTAACATAGACCCTAATCTAACATAGACTCTAATCTATCACAGACCCTAATCTAACATAGACCCTAATCTAACATAGACCCTAATCTAACATAGACCCTAATCTAACATAGACCCTAATCTATCACATACCCTAATCTAACATAGACCCTAATCTAACATAGACCCTAATCTATCACAGACCCTAATCTAACATAGACCCTAATCTATCACATACCCTAATCTATCACATACCCTAATCTTTCACAGACCCTAATCTATCACATACTCTAATCTATCACAGACCCTAATCTATCATAGAATGTCAAAGTATTATATTTTTTTTTATTGAGGTTCAAAGTTTCTAAGTTCTCCCTAGTTGTTTTATGACAGTCTGGCTAACGAAGTGAGGGATCAATGTGATCCCAACAGTAATGAGCGACCTGCATATGAAATCAAGCATAGAAAAATCGCCTGGATGAACCCGATCCTGGGATCAAGATGCTGAGCAGCGCATGAGCTGCAGTGGTCAGCGACCTATAGCTGACTGCTAGCGTCAGGGCCAGCGAACCAGAGCTGCCAAGACCCTTCTACGCCTCCACGCGGTGATCTTGGATAACAGGCTGCAGCAGGGCAGACTGGCTAAGGAGAAGGGATCTAAGAGGGAAAGCTAATCCGGTACTAAAAAAATGAAGTCGGATGTGTTGGACCGGAAGGTGCAAATATCGCAGTCAAGCTGTAAACTACGACATAACGCATTCCGTTCTTTGGACTACATTCTGGTACTTAAGCCCTTTCAGGGTTTGGTAGCGGGAGATTGAGAACGAACGAAGAAGAAGAAGAAGAACCCGATCCATCTTCATCAGCACGCTCGGGATGTGAGGAAAGCTGCTTCACTCCGCCACTTGGCGTCCTTTTGAGGACGCTCAAACGAATAAACTTACTCATTGCGGGCATTCAACAACGAGAACAAACCTTTGTGTTCAGCCCATGTCCTCCTCTACAACATTGCAGCATTATCCTACCTGGCAGAATATAAGATTAATAACTCATTTACTCGGAGTCAATCGTCTTCAGCGACATACATAGTTGGTAGAGGCGGGGGTGGGTGGGTGTGTGGGGGTAGGGGGGGGTGAGATCAGTGGGCTAATTGTTCTTTCTTTTCCCAATACCAATATGGAACCACACGGTGTGATATGTTATCATTTTCCATAAAAGTGAACAAAACTACGTAGACAATGTGTGCTCTCCTTTCCATAATCACTGCCTATGGACCAGGAACCATAACTAACGTTGGCCTCAGTCAAATAATGAAGAGTCAGAGTGTTTGTTCGTGTTGTTTGCTCGCTAAATCAGCTTCAGTGAGCGATTTGCCCTTAGGGAATTAGGTAATAAATGACTGCGAGTCTGTGAATTGTATTCCCACCTCGGGTAGGAACCAGCAATACTGGTTATTTCCGGCCATACAGGCAGCGAAAGAACTTCATAGATATTTTGCTGGGTTACTAGATAACTTAAATTAACGTCTTAATACTGGCTTAGACGATTCTGCAGTCTATATATAACCAATTTCTTTTACATTCATCTGACATAAAATTACCTATGCTCATCCAATATTTTCTTAAATGGATTAATTGACCCTGCCTCCACTTTTTCCTGCGGCAAAGCATTCCAATAATTTACCACTCTCTGACTAAACAAATATTTCTTTATATCTAATATGGACCTTTCTTTAGTTAATTTGTAGTTATGTCCTCTTGTTCTTGTAAGCGTCTGTATTTTTGAAAATAAACTTGTTAAAGTCTAATTTATCCTTTCCTTGATTTTCATATAAACCTGTATTAAATTTCCCTGAATTCTTCTCTTTTCTAGACGGCTTTTCTGTCTTTCCTCATAACTATAATTCTGAAATCCCACAATGAGTTTTGTCGCTCTTGTTGCGTGTTTATATCCCCTCAACGATAAGGACTTGATACCTGTGCACATACTCCAGTCTAGGTGTAACAGTTTGACTATCACTTCCTTGTTTTTATATTTAATATTCCTTTTTATCATACATAACATTGCATTTGTCTCTTATACTGCTACCTGGACTTGCTCATTCACCTTCCTTGTATAATCTATTATAACCTCTAGGTCCTTTTCCTTTTCTATCTTTCTAATATTGTTTTCTCTTATCCTGTAATTACGTTCCATATTAGATTTACATTAAACTTTTTGCCAGCTTTTAGACCATTCCGGTACATATAAGCAGTGTGGAGTTTCTGAAGAAATGTTTAATGAATACACTTATTAGGAGCATAATCGACACAATTCAGATTAGTTCCACTCTAGAAAGAGCCTATCATTGCTTCTAAATATCGGAGGATGGAAGATTCACTCGATTAAATGCTCTTAGTAAATTCTTCTTTTTCGCCGATCGCTGAGAAAACAAATGGTTCGCTGTGTTATTAAGATACAAATTAATTAATTAAAATTCATCAAACAACCAAACCAAGAAACAAACAAAACACGACTCTAACAGCGGCGTTTGTTCCTATTTGTAAGTTCCCTGTGGCGATCTATAGGTTCCTTTATCATTGATGTGGTATTATTTTTATTTATATTGGTATAACATATGAAATATTATTTCTGGAGTTTTGTTTTACTGTTTTGTCATATATGTGGTATTGTTATTCCTGTTTCATTTATGTGGCATTGTTTCCAGAACTCTCATTTATTCCTGTATATGTGGCATTGTTTCTAGAACTCTCATTTATTCCTGTATATGTGGCATTGTTTCCAGAACTCTCATTTATTCCTGTATATGTGGCATTGTTTCTAGAACTTTCATTTATTCCTGAATATGTGGCATTGTTTCTAGAACTCTCATTTATTCCTGTATATGTGGCATTGTTTCTAGAACTCTCATTTATTCCTGTATATGTGGCATTGTTTCTAGAACTTTCACTTATTCCTGTATATACGGCATTGCTTCTAGAGCTCTCTTTTATTCCTGTATTTCTGGCATTGCTTCTAGAGCTCTCATTTATTCCTGTATTTCTGGCATTGCTTCTAGAGCGCTCATTTATTCCTGTATATACGGCATTGTTTCTAGAGCTCTCTTTTATTCCTGTATATGTGGCATTGTTTCTAGAGCTCTCTTTTATTCCCGTATTTGTGGCATTGTTTCTAGAACTTTCTTCTAATAACAGAAGACCCCTACAGACTCAACATGATTTTGGCCTGTTCGAATGTTTGTATGTGCAAAGTCTCACGTTGGTGAATCTTCTACTTCAGAGGGGCTAGGCAGCGCTGTTAGTTGCCTTTGGCGACATATTCATGGAGTGGCAGTGGGCATCGTGTCATCTTTTCGTCACTCCGTTTCTTCCCGTGGGGTGTCGAGTTATTTTAATTGTATAAACTTCAGAATATTCACCTCTTGTTTATTTGCGTGGTGAAAAGGGTTGACTCCCTTCGATCTTCCTGCAGGCCACAGTTGGGTAGGATTTTCGTTATCTTTTATAATTTTTACCCATACAAATACTAACAGCCTGCTTTTTCGATTTTCAGATGCTGATTCTATTACATGCATAGCGTATACACATGACGTCCAAATTTATTGTGCATCCCCGATAGGACTAAGTGCAGATCTTTTCTCGATTGAGATATGACAAAAGTAAGCTTAACATTTGAGTGATTCGAACACTCTTCGTTTCGCGCTTTCGTTTTTTGAGAGGCGATCGCCTTACCTTTCAGCTGAAGAGACCGCAAGTAGTGGACCAATTGTCGACTATCTGACATACGGATCTTTTCCTGAAACAATTCTGGTCACTCTGTGCATGTGTACGAGAAGTGAATGCAAAGATGTCCAAGCAACTGCTCGCTGGTCAGGTATCAGTTCTCCAAGATATTCAATCCGGTCCGTTAAACACTTTCACAAAGTAAAGCCTAAGTAGAATAACTCAACAACGATCGTCTCAAGATTTGGTAAGTTATTGTTACTAAGATAACCATAGTTCCTATAGATATACGTTTTATCAACTCAGCATTCCACAGAGCTGAGAATTTCCTCTACTCGACATGGCACAGAGCTTAATATGCCCAACTCAGCATTGCACAGAGCTTAATATGTCCAACTCGACATTGCACAGAGCATAATATGCCCAATTCAACATTGCACAGAGCTGAATATGCCCAACTCGACATTGCACAGAGCTTAATATGCCCAACTTGACATTGCACAGAGCTTAATATGCCCAACTCGACATTGCACAGAGCTTAATATGCCCAACTCAACATTGCACATAGCTGAATATGCCCAACTCAACATTGCACAGAGCTTTAATATGCCGAACTCAACATTGCACAGAGCTTAATATGCCGAACTCAACATTGCGCAGAGTTCAATATGCCCAACTCGACATTGCACATAGCTTAATATGCCCAACTTGACATTGCATAGGGCTGTTCTCGTCTTGTAGATCTGAAATGCAAGGTTGACCTTCTATTCTTCTGCGTATCTCTTGACCTCATTTTGCCTGGCTTTTTGGCCTAGGGTTGCCTTGTCGTTGGCCTCGGCTTGTTTGGATGTTGAGCTCCTTTTGTCTATCATGGTTTTGTTTGGCTGCTAGCCTCAAATTGCCTGGCTGCTTGCTTCAGTTTTCCTAACCGTTACTCTGTTTACCTGGCCGCTAGCCTCAGTTTACGTGGCCGCTAGCCTCAGTTTACCTGACCACTAGCCTCAGTTTACCTGACCGCTAGCCTCAGTTTACCTGACCACTAGCCTCAGTTTACCTGACCGCTAGCCTGTTTACCTGGGTTCTAGACTCAGTTTACCTGGCCGCTAGGCTCAGTTTACGTGGCCGCTAGCCTCAGTTTACCTGACCGCTAGCCTCAGTTTACCTGGCCGCTAGCCTCAGTTTACCTGGGTTCTAGACTCCGCTTACCTGGCCGCTAGCCTCAATTTACCTGGCCGCTAGCCTCAGTTTACCTGGGTTCTAGACTCCGCTTACCTGGCCGCTAGCCTCAGTTTACCTGGCCGCTAGCCTCAGTTTACCTGGGTTCTAGACTCCGCTTACCTGGCCGCTAGCCTCAGTTTACCTGGCCGCTAGCCTCAGTTTACTTGGCCGCTAGCCGTAGTTTACCTGGCCGCTTGCCTTATTTTACCTGAATGCTAGACTCATTTTACCTGACTGCTAGCCTTGGTTTACCTGACTGTTGATCTGAGATTATCTGGCTGTTGTTCACAGTTTGCCTAGCTGTTGGCCTCGATTTGTCTTGCTGTTGGCCTCTGTTTGTCTGTCTTGTTGGCTTCTGTTTGTGCGCTGTTGTGGAAGTGTTGAAATGATAAAAAAGGTTGGGTTAGGTTTGGCGGAGGTTTGGTGTGGGTTGGGTGAAGTTGGTGTTGAGGCTGGGTGAAGGTTACGTAGAGGTTTGATGGATGTTGGAGGGAGGTTGGTTGGACGTTGAGTAGAGGTTGGGTGAAGTTGGTGTTGAGGTTGGGTGAAGTTGGTGTTGAGGTTGGGTGAAGTTGGTGTTGAGGCTGGGTATAGGTTATGTAGAGGTTTGATGGATGTTGGAAGGAGGTTGGTTTGACGTTGAGTGGAGGTTGTGTAAATGTTGTGAATGGAATGTGGTAGAGGTTTGATGGATGTTGGAGGGAGGTTGGTTGGACGTTGAGTAGAGGTTGGGTGAATGTTGTGAATGTAATGTGGTAGAGGTTTGGTGGATGTTGGAGGGAGGTTGGTTGGACGTTGAGTGGAGGTTGGGTGAATGTTGTGAATGGAATGTGGTAGAGGTTTCGTGGATGTTGGAGGGAGGTTGGTTGGACGTTGGGTGAATGTTGTGAATGGAATGTGGTAGAGGTTTCGTGGATGTTGGAGGAAGGTTGGTTGGACGTTGAGTGGAGGTTGGGTGAATGTTGTGAATGGAATGTGGTAGAGGTTTCGTGGATGTTGGAGGGAGGTTGGGTGAATGTTGTGAATGGAATGTGGTAGAGGTTTGATGGATGTTGGAGGGAGGTTGGTTGGACGTTGAGTGGAGGTTGGGTGAATGTTGTGAATGGAATGTGGTAGAGGTTTCGTGGATGTTGGAGGGAGGTTGGTTGGACGTTGAGTAGAGGTTGGGTGAATGTTGTGAATGGAATGTGGTAGAGGTTTCGTGGATGTTGGAGGGAGGTTGGTTGGACGTTGAGTAGAGGTTGGGTGAATGTTGTGAATGGAATGTGGTAGAGGTTTGATGGATGTTGGAGGGAGGTTGGTTTGACGTTGAGTGGAGGTTGGGTGAATGTTGTGAATGGAATCTGGTAGAGGTTTCGTGGATGTTGGAGGGAGGTTGGTTGGACGTTGAGTGGAGGTTGGGTGAATGTTGTGAATGGAATGTGGTAGAGGTTTGATGGATGTTGGAGGGAGGTTGGTTGGACGTTGAGTGGAGGTTGGGTGAATGTTGTGAATGGAATGTGGTAGAGGTTTCGTGGATGTTGGAGGGAGGTTGGGTGAATGTTGTGAATGGAATGTGGTAGAGGTTTCGTGGATGTTGGAGGGAGGTTGGGGGAATGTTGTGAATGGAATGTGGTAGAGGTTTCGTGGATGTTGGAGGGAGGTTGGTTGGACGTTGAGTAGAGGTTGGGTGAATGTTGTGAATGGAATGTGGTAGAGGTTTCGTGGATGTTGGAGGAAGGTTGGTTGGACGTTGAGTGGAGGTTGGGTGAATGTTGTGAATGGAATGTGGTAGAGGTTTCGTGGATGTTGGAGGGAGGTTGGTTGGACGTTGAGTGGAGATTGGGTGAATGTTGTGAATGGAATGTGGTAGAGGTTTTGTGGATGTTGGAGGGAGGTTGGGTGAATGTTGTGAATGGAATGTGGTAGAGGTTTCGTGGATGTTGGAGGGAGGTTGGTTCGACGTTGAGTGGAGGTTGGGTGAATGTTGTGAATGGAATGTGGTAGAGGTTTCGTGGATGTTGGAGGGAGGTTGGTTGGACGTTGAGTAGAGGTTGGGTGAATGTTGTGAAGGGAATGTGGTAGAGGTTTCGTGGATGTTGGAGGGAGGTTGGTTGGACGTTGAGTAGAGGTTGGGTGAATGTTGTGAATGGAATGTGGTAGAGGTTTGATGGATGTTGGAGGGAGGTTGGTTGGACGTTGAGTGGAGGTTGGGTGAATGTTGTGAATGGAATGTGGTAGAGGTTTCGTGGATGTTGGAGGGAGGTTGGTTGGACGTTGGGTGAATGTTGTGAATGGAATGTGGTAGAGGTTTCGTGGATGTTGGAGGAAGGTTGGTTGGACGTTGAGTGGAGGTTGGGTGAATGTTGTGAATGGAATGTGGTAGAGGTTTCGTGGATGTTGGAGGGAGGTTGGGTGAATGTTGTGAATGGAATGTGGTAGAGGTTTGATGGATGTTGGAGGGAGGTTGGTTGGACGTTGAGTGGAGGTTGGGTGAATGTTGTGAATGGAATGTGGTAGAGGTTTCGTGGATGTTGGAGGGAGGTTGGTTGGACGTTGAGTAGAGGTTGGGTGAATGTTGTGAATGGAATGTGGTAGAGGTTTCGTGGATGTTGGAGGGAGGTTGGTTGGACGTTGAGTAGAGGTTGGGTGAATGTTGTGAATGGAATGTGGTAGAGGTTTGATGGATGTTGGAGGGAGGTTGGTTTGACGTTGAGTGGAGGTTGGGTGAATGTTGTGAATGGAATCTGGTAGAGGTTTCGTGGATGTTGGAGGGAGGTTGGTTGGACGTTGAGTGGAGGTTGGGTGAATGTTGTGAATGGAATGTGGTAGAGGTTTGATGGATGTTGGAGGGAGGTTGGTTGGACGTTGAGTGGAGGTTGGGTGAATGTTGTGAATGGAATGTGGTAGAGGTTTCGTGGATGTTGGAGGGAGGTTGGGTGAATGTTGTGAATGGAATGTGGTAGAGGTTTCGTGGATGTTGGAGGGAGGTTGGGGGAATGTTGTGAATGGAATGTGGTAGAGGTTTCGTGGATGTTGGAGGGAGGTTGGTTGGACGTTGAGTAGAGGTTGGGTGAATGTTGTGAATGGAATGTGGTAGAGGTTTCGTGGATGTTGGAGGAAGGTTGGTTGGACGTTGAGTGGAGGTTGGGTGAATGTTGTGAATGGAATGTGGTAGAGGTTTCGTGGATGTTGGAGGGAGGTTGGTTGGACGTTGAGTGGAGATTGGGTGAATGTTGTGAATGGAATGTGGTAGAGGTTTTGTGGATGTTGGAGGGAGGTTGGGTGAATGTTGTGAATGGAATGTGGTAGAGGTTTCGTGGATGTTGGAGGGAGGTTGGTTCGACGTTGAGTGGAGGTTGGGTGAATGTTGTGAATGGAATGTGGTAGAGGTTTCGTGGATGTTGGAGGGAGGTTGGTTGGACGTTGAGTAGAGGTTGGGTGAATGTTGTGAAGGGAATGTGGTAGAGGTTTCGTGGATGTTGGAGGGAGGTTGGTTGGACGTTGAGTAGAGGTTGGGTGAATGTTGTGAATGGAATGTGGTAGAGGTTTGATGGATGTTGGAGGGAGGTTGGTTGGACGTTGAGTGGAGGTTGGGTGAATGTTGTGAATGGAATCTGGTAGAGGTTTCGTGGATGTTGGAGGGAGGTTGGTTGGACGTTGAGTGGAGGTTGGGTGAATGTTGTGAATGGAATGTGGTAGAGGTTTGATGGATGTTGCAGGGAGGTTGGTTGGACGTTGAGTGGAGGTTGGGTGAATGTTGTGAATGGAATGTGGTAGAGGTTTCGTGGATGTTGGAGGGAGGTTGGGTGAATGTTGTGAATGGAATGTGGTAGAGGTTTCGTGGATGTTGGAGGGAGGTTGGTTGGACATGGAGTGGAGGTTGGGTGAATGTTGTGAATGGAATCTGGTAGAGGTTTCGTGGATGTTGGAGGGAGGTT
This sequence comes from Ariolimax columbianus, assembly GCA_036924085.1. Classification (NCBI taxonomy): domain Eukaryota; kingdom Metazoa; phylum Mollusca; class Gastropoda; order Stylommatophora; family Arionidae; genus Ariolimax; species Ariolimax columbianus. The sequence continues at coordinate 43,525,577 of JAVGWX010000015.1, forward strand.
GGTTGGACGTTGAGTGAATGTTGTGAATGGAATGTGGTAGAGGTTTGATGGATGTTGGAGGGAGGTTGGTTGGACGTTGAGTGGAGGTTGGGTGAATGTTGTGAATGGAATGTGGTAGAGGTTTCGTTGATGTTGGAGGGAGGTTGGGTGAATGTTGTGAATGGAATGTGGTAGAGGTTTCGTGGATGTTGGAGGGAGGTTGGTTCGACGTTGAGTGGAGGTTGGGTGAATGTTGTGAATGGAATGTGGTAGAGGTTTCGTGGATGTTGGATGGAGGTTGGTTGGACGTTGAGTAGAGGTTGGGTGAATGTTGTGAATGGAATGTGGTAGAGGTTTCGTGGATGTTGGAGGGAGGTTGGTTGGACGTTGAGTAGAGGTTGGGTGAATGTTGTGAATGGAATGTGGTAGAGGTTTGATGGATGTTGGAGGGAGGTTGGTTGGACGTTGAGTGGAGGTTGGGTGAATGTTGTGAATGGAATGTTGTAGAGGTTTCGTGGAAGTTGGAGGGAGGTTGGTTGGACGTTGAGTGGAGGTTGGGTGAATGTTGTGAATGGAATGTGGTAGAGGTTTCGTGGATGTTGAGTGGAGGTTTGGTGGAGGTTGGATGGAGGTAGGTGTAGGTACTTATTGGAGATTGGAAGGGGGTTCGCTGAATGTTGTTTGGAGGTTTGGTGTAGATTTTGTGGAGCTACGGATGCTGTGAGGCACTAGCTCAAAACTCCGACAGGGAATATGTGTTTTATTAAATCCTGCCTGAAATAAAACGTAGCATGCGCATATCGCAAACTGTAACGAAAGAGTTGTACATGGTGCTAGCAAACTGAACTTGTTAAACTTGTTCTCATGAACCGACCACTGCGAATATTTTAAAACAGGTTCCTTGTAAAAAAAAATACAAACTGGTGTGGTGTCTGTGTTTCAAATTGAACCAAAAAAGGAAATTATCTTTAATTATGGAAAAATCAAATAGAAGACCATCGCTCCACTTAGTTTGAGAACCATTGTTAAGTATAATGAAGCAAGAGAAATATCTGTTAAAGATTGGTCCGAGCCAGACGAGAAGACCTGGGGCAGAGAGCTTGCGGAATGTAAATTGACGGGAACTTGCCAGACATATCACTATTAAGGGGGTTATATAATAGCATCACTAAGAAGGAAATAATCGTTTAATAAATTTTGAAAGAAAAGAGAAATCTATATCTAACTATCAATTTCCAGACGATCTGTAACTCTGAGCAATTTCAACTCCATCAATCGATCATTCCCTATCTAACGACATTTTTTTGGGTCACTTCATGTTTTGTGATATTTATATAAACTCATACTCTTACACAGACACACACGCACGCACGCACGCACGCACTCACGCACACACGCACACACACACACGCACGCACACGCACACACACACACACGCACGCACGCACGCACGCACACGCACACACACACAGACAGACAGACAGACAGACACAGACAGAGAGAGACAGAGAGACACAGAGAGACACAGACAGACAGACAGACAGACAGACAAACAGACAGACAGACAGAGAGACATACAGAGACAGACAGAGACAGACAGAGACAGACAGAGACAGACAGAGACCGACAGACAGACAGAGACAGACAGAGACAGACAGACAGACAGACAGAGACAGACAGACAGAGACAGACAGAGAGACAGAGACAAACAGAGACAGACAGAGACAGACAGACAGAAACAGACACACAGACAGACACAGACAGACAGACAGACAGACAAGGACAGACAGACAGACAGACACAGACAGACAGACAGCCACAGACAGACAGACACAGACAGACAGACACAGACAGACAAACACAGACATACAGAGACAGACACAGACTGACAGACAAACACAGACAGACAGACAGACACAGACAGACAGACAGACACAGACAGACAGACAGACACAGACACACAGACAGACACAGACAGACAGACACAGACAAACAGACAGACACAGACAGACAGACACAGACAGACAGACAGACACAGACAGACAGACAGACAGACAGACAGACACAGACATAACGACACAGACAGACAGACACAGACAGACAGACAGACACAGAGAGACAGACAGACACAGACAGACAGACACAGACAGACAGACAGACAGACACAGACAGACACAGACAGACACAGACAGACAGACAGACACAGACAGACAGACACAGACAGACAGACAGACACAGACAGACACAGACAGACAGACAGACACAGACAGGCATACACAGACAGACAGACACAGACAGACAGACACAGACAGAGAGACAGACACAGACAGACATACACAGACAGACAGACACAGACAGACAGACAGACACAGACAGGCAGACAGACACAGACAGACACAGACAGACAGACAGACACCGACAGACAGATAGACACCGACAGACAGACAGACATACACAGACAGACAGACACAGATAGACAGACACAGACAGACAGACACAGACAGACAGACAGACACAGACAGACAGACACAGACAGACAGACAGACACAGACAGACAGACAGACACAGACAGACAGACAGACACAGACAGACAGACACAGACATAAACACAGACACAGACAGAAAGACAGACACAGACATACAGACACAGACAGACAGACACAGACAGACACAGACAGACACAGACAGACAGACAGACACAGACAGACAGACAGACACAAACAGACAGACACAGACAGACAGACAGAGACAGACACAGACAGACAGACAGACACAGACAGACACAGACAGACAGATACAGACAGACAGACACAGACAGACAGACAGACACAGACAGACAGACACAGACAGACAGACACAGACAGACAGACAGACACAGACAGACAGACAGACACAGACAGACAGATAGACATAGACACACAGACAGACACAGACAGACACAGACAGACAGACAGACAGACACAGACAGACACAGATAGACAGACAGACACAGACAGACAGACACAGACAGACAGACACAGACAGACAGCCACAGACAGACAGACACCGACAGACAGACAGACAGACACAGACAGACAGACACAGACAGACACAGACAGACAGACAGACACATACAGACAGACAGACACAGACAGACACAGACACAGACAGACAGACACAGACAGACAGACACAGACAGACAGACACAGACAGACAGACACAGACACATATAGACAGACACAGACAGACAGACACAGACAGACAGACAGACAGACACAGACACAGACAGACAGACAGACACAGACAGACAGACACAGACAGACAGATAGACACAGACAGACACAGACAGACAGACAGACACAGACAGACACAGACAGACATACACAGACAGACAGACAGACACAGACAGAGAGACAGACAGACAGACAGACATACACAGACAGACAGACACAGACAGACAGACACAGACAGACACAGACAGACACAGACAGACAGACAGACACCGACAGACAGATAGACACCGACAGACATACAGACATACACAGACAGACAGACACAGATAGACAGACACAGACAGACAGACACAGACAGACAGACACAGACAGACAGACACAGACAGACAGACATACACAGACAGACAGACACAGACATAAACACAGACACAGACAGACAGACAGACACAGACATACAGACACAGACAGACACAGACAGACACAGACAGACAGACAGACACAGACAGACAGACAGACACAAACAAACAGACACAGACAGACACAGACAGACACAGACAGACAGACAGATAGACACAGACAGACAGACACAGACAGACACAGACAGACAGACACATACAGACAGACAGACACATACAGACAGACAGACACAGACAGACAGACACAGACAGACAGACAGATACAGACAGACAGACACAGACAGACACAGACAGACAGACAGACAGACACAGACAGACAGACACAGACAGACACAGACAGACAGACACAGACAGACACAGACAGACACCGACAGACAGACAGACACAGACAGACAGACACAGACAGACAGACAGACACAGACAGACAGACATACACAGGCAGACAGACAGACAGACACAGACACAGACAGACAGACATAGACAGACAGACACAGACAGACAGACACAGACAGACAGACACAGACACAGACAGACAGACACAGACAGACAGACACAGACAGACAGACACAGACAGACAGACACAGACACACACACGTGTGCGTTCGTGCGTGCGTGTGTCTATATCTGTGTGACTCTGGCCATAGTCTAATTTAGCTACAGACATTTTAGACTGACGAGGGAATCCCTTTCATGCGTCACATTCATTGGCTGATTAAATTAAACTCATATTGTGCCAAAGTCTAAAATCAGTCCATGCTCCACACAGAGCAATGACACAAATTCACGGTACAAAACACAACAGACTACTGTTGAGAGTAATCCTTTCACAGAATCCTGCCCTGAAACCAACTGCATTTCCGTCTTTGTTTCCTGTAAACGCTATTAAAGTTGATACAAGCAAGGTCCGTTATTTAGTCGACCAATGAATGTTACGTTTCACAGAGATTTTCCCGGTGAGTCAGGCGGCCTATCTAAAGTAGACCATGCTCCGACAATGCTCCCGCCGTACTCTTGTGTGCAACAGGACACGTGTAACAGATCCAGCCCGATCATGAGCGTTTAGGGCAGGGGTGATGTGGTCGGCGACTCTGAGAACAAAGGTACCTGAATGTGTGCCAAGGTCACTCTCTGTCTGGACACTACGCCAAGGTCACTCACCGTCTCAACAAAGGAAATCGGGATTAGGGGAAAGAATGTGTACAGGTGATGAACTAGGACTGACCACTGGCGTTCCGATTTGGGTAGTGTGGGATGAGTGACAGACAAGAGGGCAGCGGAGCTTGCTGCCATATGTGAGTGACTGGAGAGCGATGCGTTCTAAAGGCAGCTGAATGGAATCAAGACGTCCCCCAGAGATCCATTGGACAGCTCTGATACTGCTTGAGACTATATAATACTAGAAAAAGTGTAGCTCTAACAGACTGGCCATGGAGAGAGAGAGAGAGAGAGAGAGAGAGAATTTAGCTAGGAGTCTGTCTAGCTCACCGACGTAATAGAAGAGTGACTGATAGGCGGTTTTTACGAATGTGTGAGAACTGGGTCACTGAACAAGCATACACCTTCGAGTCTTGGCCAGTCGCTCTATAAGGTGTGTGTTGGGCGCCCTGTGTCTAAGAGAGATCTAAATGTATGTGTGGTGTGTGTAGACACCGATGGAACGAAGTATGTTCTGAAGAGTTACACAAGTGTACAGATCGACTAGGTGAGATCTAGATGTATGTGTGGTGTGTGTAGACACAGAGGGAACGATGTATGTTCAAGAGCGTGGATATACGCAGATCGATTGAGTGTGTGATGATATGTGAGTATACATTGAATATATTGAATGTATTATGTCTAGATCACCCGTCTGAGGGGATCTGAGTGTCACAGAATCCAAACGCGAGGACGAATTTTTGAGTGTTTTGAGGGTGCAGATAAGGGGAGTGTGCGGATAGAACTGGGTTAGACTAGTTGGGATCAACATCAATAGCTTATGCTTCTAAATCCCGAGTATCTATTTAGATAAAATTGTATTTTTTGTATTGTTTTGTAATTTCATTGCACTCATTTTAATAGTTGTTGTATGAGTATGATATAATAAATATGCCACCTGCTGTGTGCTAAGTTATTTGCTGTGTGTGGTCGTGAATGATGTGGATGAGTGTGGTAACATTATAGATAGTGGAAACCTGGATTCTGCTACACACGCTTGCAGCTTCACACAAAATACTGCACCAAACAAAGGGACATCCCGGAAATAAACACAGCGCAGATGACGATTCCTTCCAAGGTGGAGAAGTTTCTGCATGACCCGAATCATTCTTTTGAAAATGGATCCGAGTGTGACGCCACAGTTAAACGGAACTTTATGAAAGGTGTCATTTATAAACCAGCAATAGCTATATTTGGCATGAACAAACGATCCAGTAACGAATGGTTCAATACACACCTCGAAAGGATGGAACCCGTAATTAATTCCAAACTAGGAGCTTCCATTACATATTTAAAAAATGTCCAGATGAAAGGACACTTGCTTCCCGATGCACCAATCAACAAACTGCTAGATAATGCGCGAAGGAGTACTGGCAGAAACTGTGTGAAGACATTCAGTTAAACACAGAGGCGGGAAATACCCAGAGCATGATGTCCCTGACAACGATGTTTAAAGAAGGACGTGAGTTAACGAAAGATCTTCCGAGACCAGGTCAGGCGCATATTGTTGTGTCATTCACGTCCTTCTTTAAACATCGTTGCCTAGTTCTTCACTGTTGTTTTCGACACACTTTTGTCACCATAGACTGCCTGCATTCTGCGATGAATGTCAAATGGTCGACATCCTTCAGCTGTTAGAAACAGAATCACCACTAGCTGTTAGCAACAGAATCACCACTAGCTGATAGAAACAGAATCACCACCAGCTGATAGAAACAGAATCACCACCAGCTGTTAGAAACAGAATCACCACTAGCTGTTAGAAACAGAATCACCACTAGCTGTTAGAAACAGAATCACCACTAGCTGATAGAAACAGAATCACCACTAGGTGATAGAAACAGAATCACCACTAGCTGTTAGAAACAGAATCCCCACTAGCTGTTAGAAACAGAATCACCACTAGCTGATAGAAACAGAATCACCACCAGCTGATAGAAACAGAATCACCACCAGCTGTTAGAAACAGAATCACCACTAGCTGTTAGAAACAGAATCACCACTAGCTGTTAGAAACAGAATCACCACTAGCTGATAGAAACAGAATCACCACTAGGTGATAGAAACAGAATCACCACTAGCTGTTAGAAACAGAATCCCCACTAGCTGTTAGAAACAGAATCACCACTAGCTGATAGAAACAGAATCACCACTAGCTGATCAGCCCTAGACGGATAGCGTATCACACCCGCCATATTTTCAACGGTCTGCCGAGGAAACTTTGAGTCAGAAGATAATGACATTTTGCAAACTTGAAGGTTGGTATGTACTGTGTTCACCAGAATTGGCGTGTTCATGCGCATCGTACGTGATTTCACTTGTTGAAGATTGGTCCAGTTTCATTTGAACACGACTCGTATATATGCAAATATGTTGACTGATTAGTAACTCTTTTTTCCTCCCAACACTTTCTTCTTAGAATGTACAAACTGTTGCTAATTGTTCGGTCTATCAGACGCGTTGATATGGCGATGAGTACGCAAGAGCGAGACAAGCGCCGAGTGTAGTGACAGAAAAAGTGAATTGTGAAAACTATCGTATTAGTGGAACGATGAAAATTATTGCCATATTTCATATTTCATATATTATATGTAAACATATGTATATACATACAAAGATACCATATGAGAGCCATTTGCACTCACTCACTCACTCACTCACTCACTCACTCACCCACCCACCCATCCACTTACTCACTAACTCATGCTATCGCACGTACATACACAACACACACACACACAGTATCTCATTAACACACATTTTCACTCCCTATTGTATCTACTTACCAACACACACTCTCTCTTTCTCTCTTGCAGACACACTCACTCACTCACTCATTCGCTCACTCACTCACTCACTCGCTTACTCACTTACTCACCTAGTCACTTCCTCATTCCCTTTAAAGCACACACATACACACCCACAATAACACGCACTTACACACACACACGCGTAGATAATCTTATAAGTTTAAATTTTAAGAATATCCATTAAAATAATAAAAGCGCAACTTAAAAAAAGGGGACGGGCTGGAATACAAGATAATGTCTCCACAATCTGACCATATCTTCTAGGCCAAAATCACACAAGCAGATGCAATTCCAGTAAAGATTGAAGCAAGGAAACGAAGAAACTTTATCCACTACGCCCGTCGACTAGACGGCTCACGATAATTGTTCTCAGCAGCTTGTTTGTCCTGCTGGCTATTAGTGCCGGTTAAGATTGTGGCTGGGTTGGACGATGCAGTGTCCTGACCTCCAGTATCAACTTTCTCTATGATACTTATAGTATTATCTACAGTATCTTCATGGTGGCCTATCTTCGTTCTGTGGTAGATGTCACGTCAGTTTGTAGGTTTCCACTTTACTATTTGATCGCTGCAATCTACGTGCTGCTAGGAAATACAAACGGAGATGGATTAGACACGCCACACGCTGATATGCAACAATCAGCTCATTACTGCCAGAGCTTGCAATTATTTGTAACCTCTGGTGTAAAGTGAGCTAGTCACCTGCTCGCGTCATTCATTCACTGAACCATTTTACAAACACGCACACATATACACACACACACACACACTTACACACAGACTTCCACACGTATATGCACGCAAGCACACACACACACACACACACACACACACAGACTTCCACACGTATACGCACGCAAGCACACACACACACACGCACACACACACTTACACACAGACTTCCACACGTATACGCACGCAAGCACATACACGCACACACGCACACACGCACACACACACACACACTTACACACATACACTTACACACAGACTTCCACACGTATACGCACGCAAGCACACACACACACGCACACACACACACGTAAACACACACACTTACACACACGCTTACACACACACGATGAACATTCATTAAGGTATGAATTATAGTTACGAGGAAAGGCTTAAGAAAAACTCGTCTTCGATGTCTCGAACAAAGAAAAATTCGAGGTGACTTAGTACAAGTGTATAAACTATTAAATGGAAAGGATAAATGAGACTATACCACGTTTTTGGGATCGATGCTGAGCAGCTCATGAGCTGCAGTGGTCAGCGACCCATAGCTGACTGCTAGCGTTAGGGCCAGCGAACCAGAGCTACCAAGACCCTTCTACACCTCCACTCGGTGATCCCGGATAACAGGCTGCAGCAGGGCAGACTGGCTAAAGAGAAGGGATCGAAGAGGGAATACTAACCCGGTACTCAAAAAATGCTTGCTGAAGTCGAATGTGTTGGACCGAAAGGTGCAAATATCGCAGTCAAGCTGTAAACTACGACACAGCGCATTCCGTTCTCTGGACTACATTTTGCTACTTAGGCCCGTGTCAGGGTTTGGTAGCGGGAGATTGAGAACGAACGAAGCCAAGCCAAGCCATGTCAAGTTTTTTAAAGTACGACCCACTGCAAGAGCAAGAGGGTATATCTACAAATTGTTTAAAGACAGGTCCAGATTAGATACCAGGACATATTTTTATTTAGTCAGAGAGTGGTGAATTCTTGGAATGCATTTTCACATGATGTAGTGAAACCAGAGCCAGTTAGTGTATTCAAAAATAGATTCGATGCTCACATTATTTTAAGTATCCGTGGAGTGAAATAAACTAGTTGTACACATACCCTGTAGAGTCTTCTAAACCAATATAATGAAATTAAGTTAAGTTAAGTAGCTGCAGTTTTATTAATAACATTTTTACAAAAGCGCGAACGAGAAATTTTGTGTCTTATTTTTCGACTTTGTCCCTGTCATTCGCAACACTTTTTCCATTAGATTATTAGTGGTCTCTAGAGAAAAGTATGTTGGTTTGACCTTTAATCATATTTTGTATCGCTTCCATTACCTCGTTTTCAGCTGTATTGGAACCCATCTGCTACACACTTTCCTATAACCCAGGTCATCATGAACAATTTTGTTCCCAGATCCATGACTCATGCTGAAATCAATGGCTATTTTATCAATAATGACTTGTCTGTTGCCACGGACTAGCTGGTCGATCTGCTGTTTCACTGTGTCAGTTGTCACACTTGCTGGTCTCCTACGCCGTGCTCATCAATGATGTTTTGTCTTCTATTTTAAAATTCTTCTACATTTTCACACTTTCTCCTCTAAATTAAAACAACTGTCTCCATACTGAATATTCATTCTTCCGTAGATCTCAGGTTTTAAACCATTTGACCACAAGAAACGAATTAAACCTCGTTGTTATTCCACGGCACAATTCAACACTTGGGTGACCAGATTATACGCTATATTGCGCATGCCCATACCGCTCGACTGTTCATATCCCTACATGGAGCATTACTAATAAGACATTTTGTTTCCAGAAATAATATTTTTCATTGTACATTCTCTTTCAAGAACTTTACAATAAAATTGCCGTACGTAATGACTGTCCCTTGTGTGTGTGTGTGTGTGTGTGTGTGAAAGAGAGAGAGAGAGAGAGAGAGAGAGAGAGAGAGAGAGAGAGAGAGTGATCTATACAAACCTATACAAACACACGCAGATATTTATATGTAGATCAAATAATATTTGGAGTACTGTTTCTATTTCTTTCATCTAGCCCTGTTGACCATCCATATTCCGTATGGTGTGCAAATTCAAGTGTTGGGGTGTCTTCTTTTCTGCAGGATTTGTACTGGAATATTAACAAATTAGACAGGAACTGATGAAGAAACGAAGAAAAGAATGACTATCCATAATAAAGATGCGAAATTTAGATTTAAATATTAATAGGTAACAATTAATACAGAATACCAGACAAACCAACTTAAGTGACAATTTTTAGAATATTGTTTTCCCATGGCAGTATAAGGCTGCGAAAAATGGACAGATGCCCAAGCCTCAAAGAAGAAAATCGAGTCTTTCGAGTTGAAATATTAAAGACATGTACTCTGAATATCGTGGATTGAGAAAAAAAGAATGCAGACATTCGACAAGAGTTGGGCATAGACGAGAACTGGTTCATAAATTCCATCATAAACAGAACATTTAAATACTTTGGCCACATCAATAGACACAGCGATCTTGAAAGAAAGGTATTGGAAGATATGATACCGGGCAAGAGAGGTAAAGACAGACCAAGAAGGCGATGGTACCAAGATGTCAAGCAATGCTTGAGCATGACTTGAGCAGACTGGAGATTTGACAAGAAATCGAGCTTCTTTCTGATGGGCTGTGGATAGGAGCGATGTTCTGCCAAGGACATGCTATATGATGTCCTTGCTTGGATTGTAATGGTTTTAAGGATACTATTGGCAAAGTGGTGAGTGACACGAATATGTCTGAATTCAGCAAATTAGCATTTCTTTAGGGAGTAAAATGCGTGCTCAAGTCGTATGCACTTGGCCATACAACGCTACATGATGGTGGAGTTACGATTCACAACTGCATTGACTGCCGCCGTTCATGAAATACTGTATACTGCATTTTACGAAGAATAAACTTTTCAGAGATAGGAAAACCAGCTTCCTCTCTCACTTGTCTTGTCTTCTATAAAAGTCAGAATCCCAATTCCAAAAGGCAGACTGGAGTTGCTTAGAGATCTGAAGTTGAGCCGTGTATGTTTGTCATGAAAAGCAAACGCTCTTACCGTTCCTCTACTCATACGACCATTCGAAATTTAAATACTGAAAACGTATGATTAATTACGGAGAGGGAAAACATAAAGTTTTGTTGTAGCTGTCTTACGATGTGTTGTTTTCTTTCGTTCTTGAACGTTTTGGTAGCTGTTATGATTTATTCTCTTCGTAGAGATTCTGTGTTTATACGAGATCTGTTCATCTAGTTCCGGGACTGACATTTTCAGTATCTAAGTTGTTGTTGTGTTTCTGGAAAAGTTCACTGCGTCTCTGTAGGAACTCTTGTAACGTTCTCCTCTTGATGTTTTCTGTCTAACACGTTTCTTGTCCATGTTCTGGAGTCATATGATATCCTTGTTTTTCTTTCACTGATCTAATGTTTTTTTGCGTTTGACATTCCTCATATATCTTTCTTTCTTTTTTCTTTTCTTATTATTTTTTGTTCGATATGAAAAAGACGTTTTCTGGAGTTGTGTTGTAGTTTACAGCGAGGCCCCGATGTCTTTGCCTCTCGGCGCGCTCCATTTTTGAGACTAGGTGTTCCTGTCCTTTTCTATCCTTGTTCTCAAATATTTGCAGCAAGGGTTCAGTTGGAACTTGGAGGGTCATCTGACCTAGTACACCAGTCGTATATAACTCGCTTCCAGCTGTGGACCCATTCCTCGTCTAAGCTTCCCACGTCTTTATTATTATTATTTATGTCAATCCGAGTGGTCCGCCGGGCTCTGGTGGAACACACAGAAAAGAATACCATCGCTGCGCCACGGAGAGCATGTAGTAAGAGGAGATTAACTGTGTGACATGGCATAACACCGGTCATGGTTAGGTAATTTGTTAAAAGCAGCATAGATGACGCCTAACAGCCTGCGGATCTACTTTACTTTACCCACCTTTAGCTTATCCGGCGCATTCCCCTCCACTTCTTACGCTCTTATGACCACCTTGTGTTTGACCGCTCTCATTCATTTTCAGTCAAGCATTTGGCCCAACCGGTCGCTTAGACAGAATGGGTCTACTATCAAATAAGATGACCATTTTTTCCCGATATGTTGATTTGTTAGTTTAGTATTGTTGTCCCTGATGAAGTCCCATTGGTCGTAACGTAGGTTTTGTGTGTGTTCTCGTCTCGGTGCGGTGTCTGACCCTACCCATTTGTTTAAATTTTGATTAAACTAATCAACTTTTCATTTGTTCTCCTGTTTTCCATCTACTTTCCTCTAGTATTTGAGTCTATTAAGATGCACTCGCACATCGGTTAATCACCCCCCCCCCCCCACGGCCATTGTTCTAACCTAGCGGAGTTATAAACTGCTCGAGCCTAGCCCGCTAGGCAGGAAATGCTCCTCCCGGCTACATCCAGCTCACGCCAGGGCTGGGACATGCACACAGGGGCATCCGTCATTGTAGAAGTACAAGTCAACTAGGACTAAGATTATTTCTGTCTTTTACTGTGGTTTGTTTCTGCTTGTCATGCAAGGCCAGCTCAGAATGACCTTTTGTAGGCTCGTCTGATGTTTTCACAAGCTTGTATCTAACTTGACAGGACAGTTGCCAGTGTGCGTGGACTTCTATTTCTCCTATTTTAAACAACTTCCCCCATAACATAGAGAGCTGAAATTGTCTACAAAGCCTCTACTAGTGCGACTTGTTAATTCATAAAAATTGCACTATTTAGTCCCAAAAGCAACAGCAAAATATCTTAGTATAACAGCTTGTATCGAAAAACGTTTTTTTTTTGTTCAATAGATTGAATTATTCTGTCTGACATATTTGTCCTATAGGCAATGGGAATTTGCTACAATTGTCTTTCATTTCACGTGCTCTGTTATCTATTTTGTGTTTTTTTTTAAATTTTGTTCTCGGTTTTATCCAGTCTTGTATCTTTCTCCGTATATTCATGAAATTGTGTTGAAATTTTGATCAACTTTGTTATATAGTTAGTGTTTCTCCTTCATTTTGGACAGTTTGACAACGCTTTTTTGTATCTGCCACAGAAGCTTTCCAAGGTGCAGGAGTGTGTGGTAAAGGTAGGAGGGAGGAGACAGGGGAAGGAAGTTAAGATGACTTTCATTTGACCAGGCCATATTTAATTGTATTTGTTATACGTAGTCCAGTGACTCTGACCTAACTTTAATTATTGGTGTAACTAGCCAATGATCGCTGCTTACGTCACCTCTTTCTTCTACATGCTGATCCCGTACGGAATGGCACTATCAAACGCTTTCGTTGATTGGTCTAACGATAATTTAGTGAGTGCCGTGTTAGTTTGTGAATAACCTTGAATGGGAAACATGTTATTTCAATATCTAAATTATTGAAGCTGCAGACGTTTATTGGATACCTATCGATCTTATTTATTGTACTGCAACGTCATCTATTTTTTACTCTTCAGTTGTATATTTTGTCCATTTTAGACTTTACATTGAGGTCTTCTGTTACAATGATGAGATCGTATCTACACATTGCTTCCATTTAATGTAGCTATTGCTGATAGATCCAAACCTTTTTCTCTCCAAATTATTCGCCCGTTATTGCATTTCATTGTTCGCAAATATCCCCTTTAGCCTCGCCTTGATTAGTCTATTGTTGATCATCTTGCATTCCATTAATGTTCTTTATATTTCCTTTGTTAGGCTAATGAGTCTTCTCTTGTTTTGCTTGTCCTTTCATTGAGAGTAGGCTTGTGTTTATGTTATTGCTGGTTTCATTCTTCTGCTCCTGTCCATCTGCTCGTACTTATTATTAGGGTCTGCAATCTATTTTTTCTTGTTTCTGCTAGGATCTGTTTATTTATTTGTCTCATTCAGTGTTCTGATGTTCTATTTACCACTTTTTAGGGCTCGCACCTCAACAACCACAAATTCTCAATCATAGGATACCAGACCTTCCGTCTCGATAGAGAAGGTCACAAAGGAGGGGTTCTGATACTGACACGTAACTGCATACCGAGTAGCGCGGTAGCTGTCAATCACACCGGACAAGCAGAAATTGTAGGAGTCGACATAATGGCACAAGAAACGAAGATCCGCATCTTCAACCTGTATGGCCAACCAAACAAAGACCTATCGCTCTCGAGTATGGAGATCAAGGACTCCAGCTGTCTAGTAGTTGGAGACTTCAACAGCCACTCGGAGAGATGGGGATATTCGGACACAGACAACAGAGGTGATGAAGTGGAAGATTGGGAGATAGACACAAATCTCTTATCAATAGACCGGAGGATCGCCCTAGCTTCTATTCTAGAACATGGCATACCCCTTCTACTCCAGACTTCGCCTTTTCCACGGTGGATATTCACCACAAAATAGACCGCCAGGTGCTAAACCAATTGGCAGATAGCGACCACAGGCCAATTAGGCTAGAAGTTTATATGGAACGTTGGAACTATAAACGAGCCGACTGGGACAGATTTGCAATCCTGACAGATGGGCTGTGTGAAACCATCAACACACGGAATAACAATATGAAACCCATGATGGAAAGCCTAAGCAAAGCAATAATGCAAGCAGTCACCGAAACCATCCCAAGAGGGGCAAGGAAAAACTACAGGCCCTATTGGAATGATGAATTGCACAAAGCGGAAGACGAAGTCACAAATGCTAGGAACGTGGCAGAGAGAGAACAATCTATGGAGGTAAATATCGCCCTCAAAGCCACCACGGCGAAATACAAATACACTTTAAACCAAATAACAAGAGAAAGTTGGAAAAACAAAACAGAAAGCCTCAATTTAGATAAATAAGGGAACAAACTATGGAAGTTAGTCAGAGCCATGAATGACGAAATTCCATCAAACAAACAAATTACCCTCAAGCAGGGTGACAACATGCTTACTGGAAAAAAAAGCAGCAAACGCATTTATAGAGCATTATGCCAGAGCAAACCACATTGATGTTCCTACAAATAGGCATACAGACATTAATGAAGAAGAAAAGAGCCACGACAACATCAATATGGCACCATAGGAACACATGATGGCAAAACTAACAATGAATGAAATGGAAGAAGCCATGAGAACTTTAAAGAAAAAGAAATCGCCCGGAAAAGATGGAGTAACAAACGAAATGCTGATGGGGCTGGGCCAAACAGCAAAGAGGAAGTTACTATCAGTCCTGAACCAAAGCTGGAAAAGGGGAATTGTACCGCAGGCATGGAAAGATGCAGTAATTATACCAGTACCAAAGAAAGAGAAAGATAGAGCAGATCCAAATGGATACAGGCCTATCAGTCTACTAAGCTGTGTAGGCAAACTGATGGAGCGTATGATAAACACCAGATTGATGTGGCATCTGGAAGAAAAACACATACTAATTCCACAGCAAGCAGGCTTTAGACAGCACAGATCCACTGAGGACCAGATCACTCTCATAGCCCAGGAAATAGAGGATGCCTAAAAGGAGAAAAAACACACAGCAGCTCTCTGGGTGGATCTAGAAAAGGCATTTGACAAGGTCTGGAAAGAGGGACTTGAAGTCAAGCTACGGAGAAGTGAAATTTGTGGGAAAATGTACAGATGGATCAGCCCCTACCTTAAAAACAGAACAGCCAGAGTTCAAGTACAAGGGCAGATGAGCAAAAAGGTGACACTTGAGCAGGGCGTACCCCAAGGGGGAGTACTGTCACCCACACTCTTGCTAGTGTAAATACACGACATTACAGAGAATATACCAAGAAGAGTCCACAGCTCCATGTTTACAGACGATCTGGCTATGTGGATCTCTGAAAAGAATCTCACCATAGCAAGTAATCGGATGCAGCAGGTCCTAACATCGCTGGGAGAGGGGGCGAACTCATGGCTGGTCAAAATAAATTAGGAAAAAACAACATGAACGATATTCTCGCTTTCAAACAAACCCCAATACACCAAAATAAGTCTTAACGGCAAATATTTGCGACAAAACGACAATCCAAACTACCTGGGAGTCACATTTGATCGGCGCATGACATGGAAAAGTCAGATCGAGAGAAACCGAATGAGAGCCAGAGAAATAATGGCAATCATGAGGAAACTTGCTGGCACAAGCTGGGGAGCAGACGAAAGTATACTAAAGAAACTGTACACTGGATGAGCGAGACCAGTTCTCGAGTATGGCATTGTGGCATGGACAACAGCAGCAAAGGCGAACTTTGATAAAATTAGCAAACTTCAAAACCAAGCCATGAGAGTTATAACAGGAAGCATGAAGTCAACGCCAATCGTAGAACTTGAAAAGATTACAAATCTGCAATCCATGACCGACAGAAGAGACTGCAGAGCCCAGAAGCAAGCAGAGAAACTCAGAAGACTGACTGACCATCCAATGCATCAGAGACTAAATAATTTTGGAAATCGGAGACTAAAGCGGAGAAACTTTGCAGAAATAGCCAAAGCAAAGATGAGCGAAGACCCCATGAACGCACTTAAACACCAAAGCCCATCCCTACTGTGCGCAAACCTACCTGGAGGCAGCATATATTTTCAGAGGTGGTAGAAAATATACCAGGTATTGGAAACAAAAACAGCCAGACTGAAAAAGAAAGAAGAGACATAACCCTGAGGTACATAACGAAAATCTACCTAAGCATGGACTGGACCCATGCATACACCGACGGTTCTGTAACAAACACAACACAGAACGGAGGGGCAGGGGTATTCCTGAGCCTACTAAATGGTAGAAAAATAACACGGGCAGTGGCAACTGGAAAATACTCAAGCAATTTCAGAGCGGAGGTAGAGGCACTGAATGCTGCAGTAGAAGAAATAGTGACAGGCAAAAGGAATGAAAGCCATGTAGTCCTGCTTACAGATGCACTGGCCGTAGTCACAGCACTGAAAAGCCAGAAAAATACTGAACTTAATGATTTAAGAGCAGTACTCTGTCAACTATGCCAGCAGTCCGCACCAAAAAGAGTAGTGGTACAGTGGGTTCCATCCTACTGCAACATCCAAGGCAACGAGGAGGCAGACAGACCGGCAAAAGAAGGTGCAAGACTACCAAAACCAGATTCTAGTGTGACCTACGAAGAGTCCAAAAGGCTTATTAGAGCTAGATATATGACCAAATGGGAAACAGAACATACTGGCAACACAAAAAACGATGCCTATTACCAGTTGAACAGAAGAGAGCAGGTCGTGGTCTTCAGACTTCGCACAGGCCACAATAGACTGAGGTACCACTTATTCTTCTTCTTCTTCTTCTTCTTCTTCTTTGTACGCAGTCAGACAGTAACCATTATTTTTTCGAAAAAAGCGGCGGTCATCCTGAGGCTCTCGCCACTGCCATAGAGCTTGTCTTGCAGTTCCACTGGTAATGGCCACATCTGCTCTCTCTGATCCTCGTATGTCGGGCAGTTCTGCAGCAGATGTTCAGCGGTCATTTTACCAGTACCGCACGGGCATTCGTCGGTACACCCTATCTTCAATTTGTTGAATAGGTGTACCACTTATTCAATAAATTGAAGATAGGTGGCACTGACGAATGCACGTGCGGTACCGGGAAAATGACCGCTGAACATTTGCTGCAAAACTGCCCGACATACGAGGACCAGAGAAAGCAGATGTGGCCATCACCAGTGGCAACACTAGACAAGCTCTATGGCAGTGTCGACAGCCTCAGGATGACCGCTGCTTTTTTCGAAAAAATAAAGGTTTACGTCTGACAGCGTACGAAGAAGAAGAAGAACAAGAAGATACGGTCGGATCATGGATTTGACTGATATTCACACAATTTGACGACTCACATTTGTGTCTACTGAAACGTATTGTGGTTTTCCATTTGGATTAGTTAGTTAGTTTATTTTATAGCGTTTTTACCTCCGATTATCCTCACATCGTCATCAGCTATTTTCAAAAGTATTACCGTTACCTTGTGTCGTACTTTCAATCGTACGGTGCACACGGCTGTAAGTCTCGAGATTTGCGTCCTTTGCTCTGATTACTGACAGTGCCGTATTTGGTGTGGTTGGGAAATGTATAGACGGTGCCAATAATAATGAATTAACACATCGCATTGGAGAGATTGGGCCCTTCCCAGTTAACAGCATGTGCAACACACATCGCTAACACATTGAATGATGTCGAGAGGTAAGGCACTTGTTTCTCAAAGCGATGAACGGAAACAGTGGGCGATCGAATCCCGCAAGATCCATGCGGTTCCTGGTCTTAAGGGAGATGAAACAAGAGTGCCTGCATCATGAGTTACCTATAGTCGTCTTGACTTATGTCTCACCACTGGCCTAATGTAGCTCAGGACTAGACAGTGAGGTGAATGACCAGCGCAGTGTCTTTCTCAGTTTCATCCAAAATATGGAGCAAGTTATATTATCAAGATAAAACCGTCTTACGATGTCTTGATCATGGGCAACTAATAATTCCAACATACTAGGCTTAATTTAACAGACCGGGCAAGTAGTTTTTAAGATTTGACTGCTTCTTCCTGTCTATCCAGCTGTAAATGGGTACCAGACAAAGACCAGAGACAATTTTGGAGACGTCGAGAGAGCTTCACCAAATTTCGTGCTGCTTTTGGCACTTTCAGCAATGAAAGGAACTGAGCACATGTGGTTTTGTCCAGGTACGTGTTCATGAAGCCGATTCTATGCACAATTATTCAAATTCATCTAACCGCTTATCTTCTTTTTCTTCTTCTTCTTTTTCTTCGTACGCTGTCAGACGCCAACTTGAATTTGTTCGAAGAAAGCAGCAGTCATCCCGAGGCTGTCGACACTGCCATAGAGCTTGTCTAGTGTTGGCACTGGTGATGGCCACATGTGCTTTTTCTGGTCCTCGTATGTCGGGCAATTGTGCAGCAGATGTTCAGCGGTCTTTTTCCCTGTGCCACAGGTGCATTCGTTAGTAGCACTTATCTTCAGTTTATTGAATAGATGGTACTTCAGTCTGTTGTGGTTTGTGCGAAGTCTGAAGACCACGCCCTGCTCTCTTCTGTTCAACTGGTTATAAGCATACTTTGTTGTGTAGCCAATATGCTCTTTTTTCCCATTTTGCCATCTATCGTGCCCTAATACACCTTTTTGACTCTTCGTAGGTCACACTAAAATCTGGTTGTGGTAACTTGCTCCTTCTTTTACCAGTCTGTGTGCCTCCTCGTTGCCTTGGATGTTACAGTGGAATGGAACCCACTGTGCCACTACTCTTTTGGGTGTGGACTGCTGGAATAGTACTGCTCTTAAGTCATTAAGTTCAGTATTTTTCTGGCTTTTTAGTTTTTTAACCACGGACAGAGCATCTGTAAACAGAACTATCTGGCTTTCATTGATTTCGCCTGTCAGCATTGCTTCTACTGCAACCTTCAGTGTCTCTGCCTCCACTCTGAAATAGCTTGAGAATTTTCCAGTTGCCACTGACAATGTTATCTTTCTACCGCTTGTTTTACTTCTTATGAAACTAGACGTCGTTAAATTGAAGGAGCATGTCTGTGTGGCTATTATTTGCAGTTCATGTCTCTATGGCACCGTTGATCTACTATTTTCTTGGTTTTCTGTTTGATTGGGAAGTATGCTGTTTGACATTCATTGATTTTTGTTGGCAAGCCAAATCTTCGATTCTAGTATCGATCCGCTGGAATATAAATAACCTGTGAAACGGGGTCATCAACCGGTCAGTATACTAAAGTCTCGCTCTAGCCTGTGACACGGGGTCATCAACCGGTCAGTGTACTAAAGTCTCGCTCTAACCTGTGACACGGGGTCATCAACCGGTCAGTATACTAAAGTCTAGTTCTAACATGTGACACGGGGTCATCAACCGGTCAGTATACTAAAGTCTCGCTCTAGCCTGTGACACGGGGTCATCAACCGGTCAGTGTACTAAAGTCTCGCTCTAACCTGTGACACGGGGTCATCAACCGGTCAGTATACTAAAGTCTAGTTCTAACATGTGACACGGGGTCATTAACCGGTCAGTATACTAAAGTCTCGCTCTAAACTGTGACTTGGGGTCATCAACCGGTCAACATAATATAGACTTGTATTAATCTGTGACTCGTGGTCATCAACCGATCAGTATACTATAGGCTGGTATTTACCTGTGATTCGTGGACATCAACCAGTCAGTATACTATAGACGCGTTAACCTGAACTCGAAGACATCAACCGGTCAGTATACTATAGACGCGTTAACCTGAACTCGTGGACATCAACCGGTCAACACACTATAAACTCGCGATAGCCTGAAACTCGGGGTCATCAACCGATCAGTAAACTATAAGCTCCCGCTAACCTTTGACTCCCGGTCATGTACTGATCAGTATACTATGGACTGGCGTTATTTCTATGCAATCAAGCCATTATCAATTTACGACAACTTTCTTTAAAATTTAATAAAGAGCTAACGGTAACCCTCCCCCACACGTTTTAACAGATATTGCTGTTGGGGATGCGGTGTTAGATACTATATTTGACTAGACTTAAGTACTTTATGAAGCAGGTAGTTAGTGTTCTCGCTTTCTTTTCGTCTCTAAAATATAACTGTAGAAGGTCAATATGGCGGCTCGAACTGCGAGGGCTGAGTCATATAAGGGTATAAGGGAACGGCGTGGCTTAATGGTTAAGTGGCACGGCTCACAAACGGAAGGTGCTGCGTTCGATCCCCATCACAGCACCGGCCGTTACCCCGGGGAAGCAAACCCTTAGAAAATGCAGGAGGAAGCAGAGCCTTACATAAAATGAATGCTGAAGTCGGATGCACTGGGCTGACAGGCGCAAAATAAAAACCACAGTGCAACGCACACCACCTTGAGGATTAGAGAAATAAGACAAACGCAAAATTAAAAAAATATAAGGGTATGTTTTTGTAAATATTCCCGTAAATATCGCGTATTATACGAATTACTCATTTACAACTGAGTTGTCGTGAACGTGTCACTAACGTAGGTCGAACCAGACATCTTTACCACGTGAAGCATCGATCTATCATTTAGTCACCAGACGCAATATAAAATGTATCTTATTTAATAACTGTCAGTTTTCAGAGACCAAATCCGAAATGGGTGACCAAAGGGAAAACCTTAGTCTTCCCTAGCTATCGTTACTCTCTTGTCGCTAGCTCAATACACAACCATCATAAGTCATATTTTATATCATATATGGTGGTGGTTTCAGGACATGTTGTCTTGTGAATCTTGCCCATAATGTTTCTATTAGCGTCAGATTCTGACAGATTTGGGGCACTTTTCTGAACCTATTCTGTTTATGTCTATTTTTAGGGCTTCTGGTCAGACATTGGCATCCGCCTAGAACAGCGATAAATAAGCAGTGAGTCAAAATGTCACATGACTGTTTCTGCCGATGGGAATATTCGTGTCAGGTGTTATCACCTTTTTTCTGACATTCCCTATCTGTTTTATTTGCTGCCTACGTCACCCTCAAACATGCGTACTTGTGTGCGTCAATAGGCAATAGCATTACAGATAGACCAGGAAGCTGAATTGGCACATGAAAGACGTTTTTCTCGAACAGTAATTATAAAACATGCAGCAAATACCTATCACAATATAATAACTTTAGTTTTTAAGTTTGTACTAGTAGTAGTCATTAGACTAAGACTAATAGTAGTCACTAGACTAAGACTAAGACTAATGGTAAGCATAAGACTAAGACTAATGGTAAGCATAAGACTAAGACTAATGATACGCATAAGACTAAGACTAATAGTAGTCATAAGACTAAGACTAACAGTAGTCATAAAGTATACATATAGAAACTTTCAAACTAAAATTGCCACTTTTTCAGAATAATAATTATAAAATATATATACAAAAACTATCAAACTACAATTGCCACGTTTCTAATAATAATCATTATGAAGTATACATGCAAAAACTATCAAGCTAAAATTACCCCGTTTTAAATTATAGTTAAGAAACCGAATGAAAGCCAGAGAAAGAATGGCAATCATGAGGAAACTTGCTGGCATAAGCTGGGGAGCAGACGAAGGCATACTAAAGAAACTGTATACTGGAAGAGTGAGACCAGTTCTCGAGTATGGCATTGCGGCATGGACAACAGCAGCGAAGGCGAACTTCGATAAAGTTAACAAACTTGAAAACCAAGCCATGAGAATTATAACAGGTGGCATGAAGTCAACGCCAATTGTAGAACTTGAAAAGATTACAAAACTGCAATCCATGACCGATAGAAGAGACTGCAGAGCCCAGCTGCAGTCAGAGAAACTCCGAAGACTGACTGACCATCCAATGCACCAGAGACTAAACAATTTGGGAAATGGGAAACTAAAGCGGAGAAACTTTGCAGAAATAGCCAAAGCAAAGATGCACGAAGATCCCATAAACGCACTAACAATACCAAAACCCATCACTACTGTACGAAAACCTACCTGGAGGCAGGATATATTTCCAGAGGTGGTAGAAATATACCAGGTATTGCAAACAAAAACTGCCAGACTGAAAAAGAAAGGAGAGATACTACCCTAAGCTTTATAACGAAAAGCTACCCAAGCATGGACTGGACCCATGCATACACCGACGGTTCTGTAACAAACACTACACAGAACGGAGGGGCAGGAGCATTCCTGAACCTACCAAATGGCAGACAAATAACACTGTCACTCGCTACTGGTAAGTACACAAGCAATTTCAGAGCGGAGGCAGAGGCACTGAGGGCGGCAGTGGAAGAAATGGTGACACACAGGGAAAATGAGAGCCATATAGTCCTGCTGACAGATGCTCTCGCCGTAGTCACAGCGCTAAAAAGCCAGAAAAACACTGAGCTTAATGACTTAAGAGCAGCACTCTGCAAACTGTGCCAGCAGTCCGCACCAAAAAGGGTAGTGGTAAAGTGGGTTCCGTCACACTGCAACATCCAAGGCAACGAGGAGGCAGACAGACTGGCAAAAGAAGGTGCAAGACTACCACAAACAGACACTAGTATGACGTACGAAGAGTCAAAACGGCTTATCAAAGCCAGATACATGAACAAATGGGAAACCGAACATACTGGTTACACCAAAAACGATGCCTATTACCAGTTGAACCGAAGAGAGCAGGTCGTTGTCTTCAGACTTCGCACTGGCCACAACAGACTGAGGTACCACCTATTCAACAAATTGAAGATAGGGTGTACCGACGAATGCCCGTGCGGTACTGGTAAAATGACCGCTGAACATCTGCTGCAGAACTCCCCGACATACGAGGATCAGAGAGAGCAGATGTGGCCATTACCAGTGGAACTGCAAGACAAGCTCTATGGCAGTGGCGAGAGCCTCAGGATGACCGCCGCTTTTTTCGAAAAAATAATGGTTACTGTCTGACTGCGTACGAAGAAGAAGAAGAAGAAATTATAGTTATTATGTAACAGAGTTTTAGGGGTACAGCGAGCCAAAGCCAGGAAAGCCCTGAAAATACCGTTCGTGGTACCCGAACATAACTTGAGAACCCGGTTCAAGAGTTTCAGTTCATTGAGACGAGGCATAGTCCTCAACTCTCAAACAATGCAAGTTGGGGTTGGCCGACCAAAATAGGTCGCGTTCTCACGGTTTGAACTGGGAATCCCCTTCAACAAGCGGCCAGTCAGTGTTTGGAAAATTAGGCAGCCTTTCTTTGGGACACGCGAGTTCAAATAAAGTTGGTGGGACATAAACTCAAGAAAGTAGAAGTCATTGTTTAAAGCGGTGGAAACTTAGCATATAATCTGGGGAGAGACAGAATAGAGACAGATCAGAAACAGCAGACCAAGGGTGTCCTACCAGACAGTATAGTGAGTAGCACTTAGTCTAGAACAAGTAGATAGTTAAAAGCTACAGAGACTTAGCAAGTGAGTAACAATAGTAGAGTCATAGAGTTAGAAGCCACCGAAGCAGACCAACACAAAAAAGGCAACGAGAGACCACACACATGTAAGAATCTGCCTATGTGTGATGTTCTGTTCAAGTCGTCTTCGCTAACATCTTGCTCGAGTGACCCGACTTCATTATCGTCAGACGGAGACGTGTTGCTGCAACACGAAGTTGTCGTCCTAAGACAACCGTTGCGATTTGTGGGTTTCCTCGTCCTGACAACCACAGTAAGACAACCACTGTCGTCTGTCATAGACACGAGCACAGCTGTATTCAGAGCACAGATGCAGTCACCGACTGCCTTACGTGAGACGAGATAAGAGGTCCAGTAGACAGCTGCCTTACGTGAGACGATACAAGAGGTCCAGTAGACAGCTGCTTTACATGAGACGAGACAAGACGTCCAGTAGACATCCGCCTTATGAGAGATGAGACAGGAGGTCCAGTAGACAGTTGCCTTACGTGAGACGAGACAAGAGGTCCAGTAGACAGCTGTCTTACGTGAGACGAGACAAGAGGTCCAGTAGACAGCTGCCTTACGTGAGACGAGAGAAGAGGTGCAGTAGACAGCTGCCTTACGTGAGACGAGACAAGAGGTCCAGTAGACAGCTGCCTTATGTGAGACAAGACAAGAGGTCCAGTAGACAGCTGCCTTACGTGTGACGAGACAAGAGGTCCAGTAGACAGCTGCCTTACGTGAGACGAGACAAGAGGTCCAGTAGACATCCATTTTTGTGTAAGCTGAGAGGGCAGATAGATGAGGACTGAGAAATTGTAGCTAGACATCCTTTATATCAACGCACATAGATAGACAGTGAATAGAACAATTGCTAGATTCCGACCACGTGATGAGAACCCTGAGTCAAGTTTAGTACTAGAGTAAGACCTGTGCTACTTGCACAAACCTTTAGAAGTAATCTTAGTTTAGTACTAGAGTAAGACCTGTGCTACTTGCACAAACGTTTAGAAGTAATCTTAGTTTAGTACTAGAGTAAGACCTGTGCTACTTGCACAAACCTTTAGAAGTAATCTTAGTTTAGTACTAGAGTAAGACTTGTGCTACTTGCACGAACCTTTAGAAGTAATCATAGCCAGATAGAGAAGTGATAATAACCAACCTTTTGAGAGACATTATAATTCATTAGTAATTGATGAACAGTATAATGTGATCAATGAGCCTAGTGAAAATGATTGATGTGCATATTGTTTTAATTGTGTGATGAATAAATGCTGTGTTTGACCTGTGTTGAAAGAATTGTTGGTATTTAATTTAGACAGTGAAGGAGTGATAGTGGTAATGAAGATAGGATAGAAAATATCGTTAGAACTGTTACATAATAGATTAAATAGAGAATACGTTAACCCTGTTATATATTGTGATAACTTATACCGTCACATAGAATAATGAACAGTAACGTTTAGAACTGCTACATATTATATTAAATGATACCGTGACTTAAGATATGAAAATATTGGTAGGACTGTTACAATTATAAAGTTTACATTCAAAAACTATAAAATTAAAATTGCTACGTTTTTAACAATAGAAATTATAAAGTATACAGCAAGTAATTATCAATCTATCGTTACTGCATTTTACAATTACTAATGATAAAGTATGCAGGCAATTGATACCACATACTCGTATCAACGTAAAATAAGTTACTATAGCTCGTTCCAAAATTGTTAAGCAATTTTAGCTACCTACATTAAATAATCACCTTGACAGAATGTAATGACATTTTTGTGGGTATAGTAATAGTCACGACTGTAAGAAAGTATTTTTTGTGGGTATAGTAATAGTCACGACTGTAAGAAAGTATTTTTTGTGGGTAAAGTAAGAGTCACGACTGTAAGAAAGTATTTTTTGTGGGTATAGTAATAGTCACGACTGTAAGAAAGTATTTTTTGTGGGTATAGTAATAGTCACGAGTTTAAGAAAGTATTTTTTGTGGGTATAGTAATAGTCACGAGTTTAAGAAAGTATTTTTTGTGGGTATAGTAATAGTCACGAGTTTAAGAAAGTATTTTTTGTGGGTATAGTAATAGTCACGAGTTTAAGAAAGTATTTTTTGTGGGTATAGTAATAGTCACGACTGTAAGAAAGTATTTTTTGTGGGTATAGTAATAGTCACGAGTTTCAGAAAGTATTTTTTGTGGGTATAGTAATAGTCACGACTGTAAGAAAGTATTTTTTGTGGGTATAGTAATAGTCACGAGTTTCAGAAAGTATTTTTTGTGGGTATAGTAATAGTCACGAGTTTAAGAAAGTATTTTTTGTGGGTATAGTAATAGTCACGAGTTTAAGAAAGTATTTTTTGTGGGTATAGTAATAGTCACGAGTTTAAGAAAGTATTTTTTGTGGGTACAGTAATAGTCACGAGTTTAAGAAAGTATTTTTTGTGGGTATAGTAATAGTCACGAGTTTAAGAAAGTATTTTTTGTGGGTATAGTAATAGTCACGAGTTTAAGAAAGTATTTTTTGTGGGTATAGTAATAGTCACGAGTTTAAGAAAGTATTTTTTGTGGGTATAGTAATAGTCACGAGTTTAAGAAAGTATTTTTTGTCCATCTGAAACTGTTCTCCTTTAAGTTATTACTTATTTAGGATTAATAAAATAGCACTGATCTGGATTTGGAACACCTATACAAGTTTTACAGTATCACAAATCTAGTATTCCGTTCAATGTGTACTATCGTCTCCAAAAGCTTAGTTATTTGCAGTGAGGAATCGGGAATTTCGCTCACACTTTTTTTTTGAGCTATGTATTCAGCAGATCTACAGGTAATTTGTTTTCCTTTATGAGAGGTTGACTTGGCTTAGCTTCGTTCGTTCTCAATCTCCCGCTACCAAACCATGAAAGGGCATAAGTAGCAGAATGTAGTCCAGAGAACGGAATGCGTTGTGTCGTAGTTTACAACTTGACTGCGATATTTGCACCTTTCCGTCCAACACATCCGACTTCAGCAAGCATTTTTTGAGTACTGAGTTAGCATTCCCTCTTCTATCCCTTCTCCTTATCCAGTCTGTCCTGCTGCATCCTGTTATCCAGGATCACCGAGTGGAGGTGTAGAAGGGTCTTGGCAGCTCTGTTTCATTGGCCCTGACGTTAGCAGTCAGCTATGGGTCGCTGACCATTGCAGCTCATGCGCTGCTCAGTATCTTGATCCCTTATGAGGGGTTGAACGATATACTTAATTATCAATTTAGTATTGAGATTGAAGTGCAAATTCATAACGATGCAGAAGGCCAGTGTACTATTGTATAGTTACTTCTGCAGTGAAGCTAAATAGGGACGTTCATTTCATGGCGTACCAGCTCCTAGGAAGAGACCACAACGTGCTCTGGGCATAGATAGAATATATTTTTCCTGTTGAATTTAACATTACTTAAAGTCTGTAAATAATACAGTCAAACAAGACAGGAAAAGGGAAACCAATGATGTCGACAAGGATGTTATTGGACGTCAGATTGTGAAAATGTATCGGGAGAATGAGCTTGTTACACTTAGTAAACTAAAGGTTGGGCTGCAAAGTCATTGTGATATTCACATTTCTAAAACCGCATTATGGAGAGTTGTTTGTTCCAGAGGTTTCACTATTCGGAAATTTCCTAAGGGCAGGAACATAGTTTGTGAAACACCGCACTTCATCGCCGCACAACAAAAATATCTTGGAAACAATCATGAGCACAGGGTGGGAGGCTACAACATAGTATACAAGTGTATTTCATTGTTGTAATTGCTCATCACACATATGGCTTGGCTTCGTTCATTTTCAATCTCCTGCTACCAAACCATAAAAGGGCTTAAGTAGCAGAATGTAGTCCAGAGAACGGAACGCGTTGTGTCGTAGTTTACAGCTAGACTGCGATATTTGCACCTTTCCGTCCAACACATCCGATTTCAGCAAGCATGTTTTGAGTACCGGGTTAGCATTCCCTCTTCGATCCCTTCTCCTTAGCATGTCTGCCCTGCTGCAGTCTGTTATACAGGATCACCGCGTGGAGGTGTAGAAGGGTCTTGGCAGCTCTGGTTAGCTGGCCTAGAATCTAGCAGTCAGCTATGAGTCGCTGACCACTGCAGCTCATGTGCTGCTACCATCACACATTTGAGAAAGAAGGACACTCACTAGACCGAAACAAGAGAAGGGATATGTCAAGTATCAAAGGTGAACGCTTATGCAGGTAACAAAGAAAATGGTCTTATAAGGGGCGCAGAACTTTTTGCCAAGCACAGTTCACAGATGGTAGGGACTTATATATTTTCAGGAATTGGTTGGGGAACACACTTCATCTCACTCTAGATAAGCCGTCATGTTTTGCAATAGACAATCCATCCTGTCATAATGTTGTAGGGCAGGTGGACAATGCATCCTATCATAATGTTGTAGGGCAGGTAGACAATGCATCCTATCATAATGTTGTAGGGCAGGTAGACAATACATCCTATCATAATGTTGTAGGGCAGGTAGACAATGCATCCTATCATAATGTTGTAGGGCAGGTAGACAATACATCCTATCATAATGTTGTAGGGCAGGTAGACAATGCATCCTGTCATAATGTTGTAGGGCAGGTAGACAATGCATCCTGTCATAATGTTGTAGGGCAGGTAGACAATGCATCCTATCATAATGTTGTAGGGCAGGTAGACAATGCATCCTATCATAATGTTGTAGGGCAGGTAGACAATGCATCCTATCATATATATATATATATACACACACACACACAAACATACATATCTACATACTCTTTCACAAACACACACACACATATATATATATACACACACACACACACACATACATACATATCTACATACTCTTTCACAAACACACACACACACACATATATATATATATATATATATATGTATTACGGCATGACGAAAGCTAACGAATGCAGCAAACAACCATAGCACAGTGAATCCGCTGACAGCAGCCATTGACACAAAGCTGACTGCTTGCTTCAAGGCCATCGAACCAGAGCAGACTAAGACCATATTCCACCTCCAAGTGACGGCCCTGGAAACAGGCAGTAATAGTGTAGTCAGACAAAGAGAATCAAGATAGCAGAGAGAAAACAAACCCAATATCCAAAAAAAGCCAGCCAAAAACCGGATGTGACTATGTAACAGACGCAGATATCTCAGCTTTCTTGAGAACTACAACGCAATAGTACACTTTTCACAACGAACGCCGAAGAAAAAGGAAAAGAAAAAGAGTAGTTCTTCAATGAGAACTATCGTGGCAGATAAATGTATTTAAATATCCTTTTTCATCTTTATCGGTTAGATGAATTAATGATACTTATTTGTTTTTGTCTGGTGTCACTGACGAATACATTTTGGCCATTACGTTAGTTGTTTTTTTGTTTTGTTTGGTGTTATTGCCCACTTTGAAACTGGATGTGTTGAGACAAAAGGAGCAGATATCGCAACTACGCTGTAAATTACGACATAACGACACAACGCCCTGTTCACAAAGAACGTAGAAAAAGAAGTAGAGGAAACCTCTTCAAAGGTGGTCTGCATCTTATATTTCGGACAGCTGCTAATCGCGCTATCATCATCAAAGAGTAGATCTAAAATCTCTGCTTATTTGATCTTAATGAGGAACTGTTGGTGTCTCAGATTAAATAGATTCCCATCTGTCCCGTATCTGATTTGTACGTCAGTGACAGAGTCTTGTATAACTGAAGAAAGCATAGTGGCGAATACCATGCTGTACAGTGTTTCTGGTTTTTTGGTATGTAACCCTGTTTGACATATGTTAGAGGAGAAGGTGGCCAGGACGTGTAAGCAACAGTCTCCTGAACATCGAAACCTTAGAAATGTGGGTATATAGAGGATAGGGTTACAATAGAAATAGAAGAAAACACATTTGGAACTACTTCTTTTTCTTCTTCTGCGTTCGTTCTCAATCTCCTGCTACCAAGCCCCGAACAGGGCTTTGCAAGAAACAGGATGTAGAGAGACAAAACTGATAGTGGGATTCCAGAATTACAGTTACAAGGAAAGACTCAGAAAAATCGGCCTTCAGTGTCTAGAAAAAAGAAGAATTCGAGTTGACTTAATACAGGTTTATAACATAATTACAGGAAATGTAAAATTAGACTATAACAAGTTTTTCATAATGCAACCACCAACTTGAACAATTGGGCACAAATTAAATAAAGAAGGGTCCAGATTGGATATTATGAAATATTTGGGATCAAGACGCTGAGCAGCGCATGAGCTGCAGTGGTCAGCGACCCATAGCTGACTGTTAGCGCCAGGGCCAGCGAACCAGAGCTGCCAAGACCCTTCTTCACCTCCACGCGGTGATCCTGGATAACAGGCTGCAGCAGGGAAGACTGGCTAAGAAGAAGGGATCGAAGAGGGAATGCTAACCCGGTACTCAAAAATGCTTGCTGAAGTCGGATGTGTGGACCAAAAGGTGCAAGTATCGCAGTGAAGCTGTAAACTACGACACAACGTATTCCGTTCTCTAGACTACATTCTGCTACTTAAGCCCTTTCAGGGCTTGGTAGCGGGAGATTGAAAACGATCGAAGAAGAAGAAAAGGAAATATTGTTTTAGTCAGAGAGTGGTGAATGCTTGGAATGCATTACCCTAGGAGATGGTGGAGGCAGAGACAGTTAATGCATTTAAGAATAGATTGGGTGGGCATAGTTTTTAGAGCAGGGTAATGCAGATGGGACTATTTGTCTACAGACTCTGATGAGTCTAAATCAGTATACAAATGTTAAGGTAAGTTAAATGCGGAGAACTGAATGCGTTGTGTCGCTAGTTTACAGCTCGACTGCGATATTTGCATCTTTCGGTCCGACACATCCATCTTCGGTAGGATCCGTCTTAAGCAGGGTAGAGGTACTGAAAACATTGAGGGAGAAAAGAGAAATAATGACCGAAATCAGGGTTAGACAATAACATCGTTTTGACCATTAAACAAGACCTTTTTCAAAACCATACTAAAGGATTGGGTGGAAGAAAGTCAAAAAAGAGTCAGGCAACGTTATAAATTGGTGGAAAACATGAGGAAATGAGCTGGAAAAGACTGTCAGACTGCACCATTACGGCAACAGATAGAGTACACTAGAGAACAATTGCAGGTGATCTTCGATGTGGCGATGGCCCATGAACTGTTCTGAACTCCTTATCAAAGCGACACAGGTTCAAAACCTCGGCATGATATATGTTATTTTGTTCTATCGTGGATGAAATATAAAACTTAGACTGCAGAGTCAAACTGTATTTATTCCTCAACTAAATAAAGACCATTGCCTGAGCACAGAAAAATCCCCGTCAGACACCAAACAGTTGGAAGAAACAATGTTAATAGGGCTCAGTGGTGTCGTGGAGGGGGGGGGGGGGGCTCCATGCCCTCGAGCTAAGATGTTCGCCTCGAGTGCCGAAGGTCGCGGGTTCGTCTGGTGAAAATATCACTATTCTCTGGATAGTGAGATCTGACTCCCGTGGTCAGTGTCGAGCCCATTAAAAATTCCTTGTCAGTTAGAAATTGAAAAGAGTCGCCTAAACGGCGCTGTCCGGATAAAATTCAAAATTCCAGTTAAAAAACTAACCAAATTAGTTGTACCTTCCCCCAGGCCTAGCAAGCCGCAGGAAGTTTAAAATACCTACTACGGGTAGCCGAAGCTATCAGCTACCTGGCAACATACATGCCTGTTTGAATGCCAGGATTTCAAGTACTCTAAGTAATTTAATAAAGGCTTTGGAGATGGCGTGGGATAGTGGTTAAATGACACGGTCCCAACCAGAAGATGCTGGGTTCGATCCCCATCACAGCACCGGCCATTACCACGAGGAAGCAAACACCTATAAAATGCCGGAGGAAACAGACCCCCTACATAAAATGCATGCTGAAGTCGGATGCACTGGGCAGATAGGCGCAAAAGAAAAACCACAGTGCAACGCACACAGCCTTGGGAAAAAGAGAAATAATGCGTACGAAAAAAAACCTAAAAGAAACAAAAAAATTGAAGACTTTATTTTTAAATTTACATTTATTGAGTTGTTTCTTCAGCTTTCTGCCAATCCTATCTGATTCCTCCGTTTTTCAAGAGTGGCGATATAAACTAAGTAACATGTTGGAGAACCTTCTACTCCTGAGAGGTTTATACAAGCACACATACGTATATATAAACAAGCACACATACGTATATATAAACAAGCACACATACGTATATATAAACAAGCACACATACGTATATATAAACAAGCACACATACGTATATATAAACAAGCACACATACGTATATATAAACAAGCACACATACGTATATATAAACAAGCACACATACGTATATATAAACAAGCACACATACGTATATATAAACAAGCACACATACGTATATATAAACAAGCACACATACGTATATATAAACAAGCACACATACGTATATATAAACAAGCACACATACGTATATATAAACAAGCACCCATAATTTTACACACACTGGCATTTATCGATAAGCACAGCTCCATATTCATGTAATATTTGTAATATCCAAAATACATGTGCGCGTACATTTTCCCTTAACAAACACACCTGAGTAAATACACACTCATAAACGTATAACAACACTTACATATGTTTCCAAAAGGAACATTAAGTCGAGATTAAGATGCTGAGCAGTGCATAAACTTTAGTGGTCAGTGACCCAAAGCTGTCTGGTAGTGTCAGGGCCAGCGTCCAAGAGCTGTCAAGACCATTATGCCTTGCACGGGGTGATCCTGGATAGCAGGCTGCAACAAGACAGACTGGCTAATGAGAAGGTATCGAACAGGGAAAGTTAACCCGGTTCCCAAAAATGCCCCGCTGACGTCGGATGTGTCAAACCTAGAGGTACACATAAACAGTCAATCTGTAAACTAGCGACACAACACTTTCCGTTTTCCGGACAACATCCTTGTACTTGCAAAGCCATTTTCAGGGCTTGGTTGCGGAAGTTTGAGAACTTGCTCACATACATTAGTGTGTCTGTAAGGAGAACTATTATACTCTGGACAGGCAAGGAGGTTAAACCACTTCCACACAGGTTGCCTGAGGCGAATATTCCACATCCGATGGCAAAATCGTGTCACTGACATCGAGGTACTCTCGAGGGCTAACATGCCCAGCATACATGCACTACTAGAAAAAGCACGACTAGGATGGGCCGGACACCTCGTCCGTATGTCAGACGAGCGGCTCCCAAAGAAGCTTCTCTACGGCGAGCTGAGAGAGGGATGGCGCCCAAAGAAACGTTTTAAAGACGGTCTGAAGGACTCACTGAAAAGTTGCCTGATAGACATCGACACCTGGGAATGTCTTGCGCAAAACAGATCTGAATGGAGAAGTGCAGTCAAATCGGGTGTAGCTGCCGGTGAAGACGACCGTGTTGTGAAAGACCAGAGCAGACGCGAGACGCGGAAATCCCGAGCAGCGGGAACACCATCCCCTTCTACAAACCTCGTATGCCCGATATGTAGCAGATGTTTTCGTGCCCGCATTGACATGTTCAGCCACATGCGCACCCACACCCAACAGGGAAATCTGTGACAAGGATGATGTCGGCGGTCCTCATCGACAACGATGGACAGCTATTATTTTTAAGGAGAACTATTACAGAAGGTTGAAAGTTTCATCTATTTGGGAAGTACAATAACACAAGACGGAGATACAACAAAATAAATTTCCGCTCGAATTGTTTTGCCGTTATGTGCATTTACGAAAGTAGCAAACGTTTAGAAACTATAATTAATGAGTAAAGGCACTAATCACGGGATTAACTCTAACGTAATATCAATGATACCATATTGATGTGAAAGCTGGAATACGAAAAAGACCTTGAGAATAAACTGAAGACTTTGATAATGTCTTTAAAAATATTGAAAATTGGATAGGAAGATGTCAAAACAAACAAGCTAATAAAGAAAACTTAAACCAATAATATGTTTCTACCATCAAACGAACAACAAACGATGGACATACATTAGCCATGTGCTTAGAATGAACAGCTACAGACTTCCGTCGCAGACAGTTATGTGGGATCCAGATAACAACAGAAAGAGAGGAAGGCTAAATGAGATTATTCACAAAACCATCATGAGAGAGGGCTTAACTATAAGTCTAAACACAATACACTAACTTAGATAAGCGATGTCATACCATTCAAGTGGAGGGAACTTACTTGTCTTACGCGATGTGTTTGTCGTTCTTCTGTTCTTCCTTGTTGTTAGTCCTAACAAAGACGTTGTGCCGTTGTGATGTACGAATGGTGTTAAAATAAAACCGGACCAAACTGCAACTAGTGAACTTACCGACGCGCATGATGACGTGACTTCTGATGTTAACAGCACGTACAAATCGTCGCAACAAAAGTTCGCAAAATGTCATTATTTAGTCATAGTTTCCTCAGCAGACCGTTGAAAACATGGCGGGTGTGATACGAGTCCACCTAAAGTTAATTAACGAGCGGTGATTCGGTTTCTAACAGCTGAAGGATGTCGACCAGTTGACATTCATCGCAGAATGCAGGCAGTGTATGGTGACAAAAGTGTTGTCGAAGACAACAGTGAAGAGCTGGACAACGATTTTTAAAATAAGGACGTGAAATTTTGCAAACTTGACGGTTGGTATGTGCTGTTTCCACCAGAAGTGACGTCAGCATGAGCATCAAACGTATTTTCACTTGCTGCAGTTTGGTCCGGTTTCATTTGAACACGCATCGTAGTTTATAGCGATACTGTTATATCTACGCCTTTCGGCACGGCCCATCCGATTTAATCTGGCTTTTTATGTTACCGTGTGTGAGATCAATTTTCTCTTATCCAGACTACGCTTGCCCTGCCTGTATCCAGGGCCGTCGCTTGAAGGAAGAATATCGTCTTGATCAGCCCTGGTTCGCTGACCCTGATGAAAGCAGCCAGCTATGAGTCGTTGGCTTTTGTCAGCTCATTCTTTGTGTTACCTCTTCAGTCCTGTGTTTGGCGTTCAAAAAAGAAGCGAGGTAGGTACAGAGACTCTTACGGATAAGCACTTTTCGTATTCACTGTTTTTTTAGACGGACACGTTCACAAGTCTATGCAAACGTATGATAAAGCAATACACGCACACACATACATACTTACCCCACATACACATAAATACTTACCCCACATACACATACATACATATACGATCAAGGTGTATCTTTGCGGTGGTAATAACCACCCTTCTATACGCCTTCGAAACATCGGCAATCAATAACAGTCAGGTAACTGAAATATTTCTTCAGGAGTTGTCTCCGTGCAGGTTGCTTAGGATCAGCTGGTGAATACCAAGATTTGAAGCATTCATACTCTGCTGTATAAAGACACAGGTCGGATGGGTTGAACATGGTATCCTTCCTTCCTTCCTTCCTTCCTTCCTTCCTTCCCTTCCTTCCTTCCTTCCTTCCTTCCTTCCTTCCTTCCTTCCTTCCTTCCTTCCTCCCTCCCTTCCTCCCTTCCTCCCTCCCTGCCTCCCTTCCTTCCTCCCTCCCTCACTCCCTCCCTTCCTTCCTTC
This sequence comes from Ariolimax columbianus, assembly GCA_036924085.1. Classification (NCBI taxonomy): domain Eukaryota; kingdom Metazoa; phylum Mollusca; class Gastropoda; order Stylommatophora; family Arionidae; genus Ariolimax; species Ariolimax columbianus. The sequence continues at coordinate 43,561,325 of JAVGWX010000015.1, forward strand.
CTTCCTCCCTTCCTTCCTTCTTCCTCCTTCCTTCTTTCTTCCTACCTCTTTCCTCTTCCCCCCTCCCCCTTCTCCATTTCTCTTCCTTTCTTCCTTCTTTCCTCCTCCTTCCTCCTCCTCCTTCTCCTTCTTCTTCCTCTTCCTTCTTCCTCCTCCTCATTTATAACAAAAACATGACCAGACTCGCTAATGATTTGTATTATTAAAAGAACACGTGCAAATGCCTGGGTCCTGCCCTTATTGTCGAGGAAAGAACAGGCCTGGTGTACTATACAATGTATGGGGCATACATGTATGGATTGGTTGGCCTTAGCTTACAGAAATTTCAACCTCACTATCGCTATCACAAAAACAGAGGTTCTACATCAACCGGCTACAGGTCTGGCCTATTCTGAACATTCAATCGTAGATGTTGTTGAGTACCAACATTGAGTATATTTACTTTTTTGGGCGCCGTAAAAATGGCGTTGAGTGGCCGGATATAGTATAGCTTTCCTTTCATCCCGAGTGTACTGATGAAGGTGGACCGCGGTCCTACAGACTGTTGTGATATGCACGGTTTCATCTGCGTGACGCTCACTACTACGGAAATCACGTCGATCCATATCTCGTCAGCCAGACTGCCTTGAAAACAGCATGTTCCTAAGGAACGCTACATGGAGGAGATATATGATACAGTAGTCTTGGTCAGTAAATTTTCCCTGACTCTGACGCGATGCTCTAGTCAATATGTTCTGCCTGCCAGGACTAGCGTTCCAGCTGCCCCTTCAATCACGACACACGGCCACTTTTAAATCAATTATTTACCTACCTTCACAGTACTCTGTCTCAGGTTATTCACGTATAGGCGAGTGTTTGTCTCAGGTTATTCACGTATGGGCGAGTGTTTGTCTCAGGTTATTCACGTATGGGCGAGTGTTTGTCTCAGGTTATTCACGTATGGGCGAGTGTTTGTCTCAGGTTATTCACGTATGGGCGAGTGTTTGTCTCATGTTATTCACGTATGGGCGAGTGTTTGTCTCAGGTTATTCACGTA